>CM057337.1:908931062-910131062 GCA_030015575.1 Agapanthus africanus | reverse complement strand
TTTCTTTTCTTTTTATTAATCTCATTAATAAAATCCATCAGCTTATGCTTCCTAAGCATCACAGAAGAAACGAAAACGGTAATATTTATATATCAGCATATATATATATATATATATATATATATAGTATAAGCATTCGTCTCAGGCAGTAATATGATCTCATCACAGAACATTGCAGCAGAAGAACATATATGAAATATTGGATATACTAGGATGCCCGTGTTTTTAATACGAGTCGGTATAAAACACGGATTCCACGGTCGTGATGAATAGCCAAACCCACATCCCTAGACCCCTACGAGAGCGGCAAGTAACACTGTCAATTCTAAGGTTAGGAGACCCGGTCTCGACTCCTCGAGATGGCCTCCCACTGGACCCTAGAACCCGGTTACTTGTGCTCCCCTCCTTGGGTCTACCTAATGCGGAAAAGTAAATAATATACACTGGTGACATCAACCTCATCCCGGAAGTGCCCCAATAAAAGAATATTACATACAAATGAATTTTACATGAATGAAAATAAAAACCCTCATCTCACATAAAACCCCCCGGCTATTCAGAACACGACGATCCAATATAACATATTAAAGCAACACATAATATCACATATCATCAACGTAAGTAAGTATGCATGCATCGATTGTCGTTGACGTATAGCAACGAAAACCGGCAATACAACTACATACTACACTTACGGTCACAGAAAAGAAATTGTAAAACTACAATATTTGGAATCCACAATCACTTTAGATATCGTAAATCCGAAATATCACATACTTCGCATTTCATGCCTAACTATATGAATTCCACATATTGTATCACATTCCAGATAAATAGACAGTGTTAAACTTTCCGAACAGATAATCAAATACCCAAAATTTTCTAAATAGCTCAACACTTGAGCGGAGTTCAAATAATCCCAGAATATGTCACAGTACCGGTGATCCAGCCGTAGAAGGGTCAAGCCAACGCCTCACATGTGGCACGCCGTACTGCCCCAAACCCTAAGGTTTAGAGGCAGTTCAAGACGGTCACATAATCGAGTTAAGGTTTGTGTTCTTCTAGAGGGTCCATCGCGTTATTTGCACATTTTTCCGAAAGATTTAAACCCGATAAAAATTCAACACTTGAAAGTTTTTCGTGTCGGGAAAAAGTGAGTTAATGATATCCGTTCGAACATTTTAACGGTTTCTAAATATCCGGAAAATATAACAAAATTAAATATTCCGATCGAATCGACAATTACAAAATAAACCCCATAACACTCAACACTTGAGACAGATTAAAAATACCCAGAAAATATAACATACAGATAGAGATATTACAGTTGAAAAATGAATGCGCGATTCAACATTACCACCGCGGATCCGCGGTTCAAGCGAAGTACGGCCGCGGTTCCGCGGTGGTATGTACGTATTGCTGCCTCGTTTTTCACAGTGATATTTATATTTACCTGCTGAATTTTTTACGTATTTTTAATTTTGAAAAATCATAGTTTTACAAAATTTCCAGAGAGGGGTTTTATTTCGTCGTATCGGGTTTGATCGGAGTTTTAACTTCGTATACACGTCGCCTAATGCTCTAGCTAGGCTCTGATACCACTGTAGGGTTTCTGGGCACTCTTGTGAGGGTTTATAAGGCATCAAACATGCCCGAATAAAATTTTAGACGTGCCGAACAACCAAAAGCCATGATCTTTGCTAGATTATTAGGGTTTAACATGCAAGTAAACATCTTTACCACTAAGTGTGAGGGATTACAACCTTTGTAGTCCGCTCCTTCGCTTCATAAGCTCCGAGTAGAAGTCCCTTCGCCGTGATCCATGATCTCTCGGACTCAAGAGAGGCTCCACGACTCGAACGATCCATGCTAGCTTGTAGTGTTCCGTTTCTCCGATGATCTACGTCAAAATTGCTATAACTCAAGCTCTCTCACTCTAATGAGGTGAACACCCTAATCTAATGGGCTAGATTAGATGAGGACGATAGAGTAGTAATTATGCTATCTTTTTATATCAATTTCTCACAAGAAATCATCACCAAAGGAAAATCTAGTAAGCTATTTCAAAAACTCAAGAGAGAAGAAGATGATGAATAAGAAGATAATCATTTTGTGATGAATAATGATAAGTGTATATCAATAATAATGCAACCATGGTTAATGATGACAAGGATAACCCTTATAGAGAGTTAACTAAGGCTGGGGTTTGGTTGGGTTAAGAAATGAGTCATAAGAAAATATCTATCATAATATCTTCTTCATGACAAAAGGAAAGCTTCTAGATGGTGCAAGAAGGAGCTAACCCTAATCAAACCCTAACCTCATTTAATCATCACTAAACATGTTTCATTATTAATCATATCATGTTACTATAATATATATCACATATATATTATATATTTGTAACAAAAGAAAATAATACAATTAATATATATCACATATATATCAATGTATTATTCGGTGAGAAAATGAAATAATAAAGCGAGCCAATATTAGATAATGTAATACAATATATCATATATATTAGTATACATTAAATCATCGAATCAACACTTGATCCGACAATCCGGCTATATCGAATATAACCGACTAATATATCATGTACCGATTCATCGAATCAACACTTGATCCGATGAGCCGGTTCATATCTAAATATCGCGAGAATATAATACGTTATCTCATATCGCATTATCCTTGGTCCTGCACATATCACATATGTGCCTCTACTCCGTTTTGCCTGAGCCAAGAAACCTCTGTGTAGGACTCTAAACAATCGTCAATACGCCGGTAGCAGGTGATGATCATATCAAACACCCACAAGCTGCAAGCGGTCAGCTAAACGTAACAGCCACCCAGGTATTGAGCGATCAGAAGATCAACAAGCTAGCCTGTACGTTCTCCTGTGAATCCAATCAGTAACACTCCCGTACAGTCCGGTCTGTTCGTCTGATATGTCGCATATCAAGTCTAGGGGTGGTATACGTCAGACCCCATTAACCGATAAGTCGTTTCGATGTGAGGCTCATAACGGGTCGAGAAACTACTGGTAACACTTACCAGTAAATCTCTATATCAGCTCTGGCCAGGGACTTCCAGTTATAGCCAATCGAACACAGCACAACATCAACTCCCTATACCGGGAGAGACGAATCCCCTCCTATCGCTCATTGCCTCCATGTGATTCGGGACTGTACCCAAAAGCCACCGTTTTGCACGCCCTCTTGGACGTGGTAAGGTGGAAATCAAAGCACAGTGGGAATCACACAAGACTCTATGATGATCTCGGGTCTACAGACTACCCTGTACCAGTATCACCGGAGAGCTGCCATCTGACGTGTGGTATATCACTATCTGAGAGTTCTCGGCGAGTCCGTCCAGTGTACCCAGTCTCCACTTAGCACACGTACACCATCTCTGATGTCAAACACCGATGGATATGGGATCATCCATCGCCCATCATATGGGTCAAGATGCGTATACGCTAGTCTACTCTGGTGTATCGATGCCCTGTCTTGATATACCCTCGACTAGGAACAGTTATAGGATGTACTCATCGACTACCATGGCCCCACTAGTATGATCTCATCATAGTCCCAGTAGTCGAGTACAGATCCTAAGGGCTTTATCAACATGTGAGAGTAAGACAGTAAACCAGTACAGGTCAACATGTTAAAATAAAGTGAAACCAAATAGCATACTATCATGACGAGCAAGAAAGTCCTCTCTATATATATCCCAGCATCCATCATAATATACATCATATGTACAACAATGGCCTCTAGGGCATATACATAACTAACAGACCGTAATGTCCTTAAACTAACTGTGGACCGTAATGTCCTTAAACTAACTATGGACCGTAATGTCCTTAAACTAACTATGGACCATAATGTCCTTAAACTAAACCCTCACCTCAAAAATGGTGATCTGTGGACTGTAACGTCCCTAATCTAAACTCTATAGACTATGATGTCTTTAAACTCTACGGACTATGATGTCCTTAAACTCCACGGACTATGATGTCCCTAAACCCAATGGACCGTAACGTCCTTAAATTAAATTGATAAGGGCCCAAATGCTCTTTCATTGGATCTAAATGATCCTAAAACCTCGTTAAGTAGATCTTTGTCTAAAATTAGACTGACGTATCCTTAACAAACTTTAAGTTGATCTTAATCTCAAACGAGGTTAACGAGCCTTAAATCCACCAAACCCAAATCTAAGAAAATACGGATTTGGACTAATCCCCGCCCTACGGGTGACAACATAAATTAGTCTCCATATACAATCCACGGGCGACCAGAAAATAAAACAAACACACATGACACAAAGTGATCATATGGAAAAAGAGAAAGTGGTTACCGCTATGCGGTAGCGTAATTAACTGCAGGGGCTTGCGCCTGCAGAAAAGAGCGTCCCCACAATCAAAAACCCCTCGTAGACGAGGGGGAATCTGACGAAGTCTACTACAACGGCCGTATCTGTCTAAACCTCCGATACACGGTGCCATAAATCAACTTGGCATCTTCGGAGAGGTGGACGAATAAAACCAAATAGCATATATTCTTTGCATATGAGACACGGCCGCGTTTATTTAGAGACACGGCCGCATCTCTCTTTTTTCTCTTTTTCTCTTTTTTCTCTCCTCCCCTTGCTCCTATTTATATGAGAAGAAAAAGAATCAATTTATTAAGGGAATCCCTCATTGAGAGATCATGATTGATTTCATGATCTTTTAGATTAATCGGTGAATTTTATTCACCGTTGGATGTTTAATCCAAAGGCCCTCTGTTTAACAGAGAAGATTTCTTGTTTGTTTAAGAAGATTATGAATATCTTGTTAGTTTTGACAAGATTAAAATTTTATTCTATCATATCTTTTTAGTTTAACAAGATCAGAAATATATTTTCTTAATATAGAATTTAATTCTATCGTATAGATATCTCGTTAGTTTAATAAGATTAGAATTTTATTCTAACATAGAATTCTGATCATATGAATATCTTGTTAATTTAATAAGATTAGGAAAATATGTTCCTATGATAGAACTTTATTCTACCAGGTGATCACTGTTGGATCTTTGATCCAAAGGTCTTCTATTTAACAGAGAAGATCTTTTTAGTTTTAGAAAGATCAGGAAAATATTTCCCAAAATAGAATCTAATTCTAGAATTTGATAGGAGCATTTTAAATTGGGGCGCATGTAAGAGGCAAGAGAACTCATGTGTTTAACACGTAACCCGTGTTGTGAGTTTTAGCCTGTTTATGTTCAGCGCTCATATGCTTTGCATATGCGCGCTCACGTGTTTTACACGTGAGGTCTGTTTGGCCATTGGTGATTTATGTTCAGCGCTTATATTCTTTGCATATGAGCGCTCACGTGTTTTGCATGTGAGGCATATTTGGCCCTTTAAGTTTATTTTATTCGTGAGGCCAAATTTTGAGGACTCCCCCCTTTTTTATAAAGGAACAAGTAGCTCTTTGCCGAAAATTTTGGCGGAAACAAATGCCCCCTACTACTTTGCCCACGTAAGCATGTACGTGGGTGAAGTAGTGCAAAGTAATGTGTGACCGTAGAATTGATGGCTTGGGAGACAAGTTTAGGGTCCTTGTAGCCTAAGGCTTTTTTTCATCTTCATGAGCCGTAAGGGTCTCAAGAAGGTTTTTTCTCCCTACAAGTCGAGAGGATCTCATAGGTGCAAATTCTCCCTAGAAATTGTGAGCATTTCTAAGTGTTCATCGTCTCCGTGAGTCGTAAGGATCTCATTCGGATATTTTTCCTTACGAATCGTGAGGACCCGTAAGTAGCTTCTTTCTTTCATTGGAGAATGTGGCTTCGGCAAATGTGGCCTGCAGATAGTCCATCTTGACCTTCTTGTAGAGCAACGATAGCTTAGGAAACAGGTTCAAATCTGCAGCCTAAGACTTTTCAACTTTATGAGCCGTGAGGGTCTCATAAAGACTTTTCTCTCTATGAGTCGAGAGGATCCCGTAGGTGTATTTTTCTCCTTAGGAGTCGTGAGGACACCTAAGTGTGTTTTCTCTTGAGAGTCGTAAGGATCTCACAAGAGAATTTTTCCCTTACAAGTCGAGAGGACTTATAAGCATAGTCACAAATTCGTGATTCGGCAATAATTCGGCGAGGTTGAAAATTCGGATTTGGAGAACTATTCGAAAAAAATCGGCAGGTATTCGGGAAAGATTCGGCAGGTATTCGGAAAATGTTCGGGAAGGATTTCGAGCAAAAAATTAATATAAAATTAATATATGAGACGCTAGATTTTGATTTCGTGGATTATTTGTTGTTTTTTGAATAATTCACTTTTTTTTAATAATTCACGAATAATTCGGGAATTATTCACGAATAATTCGGGAATTATTCACGAATAATTCGGGAATTATTCACGAATAATTCGGCAATAATTCAGCGCGTTCGGTGATGGCGAATAAATCGCAGATTTAATCGGCAGTCGCATAATTCGCGAATTATTCGCGAATTCGCCGAATAATTCGCGAATTATGTGACTATGCTTATAAGTGGATGTTTCCCTCCTCGTCGATGTTCGACTTCGGAGAGTGTGGCACATAGATAGTCCATCTTGACCTCCTTGCAGGGCAGTGATGGCTTAGGAGACAAGGTTAGGATCTGCCAGCTAAGACTTTTCAACTTTATGAGCCATGAGGGTCTCATAAAGACTTTTCTCCCTATGAGTCGAGAGGATCCCGTAAGTGTCTTTTCTCCTTAGGAGTCGTGAGGACTCCTAAGTGCGTTTTCTCTTGAGAATCGTAAGGATCCCACAAGAGAATTTTTCCCTTACAAGTCGAGAGGACTTGTAAGTGGCTGTTTCCCTCCTCGTCGATGTTCGATTTCGGAGAGTGTGGCATATAGATAGTCCATCTTGACCTCCTTGCAGGGCAATGATGGCTTAGGAGACAAGGTTAGGATCTGCCACCTAAGAATTTTCAACTTTATGAGCCATGAGGGTCTCATAAAGACTTTTCTCCCTATGAGTCGAGAGGATCTCGTAGGTGTCTTTTCTCCTTAGAAGTCATGAGGACTCCTAAGTGTGTTTTCTCTTGATAATCGTAAGGATCCCATAAGAGAATTTTCTTTATACGCAAGGACACTAATTTCCCCGCAGATCGAGACGGATCGAGAGATTCTCGCAAAGACCCCTTGAGGGTCGAAACGAATCGAGGGGTTCTCGCCAAGGACGCTGATTTCCCTAAATCGAGAGGTTTTTGCCAAGGACACTGTTTTCCCTGGGGTTGAGATGAATCGAGAGATTCCTGCAAGACACTGATTTTCTTGCGGGTCGACGCGAATCGAGAGGTTCTCGCCAAGGATGCTGATTTCCCTGAATCGAGAGATTTTGCCAAGGACACTGATTTCCCTGGGGTCGAGACGAATCGAGAGATTCCTGCAAAGACACCGATTTCCTTGCGGGTCGACGCAAATCGAGGTTCTCGCCAAGGATGCTGATTTCCCTGAATCGAGAGGTTTTTCCAAGGACACTGATTTCCCTAGGGTCAAGACGAATCGAGAGATTCCTGCAAATACGCTGATTTCTTTGCGGGTCGACGCGAATCAAGAGGTTCTCGCCAAGACGATGATTTCCCTGAATCGAGAGGTCTTGCCAAGGACACTGATTTCCCTGGGGTCGGTTGTTAACGTTACGTCTGTATTCGGTTAGAGTGAGAAGAAACATCGTGGTGATCTTTAGGCTGCAGATGTGGCCGTCGAGATTTGACTCTCCATTTGGAAGAGCCTGGTGGGAAAATGTAAATCCCTTTCGTTTATACCCATGGATTGTATACAGGGGTCAGTATGGACTCGCCTGTAGGGCAAAAGATTCATTTTTTTTATTTTTTTCCACGATGCTCTATCATTTCAGCTTTTATATTGCGAAAGTCGCGATTGCCCAATCATTTCGGCTATTTTTTCGTGGTGCCCAATCATTTCGGCTATTTTTATTTTTTTTACTTGTTGCTTTTTATTGCGAGTTGCCCAAACATTTCGTCTATTTCATATGCATATATTTTACTCGCTGATTTTTATTACGAGTTGCCCAAACATTTCAGCTATTTCATATGCATTTTTGGCTCGCCAATTTTGTTGCGAGTATGGCACTCAAGACCTGATACCAATCTTTTAGCATCAGCATCTCTGCGACTGGAATATTGCCAGGAGCGAATCATCATTTGTTGTGAAAGGACTTTGAATTTGTTACCGATTTAGGCATCAGCATCGCTACTACTGGAACATTGCCAGGAGCAAATCATCATTTGCCTCTGTCGATTCGAACAAAGATGGCTTAGCAAACAGGGTTAAGATCCTGTCGACTAAGGCTTTTGACTTCATGAGCCGTAAAGGTCTCATAAAGATGTTTCTCCTAACGAGTCTTGAGGATCTCATAAGTGCGTTTTTTTCCTTAAGAATCGTGAGGATTCTTAAGTGTATGGTCTCTTATAAGTCATAAGGATCTCACAAGAGCATTTTCTCCTTGCAAGTTGAGAGGGCCTACAAGTGTTTGTTCACCAAATGAGGACATTCCTCGTCATTGGTGGGACTCGGTGATGAAATGATTATTTATGCCCGTGGATTGTATACAAGGGTCAGTATTGAACTGCTTATAGGGTAGTCTAGGAAATATGATGGCTTAAGAACAGGTTCAGATCCCTGTAGCTTAATGCTTTTGAATCTTATGAGCTGTGAGGGTCTCATAAGAGGGTTCTCCTTACGAGCCGTCAAGATCTCATAAGTGTAATTTCTCCTCAGGAATCGTGGGGATCCCTAAGTGTGTTGCTCCCTTGTGAGTTGTAAGGATCTCACGCAGGTTTTTTCTCCTTACAAGGTCGAGAGGACCTCGCAAGTGTTCATGAATTTTTTTTATGAGCCTGCGCCCTTTCGGGTTTTCACAAACTTGCCGGTAGCCCTGCTGTTTTTACTCACGGAACCTTTTCAGGTTTTTATCCATGCCCATTTTGCTTGTGGACGTACCATTTTTTTGCCGCGTTAGCCTAAGGATGCTGCGGTTCATAGTAGTTTAAAGACATTTCGGTCCGTCGCTAGTTTTAGGACATTGCGGTCCGTAGCCAGTTTTAGGACATTACGGTCCATTGTTAGTTTAGGTACGTTTCGGTCCATAGTTGCCATTTTGGAGACAACGGCTTCGCTGGATACTACTTACAGAGTGTGGGCTTGGGAAGATGGCGAGTGGATATAGACGTCGTCATCTATCGTTAACCTAGGCCGTGACTCGTCAGGCGTAGTATTTTTTCAGGAACCGGCCGTTTATTGGCCTGAAGGGTCTTTCACTATGCGTATTCATGAGCAAGTAAGCACCACCTTGGTAGACTTTGTTTATGATGTACGGGCTCTCATAGTTTAGCTCGAATTTCACCTGTTTGGCACGATTGGGGATCATAGGTCTCTTGACCACTAGCACGAGTTCGCCCTGGCGAAATGTCTCAATCTCTCGTATGAGCCCGTCATCCTTGCCTTGTAGGCCTCTAAGTTCTGTTGCGCCATGAGACGAGTTTCATCGAGGGTGTCGAGCTCCTCAAGCCGAAGATGAGCATCCTCTTCGTCTGTTAACTTGTAATGAACCGCCACTCGTAGAGAGGGTAGCTCTATCTCTAAGGGGAGTACTGCTTCAGCGCCGAATACCAATGCATACGGCGTTGTGTTTTTGGCTGTTTTGAACGTGGTTCGGTAAGCCCAGAAAGATTCATGCAGTCTTTCGTGCCGGTCCTTCTTATTTTTGGACACCGTCTTCTTTATGATCTTCGTCAAGATCTTGTTGAAAGCCTCAGCTAGACCGTTAGCTCGGGAATTATAAACCGAAGAGTATCTCTAGTCTATATTATGCTGCTGTGCGAAGCGGCTGATTTTGTGACTTCTGTAGGCCGGCCCGTTATCGGAGATAATCCGTCGCAGAGTGTCGAACCGATAAATGACGTGTGTCTTAAAGAAATGGAGGATATTCACCGTCTTCACTTCTCTTAGCGGTACTGCTTCTGCCCACTTAGAGAAGTCATCAGTTGTCTCCAGTATAAACCGATGTCCTTTGGACGACGCTGGTTCGATGGGCCCGATTATATCGATTCCCCATATTTCGAACAGCCAGCTTGCCACTGTTGGGTGTAGCGGATTTGGATGCTGGTGGATGAAGTCCTCGTGAATTTGGCACGAGTGGCACTGCTTTGCGTATTCGAGACAGTCCTGGATCATCGTGGGCCAGTAGTAACCCATTCTTTTGATCTTCAGCTTCATCTTTGGTCCGGCCTGATAGGAACCACAGAGTCCATCATGAATTTCTTGGACGACTTTCCTTGCTTCTTCTGGTCCCAGGCATCTCAGCCATAGGGAGTCAAATGATCTCTTATATAGAGTATCATTGACGGAGGCGAAAGACAGAGCTCATCTCATGAGCTGATGTCTTGAGGAAGCATCTTCCGGCGTTCGATAGGATTTGAAGTAGTCTAAAAAGACTTCTCTCCAATCCTCAGCATTTTCTTGGTCCTCTATTTGTAGGGCCGTTTGCTTGGTCGCTTTCATTTCTTCAGACGACTCCGTGGACATTTCGGCTAGCGCAAGAACCCGACAGCTTTGTACAACGATCCTCACGTCATCGTGGTTTTCGTCGTCCAGTTCTTTAGCTAGTTTGGCTAATGCATTCGCCTTACTATTTTCCGTACGCGGTATGCTTTCTAGGACGTAGGAAGGGATTTGAGTCAGCAATTGTTGCACTCTCTCGCCGTACTTTACCAACTCTGGTTTGCACGTTTGATAGTCGACGTTTACTTGACTAACGACCAGCTGGGAGTCTTCATATATGAGGAGGTTTTCGATCCCCATGTCGATAGCGATCTCAAGACCGGCTATCAAAGCTTCATATTCCGCTTCGTTGTTTTTTCTGGGCTCTATCAAGGAAAGGGCAAAGTGCATTATCCCTCCTTGTGGAGTCACGAAGATGAGGCATACCCCAGATTTGATTATAGGGGTGTTGTGCTTTCTCTTCTTCATGGAAGATGCCCCATCGAAGTAGAATTCCCATAGGATATCACTCCCTCCTCTCTCCCCGTCGATCGTGTCAAACGTGTGCTCGTCTGGCAATTCGCAACTTAGAGGTGAATCGGCAGGTATCGGATGCTCAGCGAGGAAGTCGGTGATGGCTTGGCCTTTCACTGCCTTAAGAGGTCGGTATATTATTGAGAATTCCATTAAGAGTAAGGCCTATTTAGCAAGCCTTCCCGTTAGTATGACTCTTGACATCAAGTATTTGAGAGGATCCACTTTTGATATGAGATGGACTTCATGCGCCAAAGTTTCGTTGTCGCGAAGATTAACGCCAGGCAGTGTTTTTCGATAGGGGAGTAGTTGTTTTCTGCCCCCAAGAGAACTTGACTCAAATAGTAGAGGGCTCTCTCTTTCCCTTGGTCGTTCTCCTATGCCCATAGCGCGCGTAAAGAACCTTCAGGGGCGGTTGTGTACAGGATCAGGGGCTTTCCCTGGAGCAGTCAGTACCGGCAGATTCTGCAGGTATTACTTGATTTCGTCCAGCGCACTCTAGCATTTATGAACCTAAACGAACAGGGTCCCCTTCTTCATTAGATGACTGTAGGGGCGGCACTTGCCGTAGAGGTTGACTTGGAGTTTGACACCTGTTTAGGCATCAGTGTCGCTACAACTGGGATATTGCCAGGAGCGACTCATCATTTGCCCCTATCGAATTGGACAAAGGTGGCTTAGTAGACAGGGTCAGAATCCTGTCGACTAAGACTTTTGACTTTATGAGCCGTAAGGGTCTCATAAAGGGTTTTCTCCCTACGAGCCGTAAGGATCTCGTAGGCGTATTTTCTCCTTAAGAATCATGGGGATTCCTAAGTGATATCTTCTCTTGTAAGTCGTAAGTATCTTCCAAAAGTGTTTTCTCCTTATAAGTCGAGAGGACCTACAAGTGTTATTCACCATATGGGGACATTTCTTTCCATTTGTAGAACTTGGCAAAGAAATATTTATTCGTGCCCCTGGATTGTATACAAAGGTCAATATGGACCGTCTGTAGGGCAATTTGGGGGATACGACAGCTTAAGAACAAGTCCAGATCCCTGTAACTTAAGGCTTTTGAATCCTATGAGCCGTGAGGGTCTCACAGGGGGATTCTCCTTACGAGTCGTGAGGATCTCGTAAGTGTATTTATTTTAACGAGGTTGCGCCCTTCCAGGTTTTCATAAACTCGGCGGTAGCTCTGCTGTTTTTACTCACGGCGCCCTTTCGGGTTTTCATCCGTGCCCGTTTTGCTTGTGGACATACCGATTTTTTGGTTTATTTTTTGTTTTTCTTTTTGTTTTTCTTTTAAAAAAACGAGATTGCGCCCTTCCGGATTTTCACAAGCTCGCCGGCAGTCCTGCTATTTTTACTCATGGCGTCCTTTCGGGTTTTCATCCGTGCCCATTTGCTTGTGGACATACCGATTTTTTAGCAGGGCATTCCACTAGATTGTGGGACCTGTTTGTAGGCCCCTTAATATCCTTCCTGTCCTTTGAGAAGAAAGGACCATTCAACATAGAAATTCTTCCGCCGCTGAGAAATATACCCCATGTGTATATCTCGGGGAGAACGAGTACCCACGCAATCGCTATTTTGGCGATAGGTTGCTTCAGAGCCGCTTATTTTTGTTGAGCGTAGGCGACAAACGCCATCTTGCCTCCGCTTTTCACTCGTCATCATCGGATGAGAAAGAGTCTTGACCCATTTGATCCAATCGAGCCATTTTATCCATGAGTTTTTGGAAGGTTGTCGGCTTGAAAAGGGCCGTAAATGGGAACACCTTTTGAATTTGGGTCAAGGGTGGATATGAACATTCCCACAGCTGCAGCTTCGTCGATACGTTGCTTGTATTTGACCAGAGATTTCACCATCGGGTAACATATTGAACCCAAGTCTCATTCGGTCTGACCCTTTCGTTGACCAGCGCCGTCACAGTAGTATGTTCGTTCTCATTAGCGAATCCCTGACAGAAGAGCATATCCATTTCGTCAAAGCTCTTCACGAAATCATTTGGGAGTTTCGCATACCATTCGAAGGCAATGCCCGCCAGACAGCTGATGAATTGTCATAGGAGGAGTATACCATTCTCTCCAGAATTGCCGCACATGGATTTAAACCGCGCAATGTGCTGGCGAGGATTTCCAGTTCCTTTGTATATGTGGAGTCGAAAGTATGTATTCTGGTAGGTGCTGTATTTGATCATAGCACGCCGGATTCGGTCGAATGGTCTTGATTGGCCTATTTGATGCTTCACTGGCATAGTGAGTTTTGACTTGCTGAGCGATATATGCGTCCAGCTTTTCTTTTAGGGATCATTTCCTGCTCAACCGTTGATGATGTTTGCAGAGGATTTGAAATGTCATCCTTATCTTTAAGACCGACTACCGGCGGTTCATCTACCAGTGGTTCCGATTGAACCATCATTCCAGCCATATTCTGAATCAGAAAGGCCATCTGGTTCATTTTAGTGGATATTTCTGCCACTTCTTCATCTTTCTTTTTCAGAGCACGTTTTAGAAAATCAATATCCGACTTCTTCTCTACTCTTTCCTTGGGTGTATCCTTGCGATTTTCCTTAGGTGATGGATTAGCGAGTGATGCCGCCTAAGCAAGCATCTCCTGCAGCTTTTCACGTTGCAGTTGAACTTTTGTCAGGGACCAAGTTTGAGGTCGGTGACTAGTAGAAGCTCGAACTTCGTCTTTGGAATTCACCACATAGACTATATGAACTACCATGCCTCCAGGCTTGTGGTGTTTGGAGTTTTGGCCTTTGGAGTTTGCTTCGGGCACTTGAGCTTTATTGGGCATCTCTTTTTTGTGAAAAGCCGCTTTGGTTTTGGGAGGAACCGCTGTATCAGGATCAATCTTGGGATGAGTCCCCTTCATCTGCTTCCACACCTTATATATAGATGAGGAAAGTTGTCTCATAGAGTGAAATGGTTTTTGCTCTCGTGGGATCTCCATGGGTTGCGGAGATTTCTTCAATATTACGGTAGGAGAATTTTGTCTGACCATTCGCAACAGTTTGAAGCTGTTCCCAGTTGGAACAACAACATTCACAACTGAGGTTGAAACAGGACCATACGGAGAACTGCCCCCAGCTCATTTTGTATGATGCCGATATCGACGTCGACCGTTTCTTACGGCCGGGATTTGATTAGCTTCAGGATTTTGCCAAGCATGCCCCTTATTTCCTTTAAGAGCTTGAATATTCTACCCCCTACGTCGACCTTGGTCCTTGGCAGGTGCCAGTTGTTTGAAGACTGATTCCGTCGGTAAAGCTACAACTTGGGGAACCAGCCTGTGGAAGACAGACTTCCTCTGGGCTTCCTCCATCGGCGTTGAGGTACCGAGGGTGGGATGTAGGAGTATCGACCCAAAGAGGAGCCCGTTGATTTCTTGAAGAGCTGGATTGCAGAGATTTGAGGCCGTAAGTGGCTCATACTTGACTCCACCGGATGTGACAGAGCCTGAGTTGCTAGGATAGGAGCAAACGCCATTCTTCATAGAGACGCAACGCCGGCTTCAGTATCCCATCGCCCAAAGGCAACCACAAACATATATACCACGATTATTTGATCGCGGAAAAACACGACACACGAAGTGTGGAGTGGAAAGAGGAAAAGGTCCCACCAAGCGTGCCAGAATTTGTTCTCCGTCGAAAGACGCGACCGGGACGTTGGGACGTCTGGCCTGAATTTTGGGGGCAGATGCTATTTGGTTTTATCCGTCATCCTCTCCGAAAATGCCAAGTTGATTTATGGCACCGTGTATCGGAGGTTTAGATAGATGTGGCCGTTGTAATAGACTTCGTCAGATTCCCCCTCGTGTACGAGGGGTTTTTGATTATGGAGACGCTCTCCCTTGCAGGCACAAGTCCCTGTAGTTAATTACGCTACCGCATAGCGGTAACCACTTTCTCCTTCTCCAAATGGTCACTTCGTATCGTGTGTGTTTGTTTTATTTTTGGTTGCCCGTGGATTATATACAGAGACTAATGTATGTTGTCGCCCATAGGGCATGGATTAGTCCAAATCCGTATTTTCTTAGATTTGGGTTTGGGTTGGTTTAAGGATCATTAATCTTGTTTTAGATTAAGATTAACTCAAATGTTTGTTGAGGATAAGTTAGCCTAATTTTAGACTAAGATCTACTTAACAAGGTTTTAGGATCATTTAGATCCAACGAAAGAGTATTTGGACTCTAACGTTTTAGTTTAGGGACATTGCAGTCCATAAGTTTAAGGACGTCATAATCCATGAGTTTAAGGACGCCATAGTCCGTAGAATGTAGTTTAGGGACGTCACGGTCCATAAGTTTAAGGACGTCATAGTCCATGAGTTTAAGGACGTCATAGTCCATGAAGTTTAAAGACATCATAGTCTATGGGGTTTTCAGTTTAGGGACATCATAGTCCATAAAGTTCAGTTTAAGGACGTCACGGTCCGTAGTTAGTTTAAGGACATTACGGTCCACAGTTAGTTTAAGGACATTACAGTCCACAATTTAGATGTAACCAAAGGTTTGGAAATGCAGCAGATAGTTATTGATCGTCGGGACCCACCACCTCTCTGAAGACGTTGAAGAATTACAACGACATGTATCAAAGGTGTGAAGAGATGTACCCTTGAACCAAATGTCAGATTGAGAGGGAATGGGATGAATATTATTTTGAATGCTATCTGAGATGACTAATTTTAGAAGACCCGAGTATAATGTGGGCCCAGTTAAAAGGGATTTTGGTTTTAGCAGACCTAGCTGATTTGGGCTAAGATTAGCCTCATTATAGTGTTAAACACTAGAGTATGTTCGGCGCTCACGTATTCTCACGTGAGGCGCTTAAAATAGTGTTGAACACTACAGATTTGAAGCGCTCATGTGGGTCACATGAGGTGCTTGAAAATTGGCAGAGCTTTTTTGGATTAGTTTTGTCGGGACCGTCCGTGGGACCCACTGTAGAACAAAGGGGAATCTTCGGAATACATTCCGAACGAGGGCAGATCAATGATACCACTCTTCAATACAGAGGCGCCTTTTAAGTGAACTGGCACTATAGGAGCTTGAGAACTCCGTAGTTAAGCGTGCCCGAGCCAGGGAAGTTCTGGGATGGGTGACCTCCTGGGAAGTGTCCCCTGGCCGGGTCCGGTTTACTCCGAAGGACAAAACCGTGCGGCTTCGGCCAGAGCGGACAATACTCTCTGTATTAGGGGTGGGGCGTGACAAGTTTCCTCATTCTTTCTGAGTGTTGAGCACTATCGGGTCACGTGAGATCACGTGAGGTGCCCCAGAGAATGAAAGCTGCCTTTGTTTTACTCTCTTTTGTTCTAAAAGTGCTAAGTACTATTAAGGGGTCACATGATGTCACGTGAGGCGCCCTAAAATAGAAACTGCCTTGGGTTTATCCCCCTTTTTCTTTTGAAGGGCTTGTTCAGGGGTCACGTGGGAGTACGTGACCTGATCTCATTTATTTTCTCTCGTTCAACAAGGGTGCTCATGTGGGAAAACGTGATCATGTTTGGGTGCTAATCTTCTTTTTTACGTGCATGGAGATCTTGAGTTTTAAGACTTTTAAGTCCCCTTTTTAATAAGAATTAAATTCTTTTGTAGAGTTAAACCCCAGTTTTATTTAGAGGAATTAAATTCCTAGATGTTCTGTTATAAGAATTAAATTCTTTGGATTTGATTCTCCTCCTATGTTTTGAATCTGCATAACAGATCTCCCCGATGAGAATTAAATTCTCAACTTGTGGGGAGGTCTGCATCTGCAGATCTTCAACCAGAGGAAGAACTAAGTTCTTTTTAGAAGAGTTAAACTCTTGGGAATATAAAGAAGAGGTAAGAGGTTCTGTCTTTTGTTCCTTCTCTTACCTAGGGTTTATTTTCCTTAAGGAGATCTTCTTCTCTCTGGAAAATTAAATTCTCTTTTCTTTTTCTTACGAGGGGGGTTCTCTCTCTCTCTCTCTCTCTCTCTCTCCTCTCTTTTTTTCTCTCCTCCCCTTGCTCCTATTTATATGAGAAGAAAAAAAATCAATTTGTTAAGGGAATCCCTCATTGAGAGATCATGATTTATTTCATGATCTTTTAGATCAATCGGTGAATTTTATTCACCGTTGGATTTTTAATCCAAAGGACCTCTGTTTAACAGAGAAGATTTCTTGTTTGTTTAACAAGATTATGAATATCTTGTTAGTTTTGACAAGATTAGAAGTTTATTCTATCATATCTTTTTAGTTTAACAAGATCAGAAATATATTTTCTTAATATAGAATTTAATTCTATCATATAGATATCTCGTTAGTTTAATAAGATTAGAATTTTATTCTAACATAGAATTCTGATCATATGAATATCTTGTTAATTTAACAAGATTAGGAAAATATTTTCCTATGATAGAACTTTATTCTACCAGATGATCACCGTTGGATTTTTGATCCAAAGGTCCTCTGTTTAACAGAGAAGATCTTTTTAGTTTGAGAAAGATCAGGAAAATATTTCCCAAAATAGAATTTAATTCTAGAATTTGATAGGAGCATTTTAAATTGGGGCGCTCACATGCAAACATGTGAGAGGAAAGAGAACTCATGTGTTTAACACGTGACCCCTGCTGTGGGTTTTATCCTGTTTATGTTCAGCGCTCATATGCTTTGCATATGAGCGCTCACGTGTTTTAGACATGAGGCATGTTTGGCCATTGGTGATTTATGTTCAGCGTTTATATTCTTTGCATATGAGCGCTGACGTGTTTTACACGTGAGGCATGCTTGGCCCTTTAAGTTTTTTTTATTCAGCGCTCATATACTTTGCATATGAGCGCTCACGTGTTTTACACGTAAGGCTAAATTTTGAGGACTCCCCCCTTTTTATAAGGGAACAAGTAGCTCTTCGCCGAAAATTTTGGCGGGAACAGTGGTTTCCCTTAGGTGATGGGATACTGAAGCCGGCGTTTTGTCTCTATGAAGAATGGCGTTTGTTTCTACCCTAGCAACTCAGGCTCTGTCATATCTGGTGAAGTCAAGTATGGGCCACTCGCAGCCTCAAATCTCTGCAATCTAGCTCTTCAAGAAATCAACGGGCTTCTCTTTAGGTCGATACTCTCACCTCTCACCCTCGGTGCCTTAACGCCGATGGAGGAAGCCTAGAAGAAGTCCCGTCTTCCACAGGCTGGTTCCCCAAGGAGTAGATTTTCCGACCGAATCAGTCCTCAAACAACTGGCACCTGCCAAGGACTAAGGTCGACGCAGGGGGCAAAATATTCAAGCTTTCAAAGGAAACAGGGGGCAGGCTCGGCAAAATCCTGAGGCTAATCAAATCCCGGCCATAAGAAATGGTCGACGACGATATCGGCATCATACAAAATGAGCTGGGGGCAGTTCTCCGTATGGTCCTGTTTCAACCCTAATGATGAATGTTGTTGTTCCAACCGGGAACAGCTTCAAACTGTTGTAAAGGGTCAGACAAAATTCTCCCACCGTAATACTGAAGAAGTCTCCGTAGCCCATGGAGATCCTATGAGAGCAGAAACCTGTTCGCTCCCTAAAACAACTTAACTCATCTATATATAAGGTGTGGAAGCAGGTGAAGGTCTCTGTCGTCAACCGCGGCTCTTCCCCTAGACGTCGGCCAAATTCTGACAAATCCCCTTTCAAATAGAAGGGGACTCATCCCAAGACGAATCCTGATACAGCGGTTCCTCCCAAACCCAAAGCGACTTTTCACAAAAAAGAGAGGCCTAATAAAGCTCAAGTGCCCGAAGCGAACTCCGAAGGCCAAAACTCCAAACACCCCAAGCCTGGGGAGATGGTAGTTCTCATAGTCTATGTGGTGAATTCCAAAGACGAAGTTCGAGCTTCTACTAGTCACTGACCTCAAACTCGGTCCCTGACAAAATTTCAACTGCAACGTGAAAAGTTGCAGGAGATGCTCGCTCAGGCGGCAAAAAACGCTAATCTATCGCCTAAGGAAAATCTCGAGGACACACCCAAAGAAAGAGTAGAAAAGGAGTTGGATATTGATTTCCTAAATCACGCTCTCAAAAAGAAAGATGAAGAAGTGGCAGAAATGTCCGGAACGATGGTTCAATCGGAACCACAAGCATATGAATTGTCGATAGTCGCTCTTAAAGACAAGAGTGGCATTTAAAATCCTCTACGAGTCTCATCAACGGCCGAAGAGGAAATGATTCCAAAAGCAAAGCTGAACGAATATATTTCTCAGCAAATCAAAGCTCACTACGCCAGTGAAGCCGCAAATAGATCAATCAAGACCATTCGACCGTATCCGACGTGGGACGATCAAATACAGTACCCGCCAGAGTACACACTTCTAACGTTCTACATGTACAAAGAAACTAGGAATTCTCGCCTGCACACTGCGCGATTTAAATCCATGTGCGGCAATTCTGGAGGAAATGACATACTACTCTTCCGACAGTTCGTTAGCGGTCTGGCGAGCATTTCCTTCGAATGGTATGCGGAACTCCCAAATGATTTCATGAAGATTTTCGACGAAATGGATATGCTCTTCTATCAGAGATTCGTTAATGAGAACGAATATACTACCGTGACGGCGCTGGTCAATGAAAGGGTTAGACCGAAAGAGACTTGGGTTCGATATGTTACTCGATGGCGAAATCCCATGTCAAATATGAGCAACGCATCGATAAAGTTGTAGCCATGGGAATGTTTATAGCCACCCTTGACCTAAATTCAAAGGCGTCCCCGTAGATGGCCCACTTCAAGCCGACGACCTTCCAAGAACTCATGGATAAAATGGCTCGATTGGATCAAATGGGTCAAGACTCTTTCTCATCCGATGATGACGAGTGAAAAGCGGAGGTAAGATGGTGTTTGTCGCCTACGCTCAACAAAAATAAGCAGCTCTGAAGCAACCTGTCGCCAAAATAGCGACGGCGTGGGTACTCGTCCCCCCTAAGATATACACAGGGGGCATATTTCTCACTGGCGGAAGAATCTCTATGTAGAATGGTCCTTTCTTCTCAAAGGACAAGAAGGATATTAAGGGGCCTACAAACAGGTCCTACAATCTAGTGGAATGCCCCGCTAAAAAAAACGGTATGTGTACAAGCAAAATGAGCACGAATGAAAACCCGAAAGGGCGCCATGAGTAAAAACAGCAGGGCCACCGGCGAGTTTGTGAAAACCCGGAAGGGCGCAACCTCGTTAAAATAAATACACTTACGAGATCCTCACGACTCGTAAGGAGAATCCCCCACTGATACCCTCACGGCTCATAGGATTCAAAGCCTTAAGTTACAGCGATCTAGAGCTGTTCTTAAGCCGTCATATCCCCCAAATTGCCCTACAGGCGGTCTATACTGACCCTTGCATAAAATCCACGGGCACGAATAAATATTTCTTTGCCAAGTTTTACAAATGGCAAGAAATGTCCCCATATGGTGAATAACACTTGTAGGTCCTCTCGACTTATAAGGAGAAAACATTCTTATAAAATCCTTACGACTTATAAGAGAAAACACCACTTAGAAATCCTCACGACTTCTAAGGAGAACATACACCTATGAGATCCTCATGACTCGTAGGGAGAAATACCTTTATGAGACCCTTACAGCTCGTAAAGTCAAAAAGCCTTAGTCCACAGGATCCTAACCCTGTCTACTAAGCCACCTTTGTCCAAATCGACAGGGACAAATGATGATTCGCTCCTGGCACTATCCTAGTTGTAGCGATACCGATGCCTAGATCGGTATCAAATTTCGAGTTCTCTCAATGCAAATGATGAGTCGCTCCTGGCAATATCCTAGTCGTAGCGATATTGATACCTAAACAGGTGTCAAGCTCCAAGTCAACTTCTCCGGCAAGTGCCGTACCTACAACCATCTAATGAAGAAGGGAACCCCGTTCGTCTGGGATCAAAAATGCCAAAGTACACGGGATGAAATCAAGCAATACCTGCAGAATCCACCGGTACTGACCGCTCCGGTCAAGGGAAAGCCCCTCATCCTGTACACAACAGCCGTTGAAGGTTCTTTAGGCGCGCTATGGGCATAAGAGAACGACCATGGGAAGGAGAGAGCTCTCTACTATTTGAGTCGAGTTCTTCTGGGGGTAGAAAACAACTACTCCCCCATTGAAAAGTATTGCCTGGCACTGATCTTCACGATAACGAAGCTCAGGCATTATGCATTAGCACATGAGGTTCATCTCATATCAAAGGTGGATCCTCTCAAGTACTTGATGTCAACAGCCATACTAACATGAAGGCTTGCCAAATGGGCCCTCCTCTTAATGGAGTTCTCGATAACATATCGACCTCTCAGGGCAGTGAAAGGCCAGGCCATCGCCGACTTCCTCTCTGAGCATCCGACACCTGTCGACTCGCCCCTAAATTGCGAGCTGCTAGATAAACATGCGTTCGACGCAAAAGATGAGAAAAATGACTCTCGATGGGAACTTTACTTCAATGGGGCATCGTCTATGAAGAAGCGAAAGCAAAATACTCCCATAATCAAAGCCGGGGTGGGCCTTATCCTCGTGACTCCGCAAGGAGGGATAATGTGTTTCGCCCTTTCCTTAACAGAGCTAAGAACGAACAACGAAGCTGAATACGAGGCTCTAATAGCAGGTTTCGAGATCGCCATTGACATGGGAATCAAGAACCTCCTCATATATGGAGACTCCCAGCTGGTCGTTAGCCAAGTAAAGAGCGACTATCAGACATGCAAGACAGAATTGGTAAAATATGGCGAAAAAGTGCGGAAACTGCTGACTCAAATCCCCTCCTACATCCTGGAAAGCATACCACGGACGGAAAATAGCAAGGCTGATGCGTTAGCCAAGCTCGCTAAAGAACTGGCCGACGAAAACCTCGATGACGTAAGGATCATTGTGCAAAGCCGCCGGATTCTCGCACCAGCAGAAATATCTCATAAGTCGTCCGAAGAAGAAGAAGCGCCCAAACAAGCGGCCTTCCAAGTAGAGGATGAAGAAAAGGCTAAGGATTGGAGAGAAGTCTTCATAGACTACTTCAAATCCCATCGAGTGCCCGAAAATGCATCTTCAAGACATCAGCTCATGAAACGAGCTCTGTCTTTCGCCTTTGTCAATGATACTCTATATAAGAGATCATTCGACTGTCTATGGTTGAGATGCCTGGGACCAGAAAAGGCAAGTAGTGTCATCCAAGAAACTCACGATGGACTCTGTAGTTCCCATCAAGCTGGGTCAAATATGAAGTTAAAGATCAAGAGAATGGGTTACTATTGGCCCACAATGATTCAAGACTGCCTTGAATATGCAAAGCAGTGCCACTCATGCCAGATTCATGAGGACTTCATCCATCAGCATCCGAATCCGTTACACCCAACACTGGCAAGCTGGCTATTCGAGATGTGGGGAACTGATATAATCGGGCCTATCGAACCAATATCATCTAAGGGACATCGGTTCATATTGGCGACAACCGATTACTTATCTAAATAGGCTGAAGCAATACCGCTAAAAGAGGTGAAGATGAAGAACATTCTCCATTTCTTCAGGGCACATGTCATTTACCGGTTTGGCACTCCGCGACGAATCATCTCGGATAATGGGCCGGCCTACAGAAGCCATAAGATCAGCCGCTTCGTGCAGCAACATAATATAGATTGGAGATACTTTTCAGTCTATAATCCCCGAGCTAATGGTCTAGCTGAAGCTTTCAACAAAAATTTGACGAAGATCATAAAGAAGACGGTGTCCAAAAACAGAAAGGACTGGCACAAGAGATTGCATGAAGCTCTCTGGGCTTATCGAACCATGTTCAAAACAGCCACGAATACCATGTCATTTGTGTTGGTATTCGGCACAGAAGCGGTACTTCCCTTGGAGATAGAGCTACCCTCACTACGAGTAGCGGTCCGATATGAGTTGACGGATGAAGAAAATGCCCACCTTCGGCTTGAGAAGCTCGATGCCCTCGATGAAACTCATCTCATAGCGCAGCAAAACTTCGAAGCTTACAAAGCAAGGATGACACGCTCAAACGAAAGACTAACTAGGCCGAGAACATTCCGCCAAGGCGAACTCGTGCTAGTTGTCAAGACCTATGATCCCCAACCGTGCCAAACGGGGGAAATTCGAGCCGAACTATGAGGACCCATACATCATAGACAAAGTTTATCAAGGTGGTGCCTATTTGCTCATGGATATGCATGGCGAAAGACCCTTCCGGCCAATAAACGGCCGCTTCCTTAAGAAATACTACCCCTGACAAGTCATAAATCAGGTTAATGATAGATGACGACGCTCGTGTCCGCTCGCTATCTTCCTGAGTCAGCACTCTGTAAGCAGTATCCGGCAAAACTTCGCCCCGAAGCTATGGACCGGGATGTCCCTAAACTAACAATGGACCGTAATGTCCTTAAACTAAATACGCCGCCTCAAACACGGCGATAGTGGAATTCAAGTCCACAGGTCCCAGCGGCAAAGACTGCAACTCAAATCCCGCTACCTACACAGCTACCCCGATGGCGAAGTCCCACCGCGATCGCAAAAAAAAAACGGTACGTCCACAAGCGAAATGGGCACGGATGAAAACCCGAAAGGGCTCTGTGAGTAAAAACAGTAGGACAGCCGGCGAGTTTGTGAAAACCCGAATAGGGCGCAGACTCATAAAAAAAATTCATGTGCACTTGCAAGGTCCTCTCGACCTTATGAAGCGAAAATACCTGCGTGAGATCCTTACGACTCACAAAAGGAGCAATACATTTAGGAATCCTCATGATTCCTAAGGAGAAATTACGCCTACAAGATCCTCACGACTCGTAAGGAGAATTCCCCCCTACGAGACCCTTACGGCTCATAGGATTCAAAAACCTTAAGATACAGGGATCTGAACCTGTTCTTAAGCCATCACACTCCCAAAGCTGTCCTATAAGCGATTCCATATTGACCCTTGTATACAATCCATGAGCGCAAATAAATGTTCCCTCGCCCAGTTCTACCCATGGCGCGAAATTTCCCCATTCGGTGGACAACACTTGTAGGTCCTCTCGACCTGCAAGGAGAAAACACTCTTGTGAGATCTGTTCTTCGCCGAAAGACGGGACCGGGACGTTGGGACGTCTGGCCTGAATTTTTGGGGCAGATGCTATTTGCTTTTATCCATCCACCTCTCCGAAGATGCCAAGTTGATTTATGGCACCATGTATCGGAGGTTTAGACGGATGCGGCCGTTGTAGCAAACTTCGCCAGATCCCCCCTCGTTTGAGGGGTTTTTGATTGTGGGGACGCTCTTCCCTGCAGGCGCAAGCCCCTGCAGTTAATTACGCTACCGCATCGCGGTAACCACTTTCTCCTTCTCCAGATGGTCACTTCGTGTCGTGTGTGTTTGTTTTATTTTTGGTTGCCCATGGATTGTATACGGAGACTAATTTATGTTGTCGCCCGTAGGGCATGGATTAGTCCAAATCCGTATTTTCTTAGGTTTAGGTTTCGGTTTGGGTTTAAGGACCGTTAATCTCTTTTGAGACTAAGATCAACTTAAACGTTTGTTAAGGATACGTTAGTCTAATTTTAGACTAAGATCAACTTAACCATTTGTTAAGGATACGTTAGTCTAATTTTAGACTAAGGTCTACTTAACAGGATCATTTAGATCCAACAAAAAAGTATTTGGACTCTATTGTTTTAGTTTAGGGACTTTGCGGTCCAAAATTTTAAGGACATCATGGTCCATGGAGTTTAAGGACATCATAGTCCATAGTTTAAAGACATCATAGTCTATGAGTTTAAGGACCTCACAGTCCATGGTAGTTTAGAGACATCAAAGTCTGTAAAGTTTAAGGACATCATATTCCATGAGTTTAAGGACCCCATGATTGTTTGTGAATGTTGTGCGTGCGTTTTAAAAATTTAAAGAAAATACCGCAATCAAGACAGTGTCGCTTTGTAGCTAGCCGGTTGAGTACGGATCGATCCACAGGGAAATGGTGTTCTTTCTTTAAATTCTAACGAGTTAAGTCCTATTTTTGGTAGGTTTTGTTTTAAATTCTAAGAATGAGATTCAATCGATTTAAAGTCTTTCTATGGTTAGGATTAGGTTAGTTTGGAAAAGGGATTCTACTCACTGCTTTCTTTGCCCTAGTTAAGAATATAGGTGTTAGGGTAATAGTCACCAAAGGGGATTAGCACGGCTAGGAAGAAACTTAGTTTCTTCCGTTTGGTCCTTGTCCGTCCTTTCTTAACTCTTAGCCATAACCTCTATTTAAATCAACCACAACCGGTCTAACTAGAGAATCATCGCTATCTTGTAGGATAGGGTGCCGTAGTGAGCGGTGTGTATTTAATTTAAATAGAGTCCGTATTTTAAAATATAAATGGGCAAAGAAATGAGTGAGAGAGATTTCCTTCTCTCAAACCTTCCCTATCCTAACCCTAACAAGTGGAGAATTACTCACTCATTAGGAAAGTAATGATAAAATTCATTTTTATAATTTTGTTTTAAAAGACTATCTAAATTGCAGATAATAAAAGACAGATAAAAAATTGCAGAAATTAAATTCAGATAAAAAATGCAAGATAAAAAAAAAGAAACTTACTTTATTGATACCTCTTCAACGATTACAATGAAATTAAAATTTAGATCTAGAAAATAAAAAGAGGCATCCTCCAAAGAGGCATACCAAAAAGAGGCACCATAAATTTGGCTTTGAGCCCTCCTATTTATAGATAGGAAAAACCCTAGGTTTACATTCTGATCCATACATGAAATTACAAAACAACCCCAAAGACCGAGTCAAAGCACCGACACCCCATCGACACGTGCATTGCACGGCCGTGGAACCACGGCAGAAAGGCCTGTTTGGCTGCGGAACCACGGCCATTTGGTGGGTTCTTGGGCCCATCTCTTCAGGGTTTCTCTATGTTGCTTTTATCTTCTGTTTTCTTTACTTGGTTTCTCAGAATTTCTTCTATTTCCTTCCAGATTTCCAACAGTGCAGAATTTGTGGACTTTTACCGTAAGCTTCACGTTGAAGTCTTGAATCTTGTGCTGCCCTTGTGCTTTGTGTAATTGAACAGTTTACTGATCTTCATTTGTTCCTTGAACTGTCAGGCGGCATCATACGGATTCTTCTATTGTTGGTCGTAGTCTCACATTTGTAGCGTCTTTTTCATGAATTTCACTGTAAAGACCTGAGAACCTGTAACCTGCAACTATTTAGCAGACATGGATCAAAAGCACATATTTATTTGTAATATGATTAAGAATGGGCGATATAATAATGCAATATTCTGATGTGAACAAATACCTCCAAACTTATCTTTTGCTCGTCCCGAGCAAAGCCAATTTTATTCTCGAAAAATCCTAACCTCACTTTCGCAGGGAATCACGATTGCACTAAGCTTGTGAAACAAGCCGTTAAACCTCTAGGTGTCCCTAGTATGAGGAGTGTTGTCTCCTGAGGGTTTTTAGCGGATACTACCCACAAAATCCGATCAATTTGGCATGTTGACTCTCATTCTACAATTCAGTATTCTAGTAAGAAATTCTATTATCTTCAACTTAGAAATCATCAACCCGTATTTTTCACACTCACTTTTCATTTAACTTAAGATCATATATGTTCTGCAAATTTATTAAACTTTCAGCATCTTTTGAATTTTCCTTCTAAGGTTCCATCTCAACTTAGGAATTTTTACCATCTCTACTGAAGGTATAAGCCCTATCTTTCATTCCTATCTCTTATTCAAACCCCAATCATATATCCCTACATGTGTGTATGCATCACCCATACACTTGGAAATTCAATTCAAGCTATCATACTCTTGTCCATAATCCAAAGTACTTTTAGTTGGTGAATTTTAGATGAAATTGCTCACCCATTCTTCATGCGACCGTTAATACTTCTTGAGGTACTAACGACCGATTACAAAATGAGTTTGCGTATTTAGGCTTAATTCCTCGTCTTGTAATGCCTAAGGTTTAGAAGTGACTCCCAAACCAGTTGGTCTAAGGCACTAGGTGATAAAGCACCATCGCTATATTTTTTATTTATGCGGCCTTAAGTAATTACAAAACCAGTGTTCATTTTTTTTAATCTCTTTATTCGCACTTGTACTTCTATTTTCTTTTCCTTCATACTAAGGATTTTAAACAAGAGCATTTCAAGGCATCCTCTACTATTCCAAGTTTCAAGGTGCGTGTTTGTGCAAGTTGTAGGATATATATTTTCACATAGTTGTCGGAATTATTTTTCAGACTTACACTTCACATAGAGCTTTCAATATTCTTCCCTTATTTTGACTTAGCCCAAGAACTGAACTCAAAATTTGCCTATTTCTAAATAAATTACAAGGACATATATTTTCTACAGTTAAACTTTAAGAAAGGTTATTTTTAAGGTTTTTAACTTACTAAGTTTAGGATCTGGTTTTTCCTTACTAGTCAACCGTCATGTTGAACTTAAGTCAAATATGGCCAAAATTGAACTTTTCAATTTTTTTATTTTTATGGGTTTTAAAATAAGTATGCAAATGCAAAAATATACATATGGATGCGAAGGAAAAAAGCTTACCGAGCACACCCCCAAACTTAAACATGACAGTGCCCTCACTGTCAGGCTACACCAAAAGGGTCAAAATTGTCGGCACTCCCCCCTTTTTTTTTATTAACAGAAAAAGAAAACAAAATATATATACACAAAAAGGCCCTCCCCCCCAACTTAAGTGAAACAGTGTTTCCACTGTTGCCATTTTGTAAACCTGTAAACTTGGGAGGAAAAATTTATTAACGGGGACATGAAGTATGATCGTGAAAATCTCCCCCAAACTTAATTTTGGCTCACCACTTTGAGTTAGAAAAAATTATTTTCAAGAGCCAAATTATACCCCCCTCCCCCCCAAACTTGAGTTAAACAATGTTAAGCTTTTAAAGAGGGGGTTCAAAGTTATTGGTCAATGCCAAGCTTTGCAAAGACCAAAACAGCACCAACCATTTAAAGAATTTATCAATGTAACGTATAGGTCGGTGGAAGAACATGTTATATAGAGCCAAGAAGAAGTGGGGAAAAGAGAAGTGGTGGTATGGAAAGAGTTTGCGTGAACGTGAATGTGAGGAGATAAGAGGTGATGATAAATAAAAACGAGAATGTGAATGATCAGAAATGAGTGGAATATTGGCATTCTCGTATTTTATAAGAAGAAAGGTTGGTGGTTCAACTTCTATAGGTGGAGGTTGATTAATCACAAAATCCATATTGTTTAGAATGCAAGTTCGTCAGCGAAAAGTTCTTCAAAACTTTCATCGATGTATTTGAATATTTTACTGTCAGTAAGTTTTGTGCCAGAATTTATCATACTTGATTTGTCAAAAATTATGGAGGTAGGAGACTCGAAAAACTCATCTACCTCATTTTCAAAAGTATCCAAATCAAGTTGGCTTTCTGTAATGATCAAACTTGAATTATCGGATTGTGATTCATCAACACACACTGAAATTATAGGAAGAATATAAGAAGAACCTGAGAAAGTGGGAGAAAGAAGTTGAATACGAACTTGAGAGTGGAGATTGAGTGTATAAATTAGCACAATTTGTAATGACCGATGTGTAAAAAGCGATTGTGCTAATATATCAACCCACTGAGAAATGAGGTTAAATCCCTCAAGATTCGTGAGAAAACATGGGTACGTCGAACTTGGTAAACCAGACATAAAAAATGAAAGTGATACGGTTTCTTGCGCGGTCGGAACGATGGAAAGGATGAAGGGGAGTGATTTAGGAAAGGTAACAGTTAAAGGTCCAGGAGGGTGTACACAGTCAGTGGAAGGGACATGATGAATTGGAAAATCCGACTCATCAAGCAAAACTGGTTCATCCTCAATATTATCCTCAAAATTCCCCTCAAAAGTTATCTCATTCATGCATTTATCATCAAAATCCAGATGCATATGAAATTCGGGAAAAACAGTTAATGACTCGGGATGATGAATTGGAGAGAGAAACTCATCCAAATCTGTGGGTTCATCATCCGAAATATTCCCAGCGTCGATATCCTCTATCAAGTGAAAATCAATTTTTTCAGACACCTCATCAAAAGCATGGATATTAATCAATTCAGGTTCTAGAGTGGAGGTGTAAAGGTCAAAAGGATTGGTGATGGTTTCACTCGAAAGGGACCCTTCACAATCAGGTAAATCAAACACTACAAAGTCGCACAACTCATTAAACGTTCTATTTTCAACTGGTGAATCATTTGGGATTTTTGATAGACATTCAAAACCGGAGTTGTGGGATTCAATTGGGGATGGGTAGGTTTGATTTGGAAGGGTGCACAGCTCACTCTCTCCACTCAAATTGTCAATCTGTCCTGCCGTTTCATCATACTTTGGAAAATTTGGGGCTAGTTGGAAACTAGCTACCGGGTCACTAGGTTGTATAAGGGCGGACATGGACGCATTCAAATCCCTCATTTGTTGGCAGGACGCTACCATAAAGTCTTCCAACGACTGTTCCAGACTAGACATGGGTTGTGACGGGGTTTCAGTAAAAGATTCAAAGTTTTGGATACGTGAAACTCCCAAATGGCTGTGTAAAAGCAATGTCTAGGGATGGTGCGAAAGTCGGGTAAGATTGGTAGGAATTGAATAGTTGGACAGGAGTAGGTTCAATATTTGGATAAGAAGGTGAATGGAATTGTTGATTCAAAGAATTCGCAGTGGTGAAAGGTGTGAAAGATCGGTTACGAGATTGTTCAATATGTTCAGCAATAGACATGGGTTTCGGAGTTACAACAGGACTCGAAAAAGGAGTATCAATGTAAGAAGGTGGTGAAGGTTTAAATGGTTGATATAAGGTGGATTGCGGAGTCCAACTGGTTGTCCTAGACGCGTCTATTCAATCTTTCAAAGAATTTTGGGCATGGAGGGGTCGTTCGAAATTCGACTAAAACAAGAAGCGTAGAAAGTAATGTCTGGTTGAGGGTACCAAAGTTCGGCAAGAGTTTTCCGAGATGGGGTACCCATGATGTGATGAGAGAAAGGAGAAGAAAAAGAATGTGATTTTTTTTTAAAATTGTTTGTTTTTGGAGTTTTGAAATTTTTGAAATTTTTTATTTTTTAGAAAGATTCTTTGCAAAATTTGTACGGAACTACGACACAATTTCAAACAACCACAGTTTAAACATGCACAATCAAACCTAGAGCTAGGGCCTCCTAAGTCAACTAGACTGCTCCTAACTGTTCCAAAGCGACAAGTTGTGAGATATCCCTCAAATCGCCTCTTCACCGCCGATTGTGGCCAGGTAAGCACAAATGAAGAAAGGAGGGTTCCGCTCACGAATCACCGTGAGACAGGCCTTTTAAAGTTACCTTTCTCACTTGTCTAGCCTAGGCACCACAAAATCAGCTTTAGATAAACGACTAAATGCCCACAACCTTCCTCTGTCCTAATGAGCGCGACAGTCCTTAATTGGCTGAGTCTAGATATTTTTAATTAACTCAAGGGTGATGCATATGCTTTTAGTGATTTTTGGGGTCTTAGGAAGGGTGATGAAATTCCCACCCAATCTGAGTTGGTGTTATAGCCCCTTAAATTCCGTATTAATTATGCAAAGCAGTTAACACACCAAAAATCTAAAACGCTTGCAAATTTTTTTTTATTTGGCAGCGCAAAGAATCCTGCACAAAAACAATTTATTGGATAGGAAGAAGTTGTTATGCAAAGAATACATACAGGAATTTTTTTTTCAGTGGAGTGCAGAGGAGAGGAGAAAAGAGATACTCATAGAGAATTTTTAACTACTGATGTCACAGGTTGACCGTGGTTCCGCGGTCAACTGCTTGAATCTGACGCGGTTCCGCGGCGGTTCAGTTGGTTTAGATCTCCAAAATTTTTCTCTGTGTTGTTTGGATTCTCCCTTGTCTGTTCAGATCCTCTGTTTCTTGATTTGTTCACTGGGCTTGCTCTAGATCTGAAACAGAGTTTGCTCCAAGCTTGCACACTTGCACAAAAACCTTTCAAAAATAACAAGATGATTTTTATTTTTATTTATTTTTTTAAAAAAAAATTCAATTTTTATTAATTTTTATTAATTTTTTATTAATTTTTTTTTATTATTAACCCGAAATTACATAAAGAAAGAGACTACCGTCTCCCCGGCAACGGCGTCATTTGATTGTTTGTGAATGTTGTGCGTGCGTTTTAAAAATTTAAAGAAAATACCGCAATCAAGACGGTGTCGCTTGGTAGCTAGCCGGTTGAGTACGGGTCGATCCACAGGGAAATGATGTTCTTTCTTTAAGTTCTAACGAGTTAAGTCCTATTTTTGGTAGGTTTTGTTTTAAATTCTAAGAATGAGATTCAATCGATTTAAAGTCTTGCTAGGGTTAGGATTAGGTTAGTTTGGAAAAGAGATTCTACTCACTGCTTTCTTTGCCCTAGTTAAGAATATAGGTGTTAAGGTAATAGTCAACAAAGGGGATTAGCACGACTAGGAAGAAACTTAGTTTCTTCCTTTTGGTCCTTGTCCGTCCTTTCTTAACTCTTATCCCTAACCTCTATTTAAATCAACCACAACCGATCTAACTAGGGAATCACCGCTATCTTGTAGGATAGGGTGCCGTAGTGAGCGGTGTGTGTTTAATTTAAATAGAGTCCGTATTTTAAAATATAAATAGGCAAAGAAATGAGTGAGAGAGATTTCCTTCTCTCAAACCTTCCCTATCCTAACCCTAACAAGTGGGGAATTACTCACTCATTAGGAAAGCAATGATAAAATTCATTTTTATAATTTTGTTTTAAAAGACTATCTAAATTGCAGATAATAAAAGACAGATAAAAAATTGCAGAAATTAAATTCAGATAAAAAAAAAGAAACTTACTTTATTGATACCTCTTCAACGATTACAATGAAATTAAAATTTAGATCTAGAAAATAAAAAGAGGCATCCTCCAAAGAGGCATACCAAAAAGAGGCACCCTAAATTTGGCTTTAAGCCCTCCTATTTATAGATAGGAAAAACCCTAGGTTTACATTCTGATCCATACATGAAATTACAAAACAACCCCAAAGACCGAGTCAAAGCACCGACACCCCACCGACACGTGCATTGCATGGCCGCGGAACTGCGGCAGAAAGGCCTGTTTGGCCGCGGAACCACGACCATTTGGTGGGTTCTTAGGCCCATCTCTTCAGGGTTTCTCTGTGTTGCTTTTATCTTCTGTTTTCTTTACTTGGTTTCTCAGAATTTTTTCTATTTCCTTCCAGATTTCCAACAGTGCGGAATTTGTGGACTTTTACCGTAAGGTTCACGCTGAAGTCTTGAATCTTGTGCTGCCCTTGTGCTTTATGTAATTGAACTATTTACTGATCTTCATTTGTTCCTTGAACTGTCAGGCGGCATCATACGGATTCTTCTATTGTTGGTCGTAGTCTCACATTTGTAGCGTCTTTTTCATGAATTTCACTGTAATGACCTGAGAACCTGTAACCTGCAACTATTTAGCAGACATGGATCAAAAGCACCTATTTATTTGTAATTTGATTAAGAATGGGCGATATAATAATGCAATATTCTGATATGAACACCCCACAGTCCGTAAAGTTTAAGGACATCGTAGTCCATGAGTTTAAGGATCCCACAGTCCGTAGAATGTCTGGTTGTCGGGACCCGTCACCTCTCTAAAGACATTGAAGGATTACAACGGCAAATATCAGAGGAGTGAAGAGATGTACCCTTGAACCAATATTGGTTGGGAAATCTGTAGTCCAATTTGGGACTAAGATCAAAGATTTGTGAGCATATAGGCTCAATTAATCTGAATTAGAGATCTGTGGCCAACTTGGGCTCGGCTCATTCAGTTAAAATGTTAGACATTTAATTAGGTTCAGTCCTTTTTCATTTAATAATGTTGAGCATTGGTCCTGACAACTTTTTGTCTTTTATTGAATGCTGAGCACTTATTATGGCTCTGGGCTTTATCATTTAAAGAACAATTTATGTTCTCAGCGCACACGTGAGGAGCACGTGGTACGCTTGGCGCTGAGCTCCAGTCAATGAGCGCAGAGCGCTTCTTGTGATGTAGCGCGCACGTGAAGAGCATGTGGAGCGCTTGGTGCTGTGCGCCAGACAATGAGCGTAGAGCGCTTCTGGTGAAGTAGCGCACACGAGAGAAGCACATGGCGCTGTGTGCCTGACAATGAGCGCAGAGCACTTCTTGTGAAGTAGCGCACACGTGAGGAGCACGTGGCGCGCTTGGCGCTGTGCGCCAGACTTGGAGCGCTGAGGTGCTTCATTAAATTTGGAGTACTAGGGCTCTGCAGCGTTGTGTGCTATATTTAGAGCGCTGAGGCACTTCTTTTAATTGGAGCGCTAGGGCTCTGCAGCGTTGTGCGCTATATTTGGAGCGCTGAGGCGCTTCTTTTAATTGGAGCGCTAGGGCTCTATAGCGGCGTGCGCTGGGTTTTGGAGCGCTGAAGCGCTTCTTTTAGTTGGAGCACTAAGGCTCTTTTTAGGCAACTCTGCTATCTGAGAATTAAATTCTCTCTTATTAGAGACTTTGTCTCGTGGATTTAAGAACAAAGTTCTTATTTTATAGGAGATATTTCAATCTCTTATATTTTTGGTGAAAGGCTTTGTATTTATGGATCTGTGATATTAAGAGAATTGAATTATTATCCCCCCTTTTTATAATGAGATGTTATGATCTCTTTTGTGAAAGACAGTTTTCTTATAGATCTATGATCTAGCATAAGAACTAAGTTCTTTTTCTGATGAGATTTTTTGATCTCTTTATTTTACCGTGAAGAAATTCTTCTTCTGCTGAGAGCTTGCTCTTCTCTCTAAACTTTCTTAAAGTTTGTGGGGGGTTCTTCTCTATGAGACTTGAAGTCTTGGGGCCTTTATATAGGGTAGGCTGATTTGTTGAATCGGTTGAAGAGATCTTTTCTCTAATTGATTTGGGGATTTCCCTACCGTTAGATCTTTGATCCTAGGGTTTCTGTTTTACAGAAGGCAATCTTCTTGTTTTTAACAAGATTGGGAAATCTTTTCCCATACAGAATTTATTCTGTATTTTGGTGATTTTTAATCACCATTGGATCATCGATCCAACGATGATCTGATTTTCAGAGCACAATCTTTCCTGTTTGGAAAGATTCTGAGGAATGTTTCCTTAACAGAATTTTATTCTGGTCAATTGATGATTTATCATCTTCATTGGATCTTTAATCCAACGGTGGGGAACATTTTGTTCCAGCGCTAGCGCTCTCGTGTTTTGCACGTGAGTGCTGCAACATAGTCTTTAACTCTCAGCGCTGGTGCTGCCAGCGCTGCAACAGAGTCTTTAACTCTTAGCGCTGGCGTTACTGGCGCTAGCGCTCTCGTGCTTTGCACGTGAGCGCTGCAAAAGAATCTTTGACTCTCAGTGCTGGCGCTATTATGAAGCGCTGCTTCATTTCAAATTTCAAAATTTGAACAGAGCTTTGCTCTGATTGGGGGAAACAAATGCCCCCCCCACCGTTGCACTCACGTGGCTTGTAAGTCTACGGTAGCGTCCCGGCCGTCTAACAGACGCCAAATGCGGAACAAAAACTTTTTAACTGGCGCTATCGTATACTATAACCCGGATATGCCATTATTGCTAAACTAACAAACTACAAAGAGGGTAGAAAGGTTATACCGAACGATCCGAGTCCTTCGTTCTTTAACCATCATCCCACGCTCCGTTGCGGCTGCTCCGATCTCGTCGATCTCTGATCTCCTCGTCCAGGTGGCACCACGTCAACGGATCTTTAAACGGGCTCCCGCCTCTGACCCGAGGCAACTCGGTCATCAAGTTTGCTAAAAGAGATAACCAAGATTGATGTAGAGAATGAGTAGAACACTTTGTCTCGTTACGTCCAAAGCCATGGACGAACGGTTAATGAAGTTGCCATTTGAAACTGTGATGGAATAAAATGAGCTATGAAATTTCCATACCCCAAAACTATAATCTTTTTCCAAATGAAATCAATCCTTCTCCCACTAGGAATGACCGGCCACTTTAAAGAGGAGGAGGGTGAGTGTAGGAGAAGGGGAAGGTGACTATAACCATGAATGATATGAATGATTCATCATACACCTAGCAACATCCATTAAATGCAAATGAAGAGCCATAAACCTAGTCATCAAAAAACCATTAATGCACTAATGAGTCACAATCCTTGTCACCAATCTAGAAGCTTCTAGAACCTTCCACACTCATGACTCACCTCAAGAAAAGATAAATCCGTATTTAACCGAATGTTTAATACAGGTGATAGAAAACAGGAAACTGGCAACTTCCAAAAGCGATCCCAAAACGAATTTCAGGATAACCCCGTAACAGTATAAATATACCCGTATTTGTATTATGACCGAATACAAATGCAACTGAGACAAAATATTATATCTACACAATATAATACTCGGACCCGGCTTAAACCAAAGCCCACCAGTATTATCTGCCCGAAATATAACACGTGCGTAAACGCATGTGCATTTTCCGAACCCTGCCATAAAACCATACGGCCTCTACAATGTTTCGCCCGAACTTGGGAAACTATCTGTGGGGGACTCTAATGACTCGTCAGTACCCTGGCAGTGGGTTTAACCACAAGCCGTCGGCGGCACTAGCTGTGCGTAACGGCTGCCCATGTACTGACCTCAAGGGAAGCCGATGAGCGAACTCATCCGGAAACCCTACTGAGCCTAACAGTGACAATGTATATACAGTCCCGTCCATTCGTCTATGAGTATCGCATATCGGCCTAGGGGGCTGGTAACGTCAGACCCCCAATAGCAGTATAAGTCGTGTCGGAGTGTAGCCTAAAAACACCCTGAGATACTACTGGAGTACCTACCAGTAAATCTCCTACCACGGCCGTAGGCTTTGTGTAATGGCTCTCCTAGACATAGCGCGATCTCACCCCCAATACCGGGAGAGACGAATCCCCTGCCGATCCGCTCGCTTGCCTCCATGTGGCTCGAGACTGTACCCAAAAAATACCTGTTTGCACGACTCCTTTGAGCCGTGGTAGGGTAGAAATCAAAGCACAGTGGGAACTCACACGAGACAAATGACGACCTCAGGTCGATGAACTAACCTGTACACATGTCACCAGGGAACTGCTATCTGACGATATGTATAATACCAACTAGCAGGTTCCCGGCGAGTCCTGTCCGGTGTACTCACAACCCAATGAGCACCTGTATACATTTTAGGTGATCCAACTGACACTAGTGGCTTATGAGACCGGCCACCGCCCCTCGACGGGGTCTCGACTGTATACACTAGTCTACTCCGGAGTATCGATGCCCTATCTCGAAACTCCCACGACTAGGGACTACAATTAAGGATATGCTTATAAACCACCCAACTCTCACGTATATGATCGCCATCATACTGTTGGTAGTAAAGCAAGATCCTAAGGGCTCTATCAAAGTGTAATAGTGATCAGTCACCTGAACCTGTACATGACTGATAAAGGCAAACCAGATAGCATACTATCATCTCGAGTAAGACTGTCCTACCGGTATAGGTCCTCCGCAATCATTGCGATCACGTGCCTGAGATCCAATAATTGACTTTGAGGGGACTATATCCAACAATCTCCCACTTGCACTTAAGGCTAATTATTGCGATGTCGTATACAATCCACGAACAACCAAAACAAATAAAATATACACGACACGAAGTGAACTGCTGAAGAAGGAGAAAGTGGTTATCTCAATGCAATAACGTAATTAACTGCAGGGGCTTGCGCCTGCAGGGAAGAGCGTCTCCACAATCAAAAACCCCTTACAAAGGAGGGGAATCTGATAAAGTCACGCTACAACGGTCGCATATATCCAAACCTCCGATATATGGTGTCATAAATCAACTTGGTATCTTCGGAGAGGTGGATGGATATGTCCAAATGACATTTCCCCCCCAAATTCAGGCCAGACGTCCCAACGTCTCGGTCCGGTCTTTCAGCGGTGAATAGACGCATCCTGGGGACGCCATTTCATATGCGAAATTTAATCGTTTCGATCATAACTCTTTATACGTTACATTTTAACAGTAAAATGAGCTATTGATTAAGAAAAAGTTTACTTTCATTAAGGTTTTAAGTCCGGTAATCGTATCGGACACTTGTTACGCTTATATAAATAATATCATAATTATCATTTGGCAAGTTAATTAACATATATATAGCATGATTTAACAAGTGAAGGGGTTTTACTTTCCTTCGGTCGCTGATATAGAAGCGATGAACGGTAGGGTTCGCCTCGACGCACGAGATGGTGACACAGAGCCAGGCACGATGTGCGGTGCGTACGTGGTGTGATGGCGACACGGTACTATGCACGGTAGTAGGCACGGGACGACACGGTGCTAGGCATGAAGCGGGCACGAGTCATGGCACGTAGTGGCATTGGTATGGGGCTCGGTGGTCTAAGAAGGTGGGCACGGTAGCCTGGTCTTGTGGTGGTGTGGCGGGGCTCGGTGTTGGTGGCGGCTCAAGGTTTTGGAAAGGGTGAAGCTTGAGTGCGGCGTAGGGAAGTGGTGTCGGAGGTGGAGCGAGGTGGTTACGGTGATGGGAGCTCGAGGGGTTGTTGACGAGGAGTCTGGGTGGTGCTGGGGTCACGGACGATGGTGGCGGTGGCAGCTCAGGGTGGTGGCTGGTGCGGTGAGTATTGAGGGTAGCTAGGAACTTGGAGAGTTCGTTGATGGTGAGCGGTAGTGGAGTCGACGGCGTAAGAGGTAGCGCGACAGGGCGAAGTTTGAGATTGTGGAGGTTTGTCGAGGCTGTCGAAGGAGGTGGTGGTCGCTGGAGTTTGTAGGGGGCTTGACGGCGACGGCGAGGGTATCGAGGGAAGAAGTGGGTGCAATGGATGAGTCAGTTGGCAACGGAGGTGAAGCTAGGTTGGGTTGCCGCAGTGGCAGGGTTGCGAGTGGTGGTGGTGCTGTGGTGAAGGAGATGGAGCTGGTCGACGTGGACGATAGGTGTCGGCGAGGTGATGAGAGTGAGTGGTTGAAGTGAAGAGGAGGTCGTGGTGGTGCGAGGTGGCTCCGGTGAGGTGAGGTGGGAGTGACCGGTAATAGACGTTGCAGCGGGGGAAACGAGAGAGGGATATAGTTTGAGGGAAAACGAAAGAGATATGAGGAAGGGTTCGGCCGTTAAGAAAAGAGAGGGAGTGGGCGAGGAAATCTCGGGGATGAACGTTGGGGTTGGCTTCATCGTGGGGGATCGGGTCACGAGGAAGCGAGGGTGAAGGAGGAGGAAGAAAGAGTCGTGGTCGGTGATGAGAGGAAAGAGAAGAAAGAGAGGGAAATGAGGGCTGGGGCTTGGGTGAGGGTTTATGGGCCGACATAGGTGGGCTTGGTTTAGGAATTAAGGAATGGAAAAAATAGAGAGGGAGATGTAGGAATTAAATAAAAAATGAGAGGGAAAGAAAACAAAGTAGTAATTGGGAAAAGTAGATATACAAATATATATATATATATATATATATATATATATATATATATATATATATATATATATAGGTAAAAATTTAGGAGGGGATATTATAGGAGAAAAATAATAAATAATAAGGAAATAAATTTATTCAATACGGAAAAAGAGTACAAATGAAACTGGGTATTACATCATACCCTCCTTACAGAAAATTTCATCCTCGAAATTAAAAAATGAAAAACAACGAAAACAGCTAAATAAGCAACTACTCAAATGATGGGGATGTCATTAACGAATCCTATCATTATAGCTATTTTCTTCGTGGGCAACCGTCGACATGATATTCACCGGATTCACAAATTAAACACTGTCCTTTGGCTTGGCGACAATTCCTCTAAAGATGCCCCAGTCTCTTGCAGTAACCGCAAACCAGGTTTTTCCGCTGCTGCTGCTGAGAAACGGATGAGCGTTTCATCTGTACTACTCCTTACTTCAAAACTGAGATCGCTCCGCAAGAAGGAGCTTCTTCTTCTGATTGAACCACTAGGGACCTCTTATCCGGGGTTCGTTGACTTTTAGCCTTTTCCGCCAATCTTTCTTGTACTCGGGCAGCGTTAAGCACCTGTGTGAAAGTATGCAAATCAAGGGAGGCGATAAGCTGATACAACTCGATATTAATCCCCTGCTGAAATCTTCTGGTGCTGGCCTCTTCGGTGGCTACCATGTACGGTGCAAAGCAACTCGGCCTGTTAAACTCTGCGGCGCAGACAACCACTGGGTGGCCATTTTGCTTCAGTGTGATAAATTTCTCCTCCATCTCGACCTTGGCAGTAGCTAAAAAATAGTGATCCAGAAAACACGCAGAGAATATGTCCTATCCGATAGGCTTCTCTAGCCTGCTTTCCTCTATGGACCACCATTTGCCGACCTCGTCCTCTAGTTGGATCTTCACCATGCTTACTCTGTCAGCGTTAGGGATCCGAGTGGACGTCAAAAAATTCTCCATACTGATTAGCAATTGCTCGGCCTCAAGTGGATCTGCTGCTCCCGCGAATACCGCTGGATGAAGTCTTCTGATCAGAAACGGTACCAGACCTAGCCTGTATAGCTGGTACGAGAGCGCTCTCGGGATCGACAAGAACAGTTGTAGATACTACTTGAGTAGTAATCGCCCTTAAACTTTCAGCTAGAAGATCGGTCTTCTTCTTTTGAGCTTCAACAATAGACATTAGTGCACCGAGGATCTTATCGGTGCGATCATAGGAACTGATATTCGAGGAATGGTTGCCTGAGAAGGCCATATCGCTGAAAGATAAGCAAGGAAGGGAATCAGATAAATGGTAGGAATAAGACAAGAATCATATGATATCGATTGACGATGTAACAAGAATCATATAAGAGTAGAAGACAATATAATAGGGTGCAATTTCAAGAGATCCCTGACTGAACTGTATTCTCATTCTAAACCTGACTCTCTGATATCAACAAAACCATGTCATGCCTTGCTTCCCAAAGTACGGAATACGAGGGTGAATAGACCAGCCATACTCTTACGGTTAAGGAAAAATTCTGCCGTAGTCACACTTCGGCTTCTAACATTACAAGGTAATCAGTAAAACATAGCACAGATAAAGAGAAATGCGGTCATTAGAACTATCAGATATCAAGAAAACTGAGCGCAACGATTACAAATAAGGGACAACTAACCAGTGATCTCAAAGGAATTATACAGCGGGTTCACTGGTCTGGATTTCCACGATCTTCCCAAAATAAGGCAGGTCCACTTTTTTTTCTGAGCATGCATACTCATGTCGTCAGAGCGACATAATTTAAAAATATAATAATACTAGACATATGACAGTAAATAGTGAAGCATGAAACAGCGGTATAAACCACTAACATGAATGTATAAAATAATATAAACAAATAGCAGTAGTGGGCATGGATCATGGCAGTAATCCGGGTTAATATGCAAGTCACTAAACTAACATTCTTTATGTCATGTGTCCTCATGTTTAGTAAGGGTCTCATGCATGTCCGAGACAACAATCAAAAATATGCCCGAGACATAACCCTGTCAGCCATGCCACCAGGCACAAATACCTACATGTATCACTGTCACTAATATCAAATGATCATCCTTTAAAATATTAAATACTTTAACTAAATACGAGTATAATTCCACTTCGATTTTTCCTTTTCCCTCCAGGTTTCAATAACTATATGTATGAGATTAGTTGTGTACAGGTACGTATCAATAACACTGTTTATTCACTTTTCACTGTACTGTTCGCTTTCACGAATCATTCACTCATCGCTGGCATACCTGACACAACTAATCTGATACGCTCACGTTCGACAATACAATAATCTCTAAGAATCACATAAGAACATTCGCTATCATTAAAGGTATCACGGTCGGGTAAATATGAGAATTATGCCATTAATCAAGACATGTACAATACGAATCACGTGTATTATGAGTTCAGAAAAACACATTAAATCGTACGATCGTAATTAGGCAAAATGATACAAAAGTGGTAGAAAGTAAAATTAAACAGAAATCCAAAAAAAATTGGTTTCAGGTCAATCGGGTTTCAGATTTGCGAGTTACGGTCATTTCATTTTAAGTGTTCACTGCTGGAAATCCAGTTCCTGAACTGAAAGTCTATTTCTTAACACATTTTACACCCTGTTGGGATCATAATTAGGTAATACTGCAGTTAAATAATATTTAGATTTATCTGTTATGTTTCTAACGCACTAGACAGATTGACAATATCCACCGTGTGCAGGGAGCTATGCACTGTTTAAGGTTAGGGTATACAATTTATTTCTGCACTAAACTGCAGTACACATCGACGGTTTAAAATGCAATTAAAATATCAAACGACAGTAAAATCGAACTGAACCACTACCTATAGTCATCTACCAGGTTTATCTTTGCAACAACATAGGATTCCACATATTTTCATTTTCATACATAGGTATACAAACAAATTGATTCAGGTGTCAATAAGAAGTACTGCTCTGGACTGTAGTCTAGAGCCGTGCTTCCAATCAGTTTTCATCATTGTGTTATAATAGTATCGAAATATAAAATGTATGGGGTTCTAAGTTGTCGAGCCGGCTTCGATACGAGCCATGAAACTTTTCATTACGAATCATATTCAATTTAATATGAATTTTACAATGTGGTGTGCACAGCAGAATTCAGATTTTACAACGCGTCCTGAGGACGTCATTTCATATGCAAAATTTAATCGTTTCGATCCTAACTCTTTATACGTTACACTTTAACAGTAAAATGAACTATTGATTAAGAAATAGTTTACTTTCGTTAAGGTTTTAAGTCCGGTAATCGTATCGAACATTTGTTATGCTTATATAAATAATATCATAATTATCATTTGGCAAGTTAATTAACATATATATATATATATAGCATGATTTTACAAGTGAAGGGGTTTCATTTGCCTTCGGTCGAATGGTTGGGTTCGCCTCGATGCACGAGACGGTGACACGGAGCTGGACATGGTGTGTACGTGGTGTGATGGCGACACGGTGCAGGGTGCGGTGGCAACACGGTGCAGGGCGTGGTGCGGACACGAAGCAGGCACGAGTTATGGCACGTAGTGGCACTGGTGCGGTGCAAGGGATGAAGCTTGAGTGCGGCGTAGGGGAGTGGTGTCGGAGGTGGAGCGAGGTGGTCACGGTGACGGGACCTTAAGGGGCCGTCGGTAAGGAGGCTGGGTGGTACTGGGGTCACAGGTGATGGTGGCGGCGGCTCAGGGTGGTGGCCGGTGCGGTGAGTGTTGAGGGTAGCTAGGAGCTTGGAGAGTTCGCCGGCTGTGAAAGGCAATGGATTTGACGGCGAAGGAGGTAGCGGGACAGGGCGGAGTTCGAGATGGTGGAGGTTTGTTGAGGTTGTCGAGGGAGGTGGTGGTCGCTAGAGTTTGTAGGGGGCTCGACGGCGATGGCGAGGGTATCGAGGGAGGAAGTGGGTGTATGGGTGAGTCAGGTGGCAACAAAGGTGAAGCTCGGATGGGTTTGCCGCGGTGGCAGGGTTGCGAGTGGTGGTGGTGCTGTGGTGAAGGAGACGGAGGTGGTCGACGTGGACGATGAGCACCGGCGAGGTGATGAGCATGAGCGGTGGAAGTGAAGAGGAGGTCGTGGTGGTGCGAGGTGGCTCCGGTGAGGTGAGGCGGCGGTGACCGGTAATAGACGTTGCAGTGGGGGAAAACGAGAGAGGGATAGAGTTCGAGATTGATCGAGGGAGAACGAGGGAGATATGAGGAGGAGCTTGACCATTTAGAGAAGAGGGGGAGTGGGCGAGGAAATCTTGGATATGAACGTTGGGGTTGACATCGTTGTGGGGGATCGGGTCAAGAGGAAGCGAGGGCGAACGAGGAGGAAGAAAGAGTCGTGGTCGGTGATGAGAGGAAAGAGAAGAAGGAGAGGGAAAGGAGGGCTGGGGCTTGAGCGAGGGTTCATGAGCCGGCATGGGGTGGGCTTGGTGTTTAGAAATTAGGGAATGGAAAAAAAGAGAGGGAGATGTAGGAATTAAATAAGAAAATGAAAGGGAAAGAAAACAAAGTAGTAGTGGGGAAAAGTGTGTGTGTGTAGTGTGTGTTATATAAAAATTTAGGGGGATATGGGAGAAAAATAATAAATAATAGGGAAATAAATTTATTCAATACGGAATACAAATGAAACTGCTTGTTACAGATTGGAGAAAAATAATAAATAATAAGGCCAGAGCTCTCTTGAAGCCCAGCCAAACGAGTCCAATACTCGACTTATCAAAAAGGAAAATTTTCGCGCTACTGCAAGAGGAAATTGCCCCCAAATCCTAGGGTTTCTCCCCTCAATCCCTCTCAAATTCTTCCATTATTTTGAAATCTCTCAATCGAAGGAGAACAACAGGAGGCTAGATTCTTCTTTCACCGATCCATTTCTTCAAAGTAGCCAAGGTATTGGTTTCCAACACTTAAAACTAGGGTTTTGATGATCATTTTATCATTCGTCAGTACATTTGGAAGTTATTTGCACAATTCACCCTAAATTTACAGTTTTTAATCATCGTTTTCATGCTTTGATGATAAGTGAGAGTTTAATGTAGTTCTAGTAGTTCTCGATGATTATTATTTGTAAACGTGTAAATGGTGTGAGCTTAGATCTTACCTTATTCTTATAAGGACAAAAATACTGTCGTTGTTTGATTATTGCTCTAAATGTCCATATTTTAACTAATGAATTCGGGTGCACATATACTATTTGGATATCGCTGATTATGTCGTATAAGACGAATAGAGAAATGCTTCTTGCCTTAAATTTTAGCCCCTCTTTCTATTGGATTTCACGAATAAACAAATCATATCAGTTTTGACATGTGATTGATCTTGACATACTTTTCCCTTAATCTCAGCCCTCCTTAATATTGGATGAAAAGAATAAACAAATTATACTAATTTGGCCAGTGACTAATCTATATTACATATTATAATACTACATTTCTTTTGGCTAATTCTCTTTAGGTTGAGATCCTAAGTACACTACGACATAGATGGCATGTTCAAGCATATTTGGATTCTATTCATATATTCTGAATTGTCAAGGATTATCAATGTGTTTGCACTATTGCAGTCCTTTAAGAACCATAGCGAGTCTAGTGTCCTTTTAGGCCGTAGAGATGCTACTTTACTTAAAGCGGTTTAAGGGCCAGTGGGACACAGTACCTACGCTCTCTTCCTGAACACTTTTTAAGATACCGTATAATTATTTTAAACAAATATAGATTTACCTTATATTCTATTTAATATCTAAATCAAGATATATTTTGCCAATCGAACAAATACACAATTGGGTTTGGACTTGATCCTCTGTATTTGGTTTACACTTTACACTCCTAATCCTTTTCACTCGATATCTGTATGCTAAACTCTAAATAAGTATAAATGAAAAAAACCTCTTTATTTATTAACAGCTTTTCATCTTACTCATCATCTTTAAAACACAATTATTAACTCCAATTATCTTTCCATGAACTTTGTCAGATAAACTGATCATTTGATTTTTTTTTAATGTAAGCGTTTAGAGAATAACTTTTATATTATATTCTAATGTTTACATAGGAGCTTGACCTAACAGGAATCACTGTGTTTGTTTTGATATTCTCTTTCAGCATTAACAATAGGCTTTTAAATCTCAGTGTCCCTGTAGCCAATGCACCCTCCTTCACAATTCACATTTGTTAAGCACTTTAAAATTTCAAAGCTTACATTAAATTCATAACTGTACCAGGGTGTTCCTTATCACTGAAAAGCCATCAGGCATTGTTTCTGGGACCAAATTTAGTATATAATCGGTATGATTCAAGGTATGGAAAGTAAAAAAGCTGATTTAATTGACCTTTAACTTTTGAGTTCAACGCGAGTTAATTTTTTTTGGGGAATCAAAGCTTTATATGACACTCAAAATTTTCTGTAACGACCGTGTATTTTAGATACGTATTAAAACCGTCTTAAAATTTTTCTCGAGGTCAAAACAATTATTTTACTGCTTCTATTGGTAGAAAACACTCCAAAAATATTGTTCCATGATTAAAATGAATTAATATGATTTTTATGAATTTTTGGGAATTTTTAAAGAATTTAAATGGAATTTTTATAGAAGGGAAAAGTTTTTAAAACCGACAAAGGGAGTTATTTTAGACCAAATTTGGTTGCAAATGGAAGAAAACATCAAAATATATTTTCTATAATTTTCCCCAAAATTTCTAATATTTTTTAGCTATTTTAAAATAATTTTTTAAAGCCAAAAACTAATTTTAAAACATTTTAAATATTAAAAACGAATTTTTATTTATTTTTTCGAGCTGGAATGATTCTGAACCGTCGGATCAAACGATCAACGGCCCAGATCTTCTAGCCGGTAAAATAAGAAAAAAAACCAAAAAAAGAAAATCAAAATTGCTTTTGATTTGAGCCATTAGATCAACAATCCAACGGCCTAGAACAGTCCCCGCGAGCGAGCGGGGGCCCGCGCCACCTCACGAAGCTTGATGTGACGGAGGTTGTTGGACCGGGTACGCAGATGGGCGGATCTGGTCTGCTCGTGGGGACGCGACTCCTGTAGCCGGGGGTAAAAAATAGGATTTAAAAATCCCAAAAACCCTATAAATAGACCCCTGAGCTTGCAAAAGTCTCAGAAAAAATCTTCTCGACACAAGAATCCCAAAAAATTTTCAAAGTTTCTTTTTGGAGTTCTCTACACACCGGTTCCAGTCCTAGAGGCTAAATAATTCTTGGCTTCAAGATATATCTGTTCTCGTGCAACCCGACGCTTACCGTCTTTCATTTTCCTAGCTTATTTCAGATAGGATCTCTTAACACTTGACCCTCAATTATCTTCATTATAATAATATCTACATGCGGAAAAAATTTCAGGATCTAACCATGAGTTTTTAACTCGATTATCTATTTTACGGGTTATGATGATTAAAAACGATATTAAACCCTAATTAAATAATGAACTTTTAGCAGTTATCCTTCATGATAAAATCACGGGGTAATGGACAACCCCCATTTCATGCTTGGACATATGGAACTAAATCCTCAAGCGACTATCATGACCGGGACAACTTTTACGTGAATAAATATAATTATTTTTCGGCTTTAAATAAAGATTATCGATAAATTTCCCTAATTGTTGAAAATATGGAAAAATCATAGTAAATTTTTATATATTGGTTATTTTTAAATAAAATTGATTGATAGTAAACTTGGAAAACCATATTAATTTCACAAAAATACCACAACTCCTAAGAATTTATATTTTCATTATAATACCATGAACTTTGGAAAAATAGTATTTTCGTTAAAATACCCTAAACTTTTCTAAGTGATATTTTTATTATGATACCGTGAACCCTTCTGAACCATAATTTTTACTAAAATACCACGAACTTGGTAGACTAATTATTTTATTAAAATACCATAACCTTTATAATAAAAGATAATTTTTGTTTATATACCATGTAAATGTTTTTATTAAAATGTCACAATTTTTATTAAAAGATAATTACCCTAAAATACCATGACACTTCATAAAAAAATATTTTCCCCTAAAATACCATGGTTTTTATATAAACAATAATTACGGAAAATATCATAATCCATTATAAACTAAGGTTTTTATAAAATACTATATTTACTTTACAAATTATAATGGAACGGGACATACCCAACGGTCGTGGAAGTCCATATCAACTGAGATTTCAACTTGAATTCAATTTTTTGATACATCACACGACATGACCTACGATACGGTTAGGTTTAGAATGCGCGAACCTGGGTGTAGAATACTATTATGAATGATATGATACAGTCCAATATACGGACGACTACTAACCCGATATTCGGGCGAATGATATGATACAGTCCCACGTACGGATGACTGCTAACCTGATATTCGGGCGAATGATATTCCATGCCTAAATGATATACGCACCAACTCTAATTCGTAAAACCTTTACATTGAATAAAACGGGAATAGGTAGTTTGATTAGGCAAGATAGTATACGGATTCGGATTTCCTTATTACTTGATCAGATCCGGGAAAGAGAAGCAATACATTTCACTTTTCCCAACTGTCGTTCCGTGGTGCACCGGAATAATCTCGAGAATCCGGCACCCTTGTCCAACAAACTAAATGGACATATTACCTGTAGTTACCTTACACAATATACCATACTTTACCTGATGCCTACAACACATACATCATACCTCTACACACATATGACATCATATATTACACACTTGTTTTCTTTACCATTACTTTCTGTTGAGAAAATTCTACCCCAGTGGAACTCGCTAAAGGACTTTCTTTTTCCTTCTCTTTACCTGAAACATCCATTAGATGAGAACGAGTTTTAGGATGAAGATGAAGGAGTGGAGCTCACCGATGAAGACTACGCGAAACTCATGACCAGTTATTAGGAGTAGTTATCTTCCTATCAGTTGTCCACTTATTTAGGGTTTTGCTTACTTTCCATCAATGTAATTAGACTATTTAGACTTTCCGTTTTAGCACTTTGGAATGTAATAAATTTTAATTTATGGAAGTAAATGATCTGCTTTTTTTTTTCTTTCTGTTTTGATACATAGCCTGCATGTTATTTATACGCTTAACGTAACTGTATCGAGAAAGACCACCATCGACACAGTTGGGTTGCGGACCTTAGCACGTCACCGTTTCTGTATTTTTGGGAAGCGGGGCGTGACGGGTTTTAGTGGTGGCCCATGCTGGTCTCGATGTACTAAAATGAAACCATTACCTGATGTTATTATGTGTGTGAATCTTATCCACTTACATCGTCTTCATACATCTTCTATTATTCGTTTTATCTTTCTCTTCATTCCATGTTCTGACCATGGCTTTTCCTTTTTGGGCTATGGCCAGTCTAGGAGCCGTACCCCTTCCCGACGAGGACAGCCAGTCAGATATTACTTTTGAGGCTACACTTGGGTATTCGGACGATGAGGTCGTAGGCCCCAGGCGGCTATTTCAGACGACCCAGAAGATGAAAAAGAAGATCCTATAGAAGAGGACCTTATAGAAGGGGAGTTCGAGAATGAGGCTCCAACCGAGAAAGAGTCGGAGGATGAAGCTTCGAGTGACAAGGAACTCGAGGCCAAAAAAGCTCAGGTAGCTGTCCCCGCAAGGCGTTTGGGAATGGCAGTCCCTACTCTAGTGCGAAAGCCTATCACAACATATTGAACTTCCATAATCGGAAATGATAGGACTTGTTTTTCGTTTGGTCAAATAAGACGTCTTATAGAAGTAGGGCTTTACTTTTCCATTTCAGTTGTACTCTCTTTTGATTGAAATTATGAAAAATAAAATTTCAGCCGCAAGCAAATCTTCTCTTGTGTTACATCTCCATAGCATTTCTTACCTTTATATGCATCAGTTGCGTTTTTCCCTTGCAATAATTATCATATCTTCTTGCAAGCTACTATTTCGTCCCATTCTTGAACTCTTTGGTAACCTAACTCCCGTCCTCTTTTTAGGTAAGCTATTGTAGGACGTTACTTCAACCAAAACGGACGGGAAAACCGGGATGATGACGCCGCTGCTCAGCAGGCAGCAATTGTTATATGGTCTGCTGGAAAATCGGTAACAGCAGACTGCTATATTGCAAGAGTTTTTAAGCGAGACGTTAAGAGACTCGAAGTCATGAAGCAACTGCGAAACAATAAAGAAGGTATCATCATGCAGGAATCAAACGCCCTGTCAGTCAGGTATCCGAGGGTATCTTCCAAGCGTAATGGGAATCAGCAATGCATAAGGGCAGAAGTGTCAACCGTTTTAAGAAAAACTGCTTTAACTTGCAATCACTGTGGTAGGGTTGGTCATTTCATGCGAGAATGTCGTACACCGAACAAGCGCTGTCTAGCGTGTGGATCTCCTAGCTATGCCCTTAAAGGCTGTCCTCAGAAAAGGAGACAACTTGGCCCATTCAACAAGCCAACCAATAATGAGGCTCCACAACAAGGAGACCGAGCATTTCCTGCTGCTAAGCCGACCGGACATGATGCGCCAGCTTGGGGACCATCTTTGCCTTAGCAAAAACGTGTTTTTCAGTAAGCCCAGCGCAATCTCCCTAAATGCTAGGCCTTCACCATGATAGCCGAAGAGGTTGAGACCATAGTACGAGTTATCAGAGATACTCTTTCCCCTTTCAAATCTTCCCTTCTGGTACCTTACTTATTGTCCTTTCAATGCAACATTTAGTTAAGAATCACCGCAATCCTTCTCGATTCCTTAGCTTCATTAGTTGACTTTTGCTATACCTCTCAAGTTTTCTTGGATGCCCCCATTATACCTTTCTTGTTAGTTCAAAAACACCTATAACCTTCTTTCGACTTCCAAGTTCTTACGCATATCCGATCCTTTGAATTCAAAACCTTTTCTTGACTTTCTGTCCATCGGGCAATACACCAACTCTCTGGAGCGACACATGGAGCAAAGAGTTATCCTGACAAAGTTATTGATTTCCATGCCTAGTAGTGGCTTACTCCTTTGAAAATTTCAAATATGAAATTATTCTAAGGAGGATAGATCATAACGATCGCACCCATCCTTGTCATCCCTGACAGACCCGGAAGTTTTAACATCCACTACAATACTTCGGGAAAGAGACTTGGTGGTGTGATATATCAGCACGGCAACGTAGTTGCGTATGCGTCAAGATAAAGGAGTGGAGCTCACCGATGAAGACTACACGAAGCTCTCAACCAGTTATTAGGAGTAGTTTTCTTTCTTTCAGTTGCCCACTTGTTTAGGGCTTTGCTTACTTTTCATCAATGTAATCAGGCTATTTAGACTTTCCGTTAAAGCACTTTAGGATGTAATAAATTCTAGTTAATGAAAATAAATGCTTCTGTTTTTTTTTGTTTTGGTACATAGCCTGTATGTTATTAATACGCTTAACGCAACTGTATCGAGAAAGACTACCCTCGACACAGTTAGGTTGCGGAGCACGTCACTGTTTCCGTACTTTGGGAAGCGGGACATGACATTTTCTTTTTGTGAATTATCTCGTAGGAGGAAAAATGATTGGAAAAGGAAAAAAAAGACGCCAGAAGTAGAGAAATGGAGAATGTTGGGTTTTACTTCATGTTTACATTTTCCAGGGATAGGAAAAAGGTCAAGTTCATAAGAAGATGAATTCAATATTATAGGAAGATTCAGGAATTGTAGGAGGATTCGCCTTCATTTTCTCTTTGCTCTTCATCTTTCTTTAATACTTTAGAATACTCTAAACATCCACAGAGCGAAGCAAAGTTATCTTTTCATGTAAAAAGCAAACGAGCAATGGTTTTGATGGAGGTCTGGATCTCCTTCAGATGTCTTCCGTTGATCTGCTGCGAATGCTGATGGATAACTGAGATTGAGTTTGGAGGGTTGACTCCTGGAGCGTGTGGATCTCAATGGGCTTTGTGTGGTTGAGGCCAAGCTACCTGTAAAGAAGTCCCGGGGTGGTGGTGCCACCGAGGACCCTCCGACGATCAAAGTTAGGAGTATTTTGGCAGAGTAATGGCCTAGTGGAAAGAAAATTGCATACCTTGATCGTCTGAGGGAGGGGTTTATATAGCGGCAGCAACAGGCAGGTTAGCGCGAGAATCACGCCGGCCGTTACGCCCCTGACGTCACGCCTGCGTGATAGGCGGGATCCCGCATTAATGACGAGACAAGCTCGTTAATGGGGATCGTGGTGGCGTGGAACGCGGGGTCGTGGGCGGCGGATATCTCGCGCGTGGCGAGATTCGCAAAGCCATGGTGAAAGCGCCTGTGATCAGCGTTGCGGGTCGGTCAGTGAGACCAAGGAAGATGAGCTCGGCGGGAGGCTCGGGTACGAGCGGGAGGCTCGGGTACGAGCAGGAGGCTGAGGCATTTTGGTTCTGCGATTGCTCGGAGGCGAGCCAGTGGGTGGTCTGGAAGGCCACCGAAGGTCGGGCGACTCCTCTGACCGGAATCCCGAGATGTGATTCCAACCGAGGTTGCTGATCCTTTCTTATAGGTTCTTGGACACGTCATCTGCAACGTGTCAGCATCTGGAGAGTCACCGATATCGAGCCTCATCATTAGCCCCCACTCTCGTCCCGACCCGTTCATGGGATGGGTCGAGAGTGGTCTGACCGATCACCCGGGGTGAGCTCTTATTCGAAGATATCGTCGGCGCGCATTCCCGGGTAAAGAGTTGTATTTTCTTGATGGCGTCAGCGGATCAGGGGAGAGATCTCGCACTAAAGGGAAGCGCCGGATCGTGTGTACGTTCGTCGAAGTGACAGCCCACACGTCTGGCGTTGGTTGGCTGGCGTGACGTGCCGCAGGAGTTCCCACGCCCGAAGGGGTGCGCCCAATGTGAGTGCGACAGGTGGGACGTTGTTGGCCGTTGGTTGCGAAACGTCGTTTTGGCGGGAGGTGATCAGAGCCGTAGGATGTGTACGCCGACAGTTATAAATAGAGGTGGGATCCCCATCAGGGCCCATACCTCTTCATAATCTTCTCGTCCTCACTCGTGTTAGCTCGACGCTCTGTCCTCAGGTCGGATTCCTTGCGTTTGATTTCCCGAGGACACCCTCTTTTGTTCAGGTTAGATGTCTTCTTCCGAGGAATCTGTAGATTAGTCCGGGTAGAGTCCAGGGAGTCTTCTGAAGCTTCCTCTTCTACTTCCTCCTCCTCTGAGTCGGAGTCCCCCGGGGGAGTTAGGATTAGTAGTGCTTCCCGGGGTCGCACGACGGGGGCAGTCCCCAAAGCGCAGGTCACGGATGCCCCCGGCGTGTCATCCATGCTGAGGCATGAGGATGAGCTCGCCACCATCCAGACTCGTTTCCACATCCCTCCCGGCTACTCGCTACGTCTGGCCGAGGAGGGGGAGAGGGCGGACCAGGTTCGGGGTAAGGAGATTGCCCTGTACCTGGAAGCGCCTGCCCTTCTCCCCCGAGGTGAGTGAGGCGTTGAACTATTTTGGGTTAGCCCCAGGCCAGCTAGTGCCGAACTCTTGGAGGATTCTCCTTGGGTTCCTGGTCCGGTTGAAACTGCGTCTGATCCCTTTCCGCCGGAGCCTTCTCGCTTCTTCCCTTTGTTACAAAAGTCACCCCGGCACTCGCAGGGGTGAGCCGTGCTGGGTATACCTTTCTTTCAGAAAGCAGCGGGGGGACGCTGCCGGGTCGGGGGTCGTCGTCGTGCCTTCTTCCATCCATGATTGGAAGAAGTTTTTCTTTGTCGAGCTGCCCAAGGGTGAGGATTGGTCTGTGCCCATCCAGTGGCATAGGGGCAACTGTCCGCGGGCGGGGCGGTCGAACGATCCTGACACGGTAGCGGTGTCGCAGTGGGAGCCCATCCCCCGGGCTGACGTGTTGCTGTCTGAGCGGGCCTTCAGTTAGGCCGGGCTCACTCCCGCCCAGTTCGCGGGTAAGTTAGGAGTTCTCGGGCGATCTGTTTAGACTTGTGTGTTCTTTCATTTTTCCTGGCGTTGCTGACCCCTTGTATTTTGTCTTATGCAGGACCCATGGATCTCGGCAAATTTCGGACGGCCCTGGTTGAGACGAAGAAGGGGAAGAAGGTCGGAGGCGCCGACCCTTCTCACCCGTCGTCGACTCCGGCCCTGCCGGTTTCGTCCCCGCTGGCGGCAGCTCCATCCAGGCGCCCAAACACTCCTCGGGCCCCCAAGTCCAGCCGCGCGCCGGTCCGCAAGCGTGCTCGGGAGCAGGAGCCCCGGGCTTCCGAGATGGGGGCCGAGACTGGTTCTGCCGCGTCGCTCCTCAAGAGGTTCCATAGGACGGCGCCCCCCATCCCGGCTTCCCCTATCCTTGTGGACGATGGGGAGCTCCGCTTCGAGGTGCCATCGGGACTCTCCGTCGCTGACAGCTTGCTCTCTGAGATGGAGAGATCGGCCGGGGGCAGAATCCCTCGAGGGACTCTCCGGGCTCAGATGGCGGCCATAGCTCAGGAGGCCGTACAGGTTAGTGTTCGCATCCCACTTGGTTCTTTGTTCAACGTTTTTGTTCGCGTGATCGGGTGCCTTCGTTTTCTTTTTAATCCTCTTTCTTTCCTTCAGGTCCTCCAGCACGTTGCCCTCGTCGTCAACATGGAGGACGGGGAGATAGCCCCGGCAATGCAGGCCACTGGCCGCGAGGAGAGCTCAAGAAAGGAGCTGTAGGCGGCGATGGAGAGGATCGCTGCTCTTGAAGACCGGGCGGCGGCCGGAAGTCGGGAGGTCGCCCGATGCCGAGAGGCTGCCCGAGCTGCCAAGGCCAAGTGGGAAGACTCCTAGGTGCTCGTCGCCACCTTGAAGAAGACGACGAACACCCTTCGAAAGGAGAATGGGGTGGCGAACAACAGGGCGGGGCATGCCGAGCTTCGGGCGTCGGAGGCCGAGCTTCGTGCGTCGAAGGCAGTGAAGAGCTATAAGCAGTCGGACCGGTTCTACGCCGACCTTGCTGAAGCTGCCGGCGTTATTTACCATGATGCCCTCGACGCTGTCAAGGCCCAGATGCCGGAGTTTCCTGATGGCAAGCTCCGGGCCGAGTACCCCCGCGGGGAAGAGGTGCAGGGGAAGTCTCCCGGCGGTGCTGCTAGAGAAGTCCCCTGGCGGGCCCGTTGGGGGCAAGTCGGAAGTCCCGGCCACCGGCGCAGAGGTTCCCACCGAAGGCGCCGACCCTGAAGATGCCGCCCCGGTGGTCGTAGTGGACGTGATGCTCATCGGTGTTCGCTCCGGCCCTGACGTCTGAACTTCCCCGCCTCCTCATGTTGCGCCAGAATTTTGTAAGCCTTCGAGCATTTTTTAAGGCTGGGGAGCCCATAATACCCTTGTAAATACTTCTGATGTTTATGAATAGAAAATTCATTTTGCGGTTTCTTTGCGTGCGTATTTTCCTTTTGTTTGTGGTAAACATTTGTACTTGCACGGTATTGCTTTTACGTTAAGTCGGTTTTCCATTAGCGATCACACGTCGAGTTGAATTCTATCACTTGCCAAGTGTTCAAAGACTAGTTCAAGGTCGGTATCCCCATGGCCCCAAAGTCGAGGTGGTGATCGCTTAGATGTGGACGGACCGAGCAGGGTATCTACTCAGTGGCCTCCTGTTGAGGGCTTAGATCCCTGACGTCGTGGGGTAAGAAATTACCAGCCAGGGATAATCGAGCGGGATGGCCGCTCGGTTGCCTCTTGATGAGGGCTTCGATCCTTAGCGCGGGAGGGGCCGTAAGAGGCCTGTTAAGGACGGGCCGAGCAGGGTTGCTGCCCGGTGCCTCTTGGCGAGGGCTTAGATCTCTGGTGTCGTGGGGTAAGAAACTACCAGCCAGGGATAACCGAGCGGGGTGGCCGCTCGGTTGCCTCTTGGTGAGGGCTTCGATTCTTAGCGCGGGAGGGACCGTAAGAGGCCTGCTAAGGACGGGCCGAGCAGGGTTGCTGCCCGGTACCTTTTGGCGAGGGCTTCGATCCTTAGTGCGGGAGGGGCCGTAAGAGGCCTGCTAAGGACGGGCCGAGCAGGGTTGCTGCCCGGTGCCTTTTGGCGAGGGCTTAGATCCCTGGCGTCGTGGGGTAAGAAATTACCAGCGAGGGATAACCGAGCGGGGTAGCCGCTCGGTTGCCTCTTGGGGAGGGCTTCGATCCTTAGCGCTGGATGGGCCGTAAGAGGCCTGCTAAGGACGGGCCGAGCAGGATTGCTGCTCGGTGCCTCTTGGCGAGGGCTTAGATCCCTGGCGTCATGGGGTAAGAAATTACCAGCGAGGGATAATCGAGCGGGGTAGTCGCTCGGTTGTCTCTTGAGGAGGGCTTCGATTCTTAGCGCAGGAGGGGCCGTAAGAGGCCTGCTAAGGACGGGCCGAGCAGGGTTGCTGCCCGGTGCCTCTTGGCGAGGGCTTAGATCCCTGGCGTCGTGGGGTAAGAAATTACCAGCGAGGGATAACCGAGCGGGGTAGCCGCTCGGTTGCCTCTTGGGGGGCTTCGATCCACTTCGTGAAGTAATCCACTGCGACGAGAATGTACTTGTGTCCGTCCGTACCGGTAGGGAACTGGCCTATCATGTCCATTCCCCACTGGACGAACGGCCACGGGGAGGTTAGGGCGGTCGGCTCGGTAGCCGGAAGGCGAGGTACGCTTCCGTGGAGTTGGCAACTTTTGCATCTCCTGACAAGCTTCTAGGCGTCTTGGTGAATAGTTGGCCAGTAGTACCTCTGGAGCAATGCCTTCTGGATTAAGATGCGGGCCTCTTGGTGTGCGCCGCCGACCCCTTTGTGGATCTCACGGAGGACATAGTCGGCTTCATGGGGGTCGACGCACCGGAGCAGGGGCTGAGTGAAAGACTTCTTGTAGAGGTTTCCATTGCTCCAGACAAAGTGACGAGCTTTGGCTCGGAGACGGCGGGCTTCTCCCCGATCTTCTGGGAGCGTACCTTTCCTTAGGAATTCCACGAGGGGCTTCCTCCAGTCCCGATCTTCTTCCTGGGCTGTGTACACATGAAGTATTATTGCCCCGTCTTCCACGCTGGGCCGTGGCAAGATCTCGAAGAGGATGGATCGCTTGTTGTTGGCCGAGTAGGATGAAGCCAGCTTACTCAAGGCGTCGGCTTGGACGCTGAGCTGTCTGGGGATTTGCTCTATCTAGACTTCGTCGAAGTTTTTTCGAAGTCTTCTTACCTCGGCCATATACTTCACCATTAGAGGTTTTCGAGCCTCGAAATAACCGGTCACTTGGCCAATGACCAGGGCTGAGTCGGTGCGGATCCGAAATGTTTTCAGCCCCAGCCCGGAGGCTATGCACAGTCCGGCCAGAAGGGCCTCGTATTCCGCCGCGTTATTTGAGGCCTTGAACCCGAGCTTCAGAGAATACTCCATTTCTGCCTCGTTCGGGCCCCGAATGATGAAGCCGACACCACAGCCTTCCTCGGTCGAGGACCTGTCGACGTAAAGGATCCAATCAGGGACTGAGTCGGGCTTTCCCCTCGACCGAGGTTGAGCTGCGGGGGTCGGCGTGGACTCCGGCTCTTTGCTGGGATGGTGCACTCGACGATAAAATCGACCATGACCTGTGCTTTGATGACCTGCCTCTGGCGGTATTTTATGTCGAACTGGGACAACTCCCACCTCCACTTCTCTAAGCAACCCGAGAACTCGGGTGAGGCGAGGATGGCCCCCAAAGGGCACTCGGTAAGAACGAGGATGGTGTGCGCCTGGAAATAGTGCCGTAGCTTCCTTGAGGCTACAATGAGTACCAAGACGATCTTTTCTATGGCTGGATACCTCGTTTCTGCGTCCTTAAAGACGTGGCTCACATAGTATACCGGCTTCTGGACTCCGTCGACCTCTTGGACGGGCACTAAGCCCGCTGCTTGGTCGGATACCGCCAGGTACAGCGATAGCTCGTCTCCTTCAACTGGTCGGGTGAGCAGCGGTGGCGTCGCAAGGTGCCTCTTTAATTGGTCAAAGGCGGTCTGGCACTTCTCCGACCACTCGAACCTCGAGATCTTCCTTAGAGCCTTGAAGAACGGGATGCACTTCTCCTCAGACCTCGACATGAAACGGCTCAAAGCGGCTACCCGTCCCGTCAGGCGCATGATTTCGACGTTAGTCTTGGGCGCAGCCATGTTGAGGATAGCGTCGATTTTCTCTGGGTTAGCTTCCATTCCACGGTGGGTGACCATGAAACCGAGGAACTTTCCCCCGGTGACCCCGAATGCGTACTTGGCGGGGTTCAGTTTCATCTTGAACTTGCGGAGTACTTCGAAGGCCTCGCCCAGATCTTTGGCGTAGTCGACCGATGAGACTGATTTGATGAGCATATCGTCAACGTAAACTTCCATGTTTCTGCTGATCTGCGGCTTGAACATGCGATTGACCAATCGTTGGTATGTGGTTCCGGCGTTTTTGAGGCCGAAGAGCATCACCTTGTAGCAATATACCCCCCGGTCCGTTGTGAATGCGGTGAGATCTTCGTCTGCCGGATTCTTACGGATCTGATTGTAGCCGGAAAAGGCATCCGTGAAGCTCAATAGCTCGTGGCCTGCCGAGCTGTCGACGAGCTGATCTATCCGAGGTGGGATAGTTGTCTTTTGGGCAGGCCTTGTTGAGGTCGGTGAAGTCGACGCACATGCGCCACTTCCCGCTCGACTTTTTGACCAGAACTACGTTCGCCAGCCATTCCGAATAGGGCACATTGCGAATGAAGTTGGCGGCAAGTAACCGATCTACTTCGTCCTCGGCAGCCTTCTGTTTGACCGGGGCGAAGCTTCGCTTTTTCTGCTTGACGGGTCGGCCGTAAGATCTACCCTGAGCTTGTGAGATATTATTTTGGGGTCGATCCCAGGCATGTCAGCAGGCGCCCAGGCGAACACGTCGGAGTTGTTTCTGAGGAAACGAACCAGGTCGTCTCGCCGAGTTCCTGTCAGAAGCGACCCAATCTGAACGATTCATTCATCGTCCCCTTCCACGAGGGGATTTCTGTCAGTGTCTCCACTGGGGTCCCTCGGACCTTTTTTTGCTCGTCTCGAGTGTCCAGAGAATCTCTGATGTCACCTTCGCCCTCAACATCGTTGATTGGCAGCTCAGACGAAGATGTTGCGGTGAAGCAAACCTTTGCAGTCCGCTGGTCTCCGTAGGCCCGACCTATCCCGCCTTGGTTGAGCGGGAATTTCATAGCCAAGTGGAAGGTCGATATCTGGGCCCGGAGGGAGTTTAGCATTGGGCTACCGAGGAGAATGTTGTAGGCCGATGGGATTCTCGCTACGATGAACTCCACGGGCACGGTGCGCGTACGGCCTGCTTCCATGATGTTAAATTGCAGGGTGATTACCCCTTCCGTCTGGATGGAGTGGTTGGTGAACCCTGACAAGACGTGAGAGGTCGGCCTTAGGTCCGCCGGGGTGAGCCCCATGCGTATAAAGCAGTCGTAGAAGAGAATGTTCGCCGAGCTTCCCGAGTCGACCAGTATCCTCTGCACCTCGTATTGGTAGACCCGAGCCGTGATCACCAGCGGGTTGTTGTGGGGCAGGCAAGGATATACCATGGAGGTCCTCGTCGTTAAAAATGATCGGCTCGGTTGCCCTGGCCTTTTTCCTCGGAGGGCTGTTAGTTCCCTCTGTCAGTGAGGGACGCTGAGCCTCGTAGGTACTCGACGGACCCCCCGCTGACATGACCATGATTTGGCCTATTGTTAACTCGCCGGGAGGGGGATGCTGCTCCTGCTCACTGTCAGCTTGCCGCTTGTCCCGCAAGTACGCTGCCAGGTTCCCGAGTTGATTAGCTCCTTGATGTAGTCTCGGAGCTGCTTGCAGTTCTCCGTGGAGTGGCCCTGAGACCGATGGAAGCCGCAGTAGGGGTCCCGGATGCGCTTCGCTGCTCTGTTCGAGACTGGGGGACTTGAAAAACCTCTCGCCCTTAGCCTTCTCCAGCAGAACCGTCCGGGAGACGTTGAGTGGGGTGTACTCGTGGAACTTCGGGGCGTAGGGCTTCGTCCGCTCATTCTTCTTTTTCTCACCCCGACCCCTTTTCTTGTGATCAGCTTGTTCTGTTTGGGGTAGGTTGGCGTTCACCTCGGATTCAAGTTCGGTCCAAGCCTTTACCTCGGCTATGGTCTTAGGTTGCGCTAATGCAAAGGAGCGTAGCCACTCCTTGTGCCTAAGACCCGACCTAAGTGCCGTAATGACCGTCTCGTCCCGGTGTTCTGGGACTTCGAGGAGGGCGTTGTAGAAGCGGGTTACGTACCCTTTGAAGGTTTCTTTGTCCCCGCTCTTTATTGTGAAGAGATGGTCGACGGTCTGCTTCTGTTGTCTGTTCCCGATGAAGTGGCCAAGGAATTGGGTGGCCAGCTCTCCGAAGGTTGAGATTGAGCGTGGTGTGAGTCCTCGGAACCAGTCTCGTCCGGCGCGGATGAGAGTGGCTGGGAAAGCGTGGCATTGGGCGGCATCAGAACAGTCTTAGAAACTCATCCCGCCCGTGAATGCGTCTAAGTGGTCCTTTGGGTCGGACTTACCGTCGAAGAGTGAGACCTTCGGGGGTTTGTTCCGGGACGAGACGTGAACGGCGAGAAGCTCTTCGGTGAAGGGCCTCATGAGCGAGTCGGCGGCGTATTTAGCCTCGTCGCTCGAATGACGACCTTCCCGATGCATGCCTTCGATATTCTTTTCGAGGGCGTCGAGTCGGCCGTGGTACCCCGATGATTCGGCACATTCTGATCTTTGGCCTCGGTTGTTGGAGACCTGTGTCTGGCCGCGGCCCCGGTTCCTTTCGATGAGGTTTTTTAGGTCCCCTGGCGAGGTGGTCTTTGAGCTGCCATGACGGGTCCCGTCCGCGCGACCCCGTCGAGGGAGGGGGTGTCGGTCATGCCTGGGTGCAGTCGAGATGACCGACACCTCCTCGGGAGGGACATGGGCGTGATGGGGCTCGGGGCGAAGCGCTCTGGCGACGGACCTCGGTGTTGAACTGTGGGGCGCCCAGCGGGTCATAGAATATGTTGGCCTCGGAGATCTGCGGCCGCCGGAGGCAGCGAGACGGTGGTCGATAGTGCCGACGCGAGCAGAGTCTTCTCTCCCTCTGTAGGGGTCCCTGTCCCGAGGTGGGAAAGCGGCGACCTAGGGAGCTTGCCCTGCCATTTGGACATGGACGAGCTCGTCCACGACGGACGCGCGCCGATCTATCCGAACGGCTAGGGCGTTGATGGCGTTCGGAGGAGGAGATTCGTCCGCACCTCCGTTGTGGGGGAAGCGGCGGCTAGCGTTTGGATCGTCGCGATGATCGCTCGCCATGAAGATGGGATCGGAAGACGAATTTTCGTTGAGTGGAACTAGACGATTCTCACAGACGGCGCCAACTGATGGAGGTCTGGATCTCCTTCAGATGTTATCTTCCGTTGATTTGCTGCGAATGCTGATGAACAGCTGAGATTGAGTTTGGAGGGTTGACTCCTTGAGCGTGTGGATCTCAATGGGCTTTGTGTGGTTGAGGCCGAGCTACCTGCAAAGAAGTCCCAGGGTGGTTGTGCCACCGAGGACTCTCTGAAGATCAAGTTAGAAGGAGTATTTTGGCAGAGTAACGGCCCAGTGGAAAGAAAATTGCGTACCTCGATCGTCTGAGGGATGGGTTTATATAGCGGCAGCAACGGACAGGCTAGCGCGAGAATCACGCCGGCCGTTACGCCCCTGACGTCATGCCCGCGTGATAGGCGAGATCCTGCATTAATGACGAGACATGCTTGTTAATGGGGATCATGGTGGCGTGGAACGCGGGGTCATGGGCGGCGGATATCTTGCGTGTGGCGAGATTCACGGAGCCATGGCGAAAGCGCCTGTGATCAGCGTTGCGGGTCGGTCGGTGAGACCAAGGAAGATGAGCTCGGCGGGAGGCTCGGATACGAGCGGGAGACCGATGCATCTTGGTTCTGCGATTGCTCGGAGGCGAGCCAGTGGGCGGTCTGGAAGGCCACCGAAGGTCGGGCGACTCCTCGGACCGGAATCCCGAGGTGTGATTCCAACCGAGGTTGCTGATCCTTTCTTGTAGGTTCTTGGACACGTCATCTGCAACGTCTCAGCATCTGGAGAGTCACCGATATCGAGCCTCATCAGGTTTTGAAGACCAAATTCAACGTAGAAGAAGAGTTACATATTTACTTGGGTTTTTATTTACTCGGCAATCATAAGAGGGGGGAAAAGACGACCTGGACCTCTTACCTCATGTAGTTTGAGATAAGCTAACCTTTCTTGGAAAAACAGGAAACAAGGAGTGCTTTTACGTCTTATTAGATGCTTCTTAGTTCTTAGGGGGAAAAATGGAGATATTGAGACCGATAAAAAAAGAAGATGGAAAAGGGAGAAAGTTTGTGTTTTACTTCGCCAATTTTTTTGGGCGATAAAGAAAAGAGAAAGTGAGGGTTTATTCCTTGGTATCGGCCAAGTGTAATAAGTCATGATTTACAAGAAGATTATCTTCGATGTACTTGAGACATGTCTAGGACAGAAAAATTGGAAGGGGCCACATGCCTCACACATGACCATGTCCTAATTATAGTCCTTGCCCAATGATGATGGTTACTTCTTGCCTCTTGAAGATCGTAGGGTTTAGTGAAAAATGGTAATAGATATGGGGTATTCTCTCTCTATATTTTTACTCTCAATAAGTAGATACCCAATCTTGTGCCTGGTATGTGCCTATGGTCACCCACTAATGGATAAAGTTTAAATTGACTTTAACGATGGAATGAAAATATCGGGGGTTCAAGTTACAATAGCATATCTCTACACCTTATTAAGGGATAACAACATATTAAAGTGTGAAGATGAAAGGATAAAAAGTTAGCGGCCTGTTTATTCCGGTGGTTATTTATCGGCATCTTGCTCTATATGACCTAAAGCATGGGCGTAACTATTTACATGTAATTTAGATACTCTTTATATGTCGATATAGGGTTGTCATATGTTATATTGTTGAAAGACCAGTAATTTTGCAACTGTCTAATGTAAGAGAAAGGTTATCTAAACCACATGAAAATTGGTTTACCTATGCTTTAGACCATTTAGGTCAAGATGGATAATGTCGATCTTTCCAAAAATAAAAAATAAAAATTGATGTTGACTTTCTAAACTGTTCTCACATAAGTTTCCCCAGAACTTTCTAAGGCTCAATAAACTCTTTTGCTATAATTTAATTGAGCAATTAAGGTTGTGTTGGGCTGCTTGTTATTAGATGTGCAATCATTTCCAATCACATGCAACTCCAACTACAACAATTGAAACTGCATTTTTTTTGAGATTGGTTGTAATGCAGTTCCTGCATCTCTGATCTTCTAGAAAGCATGTGTTCGGTTGATTGCAGGTCCAACGTCATAGTTGCTTCTTCTGGTTTCTTGTGTTTCAACAGCTTTCTAGTTGAAATTACGTAAGATTTGAGCACGGTTCTAGTAGAAGTTTCCACTTAAGTTGCAATTTCAACTTCATTTTGGGACATTATTACTTAAAAAAAACTCCTGTCTCTATGCTGTTGGAACTGCATGGGACTTTGGCTAAGGTCAATCAAACAACCCCTTAATTTTAGGGATAACTAATGCCACTTCTATTTACTATTTAGTCCGTAACTTCTTTTAGTCACTGAGTATAGTTATGCAACTCTTAGACTATACACCTATATGGTTATACTTATACCATTGCAACTTCATCGAGTAGATCATTAAGAAGTTAATATAAATATTACCCTAAATTTTTATCCATATACAAGAATCCGTAATTGGTTTTTGGTTATTTACAGGATGATGCAGTTACACTCTTATCATAGAAACCTCACGCACCAAGGGGGTAAGAACAAGAGGCATTCAAGTGTAAGATTTGGTGACCAAAGCGCTTTATCTCAGTACTAAATACACAATGGCTGGAAAAATGCCTAGCAATCCATTTCAACAATGTGCAACGGATGCTTTCAGGGTCCCTGGAACATGCATTCAGTTGTTTGATTGGCATTTTACAGTTGTCTTGAAAGCATCTGTTTCACGCTATGTGTATCTGTATTTGAAGCAGAGAGGAGACAGTGATCGGAGTTGTTACCGAAATTCGTCTTTCTTTTAAAAGGTTTCTTCACTGTGGAGTTTGGCAAAGAAGGTACTTCCCTGTAGCATTGCCTACAATCTCTAGAAAAGTTTTAAGTTTTTATATTCTTTGTACCACAGATTTGTGTAGCAGACTAGTATGAGTTCATGTACCTAAGGATTTAAAGACAAGAATACTATAAATTTATTATCTATACAAATCAGTGCCTTCAAAGTAATTATAATTATATCTGTTAGGAATTTCACTAAGTTCAAATTAGAAATGCCCTAAGATGGATTTGCTAATTCACTTGAAACTCAACAAGACCCAAGAGGCAAAAAATCTCTCATGAAGTCTTAAATACAAGCTTAAAAAATACCAAAGTCCCCAATTAAGGAGATCTGCATCAATCTTTTTTGGAAATTACTCAAAAAGGAAAACCTTATGAAGTCTTGGGTCTAAAACATTTTTTTGGCACTTAACTGTTCTTTTTTTTGTTGCACTTAACAGTGTTCCACCTATACTTCATTAATAAGTAAGGTAATAATGAAACAACGCAATTACATCAATACAGTGGTCTAAAACTTATTTAACAATGTATTTAACCATTTCCCTAATAGACGTGAGACTAAACCCAACCCTTGTTTCTTATTACGCAAATCACTTTCCCACATACACATTCAATTATATGAGAGACATTTCAACCCTATGAAATTACCCACTTCGACTGACAACCAAGCACCCTCTCATCGACATTTATGTCTCTGATAGAGATAATGCAGATATCGGCATTTGCAAAGTTGTTGTGTTATTAGCATTGCTACTCTGTCCCCAGTTTTAATTAGCATTGTTATTGGGGAAATAATGGCCATTCCTTATGTTGCTGCCATTCTGTCGACAAAGCATTATCTCGTTATAATGGCTTCATATTGCCCAACTGATCAGATGCTTTCAAACATTCTGAATCCCCATTATTTGCCTGTTATTTTGATATGATGAACTAATCAGGCATGCCAACATGGCACATAGTTGACTTATAGTTTAATGCTCGCATTTAACGTGAACTATCTTGTCAACCTTTTAAGTTCTTTTTAATTAAGGCCGATTTCCTTTGATTGCTGTATCTCAATCATCATGTCTACAGTTTTCCTTGCTAGCTAGATGTGAAAGTATTCCCAATTCATACGTTGCCACTTTGCAGTCTGCAGATGTCTTTCAAACAACCTCAAACTAATCTCAACTTCATATATTTTCTATCCAAAAAAAAAGGCTCTCACAATAGGATCCACTGTGAATTTGTTGCGAGTTGTTTAAGGTTATGTACAATAAAATTGCGATCTAGATATTATATTTGTTTTTTTTTATTTAAGAAGTTGTTGCGAGTTTTCTTAAGGTTATGTATAATAAAATTGTGATCTAGATATTATATTTGTTTTTTTTATTTAAAACATGTTGTTTTAAGTACTTGGACTCATATGTACATATGAGTTACAAGTTATAATTATCGTCATTCAATATGAATCAATAAATAGAATTTTCTCTAATGTCAATGTTGATGATATTTTTGCCTTTTGTCTGTCAGTTGCGCTCTAGAAGTTAATAGAAAATAAAAAAAGAAAATCATGGGGATCCACTTATTTGTATTTTCTTTATATAAAACGAAAAATCTTTGTATCTCTTTAGCAATCTCTGTTATTTTGCATTACTCCTTTGTGGGAGCTTTCGAAATATCATTGCGTATAAATTTTAAAGTAATGATAGGCCTTTTAACCCCAGCTTTTACAAGAGTCAAAATTTTCTACACCCCAACCTTGTTTTTCCCTACTTCCCTATAAGCAGGAATTTGGTCTTTTATGTGTGTCTGACTGCCTTTAGCATAGGCTATGAATGCCATTATTATTACATTTTCCAATGAACATGACTATCTGACTTGTAATCAAATCAAAAGAACTTGAAGGGAAGGGTGGGAATTTGAAGCAGCAGAATTGAGTTGATTCTCATGTATAATGCACTTCCTTTTCAAATCGAAAGATAAACTGCATATATTTTGCTTGGAACAAGCTGGCCACACTACTACAAATGTGGGCAACATTAACGAGGAATTGGTAGTGGTTCTAACCGTTACCAATTTCTCGTAACGGTTTCGATGGCTTTGGTAGCGGTTTTAACCGCTACCAATTCAAATATGTGGCGGGTCCCACAACCCACTTGAGATAAAACTCCAATTTTCCCCATTTCCGTGTTTGAGCCTCTTCTTTTTCCTCCCCCAAAAATTTTGAAGCGAAAATCTCCCGCGCCTCTCTCGCTGCCACTGATCCTCGCCTTCGTGTCCGTCGCCTTGCCTCCGTGGCTCCTGCCTCACCTCTTAGCCGTCTTCGTCGCCGCCGCTCTCGAGCTTGAACTCGTCGCTCGTTGCCGTCGATCGAGCTCGTCGAAGCTTGCTTTGCTCCATGGTCGTCAAAAGGTAAGTACAAAACCAGTTTAATTTTAATTTTTTTTGGTTTGATATGTAAAAATTACGATTTTGTTTGAGTTTTTTGTTGTTGCCGTTGTTATGTGAAGAATTAGGGTTCGGGTAGGGGATATGGGTTAGGGTAGGGGTTAGGTCCGGGTTAGGGTTAGGGTTAAATTAATGAGTAGGGTTGAGTGTTAGGGTTAGGGTTCGGGTAATTTAGCGAATTTTTGTAGGTAGTTTATTGAAAAACAATAATAGTTAAGTGTATTTTAGTGAAAAAGCAATAATAGTTAAGGGTATTTTAGTGTAAAAAAGTAAAATTGAGCAAATGGGGTTTTTAGTAAAAATTTTAAAGATAGTTTAGTGAAATACAACAATAGTTAAGGGTATTTTAGTGAAATTTATAGTTATTTAGTTAATTTAAAGAGAATTGTTTAGTTAAATTTCTTTAAAATGGTTTAGTGAAAAACAACAATAGTTAAGGGTATTTTAGTAAAATTGAAGAAATAGTTTGCTTAGGAAAAATTTTAAGGTAGTTTAGTGAAAAAATAACAATAGCTAAAAGTATTTTAGTGTAATTAGTAAAATTGAGCAAACTTATAGTGTTTAGGAAAAAATTTAAGGTACCGTGTCTCGTATCCGAATACATGCTACTTAGCATACATATACATCTAAACTAAATCGTCAATTGAAACTAAATTTAACAAATTCGTCAACTGAACACGAACACTAACCATATGTACACCTAAACTAAATCGTTAATTGAAATTAAATTATGCGTCTTAGAATCCTTCTATTGACTAATATACGTTCGTTTTTGTCGTGACATAGAACTACACAAATGTTGTCAATATCGAATGGTTTCATTCGATATTAACAACCGTCGTGTAGTTTATGTGACGAGAAGATTTATCGTATGATAACCGATAAATTTGTCCAGTGTGGACAACTTAGGAATGTATAAATCAAACACGTCCATTCACTTATGTTTTCATTCATTTCGAGATATTTCGTTACATTTCCGCTGGTTCTCCGTGTACAAAATAGATTAGATGTTCGTTTCAGTGTTTGACAGAATTGAAATGATCATCTTTTCTATTACAGTGTACTCAGAAAACAATTGGGAGGTGTTGCCGAAATTTTCTCGAAATGGATGAAAGCATAAGTGAATGAGTGCGTGCTTTATACATTCTTAATGGGATAGAAGCCTTACCCCGACAACCATTACCCTTGATATCATATAAAGAACCGTTAATATCATCATCTTTCTTAGAAGAAGAATCCAATTCCCCAGCTATGAGTATCTGCTCTCGGTCTGATAATCTTCATAACCGTCGAGAATGGTCCCGGCCAATCTTCCTTTTGATCATCGTTCTGCAGTAAATTCTTTTCTTGCTCTTCATCCTCAGACCTCTTTTCTTCCGCTTTAAACAGAGCATACTCGGGGGGCCATTTTATAGCTATATCGTCAATTGAAACTATACTTAACCAAATCGTCAATTAAACCTAAAACTAATGCTTTTTAGTATCCGTCTATCGCGCATTTGTCAAGAAATTTTAATTCCACGACTCGTCTATAGCAACCTTACTTCGTCCGAACTGTTCTAATATAGCATTTCCGTACTTCCACAACAAGAGTTGGATGTACGTCGATACTCTCTCGAGAGTGCATGTGTTTTTATTTAACGGTATTTACCTTTTCACCGATTTTGCCTACACACATCTTGAGTTATCGAAAAAGTATGAAATTTTATGTCCTTATTCTAAGTGTATGAACACACGATTGCTCAAGAAGATGTAAGTTGAGTTACACACCGTGAAAAACGATTTCGTTAGAGATTACAGTATGTGCGCACTTCATGGAGAAGAAGTCGTCGTAACGGAAGATGATGCATGCATGCAAGAGACGGAAAATGAATTTATTGAAACAGAAACCGAAGAGTGGTAAGGGGTAGTAGAAGAAGAGGAGAAAGGTGAACGGAAGTTTGAAGAAGACGAAGCCATCAAAGAAGATAATTCTGTATTCGTGCCGATCGATAACATGATATATAGTTTATCCATTTAAAATTTAATACATCATTACAATATAGTTATCTATTGAATTTTTAGTTGTCTATTAAATTCTATTGAATCATCTAACAGTTTATTGTTTGTAGGAGCGTCTATCCCTACTGGCAAGATGTCGTCTGGCGCCGGTTCTAGCAGCACGCCAGGGACATCAGGGGCGGGTATAATCGTTATTGCTTAAAACTTTTAAATTACGATTGTAATTTAAAATTGTCAAATGCTATATATATAATCAGAATATTATAATATTGTGTCTTATATATATATTTTTGCATGCCCCAGCAGTGGTTGGAAGAGGGGTCGTACTGGGCCCGTCTGCTCCAGGCCAGCCGATGATATTGGACCATGGACGTTAATGTTCAATACGAAGGGTGTACCTGTTGGTCCTAACTCGACGAAGTGAGGGAGATTATATGGGATCCGAGGTCCGTACATACAGTCGTTACCCGCTCCATCTTAGATGGGACCTGTGCCAGACTGCTAATGTTCGACAATTTTTTGAGTCGGACACGGTATCACATATCCTTTTAAACATTTAAATTTCAATCGTCGTTATATATATATATATATATATAATTTTGTAATTTCAGACTCGGCGACATTATAGATTCATCGGCGTTCCTGGCGAGGATGGCGTGCATGTGCCGTTCGATGCACATCGCGTCCTTGCCTGGGTCATAGACGAGTGTCAGAATATCAAGAGAAGACACTGAAATGAAGTAAAGAAGCATTACAATGCCTCTGTCGCGGTGACTGAGGAGGAGCGAGGGCCGATGATGAATATCATAGTGTTGGATTTCCCGAGATCCGATTGGCCATGGCTGGTCGAATACTATTCTCGCGCCGATGTTCGGGTATAAATTTAATTTTTAGGATTATAACAATATATCTTGAAATCATATTCTGAAATATAATATAATCTTTTTTATATTTGTAAGGCGGAGTCGGTTTGCAACACGCAGAACCGAAACAACGGTGTGAGATCCCACGCTGTCCCGATCCATGGGAAGTGCACAGTTCTTCCTTGTGAGTATTTCGACGCTTAAAAATATATGTTTTCTTTGTCGCAAATTACTTATTAAAATAAATCCTAATTTTATCGCAGAAACAGAAAGATCTCGTCAACCACACTCCTGCAAAGAGATAGGCGCATTACATAAGGGCATTGGCGAGTATATGGTAAGTTTCATATAGTCAAATCGATTCTGTATTTTAAGTTAACACATATCTATATATACTCTTTATAGAGCCAGTTCCAAGAGAGGACGACCCTCTTAGGTGGCCTTGACGACTCGATTACCGCCATTACTCATGTCCTCGATGAGCTATCCGGTGGGTATGAGCGCGAAGTTGGTTTTGGGGCCCACCGACTCTTTGTTAGGCGTGAGGCTGTCCACGAGTACGTCGTGGCCCTGACACGGACAGATGCGGCAACTGCGTCGGCAGAGGCGATTCGATTGCTCATGGATCGGATGGCGCAGCAGTAGGAGGTTCATGAGCAGACACGACAGCAACTGCAAGCACTTACAAAGCGGGTCGAGCAGCTGATGCAATAGCAGGAGGATTCCATGCGGCGGGTGTTACGGGACGAGATTGACGCCCTCTTCAGGTTACGGGACGGCGATGGAGGTGGATCGTCCCAACGACCTTAGATATAAACATTTGTTTTGTTGATTTATTGATTATATTATTTGTATATATTTTTTTTATAATTGCGTGCGATTTATTGATTATATTATTTGTTTATTATTATAATAGCGTGCAATCGAATTATATTATTTGTTGATTATTATAATTGCATGAGATTTGGTAATATTATTATTTTCTATTCCTAGTTGTAAATGAAAGCAGCGTGTGCACAGCATGCGCATGGATTTCAGATTTTAAAAAATGTACAAATTAGTAACGGCTCTAACCGTTACCGATAGTTCTTCGGTAACAGTTAGAGTCGTTACCATATAGGTTGGCAGCGGTTATGCTGGGTAATGATATCTGAAACATATCAGATATCTGCTATATTTGGTAATGGCAACCTCTATGGTAACTGATGGATCCTTTGCTCACTATTAGAGTTTAAAAATGAGTGGAAGCTATTTTATAAAATTTCCAAGAGAGCAAATCATCACAAACATAGAATCAATGCCAAAAGACCAAAAGTCGTACAAGAAAAAAGAGCTAAACTAGAAGATAGGAACTTCAACCTTTGTTGCTTCTTCAAGTGCTCCTTGGATGAACTCCTCCTAAGCTCCAAATTGATGGAACAAGCTTCATTGTTTATCCTAACTAGCCAAAGATGACCACTTGAAGGCTCCTTGCTCTTTCTCTAACTCCACTTGAAACACTTTCTTTTGTGAAGCAACTAGAATGATGATCTTGCTAGGATTATGATTCTAGTGATGTAGTTGTATTTTACTTTGGATTTCTATCTTTTTTCATCCTTGTTCTCAACTCATGAGAGGATGAATGTAGAAGAAAGAGAAGAGAGAGATGATATGATAGAATGAGAGAAATAAATCAACTATACAACATTTTTAGAAACTCTCTTCCAACATAAAAACATATGCTATTCCTCTCAATCAATTCATGTCTCATGACTCATTTCTAATTTCTTTTAAATAAAAAGGAAATAAGAAATTAGTCACCTATCTTTATATGACATAATATATATCTAATATATATTATACTCATCCGTATTTGTATCATATACAAACACCCATATCCGTATTATAATACAAATAGCAATTTGGATAGAAATAGAAAGCAATCATAATACGAGAATATATATATATATATATATATATATATATATATATATATATATATAAAATAACCCGGCTTAACCCTAAGCCGGTTTAGTATTATCAAACGTCCGATTAAAGTTCGTGTATCACATACACGCATTTAATCGGACCCCCGCACATATCGCTATACGTACTCTACATCGTTTCGCCTGAGCTGGGAAACCCTTTATACGGTACTCTAAAGAAAATACGCCGACAGTACGTCGGGATCATATCCGATTGATCTGAAATACTTTCAGATCAATCCTCACGTGGGATAACCCACAAGCACATCAGCGGTACTAGCTGTACGTAACGACTATCCAGGTATTGATCGAAAGTAGGGTCAACAAGCAAGCTCATCCACACCCTTCAAAGCCTATCAGTGACGGTCACCATACAGTCCGGTCTCTTCGTCTGAGAGTGTCACATACCGGGCCTGAAAGGTGGAAACCGTCAGACTCCCAATATCCCGATAAGTCGTGCTGATGTCTCACTCATAACCATCCGAGATATAATTGATAACACTTATTAGTTTATCTTAACCGTCATGGTCAGGGACTTATGGTTATAACCAATCTAGCACTACACAATATCAACTCTCTATACTGGGAGAGACGAATCCCTTCGATCGCTCACTACCTCTATGTGCTTGGGGACCGTACCCAACTAAAATCTGTTTGCATGGATCTTCAAAACCGTGGTAGGGTAGTAATCAAAGTAGAGTGAGAATACCCACGACACTATGACGATCTCAGGTCTACATACTATCATGTACTCGTGTCATCAGAGAACTGCTATCTGACGATAGGTATAATACCATCCAGGAGTTCTCGGTAAGTCCGTTCGATAAAACTCATTCTTTAAGGAGCACCTATATACAATCTTTGGTGTCAAATATCAATGGCCGTGGGAACAATTATCGTCTCGGTCAGGATCAAGAAACGTATACACTAGTCTACCCTGGAGTATCGATGCTCAGTCTCGATACTCCCATGTCTAGGAACATCTGAGGATATGCTATAGACTACCCAGGCCCCACTAGTATGATCTCTATCATAATCTTGACAGTCAAGTAAACATCCTACGGGCTTTATCAATATGTATTAGAGACAATAATAACAAGTAAAACTATACATATGAATGATAAAGGGAAACTAAATAGCATACTATCATATTAAGCAAGACAGTCTTGTACATACATATGTCCAAGCATCCACTATAATATACAATAATGACCTTTAGAGCATACATATCTAACAATGTCTCACTTGTACTAAGGCCAGTTGCAGTATCGTATACCCAACATCTCAAAAAATCGCTCGAACTATGTCTGAGGGAAGGCCTTGGTGAGTGGATCCGCTGTGTTATACTTCGTGTCTACTCTCCGAATCTCGATCTCACAGCGATCAGCTATCTCCTAGATTAGGTGATACCATCTCAGAATATGTCTGGATCGCTGATGAGACCTGGGTTCCTTTGCTAGCGTCATAGTCCCGTTGTTATCGCAATACAAAGGTATTGGATCGACAATGGTTGGAACCATTCAAGCTCAGTGATGAACTTTCTCATTGTTAGAGTTTTAGAGTATTTAAAGTTGAGGGGGTGATGAGCTTTTTAATAGGTACACATGGGTCTTTGATATAAGTGAATTTCAACAATAAGACCTAAGCCTTGTTGAGATTTGACCCATCTTATATCTTATACCCATGTATTTCCTTTGTTATTTTCAATGTGAGACTATCTTTAAAGTCCCATCATTTGGTTTTTACTTTCAACGCCCCCTCATGTTCAACCATCACTTTTTTTTTGGCGTGATTGTCACGTAGAGTTATGTGCAACCATCATTTTTTCTTAGTGCGCTTATCACGTGCAAAGTATGAGAAGAGTTACGTGCAACTATCACTTTTTGTTGGTGTGGTTGTCACTTGGAGGATTGAGCAATTGACTCTGATATTATGTTAGAGTTTAGAGTATTTAAAGTTAAGGGAGTGATGAGATTTTTAATAGGTACACACGGGCCTTTGATATAAGTGGATTCCAACAATAAGACTCGAGCCTTGTTGAGATTTGACACATCTTATATCTTATACCCATGTGTTTCTTTTGTTGTTTCAATGTGAGACAATTTTTTTAAGTCCTATCATTTAGTTTTTACTTTCAACACTCATCCAGATAGCCTTTTTGGCGGCATCGTTAGCAGTGATTTATTCAACCTCCATCGTCGAGTTTGCTACGGTATCCTGTTTGGAATTCTTCCAACAGACCGCCCCTCTGTTGAGGGTAAACACATAACCCGAGACAGAATTGCTGTCATCTATGTCATTTTGGAAGCTTGAATCGGTAAAGGCCTTCATTTGGAGATCGCCATTACCATATACCAAGAACATTTTTTTAGTCATTCTCAGGTATTTAAGAATATTCTTTACAGCTGTCCAATACTTCTTCCCTGAGTTCGATTGATACCTACTTACCACACTAAGTACGTAAACTATATCTGGCCTAGTTCATAACATTGCATACATGATGGATCTCACCGCCGAAGCATAGGATATATCATTCATGCCAGCATTTTCCTCATCAATCTCGGGAGACATCTTTTTAGAGGGTGATTCCGTGACAAGTGGGTAAATTACCGCGCTTGGAATCTTCTATACTAAACCTCTTTATTATGGTGTCTGTACCTGGACTGGGACAATCTTAACATCCTTTTAGATCTATCTTTATAGATCTTAATCTCCAGAATGCAGGAGGTATCACCCAGATCTTTCATGGAGAATTTCTGTGACAAGAAAAGTTTGACCGATTATAGCATAGGAATATCATTTTCTATCAAGAGTATGTTATCTATGTACAATATGAAGAATACGACAACACTCCCTACAACCTTCTTATATATACATTGTTCATCTACATTTTTGATGAATTCAAACATTTTGACTGCAACATCAAAACAGTCCGCGATGCCTGTTTCAATCCATAAATCGATTTAAGCAGCTTGCACACTTTTCTGCTGCTTCCACTGTCTACGAAGCCCTATTGCTGTGTCATATATACGCTCTTTTCTAAATCACCATTTAGAAAGACGGTTTTGATATCCATCTGCCAGATTTCATATTCATGGAAGGCAGCAATGGCAAGTAGAATCCAGATGGGCTTAAGCATAGCCACTGGAGAAAAAGTTTCGTCACAGTCCAGTCCAGGTTTTTGACGAAAATCTTTTGCTACAAGTCTAGCTTTGAAGGTCTCAACCTTTCCGTCTACACCGATCTTTTTTTTGAAGAACCATTCGCTCCCAACGCGTTTTACCTCTTCAGGAGCAATCTCTAAAGTTCATACTTTGTTGGTGTACATAGATTTCATCTCAGACCGTATAGCATCCAGCCATTTCACAGAGTCTCCATTTGTGATGGTCAGCTCGAAACTAGTAGGGTCATCATCTTATATGATATAATCCTTTCTATCACCGTCTATGAGAAAACCATAATATCTTTTGGGTGGGTGAGAAACCCTACTAGATCTGCGGAGTGGCTGGGGTTCATCGGGGACTATTGAATTATCTGGTTCCACTAAAGCTTCAGTTGTAATTTGTCTTTGGAATCTCTTCCAGTTCTACTGCACTACCATTAATTTCTTGAAAGAAATTCCTTTTCTAAAAAGAGGCATATTGAGAAACAAACACTTTTTATTTTTCGATGTGGTAGAATAGTTATCCTAGAGTATTTTTTGGATATCCCACAAATTTAAACAGATCCGGATTTTGCTTTTTAACATAAGCAGGACAACCTTATATCTTAAACCGTTTAAGATATGGTCTTTTTCCATCCTATATCTCATATGGTGTTTTATGCACGGATTTTGATGGAGCATAATTCAATAGATATGTCGCGGTTTCAAGTGCATATCCCAAGAATGTAAGAGGCAACTCAGCAATACTTATCATAGAGCGCACCATATCTAATAAGGTGCGATTCCTCCGCTCCGATACACTGTTGTGTTATGGTGTATATGGATGAGTACGCTGAAAGAGAATCCTATTCTCTTTTAAACAGTCTTGGAATTCCGTGATCAAGTAATCCCCACCTCGATCAGATCGATTTTTTTTGATATTTTTGTCAGTTTGGTTCTCTACTTCGTTCTTATATTCTTTGAATTTCTCAAAAACTTCGGATTTGTGTTTTAACAAGTATACATATCCGAACATAGAGAGATCATCAGTGAATATAAGAAATAGGAGTACACACCCATTGCATGTGTAGACATAGGACCACATACATCACTATGTATCAGGCCTAAGAGTTCTGTAGCTCTTTCTACGTGTTCAGTAAATGGAGTTTTGGTCATTTTTCCTTTGAGACAAGACTGACAAGTTTCATAAGATGTATATTCGAACAGATCCAAATATTCATCCTTATGTAATTTAGTTAGTCTGGTCTCATTGATATGACCAAGTCTACAATACCACAAGAAGACTTTGTTCATTTCTGAACTCTTTCTCTTGCGTGTATTCTGTACATTGAAAACTGTATTTTGATTAAAAACGTATATACAGTTACATAATATACCTACCCAATCAACACTTGATTAAGAAAAATGTTCATGACATTTCTATCTAATACAAAATTATATTCATATTTATCTAATAAAGAAACATATATGATATTGCAAAGTATAGAAAGTATATAGTAACAGTTGTTCAAATCAGAGTATTGTTATTTGGCAACACCAGATGATATTTGCCGACGGCTTCGACATCAACAGTTGCTCCATCCTTACTCTGAGGGACATATCATCAGGTCCAACCAAACTACTTTTTCTCAGTCCTTGCAATAAATTACAAATATGAGATCCCAATCCGGTATCTAATACCCAGGAGGTAGGATTAACCAAAAACAGCTCTTAAAAACAAATATACCCGAAGAAGATGCAGTAGTATGTTTCTTTTTCATCAGGGTCTTATGGAAATCCTTCCAGTCCCCTTTTTTCATGCCCACACTCATGACAGTTGTCACAAGTTAAGCAGAACCAACGTTTTTTAGCCCGGTATAATAAGCGGGTTCGGTCAATACATCCATATTATTATCTTGATTAAGACGTGATATGGTCGCCACCTGGAGAGAGAGAAGAAACACTTGGCGTGCGCTCTTGCAAAATTAGATTGTTTTATTAATTTATCTAATCAAGATGGCTCCCACTGTTTCGTCGAATTCCTTTACAAACCCTAAAAGGAAAATTAGCCGGGATTAATTACACCCTACAAATTCGCTAACCGTTCAGCCATGCCAGTGTTAGTACTCCGAGAGAGGTTTCTCGTGCTTTCGCACGGATCTAATTAAATTAAACCCCGTTTCCGCAGAGGTATAACCTCGTTAACACTTTTCTAGACACCTATTGGATTAGCTAATTGTAAAGTGAAAAACTCTCCCGAATATAACTTTTACTCGGTGGGAATCGGGATACAACTATCACATAGAAGGTATGCAATCTCATTGCAAGTTTCAACATTTGAAACTCCCGATATTGTTTTTACCACTGATGGCTTATGGCTTTAACGAAGTCAACATGTCATTAGTCGCTAGCCAAGTTCAACCCGTCATTTCTTGATTAATTTAGACCCATCCGCATAAATCCTTAACGAAGTCAACAAAGCTATGCGACCGTCCTAACCAATCGCATCACATAGGGCAGAAAAGCATCACTTAGCTACTGTACACTATGTCTCAACGAAGTCAACAAATGCAGCACAAATATTAGGTGATACTTATCTGAAATGACGGAGGGCTACGACTGGTTTTAAAGAAAACTTTTAATGTAATGAACTTGATTTCGTTGTAGCAACCGAATTGTTTTGAAAATGAGTGGTTTAGGCTCTGGTTTTAAAACGAGCGATTTTGAAGAAAACCGAGTGTGTTTTAAAATTTTATTTCTATAACACCATTTTATGTTTATTTCTTTGCATCAATCCAAATTAATGCAGTCCCATCATTTAAGTTCCTAGTCACACCAGAAACAACCAAAAATAAAACTTACATATATGTCATCTGCATTCGCCACGGGTTTTCACCGTATGGTTACTTAACTTATAGCAGGGCAAAGGCAGGGCTAGCGCAGATGCAAAACATATAAAAACGTTTATATATATATATATATATATTATCACAGGCAGGTAATCACATCACATGCATGCGATAATCAATAAACAATATGGTAAAGTGGATAAACTAGGAACCCCGCGTTTTATTCGACCCACAAACAAAACACGATGTTCCCCGGTCGCATGGATAACTCATACATCATTGATCCATGACCCCTACGAGTGCGACAAGCAACTTGCCAATTTTAGAAGCGAGGCAACCCTCACTCAGTAACATGAGTAGGCCACCCAGCACTCATTAGAATCCGGTAACTTAGGAATCCCTCCGTGGGTCATACCTAGCCCCCTACAAGCGTGGCGAGCCATCCACCAATCCTAGAACGACGTGGATAGGGTCTCAACACTTTGAGATGGCCACCTTCTGCATTCTAGAATCTGGCAACTCGAGCGCTTCACTGTGGGGTATCCTACATACATGTAAAATAAATAATATACAACGGGTAACTACAATCGCATCCTGATCGTGCCACAATGAAAAAATATACAAAACGCGGAAACGACGGTCACAAAGTCGGACGCTCATCCCGAATAAATGAATACATGTAAATGAATCGAAAGTACAAACATATTACACACGAGGGGCTATCCATCACGACATCCAACTAAACCATCCAATATATATCAACATCAACATTACAATACATATCCAAAACAACAATAACATATCAAATGCGCAACCCCGTCTAATTGATCACTATCAATTAGCGACGTTTACCAACGCATATCAATAATGAAATCAAAACCAATCCGTAACCAAACAACATCAACCCGAGAAGTCGTACGCTCGAAATTCCAAACAATTGAACTTCAAATGCAAAACAATTCTTAAAAACTTTTCATTTTTGCAATGGGACGAGTTTAGAACAACTCGAATTGAGCCTAAGAGTCCGTGAAGATGCTCGGGCTCGATCAATAGCCTCGATTGGGGGGGGGGGGGAGGGTTTGAGGGGCACCCCAAACCCGAGAGCACCAAGTGGTGCTCTTGGGTTTGGGGCTCAAAACCGAGAGCATTAAACCCGGAGCACCACTTGGTGCTTTCGGGTTTGGGCGCCTCCCAAACCTCCTTGATTTGCCATTGAACGTAATCTAACCCCTTAAAGATCAATTGGTTCAAACCAAGTGATCCGGAGTTTAATATTGTTGCAAAAAATCAAATTTTTAAGGCAATTTCTAAAACCAGGTTTTTCTAAAATGGGTTGATGATATCTTTTGGCTACAAACATCATGTTGTAGTCTTTTGGGGTGACTCTGATACCATTGATGGATTCTCTGGTCACTACTAGAGTTTAAAAACACAGCGGAAGCTATTTTATAAAATTTCCAAGAGAGCAAATCATCACAAACATAGAATCAATGCCTAAAGACCAAAATTTGCACAAGAAAAAGAGCTAAACTAGAAGATAGAAACTACAACCTTTGTAGCTTCTTCAAGTACTCCTTAGATGACTCCTCCTAAGCTCCAAGTTGATGGAACAAGTTTGATTGTTGATCCTAGCTGGTCAAAGATGATTCACTTGAAGGATCCTTGCTCTTGCTTTAGCTCCACTTGAAACACTTTCTTTTGGGAAGCAACTAGATTGATGATTTTGTTAGGATTATGATTCTAGTGATGTAGTTGTATTTTGCTTTAGATTTCTATCTCTTTTTCATCCTTGTTCTCAACTCATGAGAGGATGAATGTAGAAGAAATGGTATGATAGAATGAGAGATATAAATCAACCATCCAACATTTTTAGAAACTCTTTTCCAACATAAAAACATATGCTATTCCTTTCAATCGATTCATGTCTCATGACTTATTTCTATTTTCTTTTAAATAAAAGGAAATAAGAAATTAGTCACCTCTCTTTATATGATATAATATATATCTAATATATATTATACTCATCCGTATTTGTATCATATACAAACACTGGTATCCGTATCATAATACGAATAGCAATTTGGATAGATATAGAAAGCAATCATAATACTAGAATATATATATATATATATATATATAATATGTTACTTGATTTAATAACCCGGCTTAAACCTAAACCGACTAGTATTATCAAATATCCGATTAAAGTTCGTGTATCACATACACGCATTTAATCGGACTCCCGCACGTATCACTATACGTACTCTACATCGTTTCGTCTGAGCTGGGAAACCCTCTGTGTGGGACTCTAAAGACTTGACAATACGCTGGCAGTAGGTCAGGATCATATCCAATTAATCCGAAACACTTTCAGATCAATCTCCACATAGGATAACCCACAAGCACGTCAGCGGTACTAGCTGTACGTAACGGCTATCCAGGTATTGATCGAAAGTAGGGTCAACAAGCAAGCTCGTCCACACCCTTCAAAACCTATCAGTGACCGTCATTATACAGTCCGGTCTTTTCGTTTGAGAGTGTCGCATACCGGGTCTGAGAGGCAAAAACCGTCGGACTTCCAATATCCCGATAAGTTGTGCTGACATCTGACTAATAACCATATAAGATACAACTGATAACACTTATCAGTTTATCTCAACCGTCCTGGCCAGAGACTTATGGTTATAACCAATCTTGCATTGCGCAACATCAACTTTCTATACCGGGAGAGACGAATTCCTTCGATCGCTCACTGCCTCCATGTTCTTCGGGACTGTACCCAACTAAAACCCCTTTGCATGTTTTTTTAAAACCGTGGTATGGTAGTAATCAAAGTAGAGTGAGAATACACACAAGACACTATGATGATCTCAGGTTTACATACTACCCTGCACCATGTCACTAAAGAACTGCTATCTGACGATAGGTATAAACCATCTAGGAGTTCTCGGTGAGTCCGTTCAGCAAAACTCATTCTTCAATGAGCACTTGTATACAATTTTCGGTGTCAAACATCAATGGCTGTAGGAACAACTATCGCTCCGGTCGGGATCAAGAAACGTATACACTAGTCTACTTTGGAATATCGATACATCCATGACTAGGAACATTTAAGGATGTGCTATAGACTACCCAAGCCCCACTAGTATGATTCCTGTCATAATCCTGGTAAGCAAAGATCCAACAGGATTTATCAACATGTATTAATGACAGTAATAGTAAGTAAAACTATACATATAAATGATAAAGACAAATCAAATAACATACTATCGTATCAACCAAGACTGTCATGTACATAGATATGTCCAAGGATCCCCTATAATATACAATAATGGCCTCTAGGGCATATATATCTAGCTGTAACGGTTGAAACTATTACCATAGAGGTAGCAGATATCTGATATGTTTCTGATATCTGCTACATATTAGTAACAACAACCTATATGGTAACGGTTCCAACCGTTACTATATTAGGTCTATCGTAACGGTTTGAACCGTTACCATATTTTTGATGACGAGGGTATTCGTAACGGTTGGAACCGTTTCCAATATGGGTTTAGGCAACGGTTCCAACCGTTACGAAAGACCCACTCTGTAGTAATGCCAATTAACTACATAATTAAAATCTTCCTATAAATGCCCATATAAACAAATCCTTTGAACCAATGTTAGTATTTTCATATACATATAAGCAGGTTGCATCTGGATCCGGATCCTTTTCCTTTCCTGACATGGATATGTATATGGTTTTTTGGATCCGGGTCTGATACACAAGTGTGTCTGTATCTGTGTATACACACACGTGTGTGTATACACAGATACAGACACTTGTATGGATACCGTTGTAGGATATGGATACGGCGTAAATATGAATTCAGATACAGATAGACAAATACAAGAAATAATATCATTTGAAGTTAATAATGCTTTTTGAACCATACATCTTTTGGTCATTTTATATGTTTTTTATTTAAAAGAATATTTTGACATTTTATTTTATCATGTTTGTTTTCAAATATGCATAATAGACTAATAATATTATATAAACATATATGTTAATATATTTATTTATTCATATAATATTATTTGCATGCATCTTTTTTTCAAAAATTTTAAGTTTTCATATTCAATAAGTATATAAAGAAATATATCCAATTACATACACATTACCGTTCCACATCCATATTTGTTTTATCTTAAATATGATTTAAATCCATATCCGATTTGTATCCGTTTTGTCTCGTTAGTATCCGTTGTCTTTTTAATATCCGTTTCGTATCTGCATATGATATTGTCAAATATGGATATGATTTTCTGTTACCTAACTATGTTGTATCTGTATGCGTATCGTTACTAGAAAACAAATACGGAAATAGTAATGGTCATATCCACTACAAGAATACACAGCCTAATTCGACGGTTAATATCCGTTGAATTAGGTTTATTTCGACAGGACCTGCTAAATGGCGACGGAAGACCGCCGTCGCTTTTCAATTCGTCGCTGTAGATCTAATTTGACACGTATTTAGCGTCAAATTAGACTTTTTTCGACGCTAACTTCCTGTCGAATTTGATTTTATTTCGACGAACATTTCACGTTGAATTAGACATGGATTTATAAGAACAAAATATTATTAAATAAAATAATAATAATTTTTAAAATCTAATTCGACGGGTGATACCTGTCGAATTAGACTTTTTTCGACGAGAATTACCCGTCGATTAGGTGTAAACATCAGAAAAAATATAATTCAAAACAGAGAATCTGGAATTTCATTTCCAAATTTCAATCCAATCCAACATTTCAATATTAATTCAATTCCATTTTAAATTCCAATCCAAATCCAAACACAATTCCAATCCAAATCTAAATACGTTCAATATCAATTCCATTCCAATCCAATCCTAAAATCATTTGACAATCGAATCAAACAACCAATACAAACTTATAGATTCATATTTATCGATATATATGTACATGAAAGTTAAAAATAAAATCATAATTAATAACTCAATATATATATATATGAAGTTAGAAGTTTAGATGATACTAAATTACGAGGAGGTCGATCACGGGGAGGGAGAAAGTTGATCATGGGGAGGGAGAAAGTCAATCATGGGGAGGAAGGCACATCATCTTCATTTTCATCGGGCGGTAAAGCCTCGGCGGTTAAAAGTTTAAAATACATAATTTGTACATATGATATTTATATATTTTTAGGTTAGGGTTATCGAACTTACCGAAGGTACTGGGTCTTCTCGTTGGGCATACATATGGATAAGACGAAACCTCTGGCTTGTGCTATAGCCACTAAATGGATCACCAGCGGGAGCAGAGACCGATCGGTGTGAAGAACCGCTGATATCTGGCGTCCGATCAGTCTGAGATCCACTAAACGTCATGGTCCTGGTCCTATGCGACGTCTCTGATTCCATGTCGTCTGCCCGACGATACTTAGGAGGTGGATTCGCAGTCGGGCTATAAAGAGCGTTATATTGGGTGGGAGAGATCTTGGCGGACACACATTGGACTCTCCCGTGAGTATCCGGTCGATACGTGGTGAAATCCTGTCTGCAGCGATCGGTCTCTACCTGTCATCAATCGGATGTCATTGCTCCATCTCTATCTCCTCAATCAACTGGTCTCTTTCAGCTGCCATCAACTCCTGTTTGGAGAAAAAACATATTACTGTTATTCTAACAGCTACACAATAATTATTCTGAAATAATTAAGAAATACGATATTAGTGGAGTCTTACATATTGCTCCTTAGCCGCAACCGATACATGCTTGCCATCGTCTCGTACAAATATGGCTTTGAAGACTTCGATCCGATCAATGGGGTCTCCATCATGTTCTTCTTGCCGCATATTACATTTAGAAAGTTAACACATAAATTTTTAAGATATATTTTGAACGTATTAATATAAATATTGATTGTCAAAACTTACGTATTTGACGCAAAATTGTTAGGAACTCTTATTCCCTCTCCTGTAAATATCCTGCAACTCAGCGTGCGATGCGTTACCTTGCGCGCTCCTTTCCTGCAGTTACATCAAATATTGTTTATCGAGTTGTTACAAAAGAATAAAAATGTATCGTTAAAAGACATACCCTAAACTCATCGCTCATGTACTGCCCGACCATGGCACACCAATAGTCGTCGGACCAATCTGGATCCGGCTTTATCACATACATCTCTTCCGGTGTATTGGCGGATTCAAGTCTTTTGAAGACTTTGTTCTTATGGCCCTTTTAGTTCTTCGCCATATGCTTAAGCAGCTTATCGTGAACTTCTCGTTCATCGACAACCGCCTCAGGACCCTCCTTGCCATACCACCGGTAATCAAACCGACTCCGCAAAACAAGATAATTCATCATCGTATGGTTAGAAGTATTTAAACAAATCAAAATACAATTCAATATTGAATAATATAAACAAATCTCACCATAACCTCCCATACAACAATGTTCTTCTGCGTCAACTCTGGGCTTTTCCACTCAAGGGCCACCTATTCGCCATCGTCGTCCTCGATTACATGAGGTATGCGTTCCTCGTTATTCACTATAGACGACATCATCTTCTTTGCATCAGTACAGCTCTTATGAACAAGGTCCCCTGAAAATGAAAGATATGCAATCAGCTTATCGGGGGCATTTGGCATCCTCTTCCAGATCTCAGTAGCTCGTGTGGGTTCTCTCACACATTGTGTCCATCGCTGGGAAGGTTGTCCATCATCCCATGTATCCTGATCGGTCCTATCATCACCTGACATATCTAAAACAACTTCACGATAGATAGTTCAATATGTTAGAGAACAAAATAATAGTGAAAATTAATGAAGTGCTGTTGTAAGATGTAAATTACACATTATTTAGGTAGATGAAATTTAGGATAGATAACAGAGCAATAATGCTGAAAAGAATATCATACAGAAGCAATAAATATGTAAGTTTTACATTACTCCAGTTAGTTCAGATGACAGAGCAATAATACTAAAAAGAATATCATAAAAATGCAATAAATTATAAGTTTCACATTACTTAAGTTAGGACAACTAACATAGCAATAAGAGTGAAAAAGAATATCATACAGGAGCAATAAAATATAAGTCTCACACTATCTCTCTCTCACAAACACATGTCCACAAGATATCTCACACACAATACACATATCCATACACAATATATTCCACATATAGTACATACATATCCACAACAGACACGCAAACATCACACATCAAATAGATAGCAAGAACAATAACAACACCAGAATTGTTCGGCCCAGTCATGATACCCTACATGTTTTCAAGACGACAATTCATCACTTATAATTCAGAAATAGATTCTCTTTAATATTGAGATCTGCCACAACAGAATTGATCCATTCTATAAGGCATCATCATTTACCGCAATATCCAATGCGGGTTCGAGATGGTCGAAATAGCTTCTTGAAGCAACAACTCTCGGAATTGAGGCAATGCTTGAAATAATGCTCGTATCTTCAAACGAGCTTGAAGTTAATCAAAAGGAAATAATTTATTGGCCTAATTAAACAAGTGTCCATACAAATCTATATATAGAGAGTTACAAATCACCTCTCAATCTAATAATAAAATATATTCATAACTAATATCTATTAACTAAATGTATTCATAACTAATATATAATAACTAATTACATTCTTAACACTCCCCGCAAGCTGGAGCATAGATGTGAATCATGCTAAGGTTGGACAAAAGACGAGCGAAAATCGGTCGAGAAAGAGGTTTGGTAACGATATCTGCTAGTTGAATCGAAGAAGAAACATGTTGGAGTGCAACCACCTTATCTATCACCTTGTCACCAATGAAGTGGTAATCTATTTTAATATGCTTGTTCCGCTCATGAAAAAAATGGATTCTCAGGAATGTGGATTGCAGCCTTGTTATTACAGAAAAGTGTAGTCGAAAAAGAAGAAGAAACCCCAAGATCTATCAGAAGAGAGATAAGCCATACTAACTCGGCAATTGTATGCGCCATAGATCTATACCCATCCTTTGTAGAAGAATGAGCCACTACGTTTTGCTTCTTACTCCTCCATGTAACCAAGTTTCTTCCTAAGAAGACACAATAGCCACTCGTAGAACGACGATCATCAATGGATCCAACAAAGTTAGTATCCGCAAAGGCTGTGAACGAAAACATAGACGATGGCATGTAAAGAAAACCCTGACCTGGAGAACCTTTGATGTATCTAAGAATATGCTCCACCGCCTTAAGGTGAGAGGTCAAAGGATTTTATATATACCGACTTACCGTGCTAACGGAAAAGACAATGTCAGGACGAGTGATAGTGAGGTAAATAAGCTTCCTAACTAGACGTCAATATCGTCATGGATCAGGTAGTGGAGGATTCGAGAAAGAGCTCAATCGAGATAGCTTGACTGAGGAATCCATAGGGATGTTTGCTGGTTTACATCATACATCACATAAATTCTGTCTCAGATTGAAGATCAAGTGTATACTTGCGCTGAGAGAGATGTAATCTACCAGAATTCCGTGACACTTCAATTTCAAGAAAATATCTAAGTGGCCCAAGGTCCTTGGTATGGAAGTATGAAGCCAAATGTTCTTTCACCTTAGAGATGCCAGCAGAATCATCTTCAGTAATGATAATATCATCAATATACACCAGCACAATTATCCTGCCCTGAGGACGAATATGTGTAAAGAGAGATGTGTCGGCATGACTGCGTTTGAAGCCAATCTGTCGTAGAACTGTACTAAGCTTTTCAAACCAGGCACGCGGTGACTGCTTCAATCCATACAACGATTTATACAGAAGACAAACCATAGACTTTCCTGGTCGCTCAAAGCCAGGAGGCTGTTGAATATAAATAGTCTCTAAAAGATCGCCATTAAGAAAGACATTCTTCACATCAAACTGATGAAGAGGCTAAGCCTTAGAAAAAGCCAAGGATATAAGAACACTAACCGAGGTCAATTTGGCAACTGACAAAAAAGTTTCAACATAATCTAAACCATACTGCTGAGTAAAACCTTTGGCCACTAATCGAGCTTTGAGACAGTCAATCGTCCCATCTGGATTGTGCTTAACAGAAAAGACCTATTGACAGCCAACAACTCTCTTATATGAAGACGAAGGTACCAATTTTCAAGTCTGATTAGAGCGCAGTGCAGTAATCTCCTCTAACATAGCTGCATGCCAACCTGGATGCTAAAGAGCTTCCTGAATAGAGGAAGGAAGGATGATAGCAGACAAGGAAGATACAAACTGACTAGCAGATGGTGTCAGTTTATGATAGAAAACAAAGTTAGAAATTGGATGTGCAGTAGTACAAGAACGTTTACCCTTTCGTAAGGCAATAAGAAGAGAGATCTTCTTCTGAAGACAGTAGCGGTGGAGAATCAGGAACAATATACTATACAGGAGTACCTGCAGAAGAATTGTTAGAAGGAGCATTTGGGGGAGAGGATGGGTCAACTTTCTTACGACGTTGATACACTTATGGATAAGGGGGTACATCGTGAAAACTAGGGCACACAAGTTGAACAGACGAATCAAGCTCTGAGAAAGGTAGGTGAGAAAAATGAATGGTAGGAATGCGGTTCTTAACAGGTGGTGGAAAATATGCATGATCTTCTAAGAAGGTCACATCACAAGAAGTATAAACTTTAGATGTGGCAGGGTCAAAACAAACATACTCTTTTTGGAATCTTGAGTAACCTATAAATACCATACGGGTAGCTCTAGGATCAAGCTTGTCAATATGAGGACATAGAATATGAGGATAGTATAGACAGCCAAACACCTTAGAAAGAACAGGAAAATAGTTGCCCTGTGAAAACAAAATAGTGAAAGGGGATCGGTTTTCTAGGACCGGAGAATGCATGCGATTGATATAAAAATAGGCAGGTAAGACTGCAAAATTCCATAATCGTTTAGTGACATGCATATACAAAACAAGTGAACGAGCTACCTCAAGTAAATGTCGGTTCTTCCGTTGAGCAATCCCATTTTGCTGAGAAGTATAAGAACATAAAGTTTGATGCAATATACCATGGGTCTGATAAAATGCAGTAAACTTCATGCTATATACTCCTTAGCATTATCTGAATGAAGAACCTTTACCGGAACACCAAATTGATTAACAATCTCAGCTACGAAGATTTTAAAAGTAGACAAAAGTTCAAACCTATTACGCAGAAGATACAACCAAGTCATACGTGAATGATCAGCGATAAAAGTCATAAAATATTTATAACCAAACACATTAGGAAATTTAAAAGGTCCCCAAATATCGAAGTGAACTAACGCAAAAGGCAAATTATGTCTTTTATTAAGTGGAAGAAAAGAGGAGCGATGATGTTTACCAAAAAGACGGGATTCACAACCGAACTTTGATAAGTCAATAGACGACAGCATATTACGTACAAAAGAAAGAGGATGATAACCAAGTCTCCGATACTACTGGATAGTAGAAACAACAGCAGACGAGCTAGGAAGGTGATCAATGTAGTACAGTCCATTCTGTTCATGCCTCCCACCAATCTACTGTTTCGTCAGAAGATCCTGTCTCACAAAGCGAGGTGGATAAAATATTACGGAGCAGTTAGAATCATTTATAAGCTGACGATAGAAAGCACACTTTGTTTTAAAGATGGCACGATTAAAGTATTTTTCAGGTGTAAAGATGAACTAAGTGATAAATCAGCAGAGGCAGAAACATGTGTGGTATTACCATCAGCCATGGAAACCAATTTGTGAGGACTAGAAGCAAGATCAGACGGTCCATCACGTGACATGTGATGTGATACGTCGGAATCAGCGACCCATGAATTAGAATGAGAAAAGAACGTAATAACTGATGGAGTAAAAAGGTTGGCAGGAGCTAAAGAGGACAGAAGACGATGCAACTGACGCCACTCAGCACTGGATAAAGGTAAATTGCCGGCAGAAGAGGAAAATTGGATAGTTGCAACGGTGTGGATTTTTGGCGAGCTGTAGGTATATCATCAGGATAGCTATGCTTCTCCCAACACAAGTTTTCACGATGATTAGTGCCGCCGCAATACGCACAATAAAGGCCGGCACGGCCACGGCCATGAGAACCGCGAACACGAGCAGTAATAGGGATCGAATCAGAATTCATGATGAATGACGTAGAGTTAAATCACGAGACAGTGAGAATAAAGTACACAATTAACAAAATCAACAAAATCCAGACGGAGAAGGAGGTTCATAATCCAATATCAAATATGGCCGATTCAGAGCTAGAGACCATTAGACAAATCTTGTAGAAATCAACAAAATCCAGAGCATGGGAGGTAATCAGCAAAATCCAGATCCACAACGCGAGGAGGCCGCTTCTAGAGGGCACGATTTCGAGAGGGTTGGGTTTTCGAGAGGGTTGGGTTTTCAAGAGGGCTGCGGTGGAGGCCAGTAAGGACGAGGGTTGCTGTTGAGAGGGCAGAGGGGCCTGGATGGGGAATCGAGAGCAGAGGGGGGAGGTAGGAGCGAGGGCGGGGGAGGGTTCCTGGAGGGTATTCGGGTGCAGGGCCCTGGAGTTGGCTCGAGTGCAAGGAAAGGATCCTGGAGTTGGATCAAGGGCAAGTAGGGGCTGGAGAGGTCAGGGGAAGAGGATCGAATGGGCTAGAAGGGCATGGAGGAGGGCCCGGTAGGAGATTGAAGGGCAAGAGAGGAGGGGCGAGGGGGGCCGGAGGCAGCATGGGGAGAGGATCGAGGGCAGAGGAAGGGTGATCGTAGGGATCGAGGGCCGAGAGGGAAACAGCGTTTTTTTAGAGTTTCATTTTGATTATTTTCAAGAGCACTGATACCATGAAGTTAATCAAAAGGAAATAATTTATTGGCCTAATTAAACAAGAGTCCATATAAATTTATATATAGAGAGTTAAAGATCATCTCTCAATCTAATAACAAAATATATTTATAACTAATACCTACTAACTAAATGTATTTATAACTAATTATATTCTTAACAAAGCTCAAATCCACACGCTAAAAGAAAGAGATCACTTAGGATCTCACCAAAATACAACTAAGAATGCCAACCAACTAATCAAGAAAACATCCAACTCAATTGGATCCGATAAACTCATCAACAACACAATCAATCGAGCAAAGCATGATGAAAATGAACATAAACAACCTTAAAAGTAATGAAATATCACCTCAAGTCTCGGATTACTGTAGCAAACGATCCACCGCAGCTCACCTCGATCCACCGTCGACCACCTCCCAGCACCTCGATCCACTGTCGATCACCTTCGATCCACATCGAAAGCCTCGTAGGAGGTCAGATCGACGCCTATCCTTCGATCTCGACTCAGATTTGAAGCAAATGGAGATATGAGGCGTTGTTGTGGTTCGTTTTTGCATTGATTCTACTCCTTTTCCCTCAGATCTGAACTCACATCGACAATGTTTGTTTTTTGGTTGATTTGGAGCTCGACTTGGTCGATTTGGGGGAACTTGCTGTCTCTTGTGTCGATTTGAGTTCGGGTTGCTATTTTTTGGCATCGATTTGGCATTTTGCTATTACACCCCCATTATTTACTTAATTACATATTGCAAAACCCGGGTACACTGCGGGCATTCTAACCGTAGATTAGCACAGCGTGGTTTTCAGTTTAATTAATGTTTAATTGATGACTTAATCTGGGTTTAATAAATAGTTAAAAATTAAAGGGTGTAGGTGGTGTACCGGATTCCGACATATATTGAGATTTCTACACAAATTTTTCAATTACTTTTTCTTGACATTTCTACACAAATCTTCTAATATATCGAAATTAACTAAATTTACATAACAAATAAATTTTGAAAATTGAATTTAATAAATTCATTCATGTAATTCGTCGTTGCTTTCACGTCGTAGTAGTCCGGTGGACGATGTTGGCGGAGCAGAGAAGCTCGAATGCAATGGTCAAAGAAGGGAGTGCTCGGTGAAAGAGGAAGAATAGGAGGGAGTGCTCGGTGAAGGGGTGATCGGCTCGGGCTTGAGATTGACGAGGAGGGGAGATCGACGGTGATGATAAGGAGGAGGAGGGGGTTGGGCTCGACTATGATGATGATGATGATGATGAGGGGGGTCGGCCTTGGGGATGATGATAACGATGAGGAGGATGATCGGCGATGACGATGAGGACGCGTCAACGAGGAGAAGGAGGAGGGGGCGGCCGACGGCGGCAGTGTGTGAGATCGATCAAGACGACGACAAGTGATTTTGGGGTCGAAAATTTAGGGGAAAGTGATTTTTTGGGGAAAGAGGGGGCGCTGCCCCAAGAGTGAAGGAAAGGAGGGGAAAGTGAATTTTTAGATAAAATTTTTGGGAAAGTGAAGACTGAAGTCGGGCTTGGGTTGTTGACTTTGGACAACATCTAATTCAACGCGAGACTCCTGTTGAAATAGGTGTTGATCAAAGTCAATAAATTTTCAAATATTCGCCACCTAAATCGACGGGAGATTACTGTCGAATTAGGCCCCCCGTCGAATTAGACTATATTTTCTTGTAGTGATCCCCTCCATCTGATCCGGAAGCAATCCTACACATAAGACTACACACTAGCTCATGTATAATTAGAACAGGTGAAAGAAAAAACACAAAGATGCCAAATGTGCAGCTGAGTACCACCACTATAAGCCTAATGGTAAAGGCTCTTGCATCAAGTTGCGACCTATTATTCTGAAAAAGAAGTATTTGTTGTTATAAAACTAAAAGTCCCACACCCTGTCATTTTATGAAAGGACCATTATTTGCCCATTGAGTAAGCTTCATAGAGTTTGTTAACTTAACCACACTACCAACGAAATCTCTCAGACATTCTGCATGCATGTCCTTCCATACAAATGGATGTCTCTTAGAGAATTATTATGGACCATTATGTAGGCAGTTGAGTTATATTAACTACCCATAATATCTGAACAGTTTCTTGTTCTCTTTACTGGTGCACCCTCTCTTTCTTTGTTTTCACTATAAATGGGTCTTGACTTTATATAATTGCAGCGTGAATCATTTCAGTATATTACTATATCGATATGCATTTTTATATGTAGAAAGTTATCTAGCAGTTTTATAGTCAAAATATGAAAATAATAAGAATAGTTGAGTATATGAAAAAGCACAGGTAATATACACTACAACAACTACTTCTACACATACAACTGGAAGAAGCTTTTATGACAGATTTTTCTTCCATTCAGTTTTGTTAAGAGTTGTATCCTCAAACTAAATGGAGAACACATGCTTTTAACTATCACAACCATGCCCTATCATGTTTACGGTGCCTCTCGTTTCCCTACTCTTCGTTGTTTCATTAACTGCAATATTATACTCCATTATGCCTGATCCTGTTTTAAGTTCAAATAGAAGATTGACACTCCTAATGTGTAGGAGATTAGCACTTGCCATATCTATTCTAGGTTGGTATATAAATATTGGTGATGCCCTCATAATAACATCTCTAATTTTCCATCTAACATGATGTCTCCCAGCAAGGTAGCTGGCTGATCAATTCCAGGAATTATGCTGGTTAATGACAAATTCTGCCAAAATCAGGAGAGACTTCCATTAGAATTTAGAATCACTTATTCACCTATCAATGCACTCATTCATTAACACCAGAGAGAATCTAAACTGCATCAGAAAACTTTAGTAGTGAATGGACCCACAAAGAAAGCATCAAGAGTTCTGTGATATCTCTGTACCAAATCTATATTGGAAAGGATAAAGTGGTGACTTAATTATCAATTTAAATGTGCTTTTATATCTTACGAACTTGCCAGCCTCAACAGAAAAAAAGAGGATACATCTATATAGATTACAATCTACTATTTAAATACCATAGCAATTAAGAGTTATGTTTATTCAGAACAGTATGTACTTGACTACTCCTGTGTATATTTAATTATGCTAGATATAGCTTCTCTGATCTTTGCTTATTTTTCCCTTTGTATCTTGTACGTATCTCTCTTCAATGAGATAATTAAGGTTGTCCTTCCCACCCTTCTACGAGGTTTGAAACTTTTTCTAGCTCTATGGTATTGGTATGGTACAATTTTTTTTATATATGCCTTAAACTAGCTATGATTTCTTGGGTGAGTAAATATGAGTTTTGTTTGAGTCAATATATAGTCTCAATGCCTATAGGGTCTCAGGGATATTATTAATGCAAGTAAAGACTAGTGCTGCACCACTCCATGCTTGGAGTAGAGTGTGATCTCTAAAGCATTTAGAGACATAGCTATTCATATTTAGGGTTTCATTTAGCTTGGTAACTGATTTAGAAAGTCGGTTTTCAGAAGTAAATATCGATGATTCTAATTAAATTTTTATCATAAAATTAATTCATCATATTTTAAGCCTTTTTCAGCTAAATATGAGATTGGATATGAAGCAAAGCCCCGGTAAAGATATGGCACCTAGTAATGATATGACAATTTTACGATCGGCTGTTGATTTGACGTCAACCCTCTTTAATTAAATGCCAAATTCATGATTCAGAAAACGATGACAAGAAAGGAACAAGAAAGGATAGTTGTAGTCATAGATGAGCTTTAAATTATATAATAGCCCTTTTGAATTATATAATCAATTGGTCCTCCATCATTAAGCCTTTGCCCCTTCAAATTTTTCCTTTTCCCTTTTCTAATAATTATGTTGTTTCAGATGTTTAGTTATTGGATATAAGCAGCTGCCACCTCCAAATCCCAACATGCACCAGAAAGGGGGGCAGCCAGAACTACCAAATCCCAAGAGTCTGTCTTGTCTACCAAAACATGTGATGTGAGCCACAAACACCATGTTTGGCCCTAGCTAAGTAGGCACTGCTTTCGCCTCCATATTCTAGCAAATGCTTCAAGCATAACCTATTGCATATTAAAATTGCTAAGTAAATTGTAGATCACTATAAAACTAGTTCTTTTTGGCTTTTGCCTCCTTTTCAGATAAGTCCCTGTACTTATTCCTTTTCTATGTGTACTCCACCACTCAGATCTGTAAGTTAAGGTCTCGACCATTTTGATGAATTTCGTTCACAAGAGACTTATCTGTGTTATCTTGAACTAGCTGTATCTTCGAAGAAGAAATTTTCTCTGTCTCTCAGCCTTGTGGTTAGTCTTGTAGAAGTTTTATTCTCAACCCGTTAGATTTTTGGCAAGAGTTCACGAAAAATATGCTTAATAGATCAGTTTAGCTAATGGAATCCTGGACGGTCAAATTTGGAGTTGCTTAAAAAATAAGGGTGTTCTAGTAAATAGACTGCTTGGTACTTTAATGTGTGATAGGACAAGTTTAAAGGAGCCATATGAAAATAATCCTTAAAACAAAGAAAAAATTATCTCTAGGTCCTTGGTCTAAAATAGCGTTAGAAATAGGTCCCTGACTGAAGAAAACCTTGGGAAAACCCATATGCCAAAAAAGGTGGGTTTAAGGCCTTAACTGTTTTTAATTTTTCAATATTTCTATCCTTGTGACTTTTTTGGCAAATAACTATCACATTTATCATATAACTATTCAATATACTTAATAAGTAGTACTTTTACCTGATAGCTACTACCCCGCATTTTTTAAACTGACGCTATTTAATATGTAGCAGTTATCTGGTGAATGTAAGAGTTATCTAATAACACTGCAACAAAGTATGGTTTTGGTTATGGTATTAACCGTGACCATACATACTTTTGGTCACAGTTAAAACCGTGACACACCCGTTGCCTAAAACCCCGTCACGAGAAACCTAGAACGTCTTAAACCGTGACCATATCTTATTATCGTCATAGTTATGACCGTGACTAGATACCCGGCTTTACCAAAAAAGGTTAAAACAACTAAACCGGATTTGTGTGGGGTCCTTATATATAGTCATAGTTATAACCGTGACCATTTTCTGGTAACGGTTTAAACCGTGACTATATATATTCTATGGTCACGGTTTAAACCGTGACCAAAAAATTAAACCGTAATGAAGGATACCTGCTACTAGCAGATAACCGTGACTATATAGATCCTATGGTCACAGTTTAAACCGTGACTATAAGGTGAAACCATAATGAAAGATATCTGCTACTAGTAGGTAACGGTGACTACATCCTATGGTTACGGTTATAACCGTGACCGTATAATTTTTGGTCACGGTTAAAATCGTGACCAAATATATTATCAATTTTTTAAAAATCAGAAATCTACGCGCCCCACTTGCACTGCTTTCATTTACAACCAACAATAGATAATAATAATATAATCAAATCTCACACAATTATAATAATCAAGAAATAATATGATTAGAATCATACGCAATTATAAACAAAATATATCCACTAATCATTATAATCAATAAACCAACAAAACAAATGTTTGTATCAACAAATCAATAATGTATGGTCATTGGGACGATCCACCTCCATCGTCCTGTGACCTGAACATACTCCCAAACTCATCTCTTATAGTTTGCCTGATAGCCTCCATGTTTGACCACCTCAGCTCCTCGATCTGCGCTTCAAGCATATCCACCTGCTCATTCTGCTGGTCCACCTGATCTTCGAGCCGACGAATCTCCTCCTGTGACGCAGCTGCCGCATCTGTCCGCGTCTGAGCCACAGCGTACTCGTGGATGGACGAACGTCTAGCAAAGTGTTAGTGGGCCCCGGGACCAATCCCGCACTCATAGCCACTGTGATGTCCGCCGGATATCGAATCTAGAACAGAAATAATGGCGACAATCAAGTCGGCGGAGCCAAGTCCTATGGTGTCCGTCCTCTCCTGAAACTGTGCCTGCGAAGAATACACACACGTGTTAACTTAAATACAGAATCGACTTGATTATATGAAACTTACTATGTACTCGCCCATGTCCTTGTGTAACACGGACCATCCCTTGATAGCAGTGTAGCTGACGAGGTCTTTCTTTTTCTGCAATAAAATTAGAATTTATTTTAATAAGTAATTTGCGACAGAAAACGTATATTCTTAAACATCGAAATACTCACGGGCTGGTGCTGAGTGCTAGCATGCGCCGCTTTCCTTGGATTGGGATAGCGCGGTCTCTGACGCCGTTGTTCCGGTTCTTCCTGTTGCGAACTGCCGCCGCCTTACAAATATAAAGAAGATAATATTATATATCATAGAATATGATTTCATGTTATATTATTATAATTTTAAAAATTAAATTTATACCTAAACATCATTGCGGTCGTAATACGCGATTAGCAGCGGCCAATCCTCTCTCAAGGCATCCCGAAAAATGGCGTTCATCATCGCCCCCCGCTCCTCAATCGTCGCGGCCCAGAAAATGTAATGATCTTTCTTTATTTCATATCGGCGTTTCCTCTTGATAGCTTGACACTCGAATATGACCCAGTCTATGGCGCGATGTGCATCGAACAGTGTAGGCACGCCATCCTTACCGATGACGCCGATGAATCTGTAACTTCCCTGGGTCTGAAATTACAAAATTATATATATATATATATATATATATATATATATATATATAATGACGATTAGATTTAAATGTATAAAAAGATATGTGGCCGCTGTAAAAACTGCCAAATATAGTCGGTCTGGCGTGGGCTCCACTTAATATGAAGCGGGTGCCTATAGTAAGTACGGATTTCCGTTCCCATGTAATCCCCTACTTGGTTGAGTAATCACCAACAGACACACCTAACGTGGTCCATTCCAACGTCCATGGAGCAGCGTCTGTGACTGGCCTGGAGGAAGAAGGCCCAGTAGGACCCCTCGTTCTAACACTGGTGGAGCCTGCGAAAAGATAGATGTACGGACAAAATATTATAATATTCAGAGTATGCATATAGTGTAATGACCCCAAAATCTTTATACATTTGTATTATCTCTCTTCAATAATATACCATATTTATTTGTACTTGGTATTTTCCTTTTTCTATTAAATTTATTATTATTTTATTCCTCAATCTATTATGTATTTTTTTCTAGGTACAATTTCTTTTTTTTATATTTAAGTATTTAACTTCTCATTCTTATTTGTTCCTTTCATAAATATTTAACCCAAATCCATTATTCTTATTCTCTACAGCCCATCTAAAAAGCCCATTTTCTTTTTAAGTAACATCATATATTTAATTCTAATTAAATATGTGCATGAACAACCTTATAGCTCATTGGTTAAGTCCTTGCATTGTTATTCCATAAGTTACATGTTCAAATCCCTATTCTTGCAATTATTTTTTATCATTTTTTATTCTTCTCATTTCCAAAATGAATGGTGACCTTTCATTTCTCTTTTAATTCTCATGTTGAATGCATATATTATTATATATAATTCACCATTACACCATCTTTATTGTCCTCCTCTATCTTTTCCTTCCTCATATTTTTCTATCTCTCACTTCTTTCTCTTCACCTAGAGTCCAAGAAAAAGAACATGAAGAAATCTTCAAGAATGTCTCGCTACTAACGCGAGGCTATCGGCGGATAGACAAGCCCGGTGACAATACCGGCTTGTGCATATAAGTCCCTTCTCTCTTTCCTTCCCTCTATCTCTTTCTTTTTCTCTTTATATTTCTCTTATTTTATATTGCCATGAAAAATTTCCCTTGACATATCATAGTTCCTAAATAATTAATTAAATGGATACATATATAAATAATGAACACACAAACATATACGCATATATAGTTTGTAAAGTCTTTTTCATTACTCTCAATTCACATGTTAACATTTCATAGTGACCAATTAGGAGTGCATATTTGTTGTTTTATTTTAAATCACTTTATTTAAAGTTTTTAAAAAAAAATGAAGTTACGAATAAATACCATGGTTTTCTCATTTCTCACATATGACATATCAATACCTTTAGTTTTAAAATAATTTTTATAAATTAATTTTTAATTCTGAAAATTTCATGAAATTTACATATGATAGAATATATTATTTTGTACACGCTGTAAAAATTTTAGATCGATCCGCATAACGGTTTAGGAATTACATCGTATTTATTCACTGATCGTAAAACAGAAAACTGCAGTTATCGGTCAACTTCTAGGACATATAACTTGGTATACCGGTATCCAAATTGAGCAAACTCAGGTGTTTTTGATATCTACATCGAATGATCTAGATTTTCTTAGTTTTATAGTTTTACTGAAAACCCATCTAAGATAAAGAAAACTGCGTTACAATATTAAGTGACGGATCTGGACAGAATCTGTTCCAATTCGCACACTGTTTTTAAATTGGACATAACTCGAACACCCGATGTCCGTTTGTGACAAAATTTAGATGTGTAGATGCACCATTGATAGAACTATAATTTTATGTATATTATATTACTTAGGAATGCGTGAAACAACCTGATATAGGCTTTGCAATAGAATATATAGTTGCTGTCCAGAAATCTGAATTTCTGTTTTAAACGCTGATATTAAAATGATCATAACTAGAGCTTCAGAAATCCAAATCATGTGAATCTTGGTGTTTTCGATAAGTATATCGAAATACCTACAATTTTCTAATATTTTTCGTAACCTGAAACCCGATAGAAATTAACTCAAAATGCGTTTTAAAAATATATGACGGTGCCGAATAGATTCTGATCTGTTTTGCGCGACGATACGAAAACATATATATCTCTCAAACCGGTAGTCGTATTTAGGTGAAACTGGAACTCACGCATGCAAAACATTTAGAGCCATATTTCTGTTTATATTCTGTATTCGTTAAACTTGATTAATTAGTCGTACATAATATTTCTTTACGTTTATGGTAGTTACTCGAATAATATACTTGACTCATTTCATGCTATTTGAACATGTATACATATTTATCTTGATCATTAAATTGTTGTATGTACATAAAGACGATAATTAAATACTTGAGTTGTATTTTGAAAACTATACAAAAGTATTTTTACATAAAAACCCCTCAAGTTTTATAAATTACCCTAAGGACCCTAGCAATTATAGGACTTCGATTTACATTTCTACGGTCTGACTCGGGTTTGAGTCCGATCATAATCCGACTTGAATATGATTCAAGTACCATATAAATCTTCAATATTCCAATTCAAAATGAACACATGAATCCATGAATACAATTATCAATTTATACAATTTGACTGAACCGAACCATGGATATATATTCCTTTTACATGATTCTCAGTATTCCATCTACATGACTCTACGGTTATAACTGTTTCATGATATCATGGTTTCGGTCAGTCAGTCAATCAATCATACAATCAATACAATTTTATAAGATAACAATACAAACAAGACATCGCGTGGTTTAAGGGGTAGATTGATAAGGAAGGTGTTAAAGGTGGCACGAGGTGGTCAGATTTAATACACCTAACATGAATCCAGTTGCTGTTGTACCGTGGCATAAACGGTTCTTTGTACTATACGTGCCCCTAGTCTCTGGCATATAGAGACTCACATCGTATACACTGGCATCCTTCTGTACCAAGCTACAAACAACAGCGTTAACATGACATTACAACAATAATACAATTTTAAAATATACCTTCTTATTATGTCTTTTTCTACTCTTCTCTTATCTTTGGGACTTACCGAGCGACCTGTTCGCTGACGACATTCTGTTTCTTTCTTCTTTGAATGTCGTCAGGTGATTTGGACCCGGCGGAGATCGAGCCATCGCAAGAAGACTTGGAGCAGTTTGCTGAAGACCCTGCACTTTAGTTTCATTGTACACTTTTCCTCTTTATATTTTTCATTTCCTGTTATGCCACTGTTTAGGCATCTTTTTATTTCAGTTGTATTTCCTTTCATGTATTGTACAAAGAATGTTAATAAATAAAAGTTGCTGTTCTTTTTATTTCTTGTCTCTTGTGTATTTATTTTATATTGCTTAGATACGCTTAGCGTATGTACTTCTGAGTATATACGTAGCGGACCTCGTCACGTCCCCTTCGCCGTACACTGGGAAGCGGGGTGTGACATATAGCATTTGACAAATTTAAATTAAAATCGTTATTTAAAAACTTTAAGCAATAACGATTATACATGCCGTCCCTGGCGTGGCGCTAGAACCGACACCAGATCTCATCCCGTCAGTACTATGCGGAACTGCAAACAATAAACTGTTAGATGATTTGATAGAATTATTTTAATAGAAAACTAAAAAATGAATAGATAACTATATACCATGTGCAAGAATGACTGGGGTAGGAGGATGTGCTACCCCACTAATAGGGATAGACGACGGGTCCTATGACAATGCGGCTGCTGGGGGTGATGGCGGTCCTGTAGGAGGGGCGTCGGTAGGAGGGGCCATGGTAGGAAGGGCGATAGGAGGGTCTCTGGTAGAAGGGTCCACGGTAGGATGGGTGGTAAGAAGGTCGCTGGTAGGTTGGGCATTAGTACGGGGGGTGCGGGTAGGGATAGACTCTGCTGCTGCTGCAGCTACCGACATCCTACCAATCTCGTCTCGATTTCGTTTCCTATGACATCTAGAGCATGATCTACAGCCTCCCATCAGACCCTATATATTTATTCAATTATTAAAAATTTACTTATAATCGTTATACAATTTAAAACATTTAGTTCAATTTCATTACCTAGCACGTTTGTTCAGTGCATTAGCTGAAAATTCGTTGGGTGGATTGTAACGACCTTGTTTTTTAATACCCAATAAAAAGTCTTTTATTTAGTACCAAGTATTTATTTGCGTATTTAGTTGATGGAGAAATATTTTATTTTAATGATTTTATTTTTAAAAGTAATGTTAGTAATTTTTAAAGCATTGAAGTATAATTAAAGGAATTTTCTAAAATGTATTTTTATTTTTCTGGGCTTAAAATGTTTTAATGAAATTTTATAATGACTTAAAATAATATACATGTTTTTATTATCAATTAAAATAATTATTTCGTAATTAAAATGATTTTCAAGGATGCACTAGATTTTAAATAATTATAATAACTAACAAATATCATAGATATGAGAATATTATTTAGTTTTATCCCAAAATCATTTTTATACTGAAGATAGCAATAAAATATATTTTTCTGAATTTTTTCTATAATTTTTCCGTATTTTAAACTTTTTTTAACAAATTTTTGAAAACAAATTCGGTTTTATAAAATAAACAGTTTATATATATATATATATATATATATATATATATATATATATATATATATATATATATATATTATTTAAACCTACCTTAACCTGGATCGTTGGATCTCGAATCCAACGGCCCAGGGCAACAAGCGGCTGCCCATGAGGGTAGGGACCACGCGCTTGCACCGCAAGCGCATGAATCCTCCCCTCGCGGCCACGTGGCCAGCGGCGGTGGCTCGTGAGCCATTGGATTTAAATCCAACAGCCACGATTTGAGGCAGCAGCGGCAAATCATCAAGCGATGATTGGAAATCATTGGGAGCACGAAATTTGGGGGATTTGACCGGATTTTTTTGGATTTTATTGTTGGGAGAAAGACCCTATAAATAGAGACATTCAAACTCTATTTTCTCACACCACAGAACTCCGAAAATTCTGAAAAAATACCCAGACCTTCGTATCACCGACGCCGACGCTGTGGTTCCACTCAATCATCGAGGAAAAAGTCTGAGCATGAAGTTATTGAGGTTTTAGTATAAGGTTACGCTTTCGATCCATCGACCTGCATCTCAAAACAAAGATAGGATCCGCCTCTCACCACTTGATCTATCACTTTCTCTAATTAGAATTTCTTAGACATGATAATAATTTTGCAATCCATTTTAATACGTTGTTAAATCCTTCATGCATATTATGTTACGGTATTATTTTAATGAAAAATCCTTGACTTGATGTTGACCTTACGGGATAATGACCTATCCCTCATGCTCATATACATACCTACAATCAAAAATTCATGATGTTGTTTATCAGTTAAGTTGGCACATCACACATACTTTCTAATATCATATTGGTTATTCTTTTGCTAAGATAACATATCACACTTACTGTACGATATCAAAATAGGCCATTCCACAACATGCCCTCATATTATGAAAAGTTTATATTTGAAAACATATACTGTTTAGGTAAGTATATTAAAAGGGGTTTAAAAAAATAATATATTTTTATTGATATTATAAGATAAATTTTAGTTTCGATAAAATACCCCAATCTTTGAAAAGTCGTAATGTTAGATATACCCTAAAATTTTAAAACAGCCTATGATCGCATAAATACTATATTTTACCATATTACATAAGTTAATTATAATATAGTGTTTTTATCTATACCCTTTCACTTAAGGGAATATTTTTCATATCAATACCTTTAGTCTATAACCACTAAGGTTTAATAAGATATTCTAATAGGGTAATATTTTACATGAAATACCTCGTGGCTGCTAGATAATTGTCCCTGAAAAGGACATAAATCTTGCCGTCCATATGCAGCGGTTATCCTGCGGAGTTGTTTTTATAGAATATCATCTTTAATAAAATACCTTAATTTTATAGGATAATGTTTTACGTTAATACCTCGTGGTTGATAGGCAATCGTCCCTAAAAAGAAAACAAATCATGCCGCCCATGTGCAGTGGTTGCCAACACGAATATATTTTTAAAATGTTATCTCCAAATAAACTCCATAAGTTTATAAATTATTATTTACAATAAAATATCTTAATCCATCCTAAAAATATATAATTTCATTTAAATACCTTGACTTTTACTAAAAGGCCATTTTCAACAAAATTCATGACCTTTTATATGAAAGATATTTCTAAAAGAATACCTAAATCTTTATTAAAATATAATTTCAAATAAATACCATAATATTTCATTAAAAGATATTTTCATTAAAATACCATGGGTCTCCCAAATTATATTTACTCTAAAATACCATGGCTTTCTTATAAACTATAACTACAATTAAATACCTTGATATTTATTAACTAAGGTTCTATAAAATACTATGATCCACTTTAAAAGGTAATAAGATAAAATGAGTGGTTATAGAAGACCATATTAAGTGAGATCAACTATTTGAATATGAACTTACGACATACCTGGCACATGATACGAGTAGGGTTAGAATGCGCGAACTTAGGCATGAAATACTTTATAAATGAAATCCCTGCAGGCCGGGTGAATAGTCCAATATGTGGACGACTACTAATCCGATATTCGGACGAATACTAACCCGATATTCGGGCGAATACTAACCCGGCCTTCGGACGAATACTAACCCGATATTCGGGCAAATACTAACTCTACTTTGAGGGCGAATAATTCAATATGTGGATGGCATATAATTTGGAAATTCCAGGCCTGGATGATATACACAATAACTGTAATCCATCAAAACCTTTATACTGAACAAAGGGGATGGGTAGTTTAATTAGGTAAGGAGATGCAGAACTCGGATTCCCCTACTACTCGATCATGATCCCGGGAAGTGAAACCGTATATTTCACTTCCCCAGTTGTTCTGTGGCCACAACGGAATAATCGCGAGTATCCGGACCCTTGTTTGACAAACTAAAACGATTACAATACTTAGTAGATACATATTGATGTTCACCAATAAACTCGCATAATATCATGCGCTGTACCCACATGTTACTTTATGTACCTTTTTTTATGAGACATGGATTATTCAGCATCTTGGATGTGGATTTTTTACCAGTTTAGACTTGTTGTTTATTGTGGAACTGAAGGGTGGAAATACCTGTACACTTGAGTAATATTCACGCTAGACAAAGCTTCATCGTAGTCATGGGACACCTTTCGGGGATGTTCATGCTACTGCATTGATTCATGTTATTATTGCCACCCCAGGCACGAGCGCCAGCTCATATTGCTTCTAGCTAGTTATGGGATACCTCAAGGATACGGGTACGTCCATCAGTCAATTCTATCAATACACACCTTGTTTAACCTGATTTAACTCTTAAACTGAATACCCGATTGACTTGACTTGAACTTTTATGTAACAGAAACTTCATACAACATATCTTTATTCACATATACCTCATTCGACATGCCTTTATTTACATAAACCTCATACCCTCATACCCATATACATCATATTTGTACACACACATCATACCTATATACACTCGCTCGTTTTTTACCTTTACTTCCTTATGAGGCAATCCTACTCGAGTGTAACTCGTTGACGGACGTTCCTTTTCTCTTTTCTCTATATCTGGAATGTCCGTTAGATGAGGATGAGTATTATGATGGGATCAAGGTATGGAGCCTACTAATGAAGATTATGTGAACTTGACGACGGAAAATTAGCTAGTTATATTTTTGTTTGTTGCTCACATGTTTAGGGCTTTTGTTTCGTTCTTCGATATAATTAAACTATTTAGTTTATTTTACTCATTCTTTTGGGATGTAATAAAGTTTGGCTAATGGAAATAAATGCCTTCCGCTTTTATTATTTTGTTTTGGTACATATCCTGCATGTTATAGATATTCATACGCTTAATGTAACTGTATTTAATAGACCACCTTCAATACAGTTAGGTTGCGGACCATGCCACTGTTCACCGCCTAAAGACGCGACCGGGACGTTGGGACGTCCGGCATGAATTTTGGGGGCAGATGCTATTTGGATTTATCCGTCCATCTCTCCGAAGTTTCCAAGTTGATTTATGGCACCGTATATCGGAGGTTTGGACAAATACTGCCGTTGTAGCAGACTTCGTTAGATTTCCCTTCGTTTGCAAGGGATTTTTGATTGTGGGGATGCTCTTCCTTGCAAGCGCAAGCCCCTGCAGTTAATTACGTTACCGCATTGCGATAACCACTTTCTCCTGCTCCAAAAGTTTATCTCGAGTCGTATGTGTTTGTTTTATTTTTGGTTGCCCGTGGATTATATACGGAGACTAATTTGTGTCGTCGCCCGTAGGGCGTGGATTAGTCCAAATCCGTATACCTTAGATTTGGGTTTGTTCTATTTAAGGCTCGTTAATCTGGTTTGATATTAAGATCGACTTAAATGTATGTGAGTAGTTAGGGCTCTTTGGTTCTTTGTTAAGGATGCGTTAGTCCAATTTGAGACTAAGATCTGCTTAATAAGGTGTTAGGATCATTTTTGCTTTAGATCCAACTAAAGAGCATTTGAGCTCTGTTGTTTTAGTTTAAGAACGTTTCGGTCCCTTATCGCTAATTTGGAAGCGAAGTTGTAGTTTGAGGACATTTCGGTCTGTTGATCACCAATTTTGAGGTGAGGTTTTAGTTTAAGAATGTCGCGGTCCGTTGTCGACTTACATACACGTGTATTTGTTACATGACGAAGTGAACGACGTCGATATGGAATGTTCCCCATTTGAGGCACAATCCGATTTGGGGAATGCACGTCGACTTAGAAGTGCATTAAGAGAAGTTGTTGGTCGTCGGGACCCGCTACCTCTCTGAAGACGTTAAGGAATTACAACGGCATATATCAGAGGTGTGAAGAGATGTACCCTTAAACCAAATCCCGTATTTGAGGGAAAAGTTCATGATGGATCATCTAAGAATCATTAGTCATTTTAGAGACTAAGATTAACTTAGGAGGTATGGAATGAACATCATTTTGGATATACAGTTGACAGATCATCATTTTGGATATCATCAGTTGACAGATCATTAGTCATGTTTGGGACTGAGATCAATTTGGGGAATGATAAGCACAGAGAGGTTTTGACTTTGGAAGAACTTAGTCAATTTGGGTTGGATCTGGGTCTCCATAATTACCCAACAGTGCTAAGTGCTGAGACATACAATGCTCACGTGCATTTCATGTGGGCACTGGAATAGTGTTAAACACTATAGTTCTGTGGCGCTCACGTAACACACATGAGGCATCAGATTAGTGTTAAACACTAGAGTTCTGTGGCGCTCACGTGACACACGTGAGTCATCGGATTAGTGTTAAACACTAGAGTTCTGTGGCGCTCACATGACACACGTGAGGCACTCAATTATGGGTACTGCCCATTCATTTGCCTCTTTTTTTTTATATAAGTGCTAAGCACTTGGTTCTTGTGGCGCTCACGTGTGAAACACGTGAAGTGTCCCAGCCGTTTCTTTCTGTTCATTAGAAGCGCTCATGTGGAAGACACATGAGGTTTCATGATAGTGTTAAACATTAACGAATCACCAGGCCATTCTACTGTGATTCTTGGAGATTTTGATCTCATATTAATGACATTTCTAGTCATTAGGATTTAGGTTTAGAGGGTCTCAGATTCTGATCATTATCTGGGCTGAGAAATCAAGTTCTTCTTCTGTTCTTTATAAGAATTAAATTCTTTTTATAGGGTTAAACCCTAGTTTTTAGAGGAATTAAATTCCCATATGTTTTTTTGTAAGAGCTTAAACTCTTTAAATTCGGTTCTTTTCCTTAGGTTTTGAATTTGCAAGACAGAATCTCCCCGATGAGAATTAAATTCTCAACTTATGAGGAGATCTGCTTCTGCAGATCTCAACCAGAGGAAGAACCAAGTTCTTATATGAAGGGTTAAACCCTTAGAGAGGCAAAGAACAATCTTTTCGTTTTTCCTTTAGCTAGTGTTTCAAGGAAACAAGTATTTTCTTTGAGAATTAAATTCTCTTGTTCTTCAAAAGCTCACTGTATATTCTTTAAGTCTTTGGGGAGTTCTCTCTCTCTGCCGTCGTCTCTCCTCTTGAAACTTGAAGTTTCGGGTTCTTTATATAGTGGAGAGAAGTTTGTTAATTAGTTTTAGGAAATCTCTCATTGAGAGATTCTAATTGATTTGGGGATTTACCCACCGTTGGATCTTTGATCCAAGGGTTTCTATCTTACAAAACATATTTTTCTTGTTTTTTAACAAGATCGGGGAAATATTTTCCCATATGTAGAATTTTATTCTGTACAATAGTGGCTTTTAATCACCATTGTTCTGTCAATTGTTCGATTGCAGCGCCTATATACTTTGCATACATTAACACGTAAGGATTATTAGCCTATAGTTTGTTTGCATTGCAGTGCCTATATACGTTGCATATAGGCACTCACGTGTTAAACACGTGAGGCTCCATTTGCCTAGTAGTTGTTTTAATTGCAGTGCCTATATGCGTTTCATATAGGCACTCACGTGTTAAACACGTGAGGCTCCATTAGCCTGTAGCTTGTTTGCATTGCAGTGCCTATATGCATTGCATATAGGTACTCACGTGTTAAACACGTGAGGCTCTATTAGCCTATAATTTGTTTGCATTGCAATGCCTATATGCGTTAGCACTCACGTGTTAAGGCTCTATTAGCCTATAATTTGTTTGCATTGCAGTGCCTATATGCGTTGCATATAGGCACTCACGTGTTTACACGTGTTAAACACATGAGGCTTTATTAGCTTAGTAGTTGTTTTAATTGCAGTGCCTATATGCGTTGCATATAGGCACTCACATGTTAAACACATGAGGCTTTATTAACCTAGTAGTTGTTTTAATTGCAGTGCCTATATGCGTTGCATATAGGCACTCACGTGTTAAACACATGGGACTCCATTATCCTAATAGTTGTTTTTAATTGCAGTGCCTATATGCGTTGCATATAGGCACTCTCGTGTTAAACACGTGGGGCTGTTTTAGTTTTCTCAGTTGTTTTAATTACAGTGCCTATATGCGTTGCATATAGGCACTTACGTGTTAAACACGTGTGGCTATTTTAGTGGAGAACTTTCCTTTACCCCTTTTTTATAAGGGAACAAATGTCCCCCAGCATTGCTTGCACGTGAGTGCAACGCTGTCTACTCTTACAGCCGTTGGATTGCCTAGGGGAATGGGAAGATGAACCGCTCCCCATCATGTCTTATAAATGCGGGGGATTTTGCCTCTGGGATGACCACTGTTCTTTCATCTTCTTCCTTGCTTATTTTCCTTGAGAATTTAATTCTCTTTTTCAGAGCTTAGTTCTCTGCCCGCTGAAATTTCAGAGTTAAACTCTGTCAAAACTCTTTCTTTGGTAAGGATCATGAACGAAACCCTTTTTTGCTTTTTTCCCTTGATTTTAAATCCATCAATAGAGTGTCGCTCTTTTCTTAAATTGATTTCTTAAAGATCCAAATCAAACACACATTTTTTTATAGACTCCGAGGTCTTGAATCAATGGGGATTGTTAATCCTCCTCTTAGGGTTTTACCCTGTCACCGATCTTTAAGAATCCTTGGAATTTAATTCCATTTTCTTTGCCTCTCCGCCATGGGGGTTTTCTAGGATTTAATCCCTTTATTAAAGGAATTTAATTCCGTATTCATAGAGCTTAGCTCTGAAAGACTCAGAGACTTTTGGGAATTTTATTTCCTAGTGTTCTCGAGTATTTTAGGGTTTTAATGCCCCTGATACAGATTTGAATCTGTTGTGCATTTTAACAGAACTCGTTTTAAGAGTCGTTTAAACTTCACTGTTTACTTGATGAGAATCCTTTCTGATGTTCACGATGATTATTTTGCCTCATCATTGGTGAGCCGCTATTTAGATTTTGTGGGGTCCATTGGTTTTGCAGGCAGTGGTCTCGTGAAACACACGTCACGTTTTTTTAATTTTATTTTAACTTATTATTTTCTTCTTCTTATTATTATTTTTTATTATTGTTATTTATTTATTTATTATTATTTTTTAATGGGTTTTTCCCTTTCCTCTTATTTCAGGAACAATGGCCCCACTTCCTGACATCCCTTACATTCGCTCAGAAGTCGCTTTTCCGCAATCGCCATCGGACGATGAGGTTATGGCGATGATCAGGGCACATGACAGGGACCATACTAGTCTTCTCTTGCGGAGGATGTGGTACGGTCATATCATCAGGGGCCACTGTAGTTTTACCTGCGAAGCGCCGACAGAACCCATCTGCCTTATATCATTGATGGAACGCCCACAGACTGCTTATGCGGTGGAGGCGACTAACTGGACTCCCACGGGCCGACTCGAGCCGTCAACGACCGGGATACCCAACCAACCCATGGTGGCCATTGATATTCTGGGGCGCCGAATATGTCAGGGCGAATCTCAACCCTGGGAGAAGGTTTATAAGGTAGGCATTACCCCCCGCCACCAAGTGGGCTACCTTCCCTGGGCTCGATACATTCTTTCTGCGCATGTCTGAAGAAGATTGGGTTGTACCAAGCAGTGTACGCTTCGTTATTCTATTATCATTCCTTCATGTCTAGTGGGATAAGGCTTTCTTGAATCAATAGAATCTTCCCACCAACACATTCTTGCTAGGGGATCATGAGGTCTCAATTTCACTGGAAGAATTTCGAGAGATCTTCGGGTTACCGATCAGGGAAAAGCACTATGAAGAGTTACTGCCTCCTGATGGGTATGTGTTTGATACGGTGCCCGCTATGCTTGACAGCCCGACGACTGAAAATGCTCTTCGTCACATGTACCCGAGTCTAATCAAGGCCCTGGATATATTTGAAAAGTTGTTCGTGACGTCAGAAGGGCAATGTGTCACCTTTGACGCTTTTATTGCTTGCTTCCTTCATGAGAATCTCTTATCACAAAAAGCTCCAAAATTTGCGAAAATTGAAGACCGTTTTGGATTCGGGCTAAGGAAACTGCTGGCCAAAGAGGAAGACCTGCCGCATTTCTATATTCCAAACTCGTCGACCATAGCTTTCGATATGATTGTGTCCCCTGGCATGGAAAAAGAAACCTTTATTGGCTTTATCAGTCTCTAGCTCAGCTGGTTTGCTATGCCGATGCATCATCGTTTCATGAGAGCTTCCGTCTTTTACCCTACTCACCGCATATCTGAAGGGGCACGATTAGCTTTTGGTGTCGCAGGGTTATCTCATTTATATCATAGGCTAAGAATTGCCGCTGATACTTCGAGCCCGGGTGCGGAGACCGTGAATTTCTCCCTACACTACTTCACGTCGTGGATCGAGATGCATGTGCTAGGAGCGTTCGCTGCGCACCGGCGACCTAATTTTTATGATTCGTATACCTTCCTATGGATCATGAGGTTGGTTGATGCTTCCGCTCCCGATCCGACCCAGCTAGGGGCTCTCCGTGTACTGCTCAACCCATACTCGAATGAAGGTGGAATGGTTTTTAGCGATCGAGTCCTTTCTGCTTCAGTAGGGCCCGTCCAGTAATTATTTGACTTATCAAAGAATGTTGTTCCATCTTTGAAACCAAAAGAGGTCATGCACCTATACTCGATCAGGCCAGGGTATTTGGTGTTCCGCCGGAATAATGCTGTCCTTTTTATGCGGTATAATTCGCACCGCTTCGCCCAGCAGTTAGGCTACGACCAGGGCGTCCCTCTCGAGGCATTTTTAGTCGAGCCTGCTCTCTCCTTGGAGGTTACTCGCGATGTCATTCACCATTTCATGAGGTTAAACACAGGCTCCCTCTTCATGATCCTGGAGTCCGACTATCTCTCGAAACCTGCAGGGTCCTTTAAGGGTTGGTATCGCCATCGGGTCATCCCCATCATTGCAGAGGAGAGACGGGTGCTTTTCGAGGGTAGAGCCTCCGTTCCAGCTTAGGCCACCAACGCCCCATTGCTGCAGCGATCAGTGGTTTGCCCTCCACTGAGGGATAGCAGTTTGGTGTTTATCTCTAAAGCCGCAGAAGTAGAATCAGCCCTTTGCACTGCTGGTATGTCGGTGCGCACTAGAGCCGAGGTAAATGCTTCTAATAAAGCACCAGCGGTGGTGTCACCAAAGGGCGATACTGAAGGTGAAGTTGGGCAGCGTCGTGCCAAAGCACCAAAGGGGAGGAAGCGCTCCTCTGCTAGTGTTAGCACAGGTTCCAAGAGGAGAAAGAAATTGGTTGCCGGTCTACTCGAAGCTTTGCTTGAGTCCGAGCCTTTTATTCAGGACGAGCCTATATCTATAGAGGAGCTAGATGCCGGCCTTCTCTTTTCTGGTTTGTCTACCGAGGAGGCCGCACAGTTGGCCGAGGCTTTAAAGCGCTTACGAGATGAGACTGAAAACGTGCGCGTCCCGAAGAAAGGCTACCCCCCGTTGTATCCTATGACGTTGACCCATCATTACGGAGGGTACACATGGGTCCTCTGTTAATGGAAGAAGAACGGGCCCTCAAATAGCCTATCTCGGTTGCTTCTGAAGACGAGCTTGCACTAAATACGGGTAATCATTTATTTGCGCTTGAAGCCCGGCGAGCGTATTTAATCAGAAAAGAACAACGGCTCGAAAAATCCATACTTCAGGCTTCCTGGAGTATTGGTATGCGTATTTTTTGTATCCTTTTAGCAACTAATTTGTATTACTTTTATGTCTTCTTATTTTTGTGAAAAATTTGCAGGGACTTCTGCAGCAGAAGCGGATTTGAGTCCACATCGGGCCATGGCTGCGGATTCTACGAATATCTCCCGTGACGCACCGGCGGGTGTAGAGGAGATTATTGAAGCTGCTACCCTTGCTATGGAGTTCCCGGTGGTGGCTTTTGTCCTTTCAGCGTCTACTCCTCCGGTAGAGGTGGTCTTGCCGGCCATGGGTCCCATGGCTATCTTTAGTGACACACCGGAGGGTGTAGAAGAAGCTGCCGAAGCTGCCATCCCTCCAGTTCAGGATGGGCGAAACATCGAAGGTAATCTTCCACACATACACATTTTGTTTAACGATCTCTCCTTTATCTGAACTTTCCCTTCCCTCAGAATTGCGGGAGCTGGCGCCTTCCATCGTGGATCTTTCCCTGAGAAAAACCTTCTAGCAATTGCTTGACATGGCAGCCCCACAAGCAATACTTCCACAAAGCATAGTACTCTCTTCCGGCCAAGGTCAGTATTCTTTTACCCTTTTGTTTTATATTTTTATAATGATGTTAATATTCCCTCCATTTTAAACCAAAGTTCTGAAAGCCGACGAAGAAGTCGAGATTCTTGATGGGCCTGAGGATCTCTCAAACCTACCTTGCATGACTGTGGGTAAGTGACGCTTTATCTTTGGCATCGTTTTGTTACTTTATGTTTGGAAACACAACTGACCACACATAAATCATCATAGCTTTGCCAGCTATGACCCAATTAGAGTCTCGGATCCCCATGCCACCAGGCCCTTACGCTCGACGTGTGTCTGAAAGGATGGCAAATCAGAGCATTTACTCCCTAGCGGCTCTTATTGAAGATCTTCGCGCTGGTATCTCTGTCACGGCCGAAGAATTTACTGCTGAAGCTAATGCTTCCTTGTCTGTTCTCGCCACCTATCATGACGAAGCATTGGTGCGTGCCTGGGTTGAGTACTGTCGCCGAGTGGAGGCCTGCCTACATGGGCTTGAGTGCATACGCTTTCCCTCCGACATCTTAACTGTAAATGCTAGCCCGCGGGGATGGATCGAACGGTGTGTAGCCAATCTCTAGTCATGCAAGAAGAGGCTCAACCCGAAGTTTCCGGAGAGGGAGTTGGCTTCAAACGCTTTGGGGGAACTTCAGGCTCAGCTTACTACCAAGACCACCCATGCGTAGGAAATTTGGCGGGCGCTTCAAGAAGCCATTACAGAGGTGGTGGCTCTTGACAAAGCCATTATTTTTACCCGTGAGATGGTTGAAGCTCATAAGGTCGCCGAGAAGGAGCTCGAGATTCGGTTTGCTTCATACCAGAATCAACAGACCCAGGCAGGGACTCGTCTTGCAGCACTGATGGAGCTTGAAGTCGAAGTCCAGCGGAAGAACGACGAACTTGCTGGCCTATTGAACCGTCCGCTGACTTAAACATTTTTTCACTGTATATTCTCTCTCTTTCTTTTGTATTCATTCATAAATAAGAGTATCTTGTATTCATTTTGAATCATGAATAAAAAACATATTTCATTTCATACTAGCGCTTTTCTTTCTTTCGCTGTCTTGACTTGGCATAAAGTAGTTTATATACTCATTGCGGAGTTTGTAATTTATTTACTCATTTCGGAGTCTCTAGTTTATGAACTCATTTCGGATCTTGTAGTTTATTCACTCATTCTGGAGTCTCTAGTTTATGAACTCATATCGGAGCTTATTTAGTTTACCTCCCTTGGGCTTGTAGGCAAAATTATCCTAACGTCATAGATAACCCCTGCTCTTTGCGACATGGGTCCGCTAGGTTTTGTGGTACTAGGGTTTTTGTCCGTCGTACTGTCGCGTTGGCTGATGCATTCCCAGATATGCAATCTTTTCACTGCTTTTTGAGTAGCCCCGCGACTATCGTGTCAATGATTCCTTCGGGGGTTGGACAAGACGTCAAGTAATCTCCTTAGATAGTTTGACCGTCGGAAGAGCAAGCGTTAGGAATTTTGCCATGTCGCTTTTTACTTGAGGTTAGGCTCAATTTAGGAGCCCCGATGAGTCATACCCACTCCGCACTGGTGTGGGAAGATCTTCGATAGTCTTTCGGGCTTTATTTGAGTTGTCGTCAAGACCCGGAAGCTAGGAATTTAGCCTTCGCTTCCTTTGTCGACACTGCGTCTGCTATAATGAGACGAATGTCGAGGTGATCTCTAGGTTGTTTTGTGAACCGTCGAGACTTGGAACTAGCGGCTTTGCCATGGCTCCGCTTTGTTTCGACCCTGGGGTCGTTTGTTGACGTTGCGTCTGCATCCTGCTGGAGTGAGAAGAAACGCCGTTGTTGACACTATTTCTGTTGTAACGAGACGAGTGTCAAGATGGTCTCTAGGTTGTTTGTGAACCATCGAGACTTGGAACTAGGGACTGTACCATGGCTCAGTTTTGTTTCGACCCTGGGGTCATTTGTTGACGTTGCGTCCGCATCGTGCTGGAGTGAGAAGAAACGTCGTTGTTGACACTATATCTGCTGTAACGAGACGAGTGTCGAGATGGTCTCTAGGTTGTTTTGTGAACCGTCGAAACTTGGAACTAGGGACATTGTTATGGCTCCGCTTTGTTTCGACCCTTGGGTCATTTGTTGACGTTGCGTCTGCATCCTGCTGGAGTGAGAAGAAACGCCGTTATTGACACTATGTATGCTGTAACGAGACGAGTGTCGAGGTGGTCTCTAGGTTGTTTTGTGAACCGTCGAGACTCGGAATTATGGACTTTGTCATGGCTCCGCTTTGTTTCGACCCTGGGGTCGTTTGTTGACGTTGCGTCGGCATCCTGCTGGAGTGAAAAGAAACGCCGTTGTTGACACTATATCTGCTGTAATGAGACGAGTGCCGAGGTGGTCTCTAGGTTGTTTGCGATCCGTCGAGACTTGGAACTAGGGACTTTGCCATGGCTCTGCTTTGTTTCGACCCTGTGATCGTTTGTTGAGGTTGCATCTGCATCCTGCTGGAGTGAGAAGAAATTCCGCTGTTAACACTGCGTCTACTGTAACGAAGCGAGTGTCGAGGTAGTCTTTAGGTTGTTTTGTGAACCATCGAGACTTGGCTCTCCCTTTGACGGAGCCTGATGGGAAAATATGATTCCATTTTCGTTTATGCCCATGGTTTGTATACAGAGGTTGATGTGGACTCACCTGCAGGGCAAAAGTTTCATTTTTTTTATTTCCTTCCGCGATGCTATCATTTTGGCTTTTTATATCGCGACAGTCACGATTGCCCAATCATTTTGTCTTTTTATTGCGGTGCTCAATCATTTCGGCTATCCTTTTCTTTTTACTCGCTGCTTTTTATTGCGAGTTGCCCAAACATTTCGGCTGTTTTATATGCATATATTTTGCTCGCTGATTTTTATTGCGAGTTGTCCTATCATTTCGGCTATTTCATATGCATTTTTGCTCGCTGATTTTTGTTGCGAGTGTGGAACTTGAGATCTAATACCAATTATGGCATCATCATCGCTACGACTGGAATATTAACAGGAGCGAATCATCATTTGCAGTGAAAGGACTTGAAAATTGACACCTGTTCAGGCATCAGCATCGCTGCGACTGGAATATTGCTAGGAGCGAATCATCATTTGCCGTGAAAGAACTTAGAATTTGATACCAATTTAGGCATTAGCATCGCTACTACTGAGTGTTGGCAGGAGCGAATCATCATTTGCCTTTGTGGATTTGAACAAAGGTGGCTTAGCAAACGGGGTTAAGGTCCTGCCGACTAAGGCTTTTTGACTCTACAAGCCGTAAGGGTCTCATAAAAGGTTTTCTCCCTATGAGTCGTGAGGATCTCGTAGGTGTATTTTCTCCTTAGGAATCGTGAGGATCCCTAAGTGTGTGTTTTCTTATAATTCGTAAGGATCTCATAAGAGTATTTTCTCCTTATAGTCGAGAGGACTTACAAGTGTCGTTCACCATATGAGGACATTTCTCGTCATTGGTGGAACTTGGTGGGGAAATCGTTTATTTGTGCCCGTGAATTGTATACAAGGGCCAGCATTATACCGCTTGTAGGGTGACTTGGGGGATATGACGGCTTAAGAACGGGTCCAGGTCCCTATAGCTTAAGGCTTTGAATCCTATGAGCCATGAGGGTCTTATAGGGGAAGTTCTTCTTACGAGTTGAGAGGATCTCGTAAGTGAAAATTTTACGAGATTGCGCCCTTTCAGGTTTTCACAAGCTCGCCGGTAACCCTGCTATTTTTACTCATGGCTCCCTTTCGGGTTTTCATCCGTACCTATTTTGCTTATGGACGTACCTTTTTTTTAACAACGAGATTGCGCCCTTTCAGGTTTTCACAAGCTCGCCGGTAACCCTGTTGCTTTTACTCACAGCGCCCTTTCGGGTTTTCATTCGTGCCCATATTTCTTTTGGACATACCTTTTTTTTGGCTTGGGTTGCAGTCTTTGCCGTTGGAGATTTGATTGCAACATAGATCCCAAGAGAAGATATCGCCGTATTTGGGGTGATGCACCATGTTTGAGGCGGAGTACTAGTTTAGGGACATTTCGGTCCATTGCCAGTTTAAGAACGTAGCGGTCCACTATCACCATTTTTGAGGTGAGGTTTTAGTTTAAGGACATTACGTTCCGTTGTTAGTTTAGGGACATCTCGGTCCATTATGGCCATGTTTGAGGCGACGTTTTAGTTTAAGAACATTACAGTTCGTTGTCGCCATTTTGGAGGCAACGGTTAGTTTAAGAATATTTCGGTCCGTTGTCGCCATGTTTGAGGAGGAAATTCTGTTGCATACTAGTTTTAGAGTTTTGACTCAGAAAGATAGCGAGTAGACACGAGCGTCGTCGTCTATCATTAACCCGAGTCATGACTTGTCAAGCGTAGTATTTCTTAAGGAATCGGCCGTTTATTGCCCGTAAGGGTCTTTCGCCATGCATATCCATAAGCAAGTAGGCCCCACCTTGGTAGACTTTGTCTATGATATACGGGCCCTCATAGTTTGGCTCGAATTTCCTCCGTTTTGCACGGTTGGGTCATAGGTCTTTTGACAATTAGCACGAGTTCACCTTGGCGGAATATTCTTGGCCTAGTTAGTCTTTCGTATGAGCGCGTCATCCTTGCTTTATAAGCTTTCAGGTTTTGCTGCGCCATGAGATGAGTTTCATCGAGGGCATCAAGCTCCTCAAGCCGAAGATGGGCATTTTCTTCATCCGTCAGCTCGTATCGAACTGCCACTCGTAGAGAGGGTAGCTCTATCTCAAAGGGAAGTACCGCTTCCGTGCCGAATACCAACGTGAATGACGTTGTATTCGTGGTCGTTTTGAACATGGTTCGATATGCCCAGAGAGCTTCATGCAGTCTCTCGTGCCAGTCCTTTTTATTTATGGAAACCGTTTTCTATATAATCTTGGTCAAGGTCTTGTTGAACGCTTCAGACCGTTGGCATGAGGATTATAGACCGAAGAGTATCTCTGGTCTATTTTATGTTATTCTGCAAAGCGGCTGATTTTATGGCTTCTGTAGGCTGGTCCATTATCCGAGATAATCTGTCGCAGAGTATCGAACCGGTAGATAACATGCGTCTTGAAGAAATGGAGGATGTTCTCTGTCTTCACTTCCCTCAACGGTACTGCTTCTGTCCACTTAGAGAAGTAATCAGTCATTGCAAGTATGAACCGATGTCCTTTGGATGACGCTAGTTCAATGGGGCCGATTATATCGGTTCCCCACATTTCGAACGGCCAGCTAGCTACCGTTGGGTGAAGCGGATTTGGATGTGGTGGATGAAGTTCCCGTGAATTTGGTACGAGTGACACTGCTTCGCATATTCAAGATAGTCCTGAATCATTGTTGGCCAGTAGTAACCCATTCTTTTGATCTTCAGCTTCATCTTTGGTCCGGCTTGATGAGAACCGCAGAGTCCGTCGTGAGTTTCTTGAACCACTCTTTTTGCTTCTTCTGTTTCTAAGCATCTCAGCCACAGACAGTCGAATGATCTCTTATATAGAGTATCATTGACAAAAGCGAAAGACAGAGCCCGTTTCATGAGCTGATGTCTTGATGATGGGATTCGAAGTAATCTATGAAGACTTCCCTCCAATCCTCGACCTTTTCTTTGTCTCTTATTTGGAGGACAGCTTGTTTGGTCGTTTCTTTTCCTTCAGATGGCTCAATCGAATCTTCTGAAGGTATTTCTGCTGGCGTGAGAACCCGGCGGTTTTGCACAACGATCCTTATATCATCGAGATCTTCGTCAGCCGGCTCCTTAGCAAGCTTAGCTAACGCATCCGCCTTTCTATTTTCTGCACGCGGAATGCTCTCGAGGGTATATAGGAGGGGATTTTTGTCAGCAGCTGCTGCACTCTCCTGTCATATCTTATCAACTCCGGTTTGCACGTCTGATAGTCGTCGTTTACTTGGCTAACGACCAGCAGGGAATCCCCATATATGAGGAGGTTTTCGACTCACATATCGACAGCGATCTCAAGACCTCTATCAAAACTTCATATTCAGCCTCGTTATTTGTTCTTGGCTCCGTTAAGGAAAGGGCGAAATGTATTATTCCTCCTTGCGGAGTCATGGAGAAGAGGCCCACCCCAGCTTTGATTATAGGTGCGTTATGCTTCCGCTTCTTCATAGAAGATGCCCCATCGAAGTAGAGTTCCTATTGGACATTATTTTCTTCCTTTTTTCCTTCAATTATATCGAACGAATGTTCGTTTGGCAATTTGTAACTTAATGGAGAATCGGCTGATATTGGATGCTCAGCGAGAAAGTTAGCGATGGCCCGACCTTTCACTGCCTTAAACGGTCGATATGTTATCGAGAACTCTATCAAGAGGAGGGCCCATTTGGCGAGCCTTCCTGTTAGTATGTCTCTTGAAATTAAATATTTGAGAGGATCCACTTTTGATATGAGATGGACCTCATGTGCCAAAGCGTAATGCCTGAGCTTCGTTATCGTGAAGATCAGTGCCAGGCAATGCTTTTCGATGGGGGAGTAATTGTTTTCTGTCCCCAGGAGAACTCGACTAAAATAGAAGAGAGCTCTCTCCTTCCCCTAGTCGTTCTACTGTGCCCATAACACGTCTAAAGAACCTTTCAGGGCTGTTGTGTACAGGATGAGGGGCTTTCCCTTAACCAGAGCGGTAAACACCGGCGGATTCTGCAGATATTGCTTGATCTCGTACAGTGCACTTTGGCATTGATGATCCTAAACGAATGGGTCCCCTTGATATGAACCGCCGGATATACGCGAGCTTTTCTTGGAAAGACCGCAATTGTTTGAGAGTTCTTGGCGTGGGCATTTCCATAATCGCCTTGATCTTTGATGGGTCTATTTCGATGCCTCGGTGTCGTATGATGAATCCCAGGAATTTTCTAAGGGGACCCCAAACGCGGATTTCAGAGGATTCATTTTTAAATTGCATTTCCGAAGACGCTGGAACACTATGTTTAGATATTCCCAGTGCTCCTCATACGATTTGTTTTTCACCACAAGGTCGTCAATATAGCACTCGACAATCTCATGTATGAGCTCATCGAAGATCTTTGTCATGGCCCTCTGGTAAGTAGCGCCTGCGTTCTTCAAACCGAAGGGCATCACCTTGTAGCAAAATATACCCAACAGAGTCCGGAAGGCGGTATGCTTTTGATCTTCAGGATGCATTTTTATTTGGTTGTATCCTGAGGATCCATCCATAAAAGAGAAGATCTCATGGGTAGACATGTTATCGATCATCAGCTCGGTAACAGGCACTGGGAAGTCATCCTTCGGACAAGCTTTGTTAAGGTCCCGAAAGTCCACGCAGATGCGCACTGTCCCATTGTTCTTCATCACTGGAACAATGTTGGCAATTCAGTTGGGATAGTGAACTTCTTGGATGAAGCCCGGGTTAATTAGTTTCTTGACTTCGGCATTGATACTCATCTCGAGTTCGAGCCACATTCTTCTTGGTGCCTGTTTGACTGGCTTGACGTCCGGTGATATAGCCAGTTTATGCACCGCTATTTTTGGATCCAGTCCCGGCATCTCGAAATAATTCAATGCGAATCAGTCTTTATATTGCATAAGCACGTCCTTTAGTGTGGCCACATGTTTTTTAGACAACAGCTCACTGACGAACGTTGTCCTTGGATCGTTTTCCGTCCCTAAGTCAATTTTTCTTAAGTTGTCCGCCGTAGCGTGTATCCTGTCTTCCAATTCTTTTGGCGCCGGTGGAAACTCTGAGATCACCTCCACCTCGTCCTCATTTACGAAGCACTTGAAAAAGTCATCCATATTCTCATGCTCTCCCTCCTTTGAGAGTGTTATCATGTGGCAGGTACGAGTTCGTTTCCAAGCCCGATGTTGATCTGGCCCTACTCTCGCGATATAGGTTGCTTTTGGCTCATGCTTTCATGGTGGGATTATCCTCCAGCTGTCGGATAGAGCGAACCTGCCTTATTGATAATGGTCTTCGACTCAGTCTTTGAAGGTGAAGCAGTCTTTAAGGGGATGACCTATTACTCGGTGATAGGAGCAATAATCCGGATGATGGACCTCGTTTATCTGTTCAGGGTACCGAGGCTCTGGGAGCATCATCATTTGATGCTTTATGATAAGGTTGAATATTTTTCTTGTCTTATCTTGGGGGGGAAAGCATCCCCGACCCATCTTCTTCATAAAAGATGAATTCCAGTTGACTTTTTCTTGATTGCGTGGTTTCTTGGATCCGCTTCGCTGTTTTCGAACGTCATTCTCGCTCTTCACTTTGTTTTTTCCTCTGCGTCGGGCTTTTTCTTTGCCACGAGAGCGCACAACGGGCTGAGGGTGAAGGAAATCGTAGTCTTCTCTTTCTGCAAACTGCTGAGTGAGACGCTGCGTCCGGGCTTTCTCATAAATGGCCATTTTGCGGATGTGGTCATTGTAGGGTGTTTTTCGTCACCCCATTGAGATGGGATACGCGTGCGCTTGTCAGGCGTACTATAGATTCCCCCTACTTAGGGTAGGCCGGGGTTTAATGATTGTGGGGATCCGAATCTCCGGCAGCCGCGGACTAAGCTGCCGTTAATTACCCCTCGCCTTTGGAGCGAGGGAACCTCCGATTGACAGGTTAAACTGGTCATGCAAACTCAATGTGCAGTGTGCGTGTGTTGTGTTTTGAAAGGGAGGTTTTGGATATATTGGGAGCCACGCAGAGTTTTTATGGGGGTCTCGCTACCCGGATAGCGGGCTGGGGGTCAAGGGGGCTAGCAGCCCCCTTGCGGGGTGCGGGGCAGCGCCCCGTTAGAAATTTTTTTCTAACAGGGACAGTGTTGTGGAGTATGTGTGTTTGTACATATGTATAGATATACATGTATATATATAAAAAGTGGAAAAGACATCCAAAGGATGCGTGGGGCAGCTCCTTGGGCGCTGTGCGCCTAGGTGCTGTGCGCTCAGACGCTAGAGTGCCACGTGGGCGCTCTGTGCTTGAGCGCTGGGCGCTTGAGCGCAAGCGCGCCACGTGTCGGCACGAGGGCGGCTTGCGCTCGAGCGCAAGCGCGCCACGTGTCGGCACGGGGCGACTTGCGCTCGAGCGCTTGCGCTGGAGCGCAAGCGCGCCACGTGTCGACACCGGGGCGACTTGCGCTCGAGCGCTTGCGCTGGAGCGCAAGCGCGCCACGTGTCGGCACATGGGCGCTTTGCGCTCGAGCGCTGAGTGCTTGAGCGCAAGCGCGCCACGTGTCGGCACGCGGGCGCTCTGCGCTTGAGCATCGGCGAGAAAATAAGGCTTTTAGCCTAAGAAACAGAAGCTATGCTTCAGAAAGGAAATATTTATTATGTATATATGTATGGAGTTAAACTCGTAGGATGTTTTGAAGCTGATGAAGGGGGGTTCTTCTTCCTCCTCCTGTTGTTTGGCTGGATCTTGAAGATCAAGAGATGTGAGATCTCAAAATCTCTCCTTTTTGAGATCTGATGGGAGATCTGAGTTCCCCTTTGCGGGTTTTGTGGTGGAAAACTACTTAGTTTTGGAAAAGAAAGAGGAGAACTCTTGATTTAATTCAAAAGAAATGAGAAGGTTTAGAACCTTGGAGAAGGAGCAGGAGACACAAAGAACCCTAGTTTTTGGGGGAATGAAAAATGTATGCTTTATTCATCATCATGTTGCCTTATATAGGCTTACATATTTACATATAGCCCCTTGGGCTTTACAAAAATGGCGTTTTAGCCATCCCATGGCCCATGTGCCATTTCATTTTTGCATATAAGCCATGGGCTTACAAAATATTGGCTTTATGCCCATTTTGTTTACATTCATGCATAAACAATTACATAAAAATTATTTATTACATGATTTTGTTGTTGGCATGGGGAGGCTGGCTGCGGGCTCGACTTGGGCATGGGCCCGCTTGACCCAGGCTTGGGGTTGACTTTGATTTTGACTTGGTCAACCGGGGTGTAAATTTTTACCCCAACAAATTGCCCCCCATCAATAAATGCACACAGCATATGTGGGTCGTGTGCATAAAATTGATGGATCTTCTTTTGCGTGGAGGCGACTTGCTTTGGTTCCCACTTTTTGGGATGCACTGCCCTTTTTACGACATGGACGGTCGGTGATTGACGCGTCTCCGAGATAGAGTGTACGTGGTAGACGTTTCCCTAGCCCGGAGTGATTTCGTTGACGTGCCCCCGGCGCGGAGTGTCGCTGGTCGACGTTTTCCCAAGGCGGAGTATCGGCTGGTTGACGTGTCCCCGAGACGGAGTGTCTGCTTGACGTTTCCCCGATATGGAGTGTCGCTGGTCGACGTGTCCCCGACGTGGAGTGTCTGCTGGTTGACGTATCCCCGAGACGGAGTGTCGCTTGTTGACGTGTCCCCGGCGCGGAGTGTCGCTGATCGACTTTTCCCCGGCGCGGAGTGTCGCTGATCGACTTTTCCCTGGCGCGGAGTGTCGGTGGTTGACTTTTCCCCGGCGCGGAGTGTCGGGTTGACTTTTCCCCGGCATGGAGTGTCGCTGATCGACTTTTCCCCGGCACGGAGTGTCGCTGGTTAACTTTTCCCCGGCACGGAGTGTCGCTGATCGACTTTTCCCCGACGCGGAGTGTCGGGTTGACTTTTCCCCGGCACGGAGTGTCGCTGATCGACTTTTCCCTGGCGCGGAGTGTCGGGTTGACTTTTCCCCATCACGGAGTGTCGCTGGTTGACTTTTCCCCGGCGCGGAGTGTCGCTGGTTGAATTTTCCCCGGCACGGAGTGTCGCTGATCGACTTTTCCCCGGCGCGGAGTGTCGCAGGTTGACTTTTCCCCGGCACGGAGTGTCGCTGATCGACTTTTCCCCGGCGCGGAGTGTCGGGTTGAGCGGAGTGTCGCTGATCGACTTTTCCCCGGCGCGGAGTGTCGCGGATCGACTTTTCCCCGGCACGGAGTGTCGCTGATCGAATTTTCCCCGGCGCGGAGTGTCGGGTTGACTTTTCCCCGGCACGGAGTGTCGCTGATCGACTTTTCCCCGGCGCGGAGTGTCAGGTTGACTTTTCCCCGGCACGGAGTGTCGCTGATCGACTTTTCCCCGGCGCGGAGTGTCGGGTTGACTTTTCCCCGACACGGAGTGTCGCTGATTGACTTTTCCCCGGTGCGGAGTGTCGCTGGTTGACTTTTCCCCGGCACGGAGTGTCGCTGATCGACTTTTTCCCGGCGCGGAGTGTCGGGTTGAATTTTCCCCGGCACGGAGTGTCGCTGATCGACTTTTCCCCGGCACGGAGTGTCGGGTTGACTTTTCCCCGGCACGGAGTGTCGCTGATCGACTTTTCCCCAGCGCGGAGTGTCGGGTTGACTTTTCCCCGGCACGGAGTGTCGCTGATCGACTTTTCCCCGGCGCGGAGTGTCGGGTTGACTTTTCCCCGGCACGGAGTGTCGCTGATCGACTTTTCCCCGGCGCGGAGTGTCGCTGGTTGACGTTCCCCTGATGCGGAGTGTCTGTGTTGGACGTTTCCCCGATGCAGAGTGTCGCTTGTTGACGCAGAGGTCGATGTTGGAATTGGTTAGCTTGATTTGTTTGATTTGGGTTGACATCAGCATCGCTACAGTGGAATATGGTACCAGGAGCGAATCATCATCTGTCTTTGAGAGGATTTGGGAATTTGGGGTTTTTGTTTGGCATCTGCATTGCTGCACTGGAATAATGCCAGGAGCAATTCATCATGTGCCCCGGGAGTATTTTTTTTTTTGCATCTGTATTGCTGCACTGGAATAATGCCAGGAGCAACTCATCATGTGCCCCAAGAGGATTTGGATTTGGTTTGTTTTCGTTTGGCATCTGCATTGCTGCACTGGAATAATGCCAGAAGCAACTCATCATGTGCCCCGAGAGGATTTGGATTTGGTTTGTTTGGCATCTGCATTGCTGCACTGGAATAATGCCAGGAGCAACTCATCATGTGCCCAAAGAGGATTTGGGAATTGGTTGGCTTCTGCATCGCTACACTGGAATATGGTACCAGGAGCGACTCATCATTCGCCACTTTAGGGTTGGGGAGCGATGGCTTAGGAGACAGGTTTAGATCCCTGTCACCTAAGACTTTTCAATTTTATGGGCCGTGAGGGTCCCATAAAAGCATTTTCTCCCTGCGAGTCGTAAGGATCCCGCAGGTGTATTTTCTCCTTAGGAGTCGTGAGGATTCCTAAGGGTGTTTTTCCTTTGTGAGTCGTAAGGATCCCACAAAGGTTTGTTCTCCTCATGTATCGTGAGGATACATGAGTGAATTTCCCTCGTTCCCAGTTTAATGACTTAGAGGTCGATTGTTTCCAGTTTAACGACTTAGAGGTCATCTGTTTCCAGTTTAAAGACTTAGAGATCTACTATTTCCAGTTTAACGACTTAGAGGTCATCTGTTTCCAGTTTAACGACGTGGTGGTCATCTATTTCCAGTTTAAAGACTTAGAGGTCTACTGTTTCCAGTTTAACGACTTAGAGGTCGTCTGTTTCCAGTTTAACGACGTGGTGGTCATCTGTTTCCAGTTTAACGACGTAGAGGTCATCTGTTTCCAGTTTAACGACGTAGAGGTCATCTGTTTCCAGTTTAACGACTTGGTGGTCATCTGTTTCCAGTTTAACGACTTAGAGGTCTTCTGTTTCCAGTTTAAAGACTTAGGGGTCTATTGTGCCCAGTTTAACGACTTAGCGGTCATCTGTTTCCAGTTTAACGACTTGGTGGTCATCTGTTTCCAGTTTAGAGACTTAGAGGTCTACTATTTCCAGTTTAACGACTTGGTGGTCATCTGTTTCCAGTTTAACGACTTGGTGGTCATCTGTTTCCAGTTTAACGACTTGGTGGTCATTTGTTTCCATTTTAACGACTTAGAGGTCATCTGTTTCCAGTTTAACGACTTAGAGGTCTACTGTTTCCAGTTTAACGACTTAGAGGTCATCTGTTCCCAGTTTAACGACATAGAGGTCATCTGTTTCCAGTTTAACGACTTGGTGGTCATCTGTTTCCAGTTTAACGACTTGGAGGTCATCTGTTTCCAGTTTAAAGAATTAGGGGTCTATTGATGGCGAGCTTGGAATTTTGGGGTAGGGGCCGGCATCAGCGTTGCTAACACTGAAGCAGAGGTGCCGGGAGCAATTCCTCATTTGCCTACTCTTGTTGGCGGAGCGATGGCTTAGGAGACGAGTTTAGGTCCCTATCGCCTAAGGCTTTTCAATTTTATGGGCCGTGAGGGTCCTATAAAAGCATTTTCTCCCTGCGAGTCGTGAGGATCCAGCAGGTGTATTTTCTCCTTAGGAGTCGTGAGGACTCCTAAGCGTGTTTTTCCTTTGTGAGTCGCAAGGATCCCACAAAGGTTTGTTCTCTTCATGTATCGTGAGGACATATGAGTGCGTCTTCTTAATGGAGCATAACTCCAAAGGCGGAGACCAGCCGCGTAACTGGTGATTATGGTAGGGCATGGGTATGATGAAAATTATTTGAGCCCGTGGATTGTATACGGCAGTCAATTTGGGGACTGGCCGTAGGGCCGGGAGAATTTTGGAAATTTAAATTTTTGTTGGCGTCTGCATCGCTGCACTGGAATATGGTACCAGGAGCGACTCATCATTCGCCTTTTTTTTTACCGCGATTGCTCTATCATTTCAGCTTTTCTTATCGCGAAGGTCGCGATTGCCCTATAATTTCGGCTTTTATTCGCGGTTGCCCCATCATTTCGGCTTTATTTTCATCTTTATTTTCACTCGCTGATTTTTATTGCGAGTTGCCCCATCATTTCGGCTTTTCTTTATTTTTCTTTTATTTACACATTTTTTTGTTTATTTACACTTTTTTTTTACATTCCCAGTTTAACGACTTAGAGGTCGATGGTTCCCAGTTTAACGACGTGGGGGTCATCTTTGCTTATCCCAGCTCCTTGAACTTTGATCTTGGCGGAGCTGTGTTAATGACCTAGCTCCGCGGCTTGCCGATACATCCGAAGATTGTGAGGTTTTTCCAAGCTTATATTGGTCCTCTGCCCAATCTTTGAAAATATAGCAGTCTTCGATGGTATGACCCACCACTCTATGATATGGGCAGTATACGGGATTGCCGGTCATGTTCATTTCCTGTGGCCTCTTTGAAACAGGCAGTTGCAGACCATTGTTCAAGGCGTCCATGAATATTTTGCGGACTTCATCCCTCCTGAAGGAGTATACCTTCTTCTTTCTCTCCATTGGAGTAGGTGCCTTTACTGATGCTGGTCCTCGAGGCCGATCGGTCTTTGGTTCGCCCTTTTCAGATAATGGCACATGTCTGGGAGGATTAGGTTCCCGAAAGGCTTCGGTCTCCATTTGCATGAAATCGGCGGTCGTAGCTTGACTGTTTGCTAACGCGCCTTTAGACAGTTCTATCTCTCCCGTCCTGTATTGCCTTTCGACCCAATCTTTGAAGACGAAGCAGTCCTCAATGGCATGACCTATCACCCTATGATAGGGGCAATATTTTAGGTCACCGGTCATATTCTCTTCTTGCGGTCTCTTTGATTCTGGCAGTTGTAGACCGCTTCTTAGGGCGTCCCTGAATATCTTGTGGACCTTTTCCCTCTTGAAGGAATAGACCTTTTCCAGCTTCTCTTTCAGAGGTGATTCCCCCTCGGCGTATGTATCGGAGGGACTGGAGGCTGATTGCGGCCGTTTTTCGCGAAGGCGCTCCGCTTTTAGGTTGAAAGGGATATCAGTTGGCTGCCCCCGGGTATCAATCCCTGGCTCATGAGCCAAAATTTGATTCTGCTGTAATTGCAATCGGGCGACTTGGGTTGTGAGATCTGCCACGACGTTTGCCAGCTCGTCGACTTTGGAATAGACCTCGGCCATCTTCTCATCCCTGTCCTGAAACTGCCTTTGAAGCCATTGGAATAATGCTTGTTCTGTAGTTCCGGCTATGACAACCGGATAATCTTTATTGCCCGAGCTCAATTCCGTAGGAACCATGGGCTCCTCTGGCTTATCGGCCTGAGCGGGCTCTTCATCATTTACATCGAGCCGATGCTGGGTAGCGTCAACCATATCATCACCATGGCTGTGAAGAAGAGGAAGGTTCGTTTCTTCATGTCCGGCCATGTAGACAGTGTGGATAACACATTCAACCATTCTTTTATCACTGGCAGCTGGTTTCGCGGAGCGATTCGGGCTTTGGAAATTCGTAAATTTTAACATGGCCAGAGCCCTAGCCCTTTTGTTGGCTCTATATCTGAGCCGCTTCTGCCTCAGCTTCTCTGCCTTAAGCGCTTGGCAGGCTTCTGCTCTTCGGGAAGCCGCCATAGGCCGAGCGATGGGGATGCTTGAGAAGACATCTGCCTGCATGTCCGTCGAAGGTATCGCCTGGGCTTGCCCATTACGTCTTGCAGCTTCTTTTGTTCCGATGGCTTTGCCCCCAGTTGGGGCCATGGAAAGCCTTCCAGACACCGATTTGCGTTTGGGTTGGGACGCCCTCAAGATTACCACATTCGGTCTCCTGCCTTTCGAGACCGGTCTGTCTGTTGCTGGAGCTTGAGGAGCCGGGATGGCGCCAACTGGCATGAACATGATAGAGCTGAATGGTAGCAGCGGCTCCTCCCATTGTCTCCTGAGACTGGACGGAAGGACCGTCCTAGAGTCTATCCTCATCGTGTAGGAGACGGGAGCTGAGTTCATCATCGAAGACATCATCGGAAGGTGATTGCTTGAAAATCTGCATGAAAAAGCATTATTTTTAGTATAAATACAGGTATGTATATTGATTGAGTTCGCATGAACGCTTAACCCGAAATATGGGAGGAGAGACTGGTCCCACCTGGCGTGCCAGAATCTGTAGGGTGTTTTTCGTCACCCCATTGAGATGGAAATACGCGCGCGCTTTTCAGGCGTACTACAGATTCCCCCTGCCTAGGGTAGGCCTGGGTTTAATGATTGTGGGGATCCGAATCTCCGGCAGCCGCGGACTAAGCTGCCGTTAATTACCCATCGCCTTTGGAGCGAGGGAACCTCCGATTGACGGGTTAAACTGGTCATGCAAACTCAATGTGCAGTGTGCGTGTGTTGTGTTTTGAAAGGGGGGTTTTGGATATATTGGGAGCCACGCAGAGTTTTTACGGGGGTCCTTCTACCCGGATAGCGGGATGGGGGTCAAGGGGGCTAGCAGCCCCCTTGCGGGGTGCGGGGCAGCGCCCCGTTAGAAATTTTTTTCTAACAGGGACAGTGTCGTGGAGTATGTGTGTATGTACATATGTATAGATATACATGTATATATATATAAAAAGTGGAAAAGACATCCAAAGGATGCATGGGGCAGCACCTTGGGCGCTGTGCGCCTAAGTGCTGTGCGCTCAGACGCAAGAGTGCCACGTGTCTACACGTGGGCGCTCTGCGCTTGAGCGCTGGGTGCTTGAGCACAAGCGCGCCACATGTCGGCACGGGGCGACTTGCGCTCGAGCGCTTGCGCTCGAGCGCTTGCGCTCGAGCACAAGCGCGCCACGTGTCGGCACCGGGGCGACTTGCGCTCGAGCGCTTGTGCTGGAGCGCAAGCGCGCCACGTGTCGGCACGCGGGCGCTCTGCGCTTGAGCATCGGTGAGAAATGGAGGCTTTTAGCCTAAGAAACATAAGCTATGCTTCAGAAAGGAAATATTTATTATGTATATATGTATGGAGTTAAACTCCTAGGATGTTTTGAAGCTGATGAAGGGGGGGTTCTTCCTCCTCCTCCTGTTGTTTGGCTGGATCTTGAAGATCAAGAGATGTGAGATCTCAAAATCTCTCCTTTTTGAGATCTGATGGGAGATCTGAGTTCCCCTTTGCGGGTTTTGTGGTGGAAAACTACTTAGTTTTGGAAAAGAAAGAGTAAGACTCTTGATTTAATTCAAAAGAAATGAGAAGGTTTAGAACCTTGGAGAAGGAGCAGGAGGCACAAAGAACCCTAGTTTTTGGGGGAATGAAAAATGTATGCTTTATTCATCATCATGTTGCCTTATATAGGCTTATATATTTACATATAGCCCCTTGGGCTTTACAAAAATGGCGTTTTAGCCATCCCATGGCCTATGTGCCATTTCATTTTTGCATATAAGCCATGGGCTTACAAAATATTGGCTTTATGCCCATTTTGTTTACATTCATGCATAAACAATTACATAAAAATTATTTATTACATGATTTTGTTGTTGGCATGGGGAGGCTGGCTGCGGGCTCGACTTGGGCATGGGCCCGCTTGACCCGGGCTTGGGCCCACCTGGCTTGGGGTTGACTTTGATTTTGACTTGGTCAACCGGGGTGTAAATTTTTACCCCAAAAGTCATCCCGAACCTTTTGACCGGCTTATCTTATAGCTTGTCAACTTGTTCTTCGAACGACGAACTTGACAATATTTCGGTGGGATTTTGTTCCTTTCTAACACCATAGCTATCTGGAAAAGTATTCCTTTCTACATAGGAACTATTTATGGTGCGGCAGCCATGGAATCGCTCCCATTTCTTGGAATGAACATATCCGAGCCCGGTTGTTTCCATCTTCCTGTTAGGCATTCTTCGCTGAGTCCTGGGGACATCCCAAATCTTTTTGTAGAACTGGACTTATCGAGTAGTTTGTTTGAAGGGTACGCCTTTGAATCTTAATAGTCTTTTCAATCCCTCTGCGTAATATCTGGGCAAACGGATTGGTTGAAGCCTGTCAAGCGCAAAATCGGCACCATGCCAGACTTTTTTTTTCCACTTTGGTCCCCATAGACTGATATAAGAGGATTGCCTTTTCACTTCTTCGTCAAGGAGGGACGTAGAAAGTTTGCAGCTCTTGTACGCTGTATGTATCAAGCACATCAAATTCTTTATAATGTCGTGGCGGAACCATAGTGATTTGTAAACTCCGATCGGCTCCAATAATGGTTTGTGTTGACGGGCGAGTGGAGAACACGGCGTTGACCTCGTCCTCAGAGTCACTGCCAAAGACCAAAACATGATTAAATGGTTCGGTCCTGTTGCACTAGGGTTGCCTCGAGTAGACTATTTCCTCATCTTCTTCGGTGTCACTCCCAAAGACCGGGATGGTGCGACAACTTTTTCTTTATTCTCCGGCTTATGACATCTTTCCGTGTCTTTGAAGTCCGGTAGGAAGTACTTTGCGTCTTCATATTTTCGGACTTCATTTACGGAGAACGGATTTAGCTCCCCCATGATGGTGTACTCGAGGCCGTTTTTGAAATACTTCATACAATGGTGTTGTGTAGAAGGGATGACGTTGTACTCAAGTAACCAAGGGTGGGCGAGCAGGGTGTTGTAGCAAGTCTTGGCGTCGATGACATGAAATTTGATGTCAGTGACGAGTAGCCCAAAGCGTAATGTCAATATTACGGACCCAAGCGTCCGTGATGATTTTGAGTCGAAACTAGAGATGGTAATTTTGTCCCGAGCCAGGTGCTGAACATTCATGCAGATCTCCTTCAGCACCTTCACGTTGAGAAGGTTAACGGAGGACCCGTTTTCGACCAGGATCTTCCCTATCTTGATGTCATGACAGTACCCGGTGACATACAGAGGATGGTTGTGATCGCAGGTTTCGAGGAGAAGATCTTCATCGTTGAATGTGATGTCAGCTGTATGGAACTTTTCCAGTTCGTCTTTCATCTTTTCTTCTGAAAGGAAAGCTTGGAACTGGTTGGGCTCCTGTAGTGTCCTGATCAGAGAATCTCTTACTTCAATAGATAGGAGGAGAGTATCCAGTATGCTCAGTTGTGAGGGTATCTTCCTCAAATGTGCAAGGACATTGTAATCCACCTTGTTTTTCTCAGGCGGGTCCTTGGCAACGAGCTCTTTGACGACTCTATCATCGAGGGAAATTTTCTATGGGACCTTTTCCTTCCTCTGTATGCTTTGCTTGAACCTTTGTTTGTAGGTCCAAGATTCTTTTCAGGAAACGTACGGTTACGCAGCTGAATGTTTTCGCAGTTCTTCTCCTCTTCTTCTTTTCCAGAGGTGGATTCTTTGAAGAGAGGGCCGAGGGTTATTTTTTCCTTAGAATCGCTGCCGAATGTAAGAACTTGAGATTTTTCTTTTTTCAAACTGGTGTCAACCATATGACAGTTGCCATCCGTTCTTTCACGCTCGTCTGTCGCGCTTCTTTGCTGTCGACGGGTTTTGTGCTTCATCCGCTTGAATTGTTGCCGGTGAACAACGTATCTTTACCACCACTTCTTGAAGGCATTGCACTCTTTGGTAGGGTGTGTGACCCTCCGATGATATAGGCAATAGTTCAGACGTGAAATCTCTCTGTTGAGGCATGTGGCCCCGGGAATATTTCCCTTGAGAGATGGCAGCTTCATCTCCATTGACAGGGCTTTGGTGAACAGTTTCTCCGTCTTGAAACTGATTTTGTTTACCGCGGGTGTGCTTCGGTCCGGTTGGAGTACTTTACGACTCTTCCTCATCGTGTCTTCTTCATCCTGCCGCCAACGCTCGGCCTTTTCATATATGGCCGTTTCACTCTCTCGGTCGGCTCTGTTCTTTTGAAAAGCTCCATTTAGCAGCCTTTCAATTGGGTCTTCTGGAAGCTCCAGGGATTTTGGCACCGATCCTATCCCTAGTTCCTCTACGTTTCGTCCCGACGCTGACGGAATTTCTTCGTTATTTAACGACGAATGAGAAACCATGTGGCAACTTACTACATAATCTTCAGTTTCTCCCGACGAGCCATTTCCCTCATCATCGTCACTATCTCCGTTCCCAAATATATGGTTGAGAAACTTTTCGAGGGTGACTGGGGTCCGCACATTCTGGTTGTATTCCTCCAGCGTGTTGATGTACTTTTGCATGTCCGTGCGCTTGTCGTCAGGCTGCGCGGGCTTCTTGGTCTCCTTCTTTCCCTTCGAAGACTTTGAAGGCTTGACCGGGGTGTTTTGCCCATTTTTGACACTTTTTAGTATGGGACGCGGCTTCAGCATCCCTTCAATGATCTCGGGCTCTAGCGGGCTTTTCCACCTGATTGCCGGACTTGTTTGAAGATCCTTCAACGTTCTTTTGGTTTTAGCTGAAAGGACAACTTCTCACGGAGCTTCTTCCACAAATGAGCATGATGCCTACGGTGCATCCACCTTTTTAGGAGAGTTCCTCTGTGGCGGGTTCACCCTCTAGTTCTCGGAAAGCGCAAATTTCCCCCGTTGATACTGGTTCTCGATCTAATTTTTGAAGACGTAGCAATCTTCAATCGGGTGGCTCACCATACTGTGACAGGCGCAGTAGTTGAGGTTGTTGGCGTCACCGGGCTGCGGTGAACGTTTTAGGTCTGGCAGAGTGATGAGTTTGTTGCACCCTTCCAGTTCGAACAGTCTCCTCGTTTTATCACGGGAAAACAAGTAAGCATGTTCTGGCTTCTCTTCGAGGGATTGGCGTGGGCGTGTGTTGCTTTGGCGAGCAACCGGTTTCAGGTCATTGGGCTGTTGTTGAGTGTTGGCAACAAAGGCCGCTTTCCCTTTACCTTTTGCATTCCGAGTGTCCATTTTTGAAGAGGGAGGCTCGTGGCCTATCTGGTCCATTTGGGCCAACTTGTCGATCAGAGCCTAGAAGGTGGTCGGCTTAAAGAACGTCATGAACCGGGATACAGTCACCTGAGGGTCGAGAGTCCCTATGAACATGCCCACGGCACGAGCCTCTTCGATGCATTGTTCACATTTCGACCATAGGTTCCACCACCGAATGACATATTGAACCCAGGTCTCTCCTGGATTCACCCTGGCATTGATTAATGTCGTGATCGTGGTGCGCTCGCTTGCGCTGGAGAACCGCTGCGTGAATAGTAGTTCCATTTCCGTGAATGTTCTGATGGAGTCATTTGGGAGCTCTGAGTACCATTCAAACGCCGTCTCTGACAAGCTGCCAACAAACTGGCGAAGCAGCAATTTGTCGTCGCTTCCGGTATTGCCTCATAGACCTCTGAATTGAGCGACGTACTGATGCAGGTTTCCCGTTCCTTTGTGCACATGGAATTTGGGGATCGTATATCCCGGCGGGTACTTGATTTGATCGTACCAGCCCGGGTACGGTCGCCCGGTTCTGACGACTTGGCCAGCCGCTTCACTTGCCTGATGAGCTCGTATTTGTTGAGCTATGTAATCATCAAGGGAAGCTTTGGAGATCGTTTCCTCCCTAGCTACTGATAAAGCTGGAAGTGGGTTTGATGTTTCTTCTCTGTCGTCCTCAATGATTATCGGCGGGTCTTTAGCTGGAGGTTCTGGCTGGATCATCATTCCAACCATGTCTTGGAACAGGAGTGCCATCTGTTTTATATTAGCCGTTTGTTCCACGACCTCCTTATCCTTTCTTTCCAGCACCCTTCGCAGGAACTCCGTATCGGTCTCCTGTTCCTAGCGCGTTCAGACACTAATTCCGGGCTTTCTTTCTACCCGGTTAGTGCTGCCGTTTTCGTCAGCATCTCCTTGAGCTTTTGTTGCTGCTCCTGAGATTTTGTCAACGACCGAGTTTGCGGCCGATGACCCACGGAAGCACGGCTCTCCTCTTTTCCAGAAGCCATGTAAACCGTGTGCATGATCATGCCCCAGACATAGGGCATTTGGATCCATCACCTTTGGGATTTGCTGCCGGCAGTGGGAGATTCTTCGGCCTTCTATATTTGTGAGAAGTCGATGTTGAAGGAACCATTGTAACAGGCGCCTGTATGAAAGAAGTCCCTCGCTGTATAGTGGAGGGATGATTTTCCTCTTGTCAATCCTTCATTTTCTTCGGTTGACGAGAGTAGTTCTTGTTGATCACAGAATCTTGGACCTTCCGCCAGACCTTGTGGATTTAGGAGGACAGCCGCTGAGGGGGCTGCTCCGGCTTTTCCTGCTTCATATTTTCAGCAGAAAGTGGAGATTTCTTCAACACCGCTGTTGTGGAGTTCTTCCGCACCCTTCTAAGAGGTTCAAAGCTATTCCCGATTGGAACAACAGCGTCAACTTCCACCATTGGAGCTGGTGGAGTGCGTCCAGAAAGGGAGTTATCCCCAGCTCTTCTCACTCGGCGCCAGTGGCGATGTCGGGCATACCTTGCCGATGGGACCACCTCATTTGTGGAAGCGGCTCCATCGTGCCCCCTGTTTTGGTTAGGGGTTGCTGCTGGTGCCAACCTGTCGAAGACCGACGTCCGTTGAGAGGGAACAACCAATCTTTCAAAGGCTGACTTTCTGGCAGGTGAAGCACTTTTAATGCCTTCGCCCGTAGTAGGAGTGGGCAGGACTGTTCGTTTTGGAATAGCCCCTTCAGGTATCGTGATTCCCTTTGTGGGCCCACTTGAGCTTCGGCTCAGCCTGTTGAAGACTGAGGTGGTAGACTTGGACGACCCGTTGAGAGAGGTCGTGGTGGTTGCAAGTCGATCGAAGACCGACTTCTTAGGGGCTTCCTATAGCGGCACTGGGGCACTGAAGCTTGCTAGAGGGAGCATGGTCCCGAAGAACTATCCAGTGGTGGCTTGAGTCACCTTCCCCACCGGTATTGAAAAGATGGAGGCATCATTAGGCCCATATGTCACTCCTCCTGTTGGGACGGAGTGGGAGTTGTCGTTGCAGTTAGTGCAGCTAGAAGACATTGATGTTTCTTCTGCTTTCTGCACAGGAACAAGACACCAAATCTTAGTACCTCGAATCTAAAGGCAACCATAGCAAACCGCGATTTTGTTTGCGAACACGATACACGAAGTGTGGAGTGGAAAGAGGAAGAGGTCCCACCGGGCGTGCCAGAATCTGTTCTCCGCCGAAAGACGCGACCGAGACGTTGGGACATCCGGTCGAATTTTGGGGGCAGATGTTATTTGGATTTATCCATCCACCTCTCCGAAGATACCAAGTTGATTTATGACAACGTATATCGGAGGTTTGGACGGATGCGGCCATTGTAGCAGACTTCGTCAGATTCCCCCTCGTTTGCGAGGGTTTTTTGATTGTGAGGATGCTTTTCCTTACAGGCGCAAGCCCCTACAGTTAATTACGTTACCGCATCGCGATAACCACTTTCTCTTGCTCCAGAAGTTCACCTCGTGTCGTGTGTGTTTGTTTTATTTTTGGTTGCCCGTGGATTGTATACGGAGACTAATTTGTGTCCTCGCCCGTAGGGCGTGGATTAGTCCAAATCCGTATACCTTAGATTTGTGTTTGTTTTATTTAAGGCTCGTTAATCTGGTTTGAGATTAAGATCGACTTAAATGTATGTGAGCAGTTAGGGCTCAGTTGGTTCTTTGTTAAGGATATGTTAGTCCAATTTGAGACTAAGATCTACTTACCAAGATGTTAGGATAATTTTTGCTTTAGATCCAACTAAAGAGCATTTGAGCTCTGTTGTTTTAGTTTAAGAACGTTTCGGTCCCTTATCTCCATTTTGGAAGCGAAGTTGTAGTTTGAGGAAATTTCGGTCTGTTGATCACCAATTTTGAGGTGAGATTTTAGTTTAAGAACGTTGCGGTCCATTGTCGACTTACACACACGTGTATTTGTCACGTGACGAAGTGAACGGTGTCGATATGGATTGTGACCTATTTGAGGCACGATCCGATTTGGGGAATGCACGTCGACTTAGAAGTGCATTAAAAGAAGTTGTTGGTCGTCAGGACCCGCCAAATCTCTGAAGACGTTGAGGAATTACAACGACATATATCAGAGGTGTGAAGAGATGTACCCTTAAACCAAATCCCATATTTGAGGGAAAAGTTCATGATGGATCATTTAAGAATCATTAGTCATTTTAGAGACTAAGATTAACTTAGGAGGTGTGGGATGAACATCATTTTGGATATACAGTTGACGGATTATCATTTTGGATATCATCAATTGACAAATCATTAGTCTTGTTTGGGAATAAGATCAATTTGTGGAATGATGAGCACAGAGGGGTTTTGACTTTGGAAGAATTTAGTCAATATGGGTTAGATCTGGGTCTCCATAATTACCCAATAGTGCTAAGTGCCGAGGCATACAATACCCACGTGCATTTCATGTGTGCACTGGAATAATGTTAAACACTATAGTTCTGTGGCGCTCACGTGACACACGTGAGGCATCGGATTAGTGTTAAACACTAGAGTTCTGTGGTGCTCACGTGACACACGTGAGGCATCGGATTAGTGTTAAACACTAGAGTTCTGTATCGCTCACGTGACACACGCGAGGCACTAAATTATAGGCATTGCCTATTCATTTCCCTCTTTTTATATATAAGTGCTAAGCACCTGGTTCTTATGGCGCTCACGTGTGGTGTCCCAGCCGTTTCTTTCTGTTCATTGGAAGCACTCACGTGGAAGACACATGAGCTTTCATGATAGTGTTAAACACTAACGAATCACCAAGATGTTCTTCTATGATTCTTGAAGATTTTGATCTCATATTAATTACATTTATAGTCATTAGGATTTAGGTTTGGAAGGTCTCAGATTATGATCATCATCTGGGCTGAGGATTCAAGTTCTCCTTCTGTTCTTTGCAAGAATTAAATTCTTTTTATAGGGTTAAGCCCTAGTTTTCAGAGGAATTAAATTCCCATATGTTTTTTTGTAAGAGTTAAACTCTTTAAACCCAGTTCTTTCTCATAGGCTTTGAATCTGCATGACAGAATCTCCCCAATGAGAATTAAATTCTCAACTTGTGGGGAAATCTGTTTCTGCATATCTCAACAAGAGGAAGAACTAAGTTCTTATATGAAGGGTTAAAACCTTAGAGAGACAAAGAACAATCTTTTCGTTTTTTCCTTTACCTAGTGTTTCAAGGAAACAAGTCTTTTCTTTGAGAATTAAATTCTCTTGTTCTTCAAAAGCTCACTGTATATTCTTTAAGTTTCTGGAGAGTTCTCTCTTTCTGCTGTCGTCTCTCCTCCTGAAACTTGAAGTCTCGGGTTCTTTATATAGTGGATAGAAGTTTGTTAATTAGTTTTAGGAAATCTCTCATTGAGAGACTCCAATTGATTTGGAGATTTTACCCACCGTTGGATCTTTGATTCAAGGGTTTCTGTCTTACAGAACATATTTTTTTTGTTTTTTAAAAAGATCGGGGAAATATTTTCCCATATGTAGAATTTTATTCTGTACAATAGTGGCTTTTAATCACCATTGGATTTTTAATACAAGGGTGCTCGGTTTAACGGAGCACAATCTCTCCTTGTTTAGAAAGATATGGAAAATATTTTCCATCTCATGGGATCTTTGATCCGCTAACTTTTTGTTTAACAGAAAATATCACTTCTCAATAGAATTTAATTCTATGCTTAATCACCATTGGATCTTTGATCCAACGGTTCCTTAATTCTACGTAGGGAGGTGCTCTCATGTGTTCAACATGTGAGGCTTATTTATTCTGTCAGCTGTTCGATTGCAGCGCCTATATGCTTTGCATATAGGCGCTCACATGTTTAACACGTGAGGATTATTAGCCTATAGTTTATTTGCATTGCAGTGCCTATATGCGTTGCATATAAGCACTCACGTGTTAAACACGTGAGACTCTATTAGCCTAGTAATTGTTTTAATTGCAGTGCCTATATGTGTTGCATATAGGCACTCACATGTTAAACACGTGAGGCTCCATTAGCCTATAGTTTGTTTGCATTGTAGTGCCTATATGCGTTGCATATAGGCACTCACGTGTCAAACACGTGAGGCTCTATTAGCCTATAGCTCTATTAGCCCATAGTTTGTTTGCATTGCAGTGCCTATATGCCTATAGTTTGTTTGCATTGCAGTGCCTATATGCGTTGCATATAGGCACTCACATGTTAAACACGTCAGGCTCTATTAGCCTATAGTTTGTTTGCATTGCAGTGTCTATATGCGTTGCATATAGGCACTCACGTGTTAAACATGTGAGGCTCCATTAGCTTAGTAGTTATTTTAATTGCAGTGTCTATATGCGTTGCATATAGGCACTCATGTGTTAAACATGTGAGGCCCTATTAGCCTAGTAGTTGTTTTAATTGCAGTGCCTATATGTGTTGCATATAGGAACTCAGGTGTTAAACACGTGAGGCTCTATTATCCTAGTAGTTGTTTTTAATTGCAGTGCCTATATGCATTGCATATAGGCACTCACGTGTTAAACGCGTGGGGCTGTTTTAGTTTTTCAGTTGTTTTAATTGCAGTGCCTATATGCGTTGCATATAGGCACTCACGTGTTAAATACGTGCGGCTGTTTTAGTGGGAAACTTTTCCTTACCCCCTTTTTTTTTATAAGAGAACAACTACATTACCCCTTCATCTTCTTTTAGGAAGCGGGGCATGACAGGTTTTAGTGGTGATCCATGCAGGTCCTCAATGTACTAAAATGAAATTGTTAACTGACTTATTATATCTGTGAATCTCATCCGCTTATATCAATTTCATGATTTCCTCATGTTCCTTGTCCTTTCCTTGGCATTCTGCATCCTGACTATGGCTTTCCTTTTCAGGTCATGACTAATCTTTCGGACAAGGACAACATGTCAGACATCACCTTGGAGTCTACGCTTGGATTTTCGGATGACAAAATATTATGCCCCCAGACAGTTATTTCTGACAGAGACTCGGAGGATGAGGAAGTTAATGTTGCAGTACCGGAGCCTATGATGGTCAATGTGTAAGTCCACGTTACTCGTCCCGGTTCTTTCGGGGCTACGGAATGGTGAAAAACGATTTTTTCGGTGAAGGGTAACACGGACTAGAAAATGGGATCTTTGCTAAACTAACAATTTAGCAACCTAACTACAAGTTTAACTAATATGTTAGGGGTTATACCTATTCTTGAACTCCTTCTCTTCTTCTTCTTGGAGTGGTTGGATCGGCCTCACCTCGTCGTCTCCTCTTGCCGAAGATGGATCCACCCGAAAGATTCTACCTTTGGCTCCTACCTCAATCGTGAGGAAACTAAAGTCCTTGGCTTGCCAGACCTTGAACTTTAGGATGGGTAGAGAAGTGTTTTTAGGGTTTTTTCTCAATGGCTCATGTTTCTCAACTCATGAGATATGAGAGCCATGAGCAAGAGGAAGAGGGAGAGCTTGGATGAGAGAGAGTGAGAATGATAGAATGAGAAAGACTTTTTACAACCATGCTATCAAAAACAAAAATAATCATGATAATAATAATAATTAAGTATTTGTGATGGTTCATGTCAATGGCATTATCATTTCATGCATTTAATGCATTTTGTAAACAACAAGCAAGCAAAAGTCATAGCCATGAAATGATGATGGTCAACAAGTCCAAAATAGTCAACCGGTCAACAAAGTCAACAAGTCAACAAAGTCAAACTTTCAACCCAACCATGGCACAATAATACTTAATTAATATTATTATTAATCATATTTCTTATTCTCATTAAGGTTTAGAAAATGTCAACAGTCAACAACCCTAATGAGAATCCTCTGCCTCTGTCTCTGTGAACCGTGCATACACATCCGCATTCGTGTTTCGAGGAATACGAATACAATCGAGATAAAACCAATCCCAAAACGCATACTAGGATCTGGCTTAAACCAAAGCCCGCTAGTAATAACTGCCCGGACACTAAACGTGCACAAGTGCGCGGATGTGAACGAACCCGGTCGCAAAACCATGCGACCTCTACTCTGTTTTGCCCAAAGGCGAATAGCTCTCTGTGTGGGACTCTAAGGACTCGACACTACGCTGGCAGTGGGTTTAACCACAGACTGCAAGCGGTACTAGCTGTACGTAATGGTCCCCAGCTAGATGCCGATAAGAAGACTGATGAGATGAACCCATCCGAACTCCTACTGAGCCTGAATGTGACAGTCTCCGTACAGTCAGGTCTGTTCGTCTGAGAACATCGCATGGCGGGCCTAGGGGGCGGTAAACTTCAGTCCCCTAATAGCGGTACAAGTCGTGTCGGAGTGAAGCCCAGAATACCCTGAGACAACACTGGAAAACCTACCAGTTTATCTCGCTTGCCCAGGCCAGGGACTTTGTGTAATGGCTCTCCTAGATACAGCGCGATATCAACCCCCAATACCAGGAGAGACGAATCTTGTCTAACCGTCACTGCCTCCAAGTGCTTCGGGACTGCACCAAACTACTACCTGTTTGCATGACTCCTTTGAGCCATGGTAGGGTAGTAATCAAAGTACAGTGGGAACACACTCGAGACGAGGTGACGGTGTCAAGTCAGCGGACTAAGCTGTACTCATGTCACCTGGGAACTGATAACTGACGATAGGGATAGTACCAACCAATAGTTCCCGACGAGTCCTGTCCAGTGTACTCGTAACCTAACGAGCACCCGCATACTATCTCAAGTACGACGTACTGACGGCTGTAGGACAGACCGTCTCCCCTGCTGGGATGAGAAGCGCATACGCTAGTCTACTCTGGAGTATCGATGCCCTGTCTCGATAGTCCTACGACTAGGGACCTGTATAAGGATGTGCTTGTGGATTATCCAGCCCCCACTAGTGTGACTGCCATCACAACGCTGGTAATCAAGCAAAGATCCTAAGGGCTCCACTAATGTGTATAGGCGATATGCTAAAAGAAACACACGTACACATTAAAGTAGAAACAAACCAAGTAGCATACTGCCATTTCGAGCAATATTGTCTATACAACTGTGAATATCCCAAGCTTCCATCAAGTAATATACAAACTAGTATGATACAGTAATGGCCTCTAGGGCATATACACTAACAATCTCCCACTTGCATTAAGGCCATGTACTGGCGTATCGAAGACCTATCATCTCGATCAACCGCTCGAACTGAGTCTGGGATAAGGCCTTCGTGAATGGATCTGCAGTGTTATCTTCTGTAGCAACCCTCCGAACCTCGATCTCCCGGCGATCCACGATCTCCCTGATCAGGTGATACCGCCTTAAGATGTGTCTGGACTTCTGATGGGACCTGGGTTCCTTCGCTAAAGCTATAGCTCCATTGTTGTCACAATACAGAGGTATTGGATCAACAATGGACGGAACCACCTGAAGTTCAGTCAAGAACTTCCTCATCCAGACGGCTTCTTTTGCGGAATCAGATGCAGCGATATACTCCGCTTCCATCGTCGAGTCAGCAATGGTTTCCTGTTTGGAACTCTTCCAACACACCGCCCATCCATTGAGGGTGAAGACATAACCCGACATGGACTTGGAGTCATTATTGTTACTCTGGAAGCTGGAGTCAGCAAAGGCCTCCATCTGGAGGTCTTTTCCGCCGTAAACCAAAAACATGTCCTTAGTCCTTCTCAGGTACTTCAGAATGTTCTTTACCGCTATCCAGTGCTTCTCCCCAGGGTTTGACTTATACCAGCTTACCACACTCAGTGCATAAGCCACATCTGATCTGGTACACAATATCGCATACATTATAGAGCATACCGCAGAAGCGTAGGGTATAATAGACATGCGATCCCTTTCCAAATCAGTCTTGGGAGACATCTCTTTGGAGAGGGTGATCCCGTGACAAGCCGGTAGATTACCGCGCTTGGAATCTTTTCAGTATGGTGTCGATGTACCTGGACTGTGAAAGTCCTAATATCCTCTTGGATCTATCACGATGGATCTGGATCCCCAGAATGTAAGAGGCATCACCCAGGTCTTTCATGTAGAACCTGTGTGACAAGAACCCTTTGCCAGATTGTAGCATAGGAATGTCATTTCCTATCAAGAGAATTTCGTCCACGTATAAAACGAGGAGTACGATAGTTCATGCTACAATTTTACTATAGATGCATGGTTCATCTGGATTTTTGATAAAACCAAATTCTTTGACCGTCTCATCAAAAAAGATGTTCCAACTCCGCGATGCCTGCTTTAGTCCATAAATGGACTTAAGCAACTTGCACACTTTTCCGCTGCTCCCTATCTGAATGAAACCCTCTGGCTGATCCATATAGACATACTCCTCTAAATTTCCATTTAGAAAAGCGGTCTATACGTCCATCTGCTAAATCTCATAATCGTGGAAGGCAGCAATAGCAAGAAGGATCCGAATGGATTTGAGCATAGCCACTGGAGAAAAGGTTTCGTTATAGTCCAAACCAGGTCTTTGACGAAAACCCTTTCCAACAAGTCTAGCCTTATAGGTCTCAACCTGTCCATCTACACCAATCTTCCTCTTGAAGATCCATTTGCATCCTACGGGTTTTACCCCTTCTGGAGCAACGTCCAAAGTCCATACTTTGTTGGTGTACATGGACTCCATTTCGGTCCGCATTGCATCCAGCCATTTTACCGAGTCAACGCTCTGAATGGCCTGCTCGAAGCTAGTCGGCTCATCATTATCAATGATGCAATCCTCTCTATCCCCGTCTATGAGAAAACCGTAGTATCTCTCGGGCGGATGAGACTGCCTACTACTTATGCGGAGCGGCGCAGGAATGTCCTATTCTTTCGAACCCTCTAGTTCTACTAAGCTTTCAGTAATAGCTCATGGTTCTGGAATTTCTTCCAGTTCTATTGCGCTCACACTTACCTGATTTTCCAAAAATTCAGTTTCTAAGAAGCAGGCATGACGAGAAACAAAAACCTTTTGTTCCTCTTCGCAATAGAAGAAATATCCCTTGGAGTTCTTTGAATATCACACAAACTTGCACTGTACTGAGCGTGCCTTGAGTTTGTCCGCATGCTGATTTTTGACAAAAGCTGGACATCCCCATGTCTTAATGTGCTTAAGATAGGGTTTCTTCCCACTCCACATCTGATATGGTGAGGTAGGCACTGTCTTAGTTGGAACTCGGTTCAAAAGGTATGCAGCTGATTCTAGTGCATATCCTCAGAATGATCGCGGCAACTCAGCGTTACTCATCATAGAACGTACCATATCTAATAGGGTTCGGTTCCGTCTCTCCGATACACCGTTATGTTGTGGAGTGTATGGAGGGATAAGCTGAGAGAGAATTCCATTCTCTTTTAGGTAATCCAGGAACTCGGCACTCAAGTATTCACCACCTCGATCAGATCTCAGTGTCTTGATACTTTTGCCTGTTTGTTTTTCTACTTCATTCTTGTATTCCTGGAATTTTCCAAAGGCTTCAGATTTTTGTTTCATTAAGAAGACATATCCGTACCTTGAAAAATCATCCGTAAAAGTAATGAAGTAAGAATAACCGCTTCGCACATGTGTAGACATTGGACCGCACACATCGCTGTGTACGAGCCCTAAGAGCTCGCTCGCTCTTACTCCGTGTCTAGTGAACGGAGTCTTTGTCATCTTTCCTTTGAGACATGATTGACAAGTTGCATATGATTGATATTCGAACGGATCCAAATATCCTTCTTTATGTAACTTCGTCAACCTTCTCTCATTGATGTGACTCAGTCTACAATGCCATAAGAAAGCATGATTTATTTCTGGAGACTTTCTTTTATGTGTATTCTGGACATTGAAAATCTGTGGTTGGTTTAATACGTATATACCGTTGTTTAATGTACCCGACCCAATCAGAACTTGATTAAGGTGAATGTTTACAACATTGCTTACAAATGCAAAATCATAACCTTCTTTAGACATTAAAGATACAGATATGATATTACAAGTCGCACTGGGTACAAAATAACAATCCCGTAAAACCAAAACATGTCCATCTGACAATCCCAAGTGATAGTCCCCCACGGACTCAGCATCCATGCCAGCTCCGTTTGCAACTCTGAGGGTCATATCACCTGCCTTCAAAACCCTAAGTTTTCTCAGTTCCTGCAAAGAATTACAGATATGAGATCCTGATCCGGTATCCAATACCCAGGAAGTAGAGTTTATTGATAGACAGTTTTCAATAACATACACACCTGAAGCCGAAGCCGCAACTTGCTTCAGGTCCTGGTTCTTGGCCTTCCAAGCCCTGCAATCCTTTTTTCAGTGTTCACTCTTGTGACAATAAAATCACTCTTCTTTCCCCACAAGCTTTCCCGCTACCTTTGTTGCTTTTTATTTTCCCTTCGCTTTCACTTTACTAACACCGCCCCTTGGTTTGGTGGGGGCTTTCTTCTTCTTTCCCTTGGCTTTCGCCTTAGACCTAGAAGAGGAAGGTCCTCCAACAAACAAAGTGGATGTTTCCCTACCTTTCTGTAGGGTGCCCTCTGCACTCCTCAGCATGTTGAGGAGTTCTGAAAGTTCAACTTCCTTTTCTTGCAAGTTGAAGTTCAGGATAAACTGGGCGTAAGTGGAAGGAAGGGACTGAAGAATCAAGTCAGTATAGAGCTCGTTCTCTAACGTGGTCCCAAGATCCGCGAGCTCTTCAATATAGCCAATCATCTTAAGCACGTGTTCCGCTACCGATGATCCGACGGCCAATTTCGCCGAAAACAGCTTTTTTGAGACTTCGTATCTGGCGATACGTGATTGCTCTCCATACAGTTCTTTCGTATGGAGAAATATGGATTCAAGGTCCATATTCTCGTGCCTCCTCTGATGTTCATTGTCCATAGAGGCAAGCACGAGGCACTTGGCCTTCGCGCGGTCGATCTCCCAGGTCTTACGGATTTCCTTATCCACGACGCTGGAGGTGGGACCTGGGACAGGGGGAGCTTTGGTGGTAAGAAGATACCCCAGCTTGTCATAAGTGATTGCCATTTTGACATTCCTGAGCCAATCTTTGTAGTTTGACCCTGTCAATATGTTTTTATCTAGTAATAACTTAAGTCCGGTCATGACGATTGGTCGCTGCAATTAGGAGAGAGAGAAGAAACAATTTAGCATGATGCTCTTGCAAGTTTAGAGTGGTTTTTAGTTTGTCTAAACAGGATGGCTCCCACTGTTTCTCGAATTCCTCCTCAAACCAAAAAGGAAGAATTAGTCGGGATCAATCTCACCGTACAATACTTGCTTAACCGTTCAGCCAGGCCAGTGTTGGTACTTCGAGGGAGATTTTCCAACGCTTTCGCGAAGTTACTTAATTAAATAACCTCTTTTCCCTGTGGGCGTAGCCCCGCTAACACCTTTCTAGACACCTACTTGGTTTATAGCATTGATCGTTAAGTGAGAAAGTTCCTGAGGAGTAGCATTTACTCACAGTAGGATCGGGATCCAAATATCATCGTGTGACAAAACTGAAGGAATCCTACCAGAATCATCACACTCCAAATGGTATGCAGTGCTAGCAAGTTTCAGTTTCTTTAGAAACTCCCGATGTGGATTTTTGCCCCATGCTCTTATGACCTTGACTTTGGCCAACAAATCATAAGTCACATGTCAAGTTCTACCCGTCATTCTCCAGGTTAATTTGAACCCACCCGTACCTACACTTGACTTTAGCCAACAAGGCAGTACGACTATCCCAAACTAACACATCTATCTATGCTGCATATGAATATCCAAGAGCTACCAATCACTATGCCTTGACTTTGGCCAACAAACACAGCTTGAATACTATTGACTATCCATATGAAATGACGGAGGGCTACGAATGGTTTTGGCGAAACCGTGAACGTAGTGAACTTGATATAATCGATGGAACGTGATAGCTTTTAAAAGAAGTGGCTTAAGCTCCGCGTTTAAAAGTTGTTTTTGAAAAGAAACCGAGTGGTTTTGAAATTGTTCCAACGACTTTACTTTGGTTTATTTTCTTGCATTAATTTAATGCGTCCCATTATTTAATCCTACCATTGCAGAAAACAACGAAAATATGACGCACGCTTATGCCATCCGCATTCGCCACGGGGCCCCGTCATTACCCGTTAGGTTACTTAACTAACGACAGAGCGGGGGCTGGACTAGCGCGGATGCAAAACATAAGCACCGCCTAAATAGATATCATATATAGATATATACATTCGTCAGATGAAATGATAGCCATTCCAGATCATAGATGAACACATTGGATATACTAGGAATCCGCGTTTCGTTCGAGCCTGCAACGAAAAGCGGATTACACGGTCGCGATGAACAGCCAAGACCCCACCCTAGACCCCTACGGGTGCGGCAAACTACCCGCCAAATACCCGAAGTGAAGCAACCTCCCTCAACAACATGAGTAGGCCACTCGACACTTCGAGGTACCCGGTAGTTTGTGCACCCCACCTTGGTTCTATCCTAGGAGCAAAAAAAGTAAAAGAAATAATATACAATGGCGGCTACAACCTCATCCCAGATGTGCGGCCATACAAATAATATTACATCAATTACATATTACATCAAATGAAAAGTTAAAGAAAACTCTCATCTCACAACCCCCCGGCTATTCATCCGTGACAATCCAACGAATTCATATACACATACCAGCAACATTACAGACCACGGATATGTATAACCCCCACTAATCGACGTATAGTGATTAGCAGACGTTCAATACATATATCACATCACAGATATAACCCATTAGCTAAAGTCAATAGAAGTTCGATCAAAATACAGATTTGTAACCACCCCAAACACAATTTGTTTTCTGGAAAATCTGAGCAGAAACAACATATTCCAAAAATCCCAAAACTGCACACTGAGTACACTGCAGGAAAAATGAGCCACGGCCGAGTCAACTCGGTCGCGGATCCGCGGCAAGAAGCATGTTCTTACCGCGGTTCCGCGGTGAGTTGGTCGACTCGTTGGCTCGTTTTTCTTCTGTGTTCATTTAAAACCCTGAGCCGATTTTTAGTATATGTCAAATTATTTTTGGAGCAGTTTAAAAATCGACAGAAAGTTCAAATCTCGGGCGGGTTTTGTGATTTTTTTCCGATCGAAATTCTAGATACTTTGCTAACATGCTAGATAGTGTTTAGTCTGGCTCTGATACCACTGTAAGTCCACGTTACCCGTCCCGGTTCTTTCGGGGTTGCGGAAACGGTGAAAAACGATTTTTTCGGTGAAGGGTAACACGGACTAGAAAACGGGATTTTTGCTAAACTAACTATCTAGCAACCTAACTACAAGTTTAACTACTATGTTAGAGGTTATACCTAGTCTTGAACTCCTCTTCTTCTCCTTGGAGTGGTTGGATCGGCCTCACCTCGTCGTCTCCTCTTGCCGAAGATGGATCCACCCGAAAGCTTTTACCTTTGGCTCCTACCTCAATCGTGAGGAAACTAAAGTCCTTGGCTTGCCAGACCTTGAACTTTAGGATGAGTAGAGAAGTGTTTTTAGGGTTTTATCTCAATGGCTTATGTTTCTCAACTCATGAGACATGAGAGCCATGAGCAAGAGGAAGAGGGAGAGCTTGGATGAGAGAGAGTGAGAATGATAGAATGAGAAAGACTTTTTACAACCATGCTCTCAAAAACAAAAATAATCATGATAATAATAATAATTAAGTATTTGTGATGGTTCATGTCAATGGCATTATCATTTCATGCATTTAATGCATTTTTTAAAGAACAAGCAAGCAAAAGTCATAGCCATGAAATGATGATGGTCAACAAGTCCAAAATAGTCAACCGGTCAACAAAGTCAACAAGTCAACAAAGTCAAACTTTCAACCCAACCATGGCACAATAATACTTAATTAATATTATTATTAATTATATTTCTTATTCTCATTAAGGTTTAGAAAATGTCAACAGTCAACAACCCTAATGAGAATCCTCTGCCTCTGTCTCTGTGAACCGTGCATACACACCCGCATCCGTATTCCGAGGAACACGAATACAATCGAGATAAAACCAATCCCAAAACGCATACTAGGATCTGGCTTAAACCAAAGCCCGCTGGTAATAACTGCCCGGACACTAAACGTGCACAAGTGCGCGGATGTGAACGAACCCTATCGCAAAACCATGCGACCTCTACTCTGTTTTGCCCAAAGGCGAATAGCTCTCTGTGTAGGACTCTAAAGACTTGACACTACGCTGGCAGTGGATTTAACCACAGGCCGCAAGCGGTACTAGCTGTACGTAACGGTCCCCAGGTAGATGCCGATAAGAAAACTGATGAGGTGAACCCATCCGAACTCCTACTGAGCCTGAATGTGACAATCTTCGTACAGTCTGGTCTGTTCGTCTGAGAACATCGCATGGCGGGCCTAGGGGGCGGTAAACGTCAGTCCCCTAATAGCGGTACAAGTCGTGTCGGAGTGAAGCCCAGAACACCCTAAGACAACACTGGAAAACCTACCAGTTTATCTCGCTTGCCCTGGCCAGGGACTTTGTGTAATGGCTCTCCCAGACACAGCGCGATATCAACCCCTAATACTGGGAGAGACGAATCCTGTCTAACCGTTACTGCCTCCAAGTGCTTCGGGACTGCACCCAACTACTACCTGTTTGCATGACTCTTTTGAGCCGTGGTAGGGTAGTAATCAAAGTACAGTGGGAACACACTCGAGGCGAGGTGACGGTGTCAAGTCAGCGGACTAAGCTGTACTCATGTCACCCGGGAACTGATAACTGACGATAGGTATAGTACCGACCAACAGTTCCCGGCGAGTCCTGTCCAGTGTACTCGTAACCTAACGAGCACCCGCATACTATGTCAAATACGACGTACCGACGGCTGTGGGACAGACCGTCTCCCCTGCTGGGATGAGAAGCACATACGCTAGTCTACTCCAGAGTATCGATGCCCTGTCTCGATAGTCCTACGACTAGGGACCTGTATAAGGATGTGCTTGTGGATTACCCATCCCCCACTAGTGTGACTGCCATCATAACGCTGGTAATCAAGCAAAGATCCTAAGGGCTCCACTAATGTGTACAGGCGATATGCTAAAAGAAGCACATGTACACATTAAAGTAGAAACAAACCAAGTAGCATACTACCATTTCGAGCAAGATTGTCTATACAACTGTGAATATCCCAAGCTTCCATCAAGTAATATACAAACTAGTATGATACAGTAATGGCCTCTAGGGAATATACACTAACACAATGACTCCGAAGACGAAGAAGAAGATCCTATAGAAGATGAACCAATGGAAGATGATCCTGAAGAGGTGGCTTTCGCAGAATAAGAAGACCCTATAGAGGTGAAGTCCGAGAATGAGGCTCCAGCCGATAATGAGTCAAAAGATGAAACTTCGAGTGAGGAGGAACTTGAGGCCGAAGAATTTCAGGCAATTGTCCCCGCAAAACACTGTGGGAATAGCCGTGTCTCTCTTAGTGCGAGAGCCTATCGCAACATGTTGAACTCCGATAATCGAGATTAATAAGACTTGTTTTTCTTTTGGCCGAATAAAATGATGTATAACAGTAGGGACATGTCCTTCCTTTTCAGTTGTACTCTCTTGGTTGAAGTTGAATAATAAAATCTTTGTTTCGAGCAAAATATGCCTTTGTGTCTGTTGACTTTCCTTTTATTAGTTTTCCTCTTACATTAATTGTTGTTCTTTCGTGCAAGTTACTATCTCGTTTCATTCATCAGTCTGTTTTTAACCTGACCTCCTTCTTATTAAGATCACAATGGCCGATCGACACCCTAACCATAATAGAAGAGAAAATAGGATCAATGAAGCCGTTGCTCAACAAGAAACTATGTTACAAATGATGCAAGGGCTACTAGAACAACAGCAGCAGCAAACGACTACTCTTCATTAGGGGCTGCGAGAAAGTAGGTAGCAACAAGTGAAGGTTTTAAGGAAGGCACTAGCCCCAGTTCCTTAAGGTTCAGCGGGAGTGAAGCAATTCGAATCACTTCACCTTAAGACCTTCTCAGAAAAGGAAACTCCTTTAGAAGCTGAGGAATTGCTCAAAGGAACCGTCAATGATCTCGATACCGCTCAAATTCCTAAGGATGCGTGGTTAAATATTGCTAAACAACAAATCACGGATAATGACAAAATATGGTGGGAGGTAGAGGAAAGTAGACTGAAGGAGCCCATCGATTGGGAAACGTTCAAACAACGTTTTGATACTCAGTTCTTTCCAGCCGTGCCACACCTAGAGATGGAAAGGGAATTCGTACAACTCCAACAAGGGAGCATGTGGAATAAGCCTATGGACGGGTATGCTTCAGAGTTCACAAGGTTAAGTCGGTTCGCACTTCACTTGGTGGCAACCCTGGAACTTTATGCTAAGAGGTTCCGACAAGGGTTGGACGTGAAGACGCAGTCCTCCATGTCTTCTGTTGCCCTTTCGACTTATGATGCAATCTTAGATGCGGCGTGAAACTTTGAAGATCTACAAAAACGCATAAAGGAGAATGACCGTTCATCAGGTGTTAAGCGACCGACAAGTCAATTTTCAGGAGAATCGTCTTCCAAATTCAACGGTGGACAGCAACTCAAGGGGCCAGCTGGGCCAACTGTCTCAAGAACATTAGTTGTTGTATGCAACCATTATGGTAGAGCCGGACATTATATGAGAAATTGTTGCATTTTGAACAAACTCTGCATAGTCTGTGGGTCCCGGATCATGCTATTGGGGACTGTTCTCAGAGAAGGAGACAATTAGATCAAGTCAACAAGCCGGCTAATAACAGGGCATCACCAAAGGGACCACCCTTGCCATCATAAAAGCGTGTTTTTCAGCAAGCGCAGCGGAATGGACCCAAACGCCAGACCTTCACCATGACGGCCGAGAAGGCTGATACCACAGGGCAAGATAGCATATGTACTCTTTTCTTTTTCAACCTTTCTTTTCGATACCATATTTATTTATCCTTTGATGCAAATCTTAGTTAGACTCACCATAATTCTTCTAGTTTCCGTAGTTTCGACTAGTTGTCTTTATGTTTATATCTCTCAAGTTTTCCATCAATCCACTTATACCTTTCTTATTAATTTAGAAATACCTATAACCCTCCTGCAACTTCAAAACTTTTCTATCCGGAAGCAACTACTGATTTTACACTTTCCGATTCTTTATATCTAAACCATTCATAGACTTTCCATGCATCAAGCGATACACCAACTCCCGGGAGCGACATATGTAGTAAAAGAAGGTTCCTGATAGCATTATTGATTTCCATGCCTAGTAGTGGCTACTGCTTTGAAAATTTCAAATATGAAACTATTCTAAGGAGGGTAGATTGTAACTATCGCACCCATTCTTTCCATTCTTAGTAGACCCGGAAGTTTTAACATCCACTACGATATTTCGGGGAAGGGACTTGGTGGTGCGATGTATCAGCACGGCGATATAATTGCATATGCGTCAAGACAATTAAAGACTCGTGAATGCAACTATCTTATCCTGATCTAGAACTGGCAATTGTGATATTCATCTTGAAGATATAGAGACACTACTATAAGGAGAAAGTGTGGACACGGATGGTTGAAATACATGAAGCAGATGAAAGAGTCAAGTTTTATATGGGAGGAGATGCGATCTATTGGGACAATCCTGAAAATTGAGAACTTGTAAGATTGAGATGATTATAGAAACAATGGAGATGGTGATACGAAGAGGAAAGTGCGGAAAGCTCAGCCCACGACTCATCGGCCGTTTAACATCTTGAAAAGAGACGGTGGGATTACGTATAACCTAACTTTGCTACCTTCTTTGAAGGGTGTGCATAATGCTTTTATATCTCGCAGTTAAGATGGTATGTCGGCGACCCTAGTCACATTTTTTATCATTCCAAAATCACAGTAAGGGTTGGCGTAACTTACAAGCAGCAACCGGTTAGGATACTAGAAGGATGAGATCTTAAGGGACAAGACGATCCAGCTGGTTAGAGTTATATGGTGGAAGAACTCCCAGGCGAACCTACACGAAAACGAGGAGACGGGACGAGAGAGCGAGACCCAAATTTTTAACCACGATAATCCCTTCTGAGTAATTTTTCCTTAGACACTACCTTCTGAAATTTCGAGGATGAAATTATTATAAGGAGAGTAGATTGTAACGACCGTGTTTTCTAATACCCAATAAAAGGTTTTTTATTTAGTACCAAGTATTTATTTGCATATTTAGTTGATAGAGAAATATTTTATTTTAATGATTTTATTTTTAAAAGTAATGTTAGTAATTTTTAAAGCATTGAAATATAATTAAAGAAATTTTCTAAAATCTATTTATATTTTTCCGGGATTAAATTGTTTTAATAAAATTTTATAATGCCTTAAAATAATTTACATATTTTTATTATCAATTAAAATGATTATTTCGTAATTAAAATGATTTTCAAGGATACACTAGATTTTAAATAATTATAATAACTAAAAAATATCATAGATGTAGGAATATTATTTAGTTTTATCTCAAAATCATTTTTATACTGAAGATAACAATAAAATATATTTTTCTGAAAATTTTCTATAATTTTTCCGTATTTTAAACTATTTTTAACAAAATTTTGAAAACAAATTCGGTTTTATAAAATAAACAGTTTAGATTTAATATATATATATATATATATATATATAAATTAAGCCTACCTTAACCTGGACCGTTGGATTTCGAATCCAACGACCCAGGGCAACAGACAGCTGCCTACGAGGGTGGGGACCACGCGCTTGGGCCGCAAGCGCGTGAATCCTCCCCTCGCGGCAACGTGGCCAACGGCGGCGGCTCGTGGGCCGTTGGATTTAGATCCAACGACCACGATTCGAGGCGACGGCGGAAAATCATCAGGCGATGATTGGAAATCATTAGAAGCGTGGATTTTGAGAGATTTGACCGGATTTTTTTGGATTTTATTGTTGGGAGAAAGACCCTATAAATAGAGACCTTCAAACTCTATTTTCTCATACCACATAACTCTGAAAATTCTGAAAAAAACACCCAGACCTGCGTATCGGCAACGTCGACGCTGTGGTTCCACTCAATCATCGAGGAAAAATCTCAGCACAGAGTTATTGAGGTTTTAGTACAAGGCTACGCTTTCGATCCATCGGCCTTCATCTCAAAACAAAGGTAGGATCTGCCTCTCACCACTTGATCTATCACCTTCTCCAATTAGGATTTCTTAGACATGATAATAATCTTGTAATCCATTTTAATACATTGTTAAACACTTCATGCATATTATGTTACGGTATTATTTTAATGAAAAATCCTTGACTTGATTTTGACCTCATGGGATAATGACCTATCCCTCATGCTCACACACATACCTACAATCAAAAATTCATGATGTAGTTTATCAGTTGAGTTGGCACATCAAACATAAGTTCTAATATCATATTGGTTATTCTTTTGCTAAGATAACATATCACACTTACTGTACGATCTCAAAATAGGTCATTCCACAACATACCCTCGTATTATGAAAATTTTATATTTGAAAACATATACCGTTTAGGAAAGTATATTAAAAAGGGTTTAAAAAATAATATATTTTTATTGATATTATAAGATAAATCTTAGTTTCGATAAAATACCCCAATCTTTGAAAAGTCGTAATGTTAGATATACCCTAAAATTTCAAAACAGCCTATGATCGCATAAATACTATATTTTTCTATATTACATAAGTTAATTATAATATAGTGTTTTTATCTATACCCTTTCACTTAAGGGAATATTTTTCATATTAATACCTTTAGTTTATAACCACTAAGGTTTATTAAGATATTCTAATAGGGTAATATTTTACATGAAACACCTCGTGGCGCTAGACAATCGTCCCTGAAAAGAACACAAATCCCGCCGTCCATGTACAACGGTTGTCAATGCGGAGTTGTTTTTGTAGAATATCACCTTTAATAAAATACCTTAATTTTATAGGATAACGTTTTATGTAAATACCTCGTGGTTGATAGGAAATCGTCCCTGAAAAGAAAACAAATCATGCCGCCCATGTGCAGCGGTTGCCACCACGGATGTATTTCTAAAATGTTATCTCCAAATAAACTCCATAACTTTATAAATTATTATTTACAGTAAAATACCTCAATCCATCCTAAAAGGATACAATTTCATTTAAATACCTTGACATTTACTAAAAGGCTATTTTCAACAAAACGCATGACCTTTTATATGAAAGATATTTCTAAAAGAATACATAAATCTTTATTAAAATATAATTTCAAATAAATACCATAATGTTTCATTAAAAGATATTTTCATTAAAATATCATGGGTCTCCTAAATTATATTTACTCTAAAATACCATGGCTTTCTTATAAACTATAACTACAATTAAATACCTTGATCTTTATTAACTATGGTTCTATAAAATAATATGATCCACCATACAGAGTTTAGAAGGTAACAAGATAAAATGAGTGGTTGTGGAAGGCCATATTAAGTGAGATCAACTATTTGAATATGAACTTACGACATACCTGACACATGATACGGTTAGGGTTAGAATGCGCGAACCTAGGTATGGAATACTTTATAAATGAAGATCAGGCATGGTGAATAGTCCGATATATGGACGACTACTAACCCGATATTCGGCCGAATACTAATCCGGTCTTCGAGTGAATACTAACCCGATATTCGGACGAATACTAACCCTACTTTGAGGGCGAATAATCCAATATGTGGATGACACACAATGTGGGAATTCCATGCTTAGATAATATAAGCACTAACTCTAATCCGTCAAAACCTTTATACTGAACAACGGGAATGGGTAGTTTGATTAGGCAAGAAGATGTAGAACTCGGATTCCCTTACTACTCGATCATGATCCTAGGAAGTGAAACCGTACATTTCACTTCTCCAGTTGTTGTTCCGTGGCCACAAAAGAATAATCGCGAGTATTGTCATGACCCGTAATTTTGCACGTGACCGGCACTTAAATTACACAACGTCTAAAGGCGTGACGTAAATCAAGTAAGCCGAAGCCCAGAAAATCTAAACCTTCTTGCGGAAAATAGTAGGGGTGCAGTTTTAAAATAAAGGTATAATGAATCATGTTTTTCTTGAAATGCATAGCTAATGAAACATGAAAAAGAAAGTGTATTATACAAGAGCTGAAAATATGTTTCGTCTTTAAAAATTTGGGCAGCACCTCCCTTATATATTTTGATCCAAACACATATACACAATAATATATAGGCATCTCCAAGCGGGAGCTAGCTCTTCGCCAATCGGCGGAATCACAATCATGCAATAAAATATATACGACGCCCAACGGCGAAGAAACAACCCAGAAAGAACAAAAAAACCCAGAAAGAACAAAAAATGAGCAAGACATCAAAACTCAAGAAAAGCGATCATAAACCCATCGCTCTAATTCTCGCACAAAACCCAAGTCTGACTAGGTCTACGAATATACAATGTCTAGTCTTTGATTTGATCTGATCTGATGGAGTTTATCTAGATACAACAGAATATAACAGTACAAGAGTGGACACGATCCAACATGTATCCCACCTACCAAAGCAAAACACCCTGGAAGAAGCTGTGTGCCAGCAATACCGCAACTGATCCCAAGCGGTCAAACCTGCAAGAACTGTGGTACAACGGGGGTGAGTTGCCAATTCGTGAGTAGAAAATATCAGCAAGTAGAAATCAAATAAAACAACGATTTCCTAGGTCAGTATATCCTGAAGGTAATACTATGATATCCAGGGTGACCAATTACGCATATATGTCAACAATCAAGTCAATGCAATGACATATATAAATAAACATCTGACATCATATGCCTGATATCATCCATATGTCCATCAACGACACAAACAATATCATGGAACCTGAGTATCCCACACCGACACTCGAACATCATGAAAACATAAGCCTGTATATATATGAGAGTATCTACCACGGGTGTCCATCAACGACACATCAAAATCATGGAACCGGAGTGTCCAACACCGACACTCGAAACATCATGAAAACCCATGTCCAGCATCAAAACGTAAATCCTCATATCTCAGGCGCCGCATACTCAGATCGGCCCTCATATCTATCTCATCTCAGGAGCCGCATCCTCAAATCGGTCCTCATATCCATCTCATATCATAACTCCAAGACGGTATCCTCCGGATATCCGCCGAGTTCTATACAATCACCGGTAGATAGTGCTCCCCTGTCAGGCTCAGCACCTAACAATACGAGTCTTTTTGCCCCGGAGTACCTCACCGGGTCCACCATGTACCCGCAGACGGTGCCTACCGCTCCTCGAATCGGGTATACTCACTGCTCAGAACCGAGAAAACTCATGGTGGACACCTCGAAATATCATATCAAGAGAAACCGCATTTTTAAAACAATACACAATTTCCTTTGAAATTAAACCGCGGTTCTCAAATTCAGAGATCATAAAAACAGCATCTCAATGCCTATAACCATAAAGTACGATGTATGCAACATAGAGTAGTAATATAAGCATATCGGGTATATCATGAAGCATATAACCATAAGGTACGATGTATGCAACATAGAGTAGTAATCTGAGCATATCGGGTATATCATGCAAGTATATAACCATAAGGTACGATGTATGCAACATAGAGTAGTAATATGAGCATATCGGGTATATCATGTAAGCATGTCAAGTGATAGTATTGAAAAATGAATGTACTTTTATTTTTAAGATTAATATCATGATAGGGCACTTCTCCTGTGTAAATGGCACGACAATTCTACTGTATAAGTGACATGAAAATTGTACTGTATAAATGGCATAGCAATTACCGATGAAGAATGTGTGTGAGCTGACAAATCTGTGTATGCGTAACATGCGCATCGACGGTAATTGTGTAGGCGTACTAGCAAATGATATCATATAGCATTAAATACCGTCACGTGGTATGTACATCACGAGGGGTAATGTCCTACACAACATGAACAATAAATGGGTATATCTATCTACGGAAGAATCATACGGTCACTTTTAAACGATACACATCATCATTTTGAAAATAGGTATGATTCAGGTGGAAATATTTATATCGGCGATCCCGCCTCATAATATCCGATATGACAATAATCCTCGATCATCATCCTCAAATCACTAGCGCGGATCAGTCATCCGGTACATGTCATCGGGTACGGTAATCCATCGTACGGGGTTATCAAACAGAATAGGGAATCTATCGACCTATACAATAATGAGGGTACAGATCTAAAGTCTCGTACGACATATTACTCATTATACTCATAAATATACATATACACATATATCTCAAATTAAATTTGTATAAACGTCATATCTTATGAATTCCACAACACATCTATCTCAATCTCGTGTCGTGCATATCGATCTCGATCTCATATCATACCATCATCAACTCATACTTGTTCTCTTCAATTCGTACCTATCATGATTCACTTCCCATTTCATATTCTTAAGCAAATATATCCATTAACGTCAACTTTATCATATTATATCTTATTTAAATCATATAACCATGTCCGTAAGTTCATAGCATATCCTTTATCAAGTTATAACTAAAAACACAATCTTCCATATCAATGGTTGTGGGGGTGCTATACGCCATCCACCCGACTTCCCCCATAGATATAAATCTACTCACCTGCTAAACTCCGCGCTTAGCTGAAGTCGATGTGCTTCGTCGTCTCGGAAGTCCACGCGAAGGTACCTACAATCAAAACACAATCGCAATTCTATAAAATCAATATCCAAAAACCGATACGGCACACGGTTTGCTTATAGGTTAGAACCTATAGCTTACGCATGCAAAAACAACCAAACAACCCTCATCCGTTGACGTACAAACGCCGAACGACGGAATCAAATCCAAATATAAAAAACAAGAATTCACATATCGAAAAACATAGCCAAAACACTCTCAAGTACTTCCCAGATTTTGGCTCAGGTAAATGGGAACTAAACAAGCAAGTACAGAGGATAGGTTATATTGAGTGTGTGCTACAGGCAAAACCACAACTCCATAGGAGATAGGGGGTCTGGCGACATTGTCAAAAAGTTCGGTCTCACCGGTCGAATCAGGGTAGAATGGGTTCGTACTTCTGTGGTGGTCTTCTAGTGGTCTATCTAGGTTAATGGACTTTCTTGATTTTCTTAGAATACCCCAGATAGCTCCAGATACCCTGTAGGCCTTTAGGTTCACAAAACCGACATGGAACAATTCTAACTTCATGTATCGGGTTCTATTCTCTTTTTTGGTCTAGCAAAGCAATCTCTAAGGTCTTGAAAACACTCACTAAACCTCTATTTACCACTTAACAACAACTTGGAATTTTCTAAGATCACATATTCTAATTATATCAAATTCTAAAATAAACTAGGATATTTAACACAAATACTAACTAAAAGTGAAGAGACTACCTCATTTGCAACTAAAGAAAATTCTTGAGTTGCCCAAAGTCTTCAAAATCCAAAATTGAATGGTTCTAAGGGTTTAAGATAAGCTTGTGCATGTTTATTGTGAAGGGGGCATGAGGTTTTGGAATGGGATTGGAGATGAGGCATGGAGGTAATGAGGTGAAGGAGCATGGAGGAGTTGAGTTGAAGAAACAATGGAGGAGGAAGGAAAGGAGCAGCCAAGTCCAACCCTTAAACTCACTCTCTCACTCACAAATATCCCCCTACGCTCACTCTCTCAAAAATATCTACTTTGTTTCATCTCTCTTTTGTTTCTCACTCATAGCTCTTTCTCTTTTCTTTTCTTTTCTCATTCTCTTCTCTTTTTCTCACAAATTCACAAGTCACAAACACAAAAACAACATGCACATGACATGGTGCACTAGTCCTGGAAAAATGTAAAAACAAGGATTTGACCAAAATCCAATAAATATCATTAAAATAAATAAATCATTTTAATCTCCGATAAATTTCCAAATATTGGTATATACTTATACCATTTTACGAAAAACCCTTATTCGCAAATCGAATAGTTTTTTGCGAAATATATTATTTTAATATTAAATTTCCAAAAATAATATTTTATATTTCTGAAATGTTACAGTTTACCCCTTAAATAAATTCAATCCCCGAATTTAAATTTAAATCCCCAATGCTAAAACATTTCAATAATCAGCTCAAATCAACGGGCTCCGAAATCACGGAAGATACAGAAATACCACAGCGCATCATGTGCACCTGAAAAAGAATACGAAACTCAAATCAAACTCCGTCAAGTATCATGCAATCATCGGAGTTATAAAGGAAATACGAATATCGAATTTCACTACTGGAATCCAAATGCACTATAGTCAAATCATAATACGTATATAGCACGCATCTTTGTAAAACCATTTTTAAAAGCTGAATATCTCATGCCAAATCTTTTCCAAATCTCCATGCTATGCGTAGCTCACGGCACAAGTGGCGGACGATCATTTGTAAAGTAGTAAATATATACTTATATATGTTTAGCTCAAATTATACGTCTCGCCATTTGAAATATCCCAGAAGGTTTCTTTATAAAATTTTGTGTCACTCTCTGACACGTAGGAAATAGAGAGACTGTAGCTCCTTTTGGAAACCTTTTGGTAACTTTTTTATGCATGCAAAAGTATTCAGGCACTGTCCTCAGACTATCCCTGCTCGGCTACTATACAATATAGTATTTATCATCAAAACGTGATAGTCATAAATAAAATCAGCCTCAAAAGGCGTATCCAACATCACATGCGTCTGGTGCGCACGAAAATCAAATCCAATACAAGTGCTATGAATATGCATAAAAGCAAAACTAAGTGCAACTGGTGTGCACGAAGCATCTGTCCAGTGCAACGGATGTGCACGACAACAATATCAAATGCGTCTATAGTACATGAAAATCTCAACCCAGTGCAACTAATATGCACGAATGAAAATCCCAATCAAGTGCATCCAACATGCACGAATAAAAATCTCTATCGAGTGCCTGCTGTGCACAAAATCTCATCTCATGCGCCCAATGTGCGCGAAAATCCAAATCAAGTGCGTTTAGTCCGTATAAAACATCCAGTGCAATAGTATGCACGATAACGAACATCAAGTGCATACGAGCACGAAAACATAAATCTGGTGCAACAAATACACAAAATACAAGTCCGGTGCAACCAATGCACGAAATACGAATCAGGTGCAACCAATGCATGAAATACCAATCTGGTGCAACTAATGCACGAAAACTCATCAATATCTCAAATGCGTATTAAAACAACACCGAGTATACCAAGGTGTATAGAACCATAAAAGTGTGCAACTGTGTGCACAAAACATGAATCAATGCACTGCAAGCACATATAAGCTATACCAAGTGCATAAGTAAAGGCAAGTGCATACAACATGCACGAAATCAAATCGACAGTATCGGATCCACGAAACCATAAATACGTGCTAAGAAGCCACAAATCGATACCAAGTGCAATAGATATGCACAAATCATAACCCAATGAAGCGGTGTATAAAACATAATTCAAGTGCAATAACTGTGCACAAAAATATAAATCTCCAGTAGGTGCAGCCATGTCATACAAAAACATAATCACAAAACCCAATCATCGAAACTCAAGTCCAAGCGATAAAAGTGTGATACTCGGATCAAAAAACACAAATCACAATAACTGACATTAAGGTACACCTCCTACAATGTCGAAAAATATGCCGGTGCGCCCAAACTGGCAGAGAAAGATCACCTACTTGCCTCCTGCTCACAGTATGGCGTCTTCGGTCTCTGGGTTCTCATTTTCTCTGTAGATTACCAATATCATGATCTTTCTGCTCGTCGGCCCGATCAGGTGTACTAACGGAACAGTCCCGCTCTGGAACTCATCTGATCACCGTTTAGCCAATCAACATGACCACTCTTAACGATACCTTACTGATGGAGGCATCTGGCCCTTTGAATACGCACTATATAATTCATCCTGGGTGCAAATCTCTATCGCTACAGTGTCCTTGAAAGAACCTGCTCATGGCTTCTTCTGATCTCACCTATGCCGAACTATACGACGGTTGGCACTCTTGCGTCACTCTTTTCTCATAACCGGACATCTGCGTCCTTAACATGGCTTTCATCTGGAAATTTAGCTGTATCTAACGCCTTTGCAGATATATCAATCCTCCGGTATCAACGGAGCATAACAACCGCTCGCTAACATCTCGCACGAACCACTTGATCCACTCGTCTTTATTATCGTCCACATCGACCTCTTCTCTTGCTGTCTGCATATTGCAATTTATTCTCGACTACGGTCAATCTGGAGTCTCCCACACGGACTCGAAATTACAAAATCGGTATCTTCATCACTCTGTAGAAGATATCTAGCCAAACACATCCTCGGGAACTCGTCCAATCATCGGAGGAATACACTTTATTCATCCGTTCTCGATCAACTCACAGCATATCTGGGTGAGTTCCTTCTATCTGAAACCGGTCAACTTACCGATCTCACATTGGAGCATCTGACGAACAACGTCCTCTCTTGCTCGACTTACTCTAGATCTGAGTAAGATCCTTCAACTGGAATTCTTCAACTCAACTGAGCCTGCATCGGCACATCAAATATGATGAATCATAACAGTCGCTCCACTCGAGATAGACTGGCTACCTCCTGTCACATCTCTGTCTGAAAGCTCCAGCGGTTTCAGCTCATAATCTCTGGAAACGACATCCCATCAATCTCAGCAACTGCTGGGTCATCTGTCTACACGGTAGACAATATCACGATCTCTGAGGTAGGCTGTACATCAACAGTCCTCTCAATCTGGCAGCCTCTATCAATGACTCGATCATCCGGTGCAAAACCAAACACTCGCCTAAAGCGAGAGATCACATCACAACACTATACCTACACGTCCCTATGTCACTAGAAAACAACATGGCCAGTCCTTGTCCATGATGAGCTCGCCCTGACCGCAACACCAGTAGCAGCTCAATCTGCGCTCAAACCATGGTGACAGGAACCTCAAGCAGGTATCGAAGAAGATAGATCAGTGAATGAAAGAATCAACAGATCCCAAATGGATATATGATCATAGGAACGAATAGTATCACAGATCTCAAGATAAGTACATCCTAAGGTTTCTTAAGTGGAGTATCGTATCGTAAATATGCCGTGGAACATACTTACAGTACGCTACTCTACTCAAGATACCTACTCCATCAATTAAGGTCAACCTATGAAACGAAAGTTCGGTTCTAATACCCCCCTGTCAAGTCTAAGTTCCGTAAGGTCAAACCTAGGTTCCGAAATACACACGCCCTAGACTCCGCATAGTCAAACCTAGACTCAAACCAAGGTTAAACCTAATGCTCTGATACCAACTTTGTCACGACCCATAATTTTGCACGTGACCGGCACTTAAATTACGCAACGTCTAAAGGCGTGACGTAAATCAAGTAAGCCGAAGCCCAGAAAATCTAAACCTTCTTGCGGAAAATAGTGGGGGTGCAATTTTAAAATAAAGGTATAATGAATCATGTTTTTCTTGAAATGCATAGCTAATGAAACATGAAAAAGAAAGTGTATTATACAAGAGCTGAAAATATGTTTCGTCTTTAAAAATTTGGGCAGCACCTCCCTTGTATATTTTGATCCAAACACATATACACAATAATATATAGGCATCCCCAAGCGGGAGCTAGCTCTTCGCCAATCGGCGGAATCACAACCATGCAAAAACATATATACTATACCCAACGGCGAAGAAACAACCCAGAAAGAACAAAAAATGAGCAAGACATCAAAACTCAAGAAAAGCGATCATAAACCCATCGCTCTAAGTCTCGCACGAAATCCAAGTCTGAATAGGTCTACCAATATACAATGTATAGTCTCTGATTTGATCTGATCTGATCTGATGGAGTTTATCTAGATACAACAAAATATAACAGTACAAGAGTGGGCACGATCCAAAATGTGTCCCACCTACCAAAGCAAAACACCCTGGAAGAAGCTGTATGCCAGCAATACCACAACTGATCCTAAACGGTCAAACCTGCAAGAACTGTGGCACAACGGGGTTGAGTTGCCAACTCGTGAGTAGAAAACATCAGCAAGTAGAAATCGACTAAAACAACGATTTCCTAGGTCACTATATCCTGAAGGTAATACTATGATATCCAGGGTGACCAAGTATGCATATATGTCAACAATCAAGTCAATGCAATGGCATATATAAATAAACATCTGACATAATATGCCTGTATGCCTGTGGATATCATCCACGTGTCCAGCAATAACACAAACAATATTATAGAACCTGAGTGTCCCACACCGACACTCAAACATCATGAAAACATAAGCATGTATATATATGAGAGTATCTACCACGGGTGTCCATCAACGACACATCAAAATCATGGAACTTGAGTGTCCAACACCGACACTCGAAATATCATGAAAACCCGTGTCCAGCATCGACACGTAAATCCTCATATCTCTGGCGCTACATACTCATATCGACCCTCATATCTATCTCATATCAGGCACCGCATCCTCAGATCGGTCCTCATATCCATCTCATATCATAACTCCAAGACTGTATCCTCCGGATATCCGCTGAGTTCTATACAATCACCGGTAGGTAGTGCTCCCATGCTAGGCTCACCGCCTAACAATACGAGTCTTTTTGCCCTGGGGTACCTTACCGGGTCCACCATGTATCTGCAGACGGTGCCTACCGCTCCTCGAATCGGGTATACTACTGCTCAGAACCGAGAAAACTTATGGTGGACACCTCGAAATATCATATCAAGAGAAACCGCATTTTTAAAACAATACACAATTTTCTTTGAAATTAAACCACGGTTCTCAAATCCAGAGATCTCATAAAAACAGCATCTCAATGCCTATAACCATAAAATATGATGTATGCAACATAGAGTAGTAATATAAGCATATCGGGCATATCATGCAAGCATATAACCATAAGGTACGATATATGCAACATAGAGTAGTAATATGAGTATATCGGGTATATCATGCAAGCATATAACTATAAGGTACGATGTATGCAACATAGAGTAGTAATATAAGCATATCATATATATCATGTAAGCATGTCAAGTGATAGTACTGAATAATGAATGTACTTTTATTTTTAAGATTAATATCATGATAGGGCAGTTCTCCTGTGTAAATGTCACGACAATTCTACTGTATAAGTGACATGGCAATTCTACAGTATAAGTGGCATGGCAATTACCGATGAAGAATGTGTGTGAGCCGGCAAATCTTTGTATGTGTAACATGCGCATCGACGGTAATTGTGCAGTTGTACTAGCAAATGATATCATATAGCATTAAATATCGGCACGTGGTATGTACATCACGGGGGGTAATATCCTACACAACATGAATAATAAATGGGTGTATCTATCTACGCAAGAATCATACGGTCACTTTTAAACGATACATATCGTCGTTTTTAAAATAGGTATGGTTCAGGTAGAAATCTTTATATCGACGATCCCGCCTCATAACATCCGATATGACAATAATACTCGATCATCACCCTCAAATCACTAGCGCGGATCAATCATTCGGTACATCTCATCGCGTACGGTAATCCATCGTACGGGGTCATCAAACAGAATAGGGAATCTATCGACCTATACAATAATGAGGGTACAGATCTAATGTCTCATACGACATATTACTCATTATACTCATAAATATATACACACATATATCTCAAATTACATTTGTATAAACGTTATATCTTATGAATTCCACAACACCTCTATCTCAATCTCGTGTCATGCATATCGATCTCGATCTCATATCATATCATCATCAACTCCTACTTGTTCTCTTTCAATTCGTATCTATCATGATTCACTTCCCATTTCATATTCTCAAGCAAATATATCCATTAACGTCAACTTTATCATATTATATCTTATTTAAATCCTATAACCATGTCCGTAAGTTCGTAGCATATCCTTTATCAAGTTATAACTAAAAACACAATCTTCCATATCAATGGTTGCGGGGGTGCTATACGCCATCCACCCGACTTCCCCCATAGATATAAATCTACTCACCTGCTAAACTCCTCGCTTAGCTGAAGTCGATGTGCTTCGTCGTCTCGGAAGTCCACGCGAAGGTACCTACAATCAATACACAATCGCAATTCTATAAAATCAATATTCGAAAACTGATACGGCACACGGTTTGCTTATAGGTTAGAACCTATAGCTTACGCATGCAAAAACAACCAAACAACCCTCGTCCGTTGACGTACAAACTTCCAACGACGGAATCAAATCGAAATATAAAAACCAAGAATTCACATATCGAAAAACATAGCCAAAACACTCTCAAGTACTTCTCAGATTTTGGCTCAGGTAAATGGGAACTAAACAAGAAAGTAAAGGGGATAGGTTATATTGAGTGTGTGCTACAGGCAAAACCAAAACTCCATAGGAGATAGGATGTCCGACGACATTGTCAAAAAGTCCGGTCTCGCCGGTCAAATCAGGGTAGAATGGGTTCGTATTTTTGTGGTGGTCTTCTAGTGGTCTATTTAGGTTAATGGACTTGCTTGATTTTCTTAGAAATACCCCAGATAGCTCCAGATACCCTGTAGGCCTTTAGGTTCACAAAACCGACACGGAACAATACCAACTTCGTGTATCTGGTTCTATTCTCTTTTCTGGTCCAGGAAAGGAATCTCTAAGATCTTGAAAACACTCACTAAATCTCTATTTACCACTTAACATCAACTTGGAATTTTCTAAGATCACACATCCTAATTATATCAAATTCTAAACTAGACTAGGTTATTTAACACAAATACTAACTAAAAGTGAAGAGATTACCTCATTTGCAACTAAAGAAAATTCTTGAGTTGCCCAAAGTCTTCAAAATCTAAAATTGAATGGTTCTAAGGGTTTAAGATAGGCTTGTGCATGTTTATTGTGAAGGGGGCATGAGGTTTTGGAATGGGATTGGAGATGAGGTAGTGAGGTGAAGGAGCATGGAGGAGTTGAGTTGAAGAAACAATGGAGGAGGAAGGAAAGGGGCAGCCAAGACTAACCCTTAAACTCGCTCTCTCACTCACAAATATTCTCCTACACTCACTCTCTCACAAATATCTATTTTGTTTTCTCTCTCTTTAGTTTCTCACTCATAACTCTTTCTCTCTTCTCTTCTTTTCTTTTCCTTTCTCATTCTCTTCTCTTTTTCTCACAAATTCATAAGTCACAAACACAAAAACAACATGCACATGACATGGTGCACTAGTCCTGGAAAAATGTAAAAATATGGATTTGAACAAAATCCGATAAATATCATTAAAATAAATAAATCATTTTAATCTCCGATAAATTTCCAAATATTGGTATATACTTATACCATTTTACGAAAAACCCTATTCGCAAATCGAATAGTTTTTCGCGAAATATATTATTTTAATATTAAATTTCCAAAAATAATATTTTATATTTCTGAAATGTTACAAGTATCCAGACCCTTATTTGATAAAATAAAACTATTACAATACTTAGTAGATACATATTGATGTTCACCACTAAACTCACATAATATCATGCGATGTACCCACATGTTACTTTATCTACCTTTCTTTATGAGACATGGATCATTCAGCATCTTGGATGTGGATATTTTACCGGTTTAGACTTGTTGTTTATTGTAGAACTGAAAGGCACTTGAATGATATTCATGCTAGACAAAGCTCCATCGTAGTCATGGGACACCTTTCGGAGATGTTCACGCTACTGTATTGATTCATGTTATTATTGCCATCCCAGGCACGAGCGCCAGCTCATACTGCTTCTAGCTAGTTATGAGATATCTCAAGGATATGAGTATGTCCATCAGTCAATTCCATCAGTACACATCTTGTTTAACCCGATTTAACTCTTAGACTGAATACCGGATTGACTTGACTTGAAGTTTTACCTAACAGATACTTCATACAACATATCTTTATTCACATATACCTCATTCGGCATGCCTTTATTTACATATACCTCATACCCTCATACCCATATACATCATATCTGTACATCATATCTGTACACACACATCATACCTATATACACTTGCTCGTTTTTATACCTTTACTTCATTATAAGGCAATTCTACTCGAGTGTAACTCGCTGACGGACGTTCCTTTTCTCTTTTCTCAATCTCCGGAATGTCCGTTAGATGAGAATGAGTATTATTATGGGGATCAAGGTGTGGAGCCTACTAATGAAGATTATGCGACTTAACGACGGAAGATTAGCTTGTTATATTTTTTTTTGCCCACATATTTAGGGCTTTTGCTTCCTTCTTCGATATAATTAAACTATTTAGTTTATTTTACTCATTCTTTTAGGATGTAATAAAGTTTGGTTAATGGAAATAAATACCTTCCGCTTTTATTATTTTGTTTTGGTACATATCCTGCTTGTTATAGATATTCATATGCTTAACGTAACTATATTGAATAGACCACCTTCAATACAGTTAGGTTGCGGACCATGCCACGTTACCCTTTCACCTTCTTTTGGGAAGCAGGGCGTGACAGGTGGATTATCGAAAGCTTGATCTGTGATAATCACTTGGCCGATATCATGCCTTACTAACGTATTGATGGACGACGCAGAATAATTTGGATCGTTGGTACGTTCAATAGAAGGATCGATACGTGTTATCATCTCTTCCTCGTCACTCTCATCTTTAGAGTCACTTAATGTCGGCACATTATAATAATCTCTTGGTTTCCAATGACAAACAACACTCCAGTCATACTTCTTCAAGTCCCGAAAATAATATATTTGTATTGTCATTGAGGAAAAGATAAAGCTATCGAATTCGTAGGCTATCCGTTTGGTGTTTACCAAAATGTGTTTGTATTCATCGACCTTCATACACCGTTCAGAATTGTATCGTACCATTTGCATTGCAATATAAAAAGGGGGACAACCATATGCATGTATGAGACCACTATAATCTGCTCAAGAACACCGTAGTAGGGATTTTCTCTGTCGTTAGAGGTTGCGACGCCGTTACTTTGTGTAGCTCTAATACGTTCCGTCCTTTCGATCTCAAAATTGTAGTTGGAAACCTCATACCCGTTGTGAAATGTTGTTGCAATCTATTGACCGATTAAAAGGTCCTGGACCTCTCTATCAATCTGCTCTTCACGATTCATTTGTCCGTCGACTTCTTCTCTACACCAAGCAACGAAAGTGAGTCTCTGGTCTTCTTCGATTCTATCATCCGACCACGTCTTAGGATTCGATCCTTTGAGTTTGTGCACTCTGTTCGTTAATTTACAGTTATATCAGTTAGATTATACTTTATTTCAAACGGTTTAAATGGATGAAATTAGAAAAACTTTATTTCAAACGGTTTAAATGGTTGAAATTAGAAAAACTTACTCTGCATATTTAGCAAAACATTCGCTGTTTAGCAAGATGAACGCATGTAAAGCACCAATGAGATCGTAAGACATGTATTTTAGCCTTCCTGCTCCAATTGGACCGTCATGAACACACAGCGGTTTGTTCAGTTTCGTCCTGATATCGTCGTTCAGGAAACGAGCACAAAAAGACGTGACTTCTTCTAAGAGATAACCTTCTGCAATCGAACCTTCAGGACGATGCTCATTGCGGGTACAGTTTTTTTTTTAAGTTAATAGATATATATGTTGAAAATAATAGATATTAATAATCTACGATAATGTTTTGCAATTTAGATGATTAATAATAAACATTTTCATAGCTCTTGATGAGATACTAAAAGTTCCTAGTACCCTTTCTGTTACAACCACGGTCAACGCGGAATCGAAAAACAAATTTTTTATGGGGAGCACTAGAAACTAATCCCTAGCGATCGTTCCAAATACTAAACCAGAAAACTAAGCATGCGAGGTTTAGGAATTACAACCTTTGATACGTGTCCACCCAATTGTGGAAGACCACTCTAAGCTCCTTATAGGCCGCCAGGAACAAACTTGAGAGGCGACCGCCCTTACCAAAGATGATCTACCAGAGGGAAAACAATCCAAGATCCAGCTTCACCTAATGAAGCAACCGATGCTCCAAGCTTGCTAGAATGGAGAGTGGGGATGTAGAAATTTTCAATCATCATTTTCACCCTCAAACTCAAGCTCAAGAGGACATGCAAGAAGAAAGAGGAGAGAGTGTGTATATGTTGAATGAATGAGAGAGGAGAGAAGAATGGCTTCATATATTTTTTAATCATCAAAGAAAAAATCTCACAACCATTTTTCCATTCCTCTCTACATGTCCTCAACCATGCTCAAAAGCCAGCTCACCCTCCACCTCATTTACTTGAATATTCATAAATGAATATTCACAAATGAGGTGGCCTCCTTCTAGAAGGTATTCCGTATAAATACAAAATACAACCTGTATCGAAATACATATATGCGTATCCGTATAAAAATACGAACAACGAAAAGAGTGAAAATGAATAGTTAACATAATACTATAATATATATTAAAAATATATATATAAACTATTAAATCAAAACTTGATTTAATAATCCGGCTTAATCCTAAGCCGGCTAGTATCATCAACCATTCGATTAAAGTCTATGTAGCCTGTACACATATATAATTGGATCCTTGTATGTATCAACATACGTCGTCTATATCATATTGCATAAACCTGAAAAACCCTCTGTGTGGGACTCTAAAGACTCGACAATACACTGGCAGTGAGTTACTGGATAAATCCATAACCACAAGCACGTCAGCGGTACTAACTATACGTAACGGCTATCCAAGTATATGCCAAAAGGGAGGTCGACAATCAAGTATGTATGTACCCTACTGAGCCTGAATGTAACAATCTCCATACAGTCCGGTCTCTTCGTCTAAGAGTATCGCATACCGGGTCTAGGGAGTGGATAATGTCAGACCCCTAATAACCCGATAAGTCGTGCCGGAGTCAAGTTTATCACCAACCGAGAAACTAATGAACTCCTATCAGTAAATCTTCTCCACCATGGCCATAGATTTAGGGTGATGGCTAACCGAACGCAACACGACATCAACCCCTAATACCAAGAAAGATGAATCCTTGACAATCGCTCACTTCCTCCATATGGTTCAGGACTGTACCCAACTAAAACATGTTTGCATGACTCTTTTGAACCGTGGTAGGGTAGTAATCTAAGTACAGTGGGAACTCACATGAGAAAAACGACGATCTCAGGTCAAAACACTAACCTGTACTCATGCCACAAGAGAATTTCTATCTGGCGATGGATATAATACCATGTAGAAGTTCTCGGTGAATCCATCCAGTGTACTCACCTCCAGTGAGCACCTGTATACTATCTTAGGTGACACAACACCAATGGCTTGTGAGATCGGCCACCGCCTCTCGTCAGGGTCTAGAAACGTATATACTAGTCTACTCCGGAATATCGATACCCAGTCTCGATACTCTCTCGACTAGAGATATTTTAGGATGCGCTTATGGACTACTCAACTTTCATATATATGATCGCTATCATAATACTGACAATCAAGCAAGAATCTTATGGGTTTCATCATTATGTATTAGCAACACATAATAACAAGTATAACGACACATCAATGATAAAGATAAACCAGATATCATATTATCATTTCGAGTAAGACTGTTCTACCTTGTATAGGTCCTCTATCAATTATCATAATCACCTATCTACAATTACAATAATTGCCTTGAGAACACTATATCCAACAATCTCCCACTTGCACTTAAGGCTAATTATTGCAGTATCACATATCCATATCCCATGTGCCAATTTCTCTACTAATCAGTTTCGCAAACCTTATTTGTAAAACATTTGTGTTCGAGAAATAGCCTCAGTGAGTGAATCTCTACAATGTTCTAACTTTCTCTCTCTATATATATCTTAACTTCGCGGAGATCAGCAATCTCCCGAACTGAGCGATACCCCGCTTCAATAATTTGTCTATTTACTTGATGGGACCAAGTTCATAAATGAACAATTTTATCCAACAAACTTCTTGGGCTATATCCTCCGTTGTGTCATAACCAGCATCTTACACCATGCCTACCTCAGTATCTCATTGGAACCTATCCAATATACCGCTCCTCAGAAGAGGATAAACTCAAAACTTTGCAGCATCTCTGTCGTCCATGTCATCTTGGAAGCCTTAACCGATAACTGCCTTCTGGAGTAGGCTGCTGTTACCATATACCAAGAACATTCTCTTATGTTCTTAACTGCTTACCTTTCTTTCTCCAGGATTGGATTAATATTTGCTTACTATGACAAGTGCAGAAGAAACATCTGGTTTGGTACAAGACATTGCATGATTGACTCAATTTCCTAAGCAAATGATATGTCATTTATGCGAGTCCCTCTCCTCATTAGTCTGAAAGACATCTCTTTAAAGAGGGTGACTCCATTACCTGCGGGTAGACTATCACGCCAGGAGTCATCCATTTTAAACTTCTTTAGAATGGTGTCCAAGACCAGAATTGGAACACTTCCCAAATCTAGATCTATCGATATAGATCTAGTCACCAGAATCCCTGATATCTCAACAAATGCAAAAGCAACTTCTGGTTTGGTACATGACATCATATCAATGTCTCAATTGCCTAAGCAAATGATATGTCACTCATGCCGGTCCCTCTCCTCATTAGTTTAGAAGATATCTTTTTAGAGAAGGTAACTCCATCACCTACGGGTACACTACCACATAAGGAGTCGTCCATTCTAAAGCATTTTTAGAATGATGTCTAAGTATCCGGATTGTGACACTTCCCAAACCGATATCTAAACCCATCGATCCGGTCATCAGAATTCTTGAAATCTTATCCATATCTTATGTGGAGAAACATCTGTGACAACCAAAGTTTGACCGATTGTAGGATGGAACATCATTTCCTATCAGGAGCATGCCATCCAAATCTCAGGACATAACTCTCTATATCCTTCTTACTAGATTAATCTATTGTTTTGATGAAGTTAATCACCTTGACTGTCACATCAAAATAGATGATCCGTGTCCGCTATGCATGCTTTTAGTTTACGAATAGACATAAGCAACTTGCACACCTTCCGCTGCACCCACCGACTACGATAAATCTCTGGCAGAGTCATATATACATGCACTTTTAAATTCCCATTTAGAAAGATGTTATAGTCATCCACCTGCCAGATATCACATTCAAGAACAGCAGCAGTGTTAAATCATATCCGTATAGACTTCAGCGTAGACATTGAAGTAAAAGTCTCATCACAATCTACACCGGGTATTTGATGAAAATCTTTACAACAAGTCTAGCATTATTAGGTTAATACCTTTCCACCTGCACAAATCTCAAAAGATCTACCTACTCTTAATGGGTTTTACCCCTTAAGAAGCATCCAACAAAGTCCAAAATCCATAATTTGCTGGAGTGCGTGGAGTCCATCTTGGATATAAAGAATCCAGCCATCATCTGGAAGTCGCCACTTCCCATGGCCTGCTGTCAACTGGTAGGGCCATCATCATAATTTTGCTGACCTCTCTGTCACCGTCTATGAGGAAAAAAATTATCTCTCGAGTGGCTGAGGCCGCCTACTAAATCTGTGGAGTGTCTAATAGTTTATCAAGTCCAAATGAATCTGCATGTTCTACTAAATTTTCAGGAACCGTTTGTGGTTCTGGAATTTCTTCCAGTTCTACCATACCCCCACTAGTTTCTTTTGCAAAAATATTTCTTTTATAAAAAGTTGGTGAGTCAAGAACAATGTAACTATCGATCTTGAAAATGGTAGAAGCAAAACCTTAGCGAATGGTTGGGATAATCCAAAAACTGCTATTACCGAAGCGTGTCTTGATTTTGTCCGGATTCTGCTTTTAAACAAAAACCGGATAACTCTATATCGTAACAACCTCAAGATATGCAATCAGTCTATGTCCATATAGAAGCAAATGCACTAATTTAGATGTAATCAGATTCAAATGTCATGCAGCTGTTTCCAGTGCATATCATAAATGAGAAAAGGCCATACAACATTACTCATCATGGAGCGTATTCACGGATGAGTAATCTGAGCGAGAATCAAGTTCTCAATATTACTATGATGGAATACCTAGCATAAGTATTTATATTTTTGATCACTTCAAAAAATCCTGATACTTCCAACGTATAATTCTCTACTTTATTCTTATACCTATAAATTTCTCAAAATTTTTGGACCTTGCATTTCAACGAATGCGTGTCTAAAACCAGAGAACTTATAGGTAAATCTGAATCAAGTAAGAGTATCAACCCCTTTATCTTTAAGGACACTGTACAATATACATTATCATGTATAGGCCCCAAGAGTATACTAACTCAAATTCCGTGTGTTGTAAGTTGATAACTGTATTTTGGTTAAGAATATCTTACACCGTTATTTAATGCACCTTAGCTTATCCTCAACTGATAAAGGTAAATGTTTAGAACATAATTTTCAAAATTTATATCTCATTTTATAAAATAAAGATACAAATATTCAATTTTAAAATTGGTGTATAACAACAGTTATTCAAAACCAAATATTTATCGTAAAGCAAAACCAGATGATTTAATCCAATATCGCCAATTGCTACGAATTTCGATATTCGGGATCAAATCACATATTTCCCAATATTCTACTCCTACTCAACATCTGTAATGTTGTACAGATGTGAAATCTAATTCCGGTACCGACATACCCTGAAGTTAGAATTAATTAGGAAAACGGTTTCAATTATAACATCACAAAAATTCAGAAACATAAATGTTTCAAAGGGGTGGCCGGGTATTCCTAATAATGCATTTTCGAATATTCAGATTCATGACACTTGTTGCAATTTTCATTGCCCTCACTTCAATCCCTTTATATGTCTCTATATCTTATCTTCTGTACACCATACTTACGCTAACATGTTTTCTTCTTTCCCTACCTTTCGGCACCAGCCTAAGGTTTGGAAGAACACTATCCAATAAACGTAACCGGTATACTCTCCTAATACAAGAATCTCTCGCAACCTGAGAGAAGGTAAAGGGAAGAGACAACCGAATAATCCTATTCAATTTCTTTAGAACCAGTGGCCATTCTTGACTGAACTAACTTTTTTGAGTTCGTATGTAACTATACGACGACCTTTCCAAACAATATGGATTATCGTGGTGATACGGAGTGTTCAGGAGAAACACAAAGGGAAAGTATGAGTAGCAGGGAAATATGCGACTTTGTCATGAATCATGACAATCCAAAGCCAAAGTATTTAAGAAGGTTCGGTTAACTTGGTTAATGAGTTTTAATTTAAGGTATGTCATGGGTCGCTGTAACCAGAGAGAGAGAGAGGAAACACTCAGCATGCACTCTATCAAGATTAGATTGGTTAATCACTTCATCTAATCAGGATGGCTCCTACCGTATCCTCGAATTCTCCTTCAAATCTTAAAAGAAGAATTAGTCGGTATCATGTACATCTTACAAGTTTGCTATCCATTTAGCTAAGTCAGTGTTGGTACTCCGAGGGAGGTCACCGTACTTTCGCACGGACCCAATTTAATAACCCCGTTTCCGCAGAGACGTAATCTCGTTAACACTTTTTAGACACCTAATGTGTTAGCTAATTTTGAAGTGAAAATCTTCCAAGTAGTAATACCAACTCATCAGTGGGAATCATGACCTAACTATCATTGTGTGATAACCTTGATGGAAGCCGACCAAAATTACTATACTCCAGAAGGTATGCGCAAACTTGGCAAGTTTCTCTTATATTTGAAACTCCTGATATGGTTTTTTCCCCTAGGACCTAGTGACCTTGACAGAGTCAACAAATCAAAGGATCCTATTCAAGTTCAACCCGTCATTATCTTTATTGCATTAAACCCACCCGCACGAGCCTTTGAAGGAGTCAATAAGGTTGTACGACTGTCCTAACCAATCGCATCACCTGTTACAAACAAGCACTACTTAGTTGCCGCACACTACGTCTTGACCGAGTCAACAAACGCAACATAAATACTGAGCAATTCTCGTAGGAAATGACGGAGGACTACAGCTGGTTTTTGGCGAAAAACCTTTAACATAATGAACTTGATATCGTTGAAGAAACTCGAGTGGCTTTGAAAAGAAGTTGTTTAGGCTCCGCTTTTAAAACTAGTAACACGAACTTTTGCTTAAGAGCGAACTCCCCGTGAAGGGATCAAGGCTCTTTCTTCATCGAATGAGGTGTAGGAGATTCCTAATCGAATACTTCTATGCAAAGCAAAAGAATATGATTATAGTTTTGAATAAAACCGAGTAGTTTTAAAAATTGGTTCCGACAACATCATATAGGTTTGTTTTTCTTGTATTAAACATGTAACACAGTCCCATCATTACAAGTTTCTATGCTACACAAAAAACAACCAAAATAGTATGCTTTTATATGCCATCCACTTTCGTCACGGGGTTCCGGGTCTTCACTGTAAGGTTACTTAAACTTACGGAAAGATGGGGATAGGGCTAACGCGGATGCAAAACACACACACACACACACACACATATCATCACAGGCATGGAATAACATCACATGCATACAACAAACAATATAGAATAGCGGATGAATTAGGAGCCCCGCGTTTCATTTGAGCCGCAAATGATACGCGACATTCCCTGGTCATGTGGATAGCCCGTACAATATCAATCCTAGACCCCTACGAGTGCGGCAAGCCACCTACCAATTCTAGAAATTGGGTAACCCGCTCTCAACACCATGAGTTGGTCATCGATCGCTTTCTCAAATCTGGTAACTTTGGCTCTTCTCCCCGGGTCGATCCTATAATCCTTACAAGTGCGGCGAGCAACCCTCCAATTCTAGAGCGAGATGGCTCGGCCTCAAACACCATGAGACGGCCACCTACCGCGCTCTAGAACCCGGCTACTCGAGCACTTCTGCTGAGTTAATTCTAGTACAGAAATGAAAAATATACAATGGTGATATCGACTGCATCCTGGTCGTGCCCCAATAAAAGAATATACATAATACAGAAACGACAGGCATATGTTGGAGCTCGTCCCGAACAAATGAATACAACATTTTAAAACAAAACTGTACAAGCAATCACACGAGGGGCTGTCCATCATGACAATCCGGCTAAACCATCATAGAGATATATATACAACAACAAGCAACACAAGAAAGTTTGCAATTTCGTCAAAATGACATATAGCAATTAGACGACGTTCAATAAATACAAACTACGAATCATAAACGATGTTAAAATTTCAGCCGAAAACAGTCCCGAAATGCCCCTATGTAAAAACTACACAAACTGAAATCTGGGGCAAAACAAACAATACCAAAAATCAAGTATCTAACATGCCAAGCTACTGTAAAAATCTAGGGACCTGAATAAAAAAATTGGTTGACGGAAATGTAAAACGGGCAGCCAAAAAACAGTCCAAAATATCTCGAATTTTGTGCTAAGTTTTATTTTCAAAAGAAAAGTTCTCTGCAGTTGTTTAAAAAAGTTTTTAGGCAAAGTTTTAAAAAATGACAGTAGCAGGGAATCGAAAACAAGTTACAGGAAAAAAATTCAGTCTCGAAACTAAAACATCATCTAAACTAGTTCTAGTGTTTGGTGAGGCTCTGATACCATTGAAAGTTCCTAGTGTCTTTGCTGCTATAATCGCGACCGTTTCGGAATCGAAAAAAAAAATTTACGGGAAGAACTAGAAACTAATCCCTAACGATCGTTCCAAACACTAAACTAGAAAACTAAGCATGCAAGGTTTAGAAATTACATCTTTTGATACGTGTCCACCCAATCATGAAAAACTCATTCAAACTCCTCGTAGGTCATCGGGAACAAGCTTGAAAGATCACCTCCCTTGTTGAAAATGATCCACCTAAGGAAAATCGATCCAAACTCCAGGTTTACCTAGTGAAGCAACCGATACTCCAAGTTTGCTAGAAATAGAGAGTGGAGATGTATGAATTTTCCAGTATTATTTTCACTCTCAAACTTAAGCTTAAGAGAGGATGCAAGAAGGAGTAGAAAAGAGAAGAGGGAGTGTGTATGTGTTGAATCTAAGAGAGAGGAGAGAAGAATAGCTTCATATATTTTTTAATCATCAAAGAAAAAATCACACAACCATTTTTCCATAAACAAATGAAGCTCATTCCTCTCTACATGTTCTCAACCATGCTCAAAAGGACCTCACTCTCAACCTCATTTTCTTGAATATGCATAAATGTATATTCACAAATAAGGTGTCCTCTTTCTAAAAGATATTCCCTATAAATACGGAATACAACCCTGTATACATATCAAAATACATATATGCGTATCCGTATAAAACTATGAATAGCCAAAAAAGAGAAAATGAATAGTGAACATAATAATAGAATATATATATTAAAAAAATATAAATTATTAAATCAAAACTTGATTTAATAATCTGGTTTAATCCTAAGTCGACTAGTATCATCAATCGTCCGATTAAAATCTGTGTAACCTGTACACGTATTTAATCGGACCCCTATATGTATCAACATACATCATCTATATCATTTCGTCTGAACCGGAAAAACTCTCTGTGTGGGGCTCTAAAGACTCGATAATACACTGGCAGTGAGTTACTGGATAAATCCATAACCACAAGCACGTCAGTGGCACTAGCTGTATATAACGACTACCCACGTATATACCGAAAGGGAGCTCGATAATTAAGTTTGTCCGTATCCTACTGAATCTGAATGTGACAATCTCCGTACAGTCCGGTCTCTTCATTTAAGAGTATCGCATACTGGGTCTAGGAGGTAAATAATAGCAGACCCCTAATAACCCGATAAGTCGTGCCGGATTCAAGCTCATCACCAATCGAGAAACCACTGAACTCCTATCAGTAAATTTCATCCACTGTGGCCACGGATTTAGGGTGATGGCCAACCGAATACGGCGCGACATCGACTCCTAATATAAGGAGAGACGAATCCCTGACAATCTCTCACTATCTCCATGTGGCTCTGGACTGTACCCAATTAAAACCTATTTGCAAGACTCCTTTGAGCCGTGGTAGGGTAGTAATCTAAGTACAGTGGAAACTCATACAAGAAAAATGACGATTTTAGGTCAAAAGACTAAGCTGTACTTATGCCACTAGAAAACTTCTATCCGACGATAGATATAATACCATGTAGAAGTTCTCGGCAAGTCCGTCCAGTGTACTTACCTCCAGTGAGCGCCTGTATACTATTTTAGGTGATACAACACCAATGGCTTGTGAGACCGGTCACCGCCTCTCATCGAGGTCTAGAAACGTATACACTAGTCTACTCTGAAATATCGATACCCAGTCTCGATACTTGCTCAATTAGGGACATTTAAAGATGTGCTTATGGACTATTCAGCTCTCACGTATATGATCGCCATCATAATGTTGGTAGTCAAGCAAGAATCCTACGGACTTCATCATTATGTATTAGCGACACATAATAACAAGTAAAACGACACATCAATGATAAAGACAAACCAGATAGCGTACTATTATTTCGAGTAATACTGTTCTACCTATATATGTCCTCCCTCAATTATCATAATCGCCTACCTGGAATTACAATAATTGCCTTGAGGACACTATATCCAATAGATATATCCAATGGTAATGCACTAGACCGCCAATCTTGACCTTGGTTGCCAAATGGACGGACAGGTAAACAATAATATCGAAAAAGTAAGTTGGAAAGATGGTTTCGAACTTATAGAGGATCAACGGAATATCTTTTTCGAACTCTGCTATCTCATTGACGTCCACGTTTTTGGAACACAATTGGCGAAAATATGTGCAAAAGTCATTAAGAACGATACCAACTTCGGATTTTACCGATGCTCTGAGGCATAAAGGAAGAAGATGTTGCATCAATATGCGATAGTCGTGGCTTTTGAGTTCTACGATTTTTCCATTTTTTACTAGTATCTGTTTGGAAATATTTGATAAGAGACCATTAGGGACTTTCAATTCTTTCAACACCTGTAGAAACCGCCGCTTCTCCTCTTTGTCCAGGTTGTAAATTGCCGGTGGGATCTCGTAGTAACCTGGTTTACCAGCCACATGCCGAGTATGCAATTCTTCTTTAATGGACAAACCATCCAAATCTATCAAATCACGACGGGTGGTGAGATTGTCCTTCGTTTTTCTATCCTTACACAGTAGAAAATTGATGACGTGTTCAGAGACACCTTTCTCGATATGCATAATATCTAAATTGTGGTGTAGCCATAAATCAAACCAGTACAAAAGTTGAAATAAACCACTTAACTTCTTCAAACCGGTTAGGGATTAAATTACATCTATATTTTCTTTCCAAATGTGATATTCTGATAAGCTCTCCATTTTTGCAAAATGTTACCAGACAATGGTTTAAGAGGCCTACCGGTCTCCATCTTGCCGTTGAACAATTCTTTTTTTCTTTTTGAGTCTGTGAGTTATAGACAAGAAACGTCGGTGACTCATAAACGACTCTTTTCCGCTTAACATCAAGCGTACAACACTCGTATAAATATGCCAACTGGAGCACAGAAGATTACCTTGAGTTGTCCACCCCGACAGCATACAGTAGGCAGGAAAATCATTAATAGTTAATAACAAAGCATCCCGCATATGAAAAAATTATTTACCATCAGCGTCATGGGTTCTCACGCCAGGTTCTCATAACAACTTTAATTCATCGATCATGAGTTGAAGGTACACGTCGATATTTTTCTCAAGAGACGAGAGACCGTCGATTAAAAGCGCCAATGTAAATAAGACCGCGTCATAGCCCTCCATAGTAGCATGTTGTATATAATCACCACAACGGGCCAAGTACTGTGAGTACGTCCACTGCGAACCATCCCAAATGGAGTGAAACCGTCACTCGCAATTCCCAGACTCATGTTAAGAGGGTCTGAGCTGAATGAAGGACGTTTTTCATCAAAAACTTTTCACGATATCGAATCTTTGGGATGACTCATTTTTCCCTCTTCATGAGGCACTTTATGGTGTTACTGCATTTTAGACGCTGTCTCCTCACACACAAATAATCGTTACTGCCTCGGTATTAATGAAAAATAACGAAGAATATTTACGGGCATATTACTCGACTGAGGGTCTTTCTTAGGATTGAATCGGTTGGTCCTGCACACGGGGCAGTTTCTGAGTGTGGCGTGTCCATTGGAATTATGGTCTGAGCAGGGGTTAATGCCAAATTGGAATTATGGAGACAAACATTGGAATCTCGGGGATTCAGATTGAGCAGGTCCAAGACAGCATATATGCACTGCAAATTTAGTAGCCAGAGAAGTCAAAACCATATTGGTATAACATTGGAAGGGCAAGAGATATCACCGAGCGACCAGTTTAGATATCTAGGTTCCATCATCCAAAGGAATGGGGAGATCGATAGTGATGTTAATCAAAGGATCCAAGCTGGTTGGTTGAAATGGAGGAGTGCAACAGGGATTTTGTGTGATCGTAACTTTCCGTTAAAATTGAAAGGGAAGTTTTATCGGAGCGCTATTCGGCCTGCCTTATTATATGGTACAGAATGCTGGGCTCCTAAGAAGCATCATACACAGAAGATGCACGTAGCGGAGATGCGCATGTTTCGTTGGATGTGCGGTAACACTAGAAAAGACAAGGTGCGAAATGAGGATATTCGTGCAAAAGTTGGTGTAGCACCCGTGGAGGAGAAGATGCGGGAAAACCGGCTTAGATGGTTTGGTCATGTGCGACGCAGACCTATGGAAGCACCGGTTCGACGAATAGATACTCTCGATATGGGTAATGGCAAAAGGGCAAAAGGGAGACCGAAGAAAACATGGATGGAGGTGATACGAAACGATATGGTTGTCAAAGGACTCAATGAAAGTATATTGTTCGATAGAAGTGAGTGGAGACAGAGGATTCATGTGCTGGACCCGGCGTGATTCTCATGTTGGTTCATGTAGCCTACCCCATATGCTTGGGATAAAAGGCTCAGTTGTTGTTGTTGTTGTTTTGCGTCTCGTACCGGCTCGATGGCACTTCATTTCCGTCGGGAAAAGCTTCCTTCGGCAATTCTAAAAGATCGGTGAAAGACTGGTCACTCCATCTATTCTTGCATTTGATCTGGAAGAGACTTACAAAAAAGGACAATTTTGAAAACCATTTGCAATTTGGATATAGTGGGATTCTAGAGTCAGCCTTGTACTTCTCCAATAATGAGAGTCCAGTGCTTTCCGTTCATAAGGAAGTCCAGCGGCATTTATAAACTTATCCATGTCATCGATCGGCGCAAATACAATATCATCTTCTTCGACGGCTTCATCTTCTTCAAACTGGCATTCTTCTTCCTCCTCTTCTTCTATTATCCATTACCACTCTGCGGTTTCCGTTTCGATAAATTCATTTTCCGTCTTTTGCACCCATGCCTTGTCCCCCGTTACAACGACTTTTTCTCCGTGAAGTTTCCACATAGTGTAATCTCTAACAAAACTGTGTTTCACGATGTGTAACTCAATTTCTGACTTTTTGAGCAATCACTTGTTCATACACTTAGAGCAAGGACAATAGATTTCGTGCTCTTTCGGCTACCCAAGACATGCGTAGGAAAAATCGGTAAAAAATCTAACACCGTCAACGAAAAAGGCATTAACTCTCGAGGGAGTATCGACGTACATCCAAATCTTGTCGTGGAGGTATGGGAATGTCGTATTGGAACAGTTCGGACAAAGAAAGGTTCCTATAGATAAGAGTCATGGAATTAAGATTTCTTAACGGATATGTGATAGATGGGATACTAAAAAGTGTCAGTGTCAGGTTTAATTGACGACTTGGTTAATTTAAGTTTCAATTGTTAACGGATTGGGCTATACTTCAACTCCTATTGAGAACTTTCTCCTTCTAATCTCGTAGCTCTGGAGTTGGATTCTTCTTCCAAGAAAGTTGATGATATTAAATGTTCTTTATTGGATGCCGAGAGTAACGGCTGTCGGGAGTAAGGCACCTATCCCATTAATAATATATAGAGCATATATCCATTCATTTGTGTTTTCATCCGTTTCGAGAAAATTTCGGCAGCACCTCCCCACTGTTCTCCGAGTACACTGTAATAGAAAAGATGATCATTTCAATACTATCAAACATCATTGAAACAAACATCTAATCTATCTTTGTACACGGAGAACAATCGGAAAGGTACCGACGAAATATCTTGAAACGAATAAAAACACAAATGAATGCAGATGTTTGTTTTATACATTCCTAACTTGTCCAGTGTGTACACTGAAAAATCTATCGGATATCATATGATTGAATATTTTTGTCACATAGACCACTCGACGATTATTAAAACCGAACAATATCATCTGATATTTAGCAACCTTTGTGTAGTTTTATGTTACGACGAAAATCGAACATATGTTAACCGATAGACTGGAACTAAGTCGCGTTTTTATTTTCACATATGATTATTGATGAGAATATGAAAATTTCATATTATTATCGAGTATCATACACTAAGTTTAATATCTAATTTTAATGGGTTTTAAGTGTACGAGTCAATTTAAAGGTTTCGAAGTTTTTAGTTGGTTTAGACGGGAACTAAGTCTTCAATTTTACTAAATTACATTAAAATACTCTAAACTTTTGTTGGTTTTTCAATAAACTATCTAAAATTAACTAATTAACTATAAATTTCACTAAATTACCCTAACTATTGTTGTTTTTCACTAAACTACCGTAAAATTAAACTACACCATTCATATTCTTAAATTAACTAAATTTCACTAAAATACACTTAACTATTGTTGTTATTCACTAAAATACCTACAACTATTGTTGTTTTTCACTAAAATACCCTATTTACCCGAACCGAACTCTAACACCTAACCATATCCTTAACCCTAGCGAACCCTAACCCCAACCATAACCTTAACACCTAGCTAACCCCTAACCCTAGCAGGTCGGCGGCCCTAACATGACCTTAACCCTAACCAATTCAGCAATAATAAATAACATGAACAACAACAATAAATAACATGAACAACAACAACAATGAATAATCTATATATTTTAACCACGTTAATTCATGAAATCAACAAATTTATAAAATCAAAATTAACCAAATAAAATCACAAATTAACACTAACCTGTTGACGGTCCGAGGAGCAGCGACGACCACGGAGTTCAAGTCAACTAGCGGAGAGCGGCAGGGCGACGATAGGAGTTAGGGCAAATTAAAGATATAAAAAAATTAGATAATGCAAAAAAATCTAAATTTAACCGGAATTAGAATTAGAATTAATAGTGTATACTTGACGCCGAGGACCTTCGATGACGACCTAGGGCGGCGGGGGATTCTGCCGACGGTGACGACGACCTAGGGCTCAATCAATAGGGCTGTAGGCTTCGCTGGAAACAGGGAGAATAGGGTTTTGACGGGGGCGGACCTTCGATGGTTCCAGGTAGGCGAGACGGCGAGACGAAACTCGGCTGGGAGGGGTGGGAGATTTGGGAAAACAAGGGAGGAAAAAAATTTGGGAGGGAAAGATATGCTCGGGTGGGGAAAGAGGGGAATTTGGGTTTTAATCAAGAGTGGCTAGTGGGGCCCGTCATTTACTGCAATTGGTCACGGTTAACACCGTGACCAATTCTTTTACGACCGTGACTATAAAACGGTCACGGTTAAAACCATGACTAAATCTGAATTACCTTTGAGCACTTTTGTAGTAGTGTAAATGCAGTGGTTACACTACTACAAAAAGGGATTAAAGCCGTAAGGGCAAAGCGCTGCCCTTACGGATATATTCGTAGGGGCTCGAAAATCCACCGTAGTTGCAACGGTCGCAGGTGCAAGTCTTCGTCCTGAACATGTCCCTACGGTCAAATAATTGCCCCTACGGTTGTATCCATCGGATATCATATTCCTACGGTGTATTCCATAGGGACAAAATATTTATTTAATTTAGTGGTTTATAAAATAAAATACTTTCCCCTCTGGATATATCCGTAGGGGCATTAAGTTGCCCCTACGATGTTAGCCGTAGGTCCAGACATAAGCCCCTATGGATATAGTTGCAAGTGTAACGCCTTTTACTGAGTCCATAGAGGCAAAATGTCAAGTATCTTGATATTTTGTCCCTACGGACAAATATGTAGGGGAAAACTATGGACCTACGGATTAATCCGTAGGGGAAACAGATGGACCTATGGCTTAATCCGTAGGGACAAAATATCAGGGTTTTTTTTATTAAAAAGGGCTTCCTGTTTTTTCCTTGCCCTGTGCACAATAATATATACATCATATAACCAAATACCGCAGTAATATATACATCATATAATCAACATCTCACGCATAATATATAAAAGAAATCAACAAACAGAATACGATATCAATCTAAATCATCGTGAACATGCAAACACCACCAATATCGTCCAAAATATATACAATATGTATCATATAAGTACATACATGCTAAAAATATAAAAAAGAAATCTACCCTAGCTCGGTCCAGCTCCTACACCTCTGATAATCGCCGTAATCTGGCGCATCTGCTCCTCGGTGCAGCCCTGAGTCGTCAAAAACTCGACCAATGAAGGAGCAGACTGTGCGGGAGTCTGAGCAGGCTGTGGAGTTGCTGGAGTGGTCTGCGCAACCGCAGCCGAGGTAGTGGCTTGCGGAGCCGCAGCCAAAGGAGATGCATATGGAGCCGCAGCCGAAATATCCTGTTGTTGGATATAGTGCTCTCAAAGTCAATTATTGGATCACAGGCACGTGATTGCAATGATTGAGGGAGGACCTATGCCGGTAGGACAGTCTTACTCAAGATGATAGTATGCTATCTGGTTTATCTTTATCATCGTGTACTGCTTTAGGTGACCTTACATGTCGCTATTACGCGTTGATAGAGCCCTTAGGATTCTTGCTTTACTGCCAGCAGTATGATGGCGATCATATACGTGGGAGCTGGGGTCTATAAGCACATCCTTAAAAGGTCCCTAGTCATGGGAGTTTTCGAGACAGGGCATCGATACTCCAGAGTAGACTAGTGTATATAGTCGAGACCCCGATGAGGGGCGGTGGCCGGTCTCACAAGCCATTGGTGTCAGTTGGTTCACCTAAGATGTATACAGGTGGTCATTGGGTTATGAGTACACCGGACAGGACTCGCCGGGAACATGCTAGTTGGTATTACACCTGACGTCAGATAGCAGTTCCCTGGTGACATGTGTACATGTTAGTTCATCGACCTGAGATCGTCATTTGTCTCGTGTGAGTTCCCACTGTGCTTTGATTACTACCCTACCATGGTTCAAAGGAGTCGTGCAAACAGGTTTTAGTTGGGTACAGTCCCGAGCCACATGGAGGCAGTGAGAGGATCGGCAGGGGTTTCGTCTCTCCCGGTATTGTGGGTGAGATTGCGCTGTGTCTAGGAGAGCCATTACACGAAGTCCTTGTCCAAGGCAGGAGATTTACTGGTAGGTATTCCAGTAGTATCTCAGAGTGTTCTGGGCTACACTCCGACACGACTTGTACCGCTTTTGGGGGGGTCTGACTTTTACCAACCCCCTTGGCCTAACATGCGATGCTCATAGACGAACGGACCGGACTGTACGGATATTGTCACTGACAGGCTCAGTAGGGTGTCAGGATGAGTTCGCTCATCGACCTCCTTTTTGGTCAATACCTGGTAGCCCGTTACGTACAGCTAGTACCACTGACGTGTTAGTGGTTAAATCCACAGCCAATGTATTGACGAGTCTTTAGAGTCCCCCACAGACAGTTTCTCAAGTTTCGGACGAAACGTTGTAGAGACCGTATGGATTTATGGCAGGGTTCGAACATACGCGTGCACTTGTGCACGTGTCATGATTCGGACGGATAATACTAGCGGGCTTTGGTTTAAGTCGGATCCTAGTATTATACTGTGTAGATTTTGTCTCATTGTATTTGTATTCGGTCGGAATACAAATACGGCTATGTATATACAATTGCGGAGTTATCCTGTAATTTTGTTACCGGACCGCTTTTTGAAGTTGCCAGTTCCATTTCGTTTCTTGTCTTTAAACATTTGATTTAATGACGAGTTATCTTTTTCTTTGGCTGTTTTTTTGGACCAATTCCTTTTGTTGCCTAATTCCTTGGCTGATTATTCTTGTGGGAATTTCGTGGGCTTTGCATGGACATGTGGCAGCTTGTATGCATAGTGACACATGTAATTGAGTTCTGAGTATTGATGTTTCATGTGACATGTGGCTGATTTCCAGCAAAGGGAAATTCGTGGCATTTCTTGGTGGCATGTGGCTGCTTTTGGTGATGAGGGTTAATTAAGTGGCTGCACTTTAGTGTGCATGGGAGGGTGAGATTAATTTCCTGAGTTGCTTAATTTTACACTCACCCCATTACTTGCAAGTCCACGGAGAACAATTTTTCTCCTCTTGGCCGAGCCCTGTATTCCTTCATCAGCAAAAACATTTTCCTCAATGCCAAAATCTCTTGTGCTCACATTTCTTTATCCAATGGCAACTTCGATTAACCCTCGAGACAAAGTGTTCTATGTATATTCTACAACAACCTTGGACGCGTCGGCTAACGAACTTCGTGTCCGAATTGCCTCGGTTTAGAGGCGGGAGCCCGTAAAAAAGACTCGAAGATGTGGTGCCTTTTCCGACGAGAAGACCGGAAACCGGAGATGCCGCGAGAAGTAAGAGATGGTGGCCAAAGACCGAAGGACACGGATCGATCGGTATAGCCTTTCCCCCTTTTCTCTAGTTAGCTAGTTATAGGTTAATGGTTCGATCTGGAATTATAGTATGCGATAGCACCGGTTTCAAGTTTTGAAAAAGTTTTCGTTTCCGCATTTTGGTCTCGGACAGACGGCCGCGGCGCTACCGTAGACTTACATGGTATCAGAGCCACGCCATTAACCTTTACTAGCTTGTTCTAACATATTTAAAATATCGATCGAACAAAATTTCCGAAACCGCATTTCCAATACTAAAGTTTCTGTCGAATTTATTTTGTCATCGAAAAATTATTTTGAGTGTTTCAGAAAATCAGGCAGGCTTTTTTAAGACATCTGTGAAAATTTGGTAACATGATGCTACAGTTACGCCGCGGAACCGCGGCCCTACCCATGTTTTGGCCGCGGTTCCGCCGCCATTATCTGTCATCTCTGCACCAATTTTTCTACAGTGGTCTTAAACTTGGAATTGGGGTTTCTGGAATATTTTGTTTGGGCCCAGATTTGTTTGAGTGCTGGATTTGTTCTTGGGGCCCACTTCGGGAAATTTTGTCGATCGAAAATTTTAAATAAGTTGGTTCACAGTGCTTACATTATATCTGTGACCGTGAATGTCATTCGAGCGGTAAATCTTGTCTAATTTCTATAGCTCTTTTAGACGGATTTGTGAACGTGACATTCACGTTAATATTCTGTGTTGTGCTGTGATGTTGCGGATTTTTCGTGATGGATAGCTTGGAGCAATGGTAGTACAGTTTGGTATTATTTGTACATTTGATATTGCAGGGCGAACGTCCGACATGTGGACTGTCGTCACTGTCTAATTGTATATATTTTACTTTTTGTACTAGGATTACCCCGCAGTGGAGTGCACGGATAGCCGGGTTCTAGAGGGCAACGGGCCCGCATCTCATGGCTTTGAGACGGAGGGGGCTTTACTCTAGAATTGGCAGGCTATTCGCTGCACTCGTAGGGGGTATAGGTTGACCCAAAGAGGGGTGCTCAGGTTGCCGGATTCCGTAAAGTGCTGGGTGGTCCATTCACTTTGTTGAAGGGGGCCACCTCGCTTCAGGTTTTGGCGGGTAACTTGCCGCGCCTTTAGGGGTCTAGGATTTCATTGCACAGGCTATCCACACGACCAAGGAAACGTCGGGTTTCAGTTGCGGCTCTATGAAACCCGGGGATCCTAGAATATCTGTATTGTTCTGTGATGCTTATTACATTTCTGTGATGTTGCATTTTATCACGCCTTGAGCGATTATTATATATTGTTATATATATACTAGTAGATATTGTATATGTTTTACATCCGCGCTAGTTCAGTCTCCGCTCTGTCGTTAGTTAAGTAACCTAACGGGTGATGACGAGACCCAGTGACGAATGCGGATGGCATATACGTACATCGTATTTTCGTTCTTTATTGGTGTGATCAATTGATGGGACTGCATTGATTCGGATCAATGCAAGCTAAACAAACCTATTCTGATGTTGTTGGAACAATTTTCAAAAAGCTGTTATTGCAAGGACGTTTTCTTTTGTTTTGCACAGTGGTATTCGGTTATGAATATCCAGCACCTCAGTCGACGAGGCAAGGGCCGAGATCCCTTCACCGGGAGTGACCCCTTGGACAGAAGTTTGCATCAGGGTAATAATTTCACTATAGTCGATTACTTTTTGCTTTGCATCGCGGTATTCAGTTGGAATATCCCGCACCTCATTCTAAGGGGAAAGAGCCGAGATCCCTTCACCGGGAGTGACCTCTTTAGCAAAGGCTTTCGCCACTATATTTTTATAAAAAGCTATCTAGTTCCTTCAACGATATCAAGTTCATTACGTTAAAGGTTTTTCGCCAAAAACCATTCGTAACCCTCCGTCATTTCAGAAAGGTAGCACTTAGTATTCATGCTATGTTTGTTGACCTTCGTCAAGGCATAGTGAATGGTAGCTGCTTGTTACCTTTCTGTTGCATAGATAGATGCGTTGGTTTGGGACAGTCGTACAGCCTTGTTGACCTTCGTCAAGAGCTTGTATGGGTGGGTTCAAATTAACCTGGACAATGACGGGTAAAACTTGACATGTGACTTATGATTTGTTGACCTTCGTCAAGGTCATAAGAGCATGGGGTAAAAATCACATCGGGAGTTTCTAAAGAAACTGAAACTTGCCAGGCATGCGCATACCTTCTAGAGTGTGATAACGTGAGTGGATTCCATCACGTTATCATGCGATGATAGTTGGATCCCGATTCCCACTGATGAGTTAGTTTACTCCTCGGCTGATCCCGACTAATTCTTCTTTCAGGTTTGGAGGAGAATTTGAGGTTACAGTAGGAGGTTTTCTGATTAGAAAAATTGATAACCATTCTGATCTAGGTTAGAGTGCACGCAAAATGTTTCTTTTCTCTCTCTCTCTTTGGCAGCGACCATGACCCGACTCTAGACTATGACTCAGTGACCAAGTTAACCGAACTTTCTTAAAATACTGGCTTTTGGATTGTCAAAATTGCATACCTCATTGCCACTCCTACTTTTACCCTTTTCTCCAGAACACCCCGTATTACTACGAACATCCAATTCCATTGGATAAAACTATCGTATGGTTATATACGAACTCGAAGGAACTTGTTCCAGATTCGAGGATGGTTTCCTGTTCTGGAGAAAATGAATAGGATTATTCAGTTGTCTTTTCCTTTTACCTTCTCTCAGGTTGCGAGTGCTCCTTGGATTAGGACGGTACACCTGTTACGCTAATAGGATAGTCTTCTTCCAAACCACAGGCAGGTGCCGAAAGGTAGGGAATGAAGAAAACCGATTAGCCTAAGTGTGGTGTACAAAAGGTAATAAATAAAGACAAATAAAGGGATTAAAAGGAGGGCACAGTAAATTGCGACTATCATTCACGACCAAACCATGTATTTCATTACCACTCCTACTTCACCTTTGTATTTCTCCAGAACACTCCGTATCACTACGAAGATCCACAGTTATTTGGATACTTCATCGTATGGTTATATACGAACTCAAAGGAACTTGTTCCAGTTCGGAGATGGATTCTGGCTCAGGAGAAATAGAATAAGGTTTATTTAGTTGTCTTTTATCTTTACCTTCTCTCACATTGCGAGTGCTCCTAGGATTAGAACAGTACACCTATTACGCTTATTGGATAGTTTTCTTCCAAACCTTAGACTGGTGCCGAAAGGTGGGGAAAGAAGAAAACCATTTAGCCTAAAAGGGTGTACAGAAGGTAATGGGTAAAGACAAATAAAGGGATTTGGAGAGATGGCAAAGAAATATACGGTTACAGTTGTGAATCTGATAATGGAAGAGGCATTACTAGGAATACTCGGATACCCCTTCGAAACATTTACATGTTTCAGTTTCACTGTGCATTGTTAATAGAAAACTGATTTCCCAATTAGTCCTTACTCTAGGGTATATATTTACCAGGTATGATTCTCACATCTGTATGGTTTTACAGATGATGAGTGGGAGTAAGTTATTGGAAATTAGGTGATTGCCCTCATTATATTGGAATTCGTTGTAATTGGTGATATTTGAGAAAATCGCCTGGGTTGTTTGCCGAACGGCAAATATTTGGTTTTGAATATCCGTTGTTATGCACCAATTTCAAATTGATATATCTGTACGTTTATTTTGTGAGATATAACTTTTTGAAATTATTTCTATGACATTTACCTGAATCAGTGGATGGTTAGGTAAGAAGTATTAAACAGCGGTGTAATTCTTCTTAACCATAAGTACAGTTTTCAATCTACGGCACACAGGGAATGAGTTATTAGACTCAGAGGACTTATACAGAGTATTGTATATTGTCCAGTGTCCATTAGGACAGAGGGGTTGGTCCTCGTACTATATTCTGTTTACTTATGACTTCTCTAGTTTTTAGACAAGTGTTTCGTAGAAATACAAGGTCTAAGTTTTAAGAAGTTATAGGTATAAGAATAAAGTAGAGAACCAGGTGTTGCAAATATCGAGATTCTTCAAGGTGATCGAAGATGTAGATACTTATGTTTGGTATTCAGTTGATAGTAATGGTTTTGAGAAACTTGTTTCTCTTTCAGGTTACTCATATCTGGATGTATTCCTAAGTTGAGTAATGCTGATCGGCCTCTCTCCATTTAGTTGACATGCACTAGAGACAGCTGCATGATTTGAATCTGGTTCCAATTAAATCGATGCCTTTATTTCTACATTGTATATAGAATAGTTCATATCTTAATATTGTTAAGGTACGGGGAGTTTTCCGGCTTATGCTTAAAACCAGACTTTGGATAACTCAAGGCACGTTTCTGTAATGGCTGTTTGTGGGTTGACCCGGGCTATGACAGGGGTTGATTTTCTAGCATCTGGAAGATCAATAGTGATATTGTTCTTGACTCGCCACAGTTTTAGTAAAATGGATTTTTTCAGAAAACAGTAGTGGGAGTATGGTAGAACTGGAAGTGATTCCAGAACCACAAACGATTACTGGAAATTTGATGAGAACCTAAAGATTCAATCTGGATTGACATTCCATTAGCCACTCCGCAGATATGATGGGTAACCTCAAGCACTCGAGAGGTACTTCGGTATGCTCAAAGACGGTGACAGGGAGGTTCTTGTTTACCCAGACTTGACACTACTGTTGTTTCAGGCTATGAGACCCGGCAGGAGGATGCGTATAGCGTCGTTCTGAACTGGCTTTAGAAGTGTACGTGTATATTATCCTGCCAGAGAGTTGTCTTAGTCAGTGGGGGCAGCGGAAGCATAGCGGACAAGTGGCTTATGTCTATTTATAGACTAAAGCAGATATAGCGGAGATAGATCATCTATTTCTGATGTGACAGTCATAGGTTTGACTTCATCGGATGTGTCTGTTAAGAAGGTAGTAGGGTGTGATGTCCTGGTTTTTGGATGACATACACAGAGTAGGAAGTGAAATTCCTATACTACGATCGGTTATACTTTGGTTGTCACACAATGGTTTCTCCACATGCAATAAGTTGATATTAATCCAATCCTGGAGAAACGATCGGAAGCAGTTTTAGAATATAAGTGGATGTTCTAGGGATCTGATAATAGCAGCCTCCTTCGGGAGACGGTTATCATTCCAGGCTTCCAAGGTGACCTGGATGAGAGAATGACTGTCAGAGTTATAGTTTTCCCTCTGACGAGGGGCAGTAGTTTGGACAGGTGGTCCAAGCGGATACTGAGGGAGGCATGGCGCAGGATACTGATTAAGTTCAGTTGACGATACAGTCTAAGAAGTTTGGATTTGGAGTTCATTTATGAACTAGGTCCCATCAGATATCCAGACATATTCTAAGATAGGTATTGCTCATTTCGGGATATGGCTTTCTCCGCGGACTTGAGATAAATAGAGGCATAGAAAGAAACATCAGGGCGGATCCACTCACTGAGGCTATTTCTCGAACGCAATAGTTTCACAAATGGGCTTTGTGAGACTGATTAGTAGAGGAGTTGGGTGTTCGGTATCACACAGGCTGTGAGTATGCAACATCGCAATAATTAGCCTTGAGTGCAAGTGGGAGATTGTTGGATATAGTGTCATCAGAGTCAATTATTGGATCACAAGCACGTGATTGCAATGATTGAGGAAGGACCTATGCCGGTAGGACAGTCTTACTCAAGATGATAATATGCTATCTGGTTTATCTTTATCATCGTGTACTGCTTTAGGTGACCTTACAGGTCGCTATTATGCGTTGATAGAGCCCTTAGGATTCTTGCTTGACTGCCAGCAGTATGATGGCGATCATATACGTGGGAGCTGGGGTCTATAAGCACATCCTTAAAAGGTCTCTAGTCGTGGGAGTTTTTGAGACAGAGCATCGATATTCCAGAGTAGACTAGTGTATACAGTCGAGACCCCGACGAGGGACGGTGGCCGGTCTCACAAGCCATTGGTGTCAGTTGGTTCACCTAAGATGTATACATGTGCTCATTGGGTTATGAGTACACCGGACAGGACATGCCGGGAACATGCTAGTTGGTATTATACCTGACGTCAGATAGCAGTTCCCTGGTGACATGTGTACATGTTAGTTCATCGACCTGAGATCGTCATTTGTCTCGTGTGAGTTCCCACTGTGTTTTGATTACTACCCTACCACGGCTCAAAGGAGTCGTGCAAACAGGTTTTAGTTGGGTACAGTCCCGAGCCACATGGAGGCAGTAAGCAAATCGGCAGGGGTTTCGTCTCTCCCGGTATTGGGGGTGAGATCACGATGTGTCTAGGAAGGCCATTACACGAAGTTCTTGGCCAAACCAGGAGATTTACTAGTAGGTATTCCGGTAGTATTTCAGGGTGTTCTAGGATACACTCCGACACGACTTATACCGTTTTTGGGGGTCTGACTTTTACCAACCCCCTGGGCCTGACATGCGATACTCATAGACGAACGGACCGGACTGTACAGATATTGTCGCTGACATGCTCAGTAGGGTGTCAGGATGAGTTCGCTCATCGATCTCACTTTTGGTCAATACCTGGTAGCCCGTTACGTACAGCTAGTACGACTGACGTGCTAGTGGTTAAATCCACAGCTAATGTATTGACGAGTCTTTAGAGTCCCCCATAGACAGTTTCTCAAGTTTCGGACGAAACGTTGTAGAGGACGTATGAATTTATTGCAGGGTTCGAACATACGCGTGCACTTGTGCACGTGTCATGATTCGGATGGATAATACTAGCGGGTTTTGGTTTAAGCCGGAGCCTAGTATTATACTGTGTAGATTTTGTCTTATTGCATTTGTATTCGGTCGGAATACAAATGCGGGTATGTATATACAATTGCGGAGTTATCCTGTAATTTTGTTACCGGACCGCTTTTTGAAGTTGCCATTTCCATTTCGTTTCTTGTCTTTAAACATTTGGTTTAATGACGAGTTATCTTTTTCTTTAGCTGTTTTTTTGGATCAATTCCTTTTGTTGCCTCATTCCTTGGCTGATTATTCTTGTGGGAATTTCGTGGGCTTTGCATGGAAATGTGGCAGCTTGTATGCATAGTGACACATGTAATTGAGTTCTGAGTATTGATGTTTCATGGACATGTGGCTGATTTCCAGCAAAGGGAAATTCGTGGCATTTCTTGGTGGCATGTGGCTGCTTTTGGTGATGAGGGTTAATTAAGTGGCTGCACTTTAGTGTGCATGGGAGGGTGAGATTAATTTCCTGAGTTGCTTAATTTTACACTCACCTCATTACTTGCAAATCCACAGAGAACTATTTTTCTCCTCTTGGCCGAGCCATGTATTCCTTCATCAGCAAAAACATTTTCCTCAATGCCAAAATCTGTGCTCACATTTCTTTATCCAATGGCAACTTCGATTAACCCTCGAGAAAAAGTGTTCTACGTATATTCTACAGCAACCTTGGACACGTCGGCTAGCGAACTTCGTGTCCGAGTTGCCTCGGTTCAGAGGCGGGAGCCCATAAAAAGACTCGAAGATGTGGTGCCCTTTCCGACGAAAAGGCTGGAGATCGGAGATGCCGCGAGGAGCAAGAGATGGTGGCCAAAGACCGAAGGACACGGATCGATCGGTATAGCCTTTCCTTCTTTTCTCTAGTTAGCTAGTTATAGGTTAACGGTTCGATCCGGAATTATACTATGCGATAGCGCTGGTTTCATGTTTTGAAAAAGTTTTCGTTTCCGCATTTTGGCTTTGGACAGACGGCCGCGGCGCTACCATAGACTTACACCTGTCGCATCTGTTCAATTTTGTTTGTAATAAACGAGTAAGAATTGTGTATTAGTCGAATTCGTATCATTATCAGGTTATTGCGGAACACCAATATAAGATTAATTAAAGTTAAGTCTACAACCAAATAAGCTAAGGCTACTAATATTGGATATATTACTATCTATAATATGATATAATATTTTACTATTAAGTAGTATACATACTGTCATCTCCTTCAACTCCTGGACAGTGGTTTTCAAGACGGCAACGTCTTGCTCTAGATGTCGCTCACGGGGAGTAGGGGAAGTAACCGCCGGAGTAGAGTCTAACCTCCAATAGGACCTGCTAGGACCCATTCTCCGGCCTCTCTCCCAACCTCTGTGGTGCCCTCCGTGTGTGGCGTCAAGGACTGGGGTCGGCAGCATCAGATCGTTCTGGTCAGTAAAATCGATCCCCGTTGCTTCCGCCTGCTCCACCACCCACATTAACCAGTAAAATATAAGTATATCATTTAAATTTGAACTTTTCAAAACAAAAATTTCAAATTTAATAGAATAAATATTAACACTTACGCAATATTTCTGGGTAGCGGTGTCGGGGAATCGAAACTTGCCCATGGCAGGATCTGTCGAGGTGCCGTGGACGGCAAGATACACGATCAGCACGCTCGGTGTACCACCTTGTGCCAGGGTCTGATCTCTCTGCAATTCGCAAAAAATTTACATATATTATAAAATAACTCTGAATATTACATTATATCACAGTAGGTCTATTGTAATTTACCGATACCTCCATGGCACGAGTAATATTTCTTGAGCCACCTGTATAAGTGGGGTGACCCCTTTTCGCCGACTTCCTTTTCTCTTTATTTTGATTGGCCGGTTTCTGCACAACACATTTAGATTTAGTTTTCTAATTAAGCAACACAAAAAAATAAATTATATACTAAGCAATGAATTACATTTAAAATACAAAGCTGTTTGCGCTGAGAGTCGAAATATTGACACGAGAGAGGCCATGTATTTACGTCGACTCTTGCAAAGGCCGGAGTATGTAGGAGAGACGCTCTTTTTATCTCGGGGGTCGCCATCCACAGAGGATAGAAGTCGATCTTCAGCTCGTTCCTATTGTATCGGACCTTTGATTGCATGTTCTTCATCAGGCCATGGTACAGAGCGTGAAGATCGAGCACTCTCTAAGGATGATCAGGGGTCGGGTACATGCTGAAAGTCGTAATCCAACTGCAAATACAAAAAAAACATTGTTATTAAATTGCAAGTGTTAAATAATAATAAATATATTGGGTAAATCAAATGAAAATATATATTAATACCCAAGCCTGATCCCAGAAGAGGGCAAATGAGCTCCGGTGCTGGTCGCCCCACTCAACGTGAAGTGGATACTTCTTCATGAGGCGGCTCTCATCCCCCATATGCCGGACGAACCTCTCGGCATAATCGCCGGTATAGCGATAATCAGGGTAAAGAAGAGGGGGAATGCTGCCTCCCCCCTAACTCTGTCGGGCCTCATCCTGTGGGACTGATTCGGGTGTCGAGTCCCCCTCTCGAGATGGGGATGCCCTGCATCTACAAGAAATATCAAAACAATCAATATTAAGACAAAGTGGTATTAATAAATCAAACTTTAACGAAAATTGAAGTGTGATATATATACCTCTGGCAACAGAAGCACGAGCCTGAGCCCGGGCAGTAGCACGAGCTGGACGATAGTTCCTCCGGTGAGGAACAGCCGGTGACCCGGACGTGGACACATCTCCACCTAGAAAATAAATATCAATAAAATTACATGAAGTTCATGTTTATTCTTAAAGGATATGTAAAATAAATAAATATTTTATATTTATTCATACAAATCTGCAGACTGAGCGGAGGGTATGGAAGTGACGGGAGTGGCCCATGCACCAGACGTGGACGCACCACCTATAATTAGACAATCAAACATTGACTATATAAGTAATTGCAAAAAGAATGTGTATATCAATAATATAACATTGTAAATCAATATGTATACAATATAGGATATATAAATATACCCGCAGGTGCGGTAGTGGCCTCTGCCCGAGATGTGGAGGTACCACCTACAGCTAGACAATTAAAAAATGATTATCTAAGTACGCAACAACAAAAGGAATGCCTGTATATTTATGATATAGCATTCTAAATTAATATGCATGCACTATATGATATATACATACCTGGAGGTGCGGGAGTGGCCTCTGTCCCTGAAGTGGACACACCACCAATAGCTAGACAATCAAACATTGACCATATAAGTAATTTTGACATAAATATGCATGTATATCTATAATATTACATTCAAAATGAATATCCGTGCAATATATCTGGAGGTGTGGCAAATTCCACACGGAAGGAGACATCCGAAGGGTTCTCCGATCGGGGTGCAAGACCAGCCCTCTGAAGCTCCCTACGCAGCTCTCCGGGTGGCAGAACCGCTCTGCCTCTGCCGGTGCCGCGGCTGGAGCTCCTGCCGCCCCCTACTGCTCCTGTCATCGTCATCAAATCTAGATAAAACGGTTTGTGGACGCATTAGACAATCATTACATATGCATCCTATATATGTATAGATCGTAAAATGTAAAGTAATAATATAACATTACTGATAATATTTTTCGTTTCGTGGACGCATTAGACATATCTACTTAAATTTCATCATCGATATCATTTCTAACCCACATAACTTCATGATCATCCGACAACCCATCTTTTGAAACAGACGGTCGGAGCAATCTAAGTCTTCTCTCTTCTTTATCCTCATTGCTTTTCTCGAATTCTGGGACATCGTAAACATCCTTGAATTTCCAACAACATACGACACTCCATCGCGGATGTTTCACACACTGTGAGTAGTATAGTTGGAACGCTTGGTTCGGAAAGATAAACGGATCGTCCTAACCGTAAAATCGAAGTGTGTTCACATTGATCAATCCATACTCATCTTTCCAAGTCCCGAGATTATTTCTCAATTTATCCGTATCAGTTCGTGTATCGTATCAAGTACACTGAAATATATAAAACGGTTCTGATCATCCGGGATATTGGATGCCAATTATACAATTTAAGTATCCATAATAAATCACACCATCCGATCTTACCGTCGCAATCCCACTATTCTGAGTGGTTCTAGATTTTTCTATGTCCTTAATTTCGAATTTGTATCCAAGGACACCGAATTCTTTATAATATGCAATCTACATACTAGGAAACTGAACTAAACATCTTGAATCACTCTCTAATGATGCAGACAAGTTCAGATCGTGGATCTAACAAAACAAATTTTACGACAAATACAAAACGATATAAGTTTAGATTAAAACTGGTAGCAATAATATGTTATTCAAATAACTTACATGATCTGCAACCTAATCGCAAAAAGAATCCTGATGATATTTTTCCAATCGTTCATCGTTCCAATCAGGATGGCCCTCATCTATCTCGTTAAAATGAATTATTTTCTCAACAATAAATTATGACATTAATATTATATCATTTCATACACACACAAATACAAATATAATAATTAATCCAAAAAAACTTACTCTCTAATTTTTTCAAGACATCCGCTATTGAGGAGGATAAACCAGTATATTTTGTTGATAAACATAGTATCCACCCTCTTATAATCTGCTTTACCATATGTCCTGTCCTGAATTCTTCGAGGCCGGTTAAGCCTCGTCTCAATGTTCTCGTCCAGATAGCGGGAACAAAATGTGGTTGCTTCATCTAGAAGATAATCTTGCATGAAAGAACCCCCTGGTCGATTTCTATTGTGTATGTACTTTTTTAGAGTGTAGAGATACCTAAAGAAAAATGTGTTAAATAAATAAATACGAGCATACAGGACAACAATAATTTTACAAATTGCGTGAAACGAAAAATTCCACGTACCTCTCGACCGGGTACATCCATCGATATTGTACCAGTTCGGCTAACTTAGCCTCAGTTGCAAGATGAACCGTCAGGTGTATTATGATATCGAAGAATGACGGTGGGAAAATACGCTCAAACTTGCAAAGTATCAAACGAAATAGAATTTTCTAGTTTCTCCAGCGTCACAACATCCAGTGTTTTAGCGCATAATTCTCTGAAAAAATAACATAGGTCATTGATTACTAGATCAACCGATTCGGGAAGAAAAGCCCTGAGGGCTAATTGGAGAAGGTGCTCCATAATAACATGGTGATCATGACTTTTCAGCCAATCGATCTTTCCTTTCACAATTTTTATCTTCTTGCTAAATGATCCTGAAAAACCTGTGGTAACTTTCAAATCATACAACACCAGCAGAAATCTTTTCTTCTCCGGTTGTGACATATGTTACGCGACATTGGGAAGTACAAACTTGCCTGATTTACCCGCTATCGGTTTAGAATGCAATTCACTTCTAATTTCCCAGTCCAGTACTAGATCCATCCGAGTATGGAGATTGTCTTTCGATTTTCCGTCTTTACAAAAAAACAAGTTAAGTACGTGCTCGGATACTCCCTTCTCTATGTGCATGACGTCCATATAATGACGCACTAAATTTGTTGACCGGTACGGAAGCTCGAAGAAAATGCTTAATTTATTCCAGAATGGTGGTTTGACCTGTTATGTCAGATCCACCCCGAAGGTCACATTATTGTAACCATCCCACTGAGCAGTCACATTATCTCCGGACAATGGGGCTGGAGGTCCAAGAAGCTCTTGATGACCATCAAAGTGAACAATGTCTAATCTGTAGGGGTGGTCTAGAGGCAGGAAACGTCGATGGCCGCAATAACAAACCTTCCTGCTAAAATTCAAAATTTCGATGTTGTATATTGATGGCAATAAGGACATGCTTTGTGACCATGTACGGACCAACCTGATAGCATTCCACACGCAGGAAAGTCATTAATTGTCCACATTAAAGCCGCACGCAGTATGAAGGTTGTATTTGTAGTTGCATCGTAAGTCACTACACCATCAATGAATAAAGATTTTAACTCATCGATCAGAGGTCGGAGATAGACATCGATATTGTTTCCCGGTGAGTTTGGTCCGTCGATAAGAAGAGTTATCATAAAGTATGATTGGTCCATAACCAACCAAGGCGACAGATTATAAACTATCATTACAATGGGCCATGTGCTGTGGTTTCCAGCCATATAGTTGAATGGGCAGAACCCATCACTAGCGAGTCCGAGCCTAACATTGCGAGGATCGCTACTGAATATTTCGTGCCTCCTATCGAAATCCTTCCATGCCGGTGAATCTCAATGATGACTCATTTTTCCATTTTCACTTGGAGAAGCACGGTAATGCCAAATCATTGCCTCAGCTGTTTTCTTGCACCAGAATAGCCTCTGCAGCCTCTGTGTTATGAGAAAGTATCGTGCTATCTTGACAGGTATGTCGGGTTTCTTATCCCTAATTAACCCAAACTTAACCCAATTTACCCAAATTAACCTAATTAACCCTAATCAACCCAAACATAACCCAATTTACCCAAATTAACCTAATTAACCCTAATCAACACCCTAACCCTTTTAAATTATCACTAATTAACCTAAATTAACCCTAGCCTCTAATTAACCCAAATTAACCTTAGCCTCTAATCCTAACCCTAAACCAAACCCTAAACCCTAACCCTAACCATACATTGAACCCTAACCCTAACCCTAGCCCTAGCCCAAGTCTTACCATAACTCTAACCCTAATCCCAACTAATTAACCCTAACCCTAACTGAACCGAATCCTAACCCTAACCCTAAACTGAACCCTAACCCTCATCCTAACCGAACCCTGACCCCTGACCCCTAACCCTAACCCTAGCACAAGGAGCAACCCAATAATCAACAAAAACAGAAGCATAATTAGAAGTAAAAATATGAAATTTACTAACCAGTAGCTAGGACGGCGATGGAGGAGACCGTAGATGGTCGACGACGCAATCGGCGACGAGTCGCAGGCGGTGGCGACGAGGAAGTCGACGGTGATGTCGGGAACGACGAGGCCCGCGCGGTAGGGCGGTGGCGACGAGAGGCACGTGCGGGAGAGTGAGGGAGTAATTTTTGGGAACGGGGACTTTTCTGTGCATTATTTTTTTTTTATTAATAACCCATATATATTCCCCTACGGATTAAACCGTAGTTCTTATTTTGCAGCTCCGTATGGCCAAATAACAAATTACGTTTTAATATTTTTAAATTAATTCGTATAGCACCGTAGGAGCAACCATGTGGACCTACGGAGTAATCCGTAGGAGCAACCTTTTATTGCCCCTACGGATACCTTTATCCGTAGGGACAACCCCTTATTGTAATAGTGTTAACTTGTAATGTAATAGTTATCTACTAAAGCTAGTATTTATATGTAAAATATATATAATAAATATCTGATAAATGTAGTAATTATCTATCAGAAGTTACAAGAATAGTATATGAATTATTGAAAAATAAAAAACTGCTAGGGACTTGAATACACAGTTTTTGGGTCATGGAAGGATTTTTCCAAATTTTTTTGGCCGGAGACCTATATCCCAACCGCTTTTTGGACAGGGACCTAGAACCATTTTTTCCCTAAAACAAAATGAAAGCTGTCTCTACAGAGTAGCTCCACAAGTACTAGCTTTTGTTTTTGTCAGCTTTCAGAAACAAGAGACGGAGATGATATCACAGAAGAAAAATACAAATGCAAACAAGAGAGAAACAAAATAATTGATAGGAAAAGAAACACTTATAAAAGTCCAAATGCCTCTAATTAGAAAAAAGAGAAAAAAATTGAACAGTGCATGCATTGCAGATCACTGACATACCAGTTACACACAAGTAGCTTCTTCTACAGTAGTGAGTCAGTGACTACACTACATAGTTGTTTTCAAAAATATCACTCCAAGTAGCAGAAAAGGATAATGCATATAAACTTAAATATTAGTAAGCTACATAATCAAAGAAACAAACACATGCAAATCAAAAGTAGACTTTAATTGATGGAGGTGGTGCATGATGAGGGCTTTGACTTTGAGGTCCTGCACCCATCCCTGAGGCCAGTGCTTTTTGTGGGGAAGAGATCAAGAGTCTTGAGACGTTTGCACCATTGGTCATGATGAGCATTAGAGCTAGACTCCATCATCATTGTCATCATCATCCAATCATATTCGTATACCGGGTTCTTCATCGGCGGCGGCGCATTGCTTGTTTCAAGCTTGGAGAGCAAATTCATGCCTTGACCTCCGTCTTGAAGACTTCCCTGTAACAGAAGTACTTGATCATAGAAAACCTTAGAAACCTAGTATTTTGTGAAATTTTTCTATACTTGAGAAAGCTGTTTATGGAGAGTAAGGGGTCTTATTTTGTTAAATTTAAGAAACATCATAGGTTTGCTTTTCATATATGGAAGTGTTGGGGGAAAGAAAATGACTTGTAAGATTTTTATATATGTAGAAAGGGATAATTTTTTTCCAGCCACTCTTGTAGTCTTGTTGCCTACAACCAAAGGAGAAATAAAACTTATCTCTTCATTTAAGAAACCAAACAAGGTGTCTGTGCTCATTCATACTTTATTTCTATTAAGGGGCAACTAAGGTAGATAAAGTGAGTAGTAGCTTAATTAGCAGTGTAAATGTATTGCATTAAGTAATTAGGTTTGAAAGCCTCATATAGTTCCAACTAGGTTTCAAAATGGATTAAAATGGATTAGCAACTAGTTGTTACTCCACTATGTATAGTTGAAACTTGAAACTCCAATTCAAATTAAAGAGTTTGTAGTGACACTTGCATTAAAAATTTAAAAATAAATATATGTAGCTAGTTACGATTGCATTCTAGCCAAACATACAATACAACTGCAGTAGTTGGATCTGCATGAAGCTACCAAAAAAAATCGTCAGTAAGGGATATTACTAGCATGCAGATGAGGATTAAGGACCTGGTGAATGAAGTTTAGTGGTGTAGTAGTGTGGTGATGATGATGCATCTGAGGAGTAGGAGAAACAACTGCTTCATGGTTAGGGTAGCACCCATGAAACAAGTGGTGGTGGTGGTGCCTGCTGAGCCGACGCCGGAACTTCTGCCTGTCCCTTGCTTTGTGGTTTTGAAACCAATAGAACACGTTCTTGCCTTCAATCTTGCCATAGAATGACAGGTGTGCAGTTATCTGCTGAATCTGTGATGCATTTGGAGTCCTAACCCCGCTCCTATACATCTCTTCAAGTATCATCAGCTGCTCTGGTGTAGGGCACCATCTGGTTGAAGGAGTTTGAGGCATATTCTCTCCCTCCCTCCCTCCCTCCCTCCCTCCCTCTTTGTTTCTCTCTTTCTTTTGGGATTTATAGAGAGAGAAAGTGATGCTGCATATGTGAGAGAGAGTGAGAGAGAGGAGACAAGAGACAGAAGGGAATTTAGGGAGAAAGAACTAAATAAAGTGTGTAGTATAAAGAAAAGTTGGAGAGAAAGGGAAAAGAAGAAATAGAGTGGTACTAGGGATGCAGATGTTGTTATGAGAGACAGAGAGAGGCAATAAATAAAAAAGTGTGTTGTCACAGCTTATTTCTCTCTCTATTATCACTTTGCTCTCTTGGTATATCGCTTTCTAACTGTCCTTTAGGATATAGTTATTTTCTTACAAGCATTGTTTGTCTAGAGGGAGAAACAGGGATTTTTATGTACTATGCTATTGTTCATGTCTATCTTTTCTTTCTCTCTTATACCGTTTGGTAGGTGGGGGTGGGGACTCATTGATGGTTAGGGAATGACTACCGTTGGAGAAGTTAATTATAAACTTATGATGGGCATGCATCACTGATCACTACTCTATCCAAAGTGAAATTCCATACATCCCTCTCTCACACACTCTCTCTCTCTCACACACACACACAATCTTCCATATTATTGTTTGAAGCTGCCAACTTTGATCTCTATTCACACCTAAAGTCTAAAGGCCCTGTTTGGATAGTTAAGCTCACCATAGTTTATTTTTAAGTGGAGTCAAGGATGTAAACTGTGGTGTGCCTGTAAGCCCCAAACTCTAAAAATGGAGTTTACAAAACTTCGAACGGATTGGAATTGAGAACTTTACATAACTGCAGTTATCTCAACTTTCACGTTGAGATAAGTGCAGTTATCTCAACTCCAAAATGGTTGTCAAACAAGATAAGGTTAAGATTTTGGAGTTTAGTTTTGGTAACTTAATGAACCTATGGTTTACAAAACCTAACCCCATTTCCAAACACGGCCTAGTTCTATACGAATTTGGCATATTGCTTTGGATACCGAGGGAAAATATAATTGGTGTCAATTAACTAAACATAACTCAAAGCTTAATTATAATATAGAATGAAGAATGTATTAGTTGAGTTCATATTTTATTCTTGCACCATGTAAGGTTCTTTTTTGTTGTTATTGTGGGAGGTAGGGATTAACAACAATCAAGTCTTGTATTTTAAATATACTGATTCATTTCTGTGATAAATAGTATGAAATTCATTTTTATTGTATAATGAGTAGTTGATTGAAAACTATAAATTCCTCCATGCAGGAATCTGAGCAAGCAACCAAAAAGGACTCATCCTCTTAATTTGCATCCTGCTGCAACGAGAGAGAGACTAAGATATTTGTTTAGAGTAATCAGGATTCAATATTCCACTTGATGCTGAACAAAACCACCTGCATATATTAATGGAGTTTCAGTACTACATTCCATAAGGGAGTACTGGCTAGGTGCTATCTATATCAACAGCTCATATATAAATTTTTTTAATAGAAATAAAACGGGTATTAAACCCCCGCTTTTCATGAGACATTTTTAACAAAACAAGAGTACAAGAAAGAAGGGTCAGCTCATGTATAACTATGTATTAATGCACCTTGAACAGGACAATTCCTTGTCGATCCTTTCATGGTGGAATGTACAATAGCAATGTGATGCCTGATATGTACAGATATGACAGACCAGCCCGGATGATAGCCAACATTCGCTTATTCTAAGACTTATCCTTTTGGATAACAATGTGTTCTACAATCTATCGCTAGTTGCAGACATATCTTTAAATGTATATCACCTAAGCAAATATATCATTTTCTTAATATGAGATTGTTATAACATAAATAAGATTTAATTTTTTTTAAGGATATCCAAAATTATAACCCATATGCTCACTAAGAAAACTGGTATCTATCTTTTTATCCTTGATTCTTTGTTTTTGTGCATGTAAACATTCCTATTGGTGCCTAAAGGTTTTTTCCGACCTAGAATGTGTGGCCAGATGTAAAATGACGCCTATTAATAAAAGACGACGACAAACCTTTATCCCAACAAGTCTTTTTCAGCCGTTAAGTCGACAAATAACATATCCAGTTGAAGGGCTTATTATGTGTATAATTCAATATAGTAAAATGCTAGATATATACCAAAAACCTACATATATTGGGGAAAGAATACAAGAACAGGGTTTTGTGCCAAGCTAGCCTCTCTTCAATATCTAGGAATCCAAATGTGTTGTCACTAGAGATTTTTCACTGCAGCAAACATACAATTAGAGGTTAGGGTTTATATATAGAGAGAGATATATAGCTCAAATTACAAAAAACAGAAAACCAGGGTTTAGGGTTTGAAACAAAAGACTTGGAAAAGGCTAAATCTAGCCAGTAACCAAACTGTCTAGTCAAAATCATGACAGACACAAGATTTTTGGTCAAAAGAAAACTTTTGTCTTATTGTAGAAAGTTTTTGCATTTCCTTCCTCATATTATTTAATCATATTATTTATATAGTCTGTGATAAATTGGAAAATTTGCAGGCTTAGCCCTTGTTTCCGAAGAATAAACGCACAAGGATTGCAAAAAATAGGCCAGAATAGCAATTGACTTGTTAAGATGGGGATTTTAATGATATAAGGCTTCAATTCAGAGGGCAAAAGAATAGAGAGGATATAGTAGATTTTGAGAAGCTACACTTATACTATATTTATCAAGAGATTTGAGTGATGTGTGCATGTGATTTGACGGAGCATGGTAAAAGAGTGACTCAATATGGAGGAATCTTATATTGTCAGCATTTTTGTAGTTGCCAATTAGAACTAATTATTAGGAGTTGTATTAGGAGAGGAAATATTATACAGCCGTGGATAAATTGATTTATCCAATAAACCTGAGCCGTTAATTTTAACCGCTACTTTAATTAGCAGTTAAAATCGAACGGCTGAAATTAAAGCTCTATTTTAACTAGAGGTTACAATTGAATAAAAGGAGGCACCGCTTGAATAGTGATGATGCTCAATATTGGCGATCCCAAGATCATGACACGTGGCAAATGGCGTGTCCCAGAACTCAGAAGAGAAGGGCCCACAGAGGCCGACCAGGCCACCCCTGTACCCGACCTGCAAGCAAAAGCTAGCCCTCCTCGGGGCCCCCTGCAAATCGGCCTCCTCGGCCCCTCAGCTCGCCCCGAGCTGCCACAAGGCCAAGACCCCTCGGCCTTCTCGCTCGTCCTCGAGCCCCCCGGTCGAGGCCGTCTTCCTCGGTCCTCCGACCAACTCCACAGCTCACAGGCGTAACCGCCGCTCCGCAAATCTCACAATGCGTGGATTCTCCGCCAGCAACATCCCACGTTCCACACCTTCATGATTAATGGGCGATCCGCTCTCTACGCGGGCGTGACATCGGGAGCGTAACTGCCAGCGGGATTCTCACGCCTGCTGCTGCGTGCCGCCACCGCTATATAAACCCCTATCACAGAGGGGTCAAGTAAGTCATTTTTTACTCCACTTAGCCGTTACGCTGCTCGGATCTAGTACTAACTTGATCGTCGGAGAGTCCTCGGTGGTACCAAACCACCCCGGGACTTCTTTGCAGGTACTCAGCGCTAAACACCTTAAATCACCAATTTCATCAAAACCCATTGAGACCCACGCGCGACAAAAGATCACCTCCAAAATCCATCGAGAGATCGACGGAAGACAACATCTGGCGGAGACCCGAAAAGGACCTCCATCAGTTGGCGCCGTCTGTGGGAAAGCAAACTCCAAAAAAACAAAGTTGGCCTTCTGATCTCCGTCCATATGGCAAGCCATCCTGAAGATCCGAGTACCAGCCGCCGTCTCCCCCTCACCGGAGGCACGGATGAACCTCCTCCGGCGACCATCATCAACGTCCTCGCCAGCCGAATAGATCGGCTACAGTCCCTCGTAGAGGCGCTCGTCCGCGTCCAAACGGTCGGGCCTGGGCCCCAGATCGACGCTCCTCCGCCTCCAGAATGCTCTGCCCCCATCGGCACGGCTGACCACCGGCAGGCTACGACTCCTGGCCACAGATTTCACGGGCCGATACTCCTTGAGGCCCGTTGGACGCCCCACGGCTCTATACCAAGGTCTGCCGCTGGAGCGCCTCGCCTCGAGCCTTCTCGCGACCCTTACCCCCCTGAGGAGATGTCGGTCACCTCGCCTGCCCATAGGCATGACCGACACTCCCTCCCTCGACGGGGTCGCACAGAAGGGGCTCGCCATGACGGCTCGAGAGCCACCTCGCCCGGGGATCTTAGGAACCTCATCGAGAGGAACCGGGGCCGTGCCCAGACGCATGTCTCCCACAGCAGAGGCTAGGGATCACGAGGCGCCGAGTCCTCGGGGTACCACGGCCGACTCGACGCCCTCGAGAAGAAGATCGAGGGCATGCGCCGGGAAGGTCACCCCTCAGCCGACGGGGTTGAGTACACCGCCGACTCGCTCACCAAACCGTTTACCGAGGAACTGCTCGCTGTCCACGTCTCCTCGCATAACAAACCCCTGAAGGTCTCTTTGTTTGACGGGAAAACCGACCCCAAATACCATTTGGATGCCTTCACCGCGGGGATGAGCTTCCAGGACTATTCCGACGCCGCCCAGTGCAAGGCCTTCCCAGCCACCTTCATCCGCGCAGGTCATGACTGGTTCCGAGGGCTCGAGCCTCGCTCTATCTCGACCTTCGACGAGCTGGCTACTCAGTTCCTCGGCCACTTCATTGGGAACCGTCGGCAGAAACGCACGGTCGACTACCTCTTCACAATAAACAGTGGGGACAAGGAGATGTTCAAAGCTTACATCATCCGCTTCTACAACGCCTTCCTCGATGTCCCCGAGCACCGGGACGGGACCGTCATCACGGCGCTCAGATCTGGGCTTAGGCACAAGGAGTGTTATGCTCCTTTGCGTTGGCACAGCCTAAGACCATGGCCGAGGTCAAGGCGTGGACCGAGCGCGAGGTTTAGCTGGAGTCCGAGGTGAACGCAAACCTCCCCCGAGCAGAATGGACCGACCAGAAGAAAAGGGCTCGGAAAGAGAAGCCAGAGCATCAACAGCTCTATCACCCAAAGTTCCAGGAGTATACCTCACTCAACGTCTCCCTTACAGTATTACTAGAGGAGGCCCAGGGCGATGGGTTCTTCAAGTTACCTCCAATCCCGTGTCAGACCTCGAAGCGAACCCGGGGCCCTTACTGTGCCTTCCACCGGACGCTGGGCCACGCCATGGAGGATTGTAAGCAACTCCGGGACTACATCGAGGATCTCATCCGATTGGGGCACCTCGCCGCCTACCTGAGGGACAAACGGCAGGCCGACTGCGAGCAGGAGCAGCGTCCTCCTCCCGCCGAGCTGACAATCGGCTAGATCATGCTCGTTTCGACAAACGATCAATTCGGCGCTCAGGGAGCCCCGTGCCCGGTACCGAGCATGGAGACCAACAAGCCTCCGGGGAGCTCGGGCCGTGCTAATAAGGTCATCTATTAGCATGTACTTTTCTTCTAGGGCAATGTAAACTTTTCCTAAGGTCTGTTGTTAATTTAATAAAGATCAATGGAATACTGCGAAAAAAAGGAAAGATCTCATTTATTCAAAAGAGGTATTATGGGCTCCTCAGCCATACATACAAAAAAGAAAAAGAGAAAATTACAACAGCGGGGGAAGGGGGTGCAGAGAGCACTGCTCGTGATATTCGGTGGAGATTTCCGCCAGCCGAGGCCTCGCGAGATCCAACCTCTGCCCTCGGTTCCCCCCACGTGCGTCGACCCCGAGCCTCAGCTCGTAGCACTCGCGGACGAGTGCCTCCGAGTGGGCCAGCCGGTTCGCCGAGATCAGGCCGAAGCGCCTCAAAGACCGCAGCTTGCCCACGGCCTCGTCATAGAGTTGTTCAGACAGGGAGTTATAAAGCCTCGGCGACGCCCTCCAGATAGAGTACATCAACAGCTGCAGCAAGGAGGAGTCTCGGGGGAGCAGCCGGCCGAAGTGGTCCTCGATGCTCCTATAGACCAACTGCACCGTGTCCTCGGTGTAGTTCTGATAATAAAGGTATACGTCTTCGAAGCGGATGATATCGGGGATGGTAAAGGGGAAATCTTACATTCTCGATGATTTGTTTATGAAGGAAGAAAGGACCAGTGCTCCTCCAGCCTTATATAGCCCACTGTGCCCCAACGAAGTTCAACAGTCGCCCGCTTTCGCCCAACAAGTCGCTGCCACGCGGCGATCATCAAGCCTTCTCTGGAAGAATCGAAACGACCCAACCCTGGCGCTTCGCCTCCCCCTACATTCAATGCACATGCTACGCGCACAGTCGCCGCGACCGTTCCTGATTTCCATGCCTACAACTGGGTGGTCGGGCTAAACCTCATGAAGAATTAGCCGAGCGTCTACCCTGCTCGGCTATACCCGGCCGGTAGCTTCCCTACTCGCAACGCCAGGGATCAAAGCCCTCGCCAAAAGGCAGCCGCGCAGCTTCACTGCTCGGTTAGCCTTAGCAGATCTCCTACGGTCCTTCCAACGCTAAGGATCCAAGTCCTCCTTAGAGGTAGCTCAGCAGCTACCCTGCTCGGCTATCCCTGGCCGGTAGCTTCCCTACTCACAACGTCAGGGATCAAAGCCCTCGCCAAGAGGCAACCACGCAGCTTCATTGCCCGGTTATCCTTAGCAGGCCTCCCACGGCCCCTCCAACGCTAAGAATCCAAGTCCTCCTTAGAGGCAGCTCAGCAGCTACCCTGCTCGGCTATCCCCGGCCGGCAGCTTCCTACCACGACCGACAGGGATCAAAAGCCTTCCCAGAGGCGGTCGAGCTTGAGGATCCCTCGCTCGGCTATCCTTCAGGACAAAAGCCCTCGCCAAGAGGCACCGGGCAGTAACCCTTCCCGGCCGAGGGTCCTTGGTAGGCTTCTTACAGCCCCTCCCGTGCTAAGGACCAAAGTCTTCTTAAAGGCAGTCGAGTCCTTGCTCGGCTATCCCCGGCGCTTCCTACCACAACCGACAGGGATCAAAGTCCTCGCCAAGAGGCACTGGGCATTAACCCTGCTCGGTCCCCGTCCAGAAGGATCAAAGCCCTCGTAAGAGGCAACCCAGCAGCTACCCTGCTCGGTCATCTCCGGCTGGTGGCTCCCTACCCATGACGCCAGGGATCGAAGCCCCCACAAGAGGCACCCGAGCGTCTACCCCGCTCATTCATCCTAGGCTAGTTGTTGCCTACCCACGACAACAGAGAACTAAGCCCTCGCCAAGAGGCAACCACGCAGCTTCACCGCCCAGTCATCCTCAGTGGGCTTCTTACAGCCCCTCCAAAGCTAAGGACCTAAAGTCCTCCCAGAGGCAGTCGAGCCCGACCCTCGCTCGACCAGCCCCGGCTAGGGGTCGTTACTCGCGACGCCAGAAGTGAAAGGCCCTCACCAAGGGATAACCGAGCAGCTTCCCATTCATGCTTGGCGACAACACAATGGACAGCCCTGTGCCCGTCACATGCAAAAAATCCGGGACCCCAACAGGGGACATCAAGTCTATCCGAGTCTGAGCGATCCCCCCTCGACTACGGGGCCATGGAGATGCCTCCTTCTCGGCAGCGCTTGGCGCGCTTGGCAAGTGATCAAAATCAACTCGACGAACGATCGCTAGACAGATGGCCGACCTGACATGAAAGCCCAACAGTGCAAGCAGAGATATTTTACAAGCATTCTTCATAAACAAAAGACAAAGTGCAAACCGATGAAACCAAAGAAAAAGTTTTATTACTAAAAGGCAAGGTCTTTACAAAGGGTATTTTTGGCTCCCCAGCCTTACAAAATGCCTGGAGGCTTACAAAATTCTAGAAGCAACAAAATAAAGGAGGAAGATGGGGGCTTGAGGCCTCGGGGCCAGGAGCGAACTCCGGGCCCTCGACATCCACCACGAGGCGAGCTGGGTCCTCGGTGACTTCCTCTCCAGGAATCTCCTGCCCCTGCTCATCGGCGTCCGCAGGGGGGTATTCGGCCCGAAGCTCTTCGTCAGCGGACCCCAGCATCCGGGCCTTAACGGCGTCGAGGGCCTCGTGCCAGATGAGGGTCATGGCAACGGCCAGGTCATCATAGCAGTCCTTCTACTTCTTGTAGCTCTCCACCGCCTTCGCCGCCGAGAGGTCCGCCAACTTCGCCGCTCTCAGGTCGGCCGACTTCGCCGACTCGGTCGCCGCCCCCAACAACAAGTTCAACGCTTCAACGACCTCAGGAGAGAAGGGCAGGCACATTCTACCCCATAAAGCTTCCAAATACAGGGCAATCTCCCTGCTCCGTACTTGGTCCTCCTTCTCTCCCTCCTTGGCCAGACGAAACGTATAACGCGAGGGGATGTGGAAGTGATCCCGAGCGTTGGCAAGCTCGTTTTCATGCCTCACCCAATACGAGGCGCCGGGGGCAGCATCTACCGCCTCCTCCCTGGGGGCTGCCCCCGCCGCACGATCCCGGGAAGAAGGCCCGACCCCTGCTCCCCGGGAGGACTCAGGCTCACCTAAAGGTTTCTAGAACCTACTTCAACGACATCTACTAACTCGAAAAAAGAAAACATATAACCTTGAGAAGAAGGATCCTCTGGAAACAAAAGTGGAAGAAAGAAGACGAGCGCCGAGCTACCGGGACTTAGAACGGGAAAATATAAAGGAGTAGGGGCCCTGAAACGGGCCCTACCCCTATTTATCACCACGAGCGACCTCATCCAACGGCGCCCTTCATCTCCCGCCAAAACGCCTCCTCGCGTCCAACGGCTCCGATTGCTCCACTTGTCGTTCCCACACTGGACCGTTCCCTTTCAGGCGTCGCAGGTTTGTACAAGTCGCATCAGCCAACCGACGCTTGACACATGGACCGTCGCTTCAAAGACAAGTTGCACGAACCGGCGCACCTTCCTTAAATGCAGAGATCTCGCCCTGATTCGCTGGCAGAAAAGACAGCTCACGGCCCGGGGATGCGTCCCGACGAAACCTTAGGAAGGAGCTCACCACGGGCGGCCAGGAAGTCCACTCCTGACCCAACCCACTTGCTGGTCGGGACAAGAGTGGGGGACTAATGATGATGCTCAATATTGGCGATCCCCAAGATCAGGACACGTGGCAGATGGCGTGTCCCAGAACTCAAAAGAAAAAGGCCCACAGAGGCTGACCAAGCCACCCCTGTACCCGACCTGCAAGCACAAGCTAACCCTCCTCGGGGCCCCCTGTAAATCGGCCTCCTCGGCCCCTCAGCTCGCCCCGAGCTGCCACAAGGCCAAGACCCCTCGGCCTTCTCGCTCTTCCTAGAGCTCCCCGGCCGAGGCCGTCTTCCTCGGTCCTCAGACTAACTCCACCGCTCACAGGCGTAACCGTCGCTCCGCAAATCTCGCCATGCACGGATTATCCGCCAGCAACATGCTACGTTCCACGTCTTCACGATCCTCATTAATGGGCGATTGGCTCTCTACGCGGGCGTGACGTCGAGAATGTAACTGCCGGCGGGATTCTCACGCCTGCTGCTGCGTGTCGCCACCGCTATATAAACCCCATCACAGAGGGGTCAAGTGAGCCATTTTTACTCCACTTAGCCGTTACGCTGCTCGAATCTAGTACTAACTTGATCGTCGGAGGGTCCCCGCTGGTACCAAACCACCCCGGGACTTCTTTGCAGGTACTCGGCGCCAAGCTCCTCAAATCACCAATTTCTTCAAAACCCATTGAGACGCACGCACGACAAGAGATCACCTCCAAAATCCATCGGGAGATCGACGGAAGACAACATCTGGCGGAGACCCGAAAAGGACATCCATCAAATAGGTTCAGCACTGTTTCAGCGGTGTAAGGGTAGAGATCCAAATCAAAGACGATTTTTGCTGTGATATGAACTGCGATCTTGCTAGAATTCTTTTGATTCGTGGATCAATTTCATAAGTTAATTAATTTACTTTAATCGGCATAGAATTTGTTAATATTTGGGGGAATTTTTTTAGGGTTCTCATATGTAATTTGTGTTTTTTTTCCCGTGATTTGAATTGCTGGGTATTCTCATATTTCTCAGATCGATTTTAGAACCCCACCTTATCATGTATTAACCAATATTCATTATTGATAATGCAAATGGATGTTAAATCTCAAACCTTTTTTTCATGAATAAGTTTCCTAATGTGTAGGGTATTGTAGTTGTTTACTTCATGCAGCTTAGATCCTAAGTTTTTGCATGTGATGTATATGAAAATCCATTCTATAGTTAAACATGTGAGAATTAAGCAATGCATAATCTTCGTATGGCATTTTGTTTTGGTCATTAATTTGGAGATCATTACATTTGAAATAATTACTAGCATTTCTAGTAGAAGTTGATTAAGTGCTTCTCTCCTACTTTTAATTATGATAGATTTTTAACATTCTGTAACATTTCTGTGTCGAATAGCAAATGGGATTTTGTATGAAGTAATCAAGATAACATGTGCATTCAATTCATTTTTACTGTCTTCTTGGATCGATTTTATCATATAAATCAATGAATTTATTAGTTTAGGATTTGCTCTTATTTATATAGGTTTTTTGTTAATATATTTATGATTTTTGAGTTTATTGTGTAGTTATAATGGCCGGTGAATGTAAATATACACCCAAGAGGGCTACACCGCAGAGGGCTACACAAAAGAGGGCTAAACCGTCACCTTCACCAAAAAATATTCATAAAAAACTTTTCCAAGAACATATCAAAAGAAGAAAAATACAATCAGAGGTGAATGTAATCAATCCTACACAGCCATCAGCATCCCAAGCATTCCAGAAATCATCTATTCAATACAATCTTGGCCCCCATGAATAATATTATATTGTATAATCAAGAAAATCACATTTTCGAAGCCATTTAGAGTGGTAAAAATAAGGGAACTCTTATTGCGCTCGAATCTACGAGCATATCTGCGCAATAGCCTCTGATTGATCAGCAGATCGAATTATTGGACGAATGGGGTTTTAGTGAGTATCGTAAAGTTAGCCACAACAACATGACCTAACGTTGATATTTTCATTCGTTGAGAGATGGTGATCTGAGATGAATACTTTTCATTTACTCATTGGAAAGACGTCGATCACTCTTAAAGACATACATGGATTCTCGGTCTCCTGGTCACAGGTTCTTCGATTGTTTATGAAGAATGTATGAGTTTCTTCATACATTTTTATATTGTATTAGGAGTTGATCCCCCAAAAGAGAAGAGGAAAGATGGCACCGTACTTGCGACATGGGTGTATGAGACTTTTAGTATTTTCGGGACAGATGCCGATTGGGAGAAAATTGTTCAATGTACAAAAACTTATGTTTTGTATAATATTTGCATGGCATTATTCCATACCCGCTCTAAGAACCTAGTTTATCCTAAATGGATTGAATTTTTGAGGGACAAGGAATGCATCTCCAAATACGCTTGGGGCGGCGGTTTTGGTGTATTTGATAAACGGATTGAACGAAGCGGCACTGTCAAATATAAGAGCGATATAGGATTGTCTTACTGTTTTGCAGGTATCGTATTAGTAGTATAATTATTTTTTATATTGTAAAGATAATTATAGCGAATCTAAAAATTAATTGTTATTCAATGTTGGGCATATACGAGGATTTCAGTTATCCAGTTTATCTCCGATATTAGCATCAAAGAGATTAGACCCTTTGCGACAATGGGGTGTACGCACGCATCGATTTCCCCATCATCAAAAAACTTTATACCGGGGAATGCTTGATAATTTGAATGAACAAGAGGTAATTACTATTTCATTAGTAAATTTAACGACATTTGTTTAATTATTTATGAATTACAATAAATATTTTCTTCCGTTTCTTTAATGACAGTTTACATGGGATTCATACATTGAGTATGTTGGTGCATCCGAAGAATTTTTCCTTCTCAGTTGACACTTTGGACTGTTATGGGTTCCTCTCATCTGTTTCGATATTGTCCAGTGGCAATATCCCAAAAAGATAATCCAACAGTTTGGCGGTATTCAAAGGATACCCGTTGACGTTCAACCTATACAAACTGAGAAGGAGAAGTCAACCAAGAAGAAACCAATTTACGATGTGGTTTTGGAGTATATCAATTTATGGGGCGAAGCCCAAATTGATATCAAAACAAAAAAGAGTTAAATTTGATGCTAGTATAGTGGAAGGTGAGAATATGGCTGACGATTATGTCGTTTGGTACACTGCTATTACCAGGAAGGTAATACACTCCTATAGTTAACCAGTTATGATCTACGAGCCAAACATCGAGATTAGTCGTCACTTACTTCTCGATTATATAAGTATTGTTTATGTTTTTTTTGTTATATATCACCTTAAACATATTAGATCCACTTATTGATATTTATTGCTTATTATTTGTAGGTGAACACGGTTGAACTTAATAAATTTTTGTTGGATGATGACAATCTCAACAAATTAATAAGTTCTAAAGGGTGAGATTGATGAGAAAAGGGGATGAAGCCCCCAAAAGGGATGAAAATATCGGGACTAAAGAACTTGAGCTTGAAAATATGGTTGAGAAGCCCGTTGAGCCAAATGTGGGGGAGGAGACCGTCGTGGAGGAGCCAAATGTGGGTGATGATAATCTCGGGGCTGAATTTACCCAGGTTGAAACTTTTGATGAGACGGTTGGAAAAACGGCGGAGGTGGGGACCGTTTTTTTATCCCTGTTTTGAGGTTGTTTTAAGTGTTACCGTCGATATAAACTTGTACATGGATTTGGAAGATATTCACCCTAAAGTTGATTTAGAAAAATGTATTGAACAAAATGAAGCGGCAAAGGTAATTCCTAAGGATTTATCGATTGAACAACCTATTGCGAAGGATTTGACGTTCCCAGACAGTTGAACAGATGTCACAGAAGTAGCGGAAGATGATGATTTACTTAAATGCCTCCGTGAAATGGGTGTAGATCCGACCGATGTCATGAATAAATAAATTTTAAGAGAAGAAATGGAAGATGCGAAGAGAAAAAAGAAGCCAAATTCTTTCTTGATCTCGCCGTACACAAATCCAGAGAAGAAGAAGAAGAAAAAGAAAGAAAAGAAGTCCGTACAAGAAATGAAATATCACATATCAGATACGAAAAAACAGTATGTGCGGGCGAAACTTTGGATCAAACACTTAGATCAGAAAGGGAAACTAATGTTTGTCTACTTTTAAAGAATTAATTATAAATTTCATATTTAAAAGTTAATACTAAATATTCATGTTTTAATAACCTCCAAAGAAGTTGAATTCCTTCGTACAAAAGATGGAGCAATTGTATATTATTCTGACTTTCTTTCGCTGCGAATTGGGGAGCGTATTAGAGGAGAAATGATACCGGCTTATATTGATTTGTTACTTATACGCGAATCTTCCGCCAATAGTTTCTTCTTTTATCCTGAATTTTGTGTAGGTCATTGTTATTCAATATGTTTTATACATCAACTAAATAATATTCAATATCGTGTTGTTCATTCTACTTTTTATTTTCTAGACGATACTTCGTTATTGTTATCAAGGATACAAAGCGGAGAAAGTAAAGAGCAAACACAAGTGTAGATCTAAGTTACTGAAATGGGTGAAATGGAAAAATCCTTTCCAGAAGTCTGTACTAGAGTGTGACACGGTAAGTATGTAATTTATTTTTCTCATTTTCGTTTTATTTGCAAAAAATACAATTTATAATGATGAATTAAAATTTTAATCCCAATTTTATATTCCCATGCATCATGAAGATCGTTGGATTTTGTGTCTGGTACATTACAAAGAAATAATTTGTGCTATATGATCCAATGTTCGTCAATGTCAGTGTTCTGTATAAGCTTGAATGTGATGCATTTGTTAGTCTAATTTTAAAACGATTACTGTTTTCATTTTCTTATAAGTTGTAATAATTTGTTTAACTCAGTAATTTTTTTGCAGCAAAATTATTTTTTTTAGGTATATGCGGAAGGATATACCCAATCCCAGCAAAATTGCTTTAGGAAAGGCTTGAAAATGGAGTGATAACGAGGTCTATCCAAGGAAAGACACTGAATCATTCGATTACGGTGTATTTTTAATGAAATACATGGATTATTTGTCGTAGGGACTTCAACTGGAAGATGAAAAATGGGACACAAACACTGTAGCTAATTTTAGATATAGGATATGTTATGAGATAGCTAATCAGAAACTACCCAAATGATTTAATAAATTTTAGATTTTGTTTTTATTTTCTAACTATATATGATGTTTGTTGATGTCTTGTCGATGTGTGTTGATTTTGCATGTATGATGTGTGTTGATATTTGTAGCTGAACTCTGATATTTGCTTACTGCAAATGATGTAAATTTTTTAGAAAATGTACTTTTAGCTATAAATTATCTACATTTGTATGTAAACGATGTACAATTATTTATATATGAACTCTGATATATGATTTCTCAACTATATTTTTTGGTTCTACTTAAAATTTAACCGCTATTTTAACAAGCGGTTAGATTTTGAGCAAACTACAACAACATAGAGCAAATTATTTAACCTCTATTTAAAGTAGCGGTTATATTTTGGCCTAGTAATATTTTGAGGCTCTGACTATTCAACCGCTGCTTTAAGTAGAGATTAAATTTTGGTCTAGTAATATTTTGAGGCCTCTTAATATTCAACCATTGTTTTAAGTAGCGATTAAATTTTGGCATAGTAATATTTTAAGGCCTCTGACTATTCAACCGCTGCTTTAAAGAGCGGTTCCCATTTAATATAAAGAGCCACCATCCGAACAGCTTAAGGGTTCAGCACATTTTCAGCAGTTTAAGGGTCAAGGATCGGAATTGGGCGATTCTTGTTATGATTTGAACTGCGATTCTTGCTGGAATTCTCTTGATTCGTGGATCAATCTCATAAGGGAAATTAATTATTTTAATTACTATGGGGTTTTCTAATTTTTGGGGGAATTTTGTTAGGGTTTTCATATCTAAATTGGGGTATGCTAATTTTTTGGGGGATTTTTGTTAGGGTTACGATAGTTTTTATTTTTTGTTTTCATTCATAATGTGATTCTTGGGCTTGTGTTCTTGATATAATGACCTAGGTATTTTTCAAGAAAAAATGACTATTTTGTTTATTTATTTAAATTTTATTTTGATTGCTTGAATTGAAGAAAGCTTAAGTCGATACCTTTTTTTGATCATATCAAGCATTTCTCACTTTCTCCTTAGACGTGATTTTCCTTTCCACTATTATTTCTTATTTTTCCTACTTATATTTAGGTTTTTGATTATTCTTGATTCTTTTTATCCAATTAGATGTAATGATCATTCCATTTTTCACTTTAAATACAACACTTCTAACGTAAATAATTCCAAAAAAATACCATTGAAACGGATTTTAGAAAGGGGAAACAAATGCATTGAAATTTGAGATATTTTACTCCAATACGTTGCTTCTCAGCCAAGGGTCAATTAAAGTCACGGATGTTGAGGGCCACTGCTGCAAATTCGATTACTAGGACAGGCTTGTAAAACAAAGTGATTGAAAATATCCTTTCCAGCATTGCAATCCATCACCGATATCTTTGCATCCAAATTTCTTCGAGAAGAATGATCTATATATTGTGACGTGGCTGTAGAAAGAAACTTGATAAGGTTAAAACGCGAATGTTAAGAAAACATAGCATTGCAAATTGATTTCAGTCTTTGATTGAAAAAATTAATATAAATAACTTATTTTTGGGAACAATTTATGCAGGATATGCTCATCATAAAACCTCAAAAGAAAAATCCGCTCGCATCAAGGAAAAATCCGCTCGCATCGAGAACAATTTATGCTAAAGTGCGCTCATTCTGACTTTCTAACAAATTAGAGTCCAGGAAAAGATTTCTTTAAGGTCTGAAGTATGTCTCTTGCAGCTAATTTCTTAGCCGTCTTTTTTTCGGTTCCTGTAAAAATCGCCGTATAAACCATTTGCTTCAACTTAATTGCATTTATAAACAAGGATTCATTTTAATTGCTTCAACTTTAGTTATAAATAATGGAAATGAATCCAGTAAGAGAATTGAACGAGCTTTACTCTAAAAAAGCATACGAGAAATGTTAATCAAAGACATTCAAAGATGGTGTCGCTTCATTTATAGCCCAAGTTAAAGAAAATAACATGATTTATACGGCAATTTCTACAGGAATCGACAAACAGATTGCTAAGAAACTAGCTACAAGAGTCATGCTTCAGATCCTAAAGAAAGCTATACTAGGACTCTAATTTGTTTAACTCAATAATTTTTTGGCAGTAAATGATGTAATAAATTTTAAGGTCTGATATTTGATTATGTATATGGATGCTAAGAAACTACCTAAATGATGTAATACATTTTAGATTGTTGATGTGTATATTATGTGTGGCTGTGTATTGAACAATAAATTTTTAGATTTCATAGAAACTATCCAAATGTTGTAATAAATATGATATTTGTTTTAATTCTCTATCTATATATGATGTGTGTTGATATTTGTTGATGTGTATTGATGTTTTGTATATATGATGTATGTTGATATTTGTATTTGAAGTCTGATATTTGTATGCTGTAGATAATGTAAATTTGTGAGAAAATGATGTACATTTGATCTCAAAATTTAACCACTATTTTAAATAGCAGTTGTTTACCGTCGAAAACAGAGACAAAACTAGGGTGGGTCGTCTTGCCTGAATTTGGAGGCAGATGCTATTTGGATTTATCCGTCCATTTTTCCGATGATGCCAAGTTGATTTATGGCACCATATATCGGAGATTTGTACGGATGCGGCTATTGTAGCAGACTTCGTCAGATCCCCTCTCGTTTGTGAGGGGTTTTTGATTGTGGGGACGCTCTTCCCTGCAGGCGCAAGCCCCTGCAGTTAATTACGTTATCGCATCACGATAACCACTTTCTCCTGCTCCAGAAGTTCACTTCGTGTCATGTGTGTTTGTTTTATTTTTAAATTCCCATGGATCGTATACGGAGACTAATTTATGTTGTCGCCCGTAGGACGTAGATTAGTCCAAATCCATATATTTTAGATTTGGGTTTGTGTTGATTTAAGGATCATTATTCTCTTTTGAGATTAAGATCAACATAAATTTTTGTTAAGAATACGTTAGTCCAATTTGAGACTAAGATCTACTTAACAGGGTTTTAGGATCATTCAGATCCAACAAAAGAGCATTTGGGCTCTATTGTTTTAGTTTAAGGGCGTTTCGGTCCGTGGATCACCATTTTTGAGGTGAGGGTTTAGTTTTAAGGACATTTCGGTCCGTAGTAGTTTAAGGGCATCACGGTCCGTAGATCACCATTTTTGAGGTGAGGATTTAGTTTTAAGGACGTTTCGTTCCGTAGTAGTTTGAGGACGTTATGGTCCGTAGAGTTTAGTTTAAGGACGTTACGGTCCATATTGTTTATGTAGGGTTACTAGGCACTCTCACAAGGTTCTACAAGGCATCAACCATGCCCGATTTAAATTTTAGACGTATCGAACAATCCTAACCAAGATCTTAAACTAGAGATTAGGCGAAACAGATTAAGTAAACAACTTTACTTCTAAGAGTTTGGGATTACAACCTTTGTAGTCCGGTCCTTCAGTTCTAAAGCTCCGTGTTGAGGTCCTTTCGCTGCGATCATCGAGTATCCGGAATCTAGAGAGGCTCCACAAAAGAAAGATGCAAGCTTGCTTCCGATCTTCGATAACAAAGATGATCTACCTTGAAAAAACTCAAACCCAAGCTCTTGCTTTGCTAATCAAGTATTAGCAAAGCAAACACCCTAATCTAAGTGGCTAGAATAGATGAGGATGATGAAGTAGGAATTTAGCTCTCATTTGTTTTCTTAATCTCACTCATTTTCATCACTAATGAAAAAGTTAGAAAGCTTTTCCATCCAAAAAAAGAAGGAAGAAGAAGAAGCATTCTCTTTGTGATGAATAATGAAAAGTAATCATAATTACAAATGCAACCCATGGTTAAAGATGAAGAGGCTAACCATTGTATAGAGTTTACTAGGGTTAATGATTTGGGTTGGGTTAAAGAATATCTCACAAAATATCAACACAAATATCTTTGCAAGAAAACAAAACAAAAACTTCTAGAAGCTTCTAGAAAAATTAACCCAAATCAAACCCTAACCATGTTTAATCTCCACTAATCATGTTTCATTAGTAATCATAACTTGTTACAATATTATATATCACATATACAATATTTATTGTAACAAAATAAAATAATACATTAACATATATCGCATATATATCAATGTATTACCCGAGTGAGAAAAAGAATCTTTTAGTGAGCTTATATTATTTAATGTAATTTAATATATCAAATATATAATTATACATTAAATTATCGAATCAACACTTGATCCGATAATCCGGCTATTTCACAAATAACCGACTAATATAATCTGTATCAGTTCATCGAATCAACACTTGATCCGATGACCCGGTTATATCTCATATACCCGGCCGATAACTCATATCACGAGAATCTAATACGGTATCACATACACGTATTGTTCTCGGTCCCGCACATATCATATATGTGCTCCTACTCCATTTTTCCCGAGCCAGGAAACCTCTGTGTAGGACTTTAAAGAATCGTCAATACGCCGGCAGTAGGTGATGATCATATCAAACACTCACAAGCTGCAAGCGGTCAGCTAAACGTAACAGCCACCCAGGTATTGAGCAATCAGAAGATCAACAAGAAAGCCTGTACATTCTCCCGTGAATCCAACCAGTAACACTCTCGTACAGTCCGGTCTCTTCGTCTGATATTTCGTATATCTCGCCTAGGGGTGGTAAACATCAGACCCCAGTAGCTTGATAAGTCGTGTCGATATGAGGTCCATAGCAGTTCGAGAAACTACTGATAACACTTACCAGTAAATCTCAGCAAACCTTGCCAGGGATTTCTAGTTATAGCCAATTGAACACAGCGCAACATCAACTCCCTATACCGGGGGAGACGAAACCCCTCATATCGCTCATTGCCTCCATGTGATTCGGGACTGTACCCAAAAGCCACCTTTTTGCACGCCCTCTTGGACGTGGTATGATGGAAATCAAAGCACAGTGGGAATCACACAAGACTCTATGACGATCTCGGATCTACAGACTAACCTGTACCAGTGTCACCAGAGAACTGCCATCTGACGTGAGGTATAATACCATCTGGGAGTTCTCGGCGAGTCCGTCCAGTGTACCCAGTCTCCACTGAGCACCCGTATACCTTCTCTGATGTCAAACACCAATGGATATGGGATCATCCATCGCCCATCATATGGGTCAAGAAGCGCATACGCTAGTCTACTCTGGAGTATCGATACCCTGTCTCGGTACTCCCACGACTAGGAACATTTGAAGGATGTACTTGGCGACTACACTGTCCTCACTAGTATGATCTGCATCATAGTCCTGATAGTCAAGTACTCATCCTAAGGGCTTTATCAACATGTGACATAGAGACAATCAGAGTACATGTTAAGATAAAGTGTAACCAGATAGCATACTATCATGTCGAGCAAGAAAGTCCTCTCTATATATGTCCAAGCATCCACTACAATATACAACGTATGTACAGTAACGGCCTATAGGGCATACATATAACTAACAATCTCCCACTTGCACTAGGGCCATCTGTTGTAGTATCTCATACCCAACAATTAGCTATGGTTGAAGTATCTCATAATCAACCATCCTATAAAAGTCTCTACTGAGAAAAAGGCCTTTGTGAGTGGATCCGCGCTGTTGTCCTCTATGTCTACTCTCCTAACCTAGATCTCCTTGGAGATTAACCATCTCCATTATCAGGTGATACTGCCTATGAATTATATCTGGATTTCTGATGGGACGGGGGTTCCTAGGCCAAAGCCATAACTCTATTGTCACACAATGGTTGGAACGAAGTTCATCTCATGAACTCATATATATCCAGACTGCCTCTTTGGTAGTATCCTTGGTAACGATGTATCTTCCCTTTAATCATCTAGTATGTCACGGTATCTAGCTTGGAACTCTTCCAACATATTGTCCCTCCACTGAGGGTAAAGACAATGCCTGAGACTGACATTCAGTCATTCTTATCACCCTGGAACCTTTCCAGTGATTCTCCCCAGGATCGATTGATACCATCTCACTACAACTAGTGAGTATCCTAACATCCAATTAGATCTATCTCATAGATCCATAACCGAGGATTTAGGAGGTATCACCTTGATCCTATAGAGAATCTTTTTGATAAGCGGAGATTGAACGAGCGTAGCATAAGAAACTCCTTCCCTATCAAGAGTATGTCATCCACGTACCCTACGAGGATCACCACCATACTCTCTACTACCTTTTTGTATATACAAGGTTCATCTACCATTTTGATGAAGTCAAACTCTTTGACTACCACATCAAAACAGACGTTCCAACTCCGCGATGCCTGATTTATCACATAAAACAACTTGCATACGTTTCCGCTGCTCCCACTGTCTACGAAGCCCTCTGGCTGTATACTTATAGACGCTCTCTTCCAAATCATCATTTAGAAAAGCAGTTATGACACTCAACCGCCAGATATCGTAGTCATGGTATGTTGCCGTGGCAAGTAGGATATGGATGGACTTAAGCATAGCTTTGAAAGTTTCAACCTTTCCATGTACACCAAGTAATCTTCTCAAAATATACTTGCTCCTGATGGGGATTTAACCCTTCAGATAAAGCAACCAAAGTCCATACTTTGTTGGTGTATAAGGATTCCATCTCAGATCACTAAGCATCCAGTCAATCTCACAGAGTCCCCACTCCTGATGGCCTGCTCGAAACTAGTTGGGTCATCATCTCATGATGCAATCCTCTCTTCCACTGTCATAGAGAAACCGAAGTATCTCTCAGGTAGATGAGGTACCCTACTAGATCGGCGGAGAGGCCGAGGTTTATTAGAAACTATTGAATCCTTTGGCTCTACCAAATCATCAGCTGCAGTTTGTTTAGCTGGAACTCTTTCCAGTTCTACCTCATGACCACTAATTTCTTCACAAGAAATTCCCTTTCACAAAGGTGGCATGCTGAGAAAAAAAATATCTTTTGTTCCTCAATGTGGTAGAAGATATTCCCTTGCGATTGCTTGGGATATCCAACAAACTTCCACAGAACTGACTTTGCCTCGAGCTTGTCCGGATTTTGCTTTTGTCATAGGCCGGACAACCCCAAATCTTAACTACCTTAAGAGACGGCCTCTTCCCATACCATATCACATATGGAGTGGTAGGCATCTGATTTGGTTGGAACCCTATTCAATAGGTATACAACTTCTCAAGTGCATAACCCCCAAAAGAAAATAGGCAACTCAGTAGTACTCATCATAGAGCACACCATATCACATAGGGTGTAATAGTTCCGTCCCGATACACCGACGTGCTGTGGTGTATACGGAGGAGTAATGTTGAGAGAGAATCTCATTCTCCTTTAGAATAGTCCAGGAATTCCGTGCTCAAGTATTTTCCTCCTTGATCTCATCAAAGGACATAATACTTTTACCCGTTTTGGTTCTCTACTTCTAACTTATATTCTGTGATTATCTTAAAAGTTTCAGACTGTGTTTCTACAGGAACATATGTCTGAATCTTGAGAGATTATCAGTGAATGTAATGAAGTACAAAGAACCGGTCCTGGCATGTGTAGACAGGGGACCTTCATACATCAGCATGTATCAATCCCAAGAGTTCACTAACTCTTTCTCTGTTTCCAATAAACGGAGCTGTGGTCATTTTATCTTTGTGACATGACTGGCATGTTTTACAAGATGTAAATCCAAACTAATTTAAATATGCATCTTTATGTAACTTCAGCTAGTCGGGTCGCATTGATATGGCCTAGTCTACAATGCCTCAAGAAGGATTCGTTCATTTCTGAACTCTTCCTCTTGTGTGTGTTCTGTACGTTAAGAACCGTGGTTTGATTTAGAACGTCTATGCTTTTAGATAACGTGCCTAAACCGATCAACAATTGATATAGGAAATGTTCAAAACATTATCCAACATTACAAAATTATATCCTTCTTTACTAATAAAGAGACTAATATGATGTTGTATATCAGGTTCGATATCTAATAATATTCGTTCAGAATCAATATATTCTGGTAATACAGGGTGATAACTGCAAACAATCTTGGCTGCAACACTTGCATCATTTTCAACTCTTGAAACTTATCACCCGTTCTCAGTTCTCTACTGTAGCGTCTTGAAAATTCGTTTTGGTGTTTTCCTGAAAATCGGTGAAAATTCGGTATTTTTCCGAAAACCGTCTTTTTTGTTATTTTGCAGTTTAGAACTAATTATACCTAATTTGGATAGGTAATTGCTAGTTTTTAGTAGCAAATGAGTTAATTATGAAATTCTGGTCGTTTAAAAATTTTCCCTAATTTTTCAATTTTTTAATATTATTTTAAGCCGGTAAGAAAATACATTAAATTAGCGATAAATACAAATTTAAATGGGTTAAAATTAAGCTTTAAAATCATGTTAATTAAAATCTAGTTGTAACATAAATTTTTAGTAATTTATTTTAAATTTTAACTAATTTTTATTATGGAAAACGAAATTTATTGAATTTTAAGCTTAAACTTGCAATTTTGGACTTGTAGGGGGTCTTTTTGCATAAAAATTTTTTGTGCACTCTCTCTCACTCATTCCTCACCTCTAGGCCGGCCCCACCACCATCAGGTCTAGAAAAATTCCATGCTCCTTGACTTGTTTTCTTGTGTGGAAATGATGGTTGTTTTGAGAAAGGTTTGAAATTGTTTTTGGGTATAGACTTTTGTGGTTGGTAGGAGTTGACCAAGACTTCTTTCCCACACCCCACACCATCCCCTCTCCCTCATTTCTGGCCGAATTCCAGCAGCCCCCCTTCATCTCTTGGTTCTTCTCATTTTCTTCAAAAAATTCATTAAGTTGCTTCAAAAATTCCAAATTTAAAACCTCACAAATTAAACTCCATCCTTCATCCCTTTTTCCTTCACCTTTCTTGTTTGGAATCATGGTGCTAGGAGGCCATCATTGAGGCAAATTTCTTCTTACTAGGTCCATAGGTTTGAGGTATAATTTCTACTCTTTTAATTTCTTATGGTTAAAATCCTTTAATTAAATTGTTTTAGTGTTAATTTAGTGCTATTTTCATTCTAGTTTTGTTTAAAGTTAATGGTTGAGTTAACTAGGGTTTCTTGAAACCATGTTTTAGTTAATTAAATCTGGTTAATTAATCTAGTGGTTTACTTAACCAACCTATATGGTTACTTTGCTTAAGTGACTTGATGTATTGCTAATCTAAGTTAACTTGTGTGAAATTTTCTTTGCTTTGCTAATTACCAAAATCAAGAAAAGGTTTGTGTATGGAATGTGGGTTTTGATGCATGGTAAAGGGGTTAATTTAATTGTAGTGGCTTTCTAATGGTTTAATTTGGATATTTGTGTGATAATATGTGCACTTTGTCGCAAATTGTCGATGTTTGCACCAAATTTGCAAACTTCTAGCTTACTAGGTTTTTATTATATTATTGTGGCGAATTAATTGCGATATCTAGATTATATTGTTGGCATATCCTATGACGTTTAGGATGCGTGAGTGCGGATTTTTGAGTAATCGGGTTTTAGTTTTGCCGGGCGACCAAATCGACATTTTTGTAGATTTTTGCGATTTTCGCGTGTGTTCCGCGGACTTTGTGCACGTTGTACCTAGCTTGTGAACGTTAGTATTTTCGTTTGGGTTTTGCGTCGTTCTTGATATGTAACCTTGTGTTTGGTATTGATGTAAATTCCAGGTTCGGTCGCGGAGACGTCAGACACGGCACGAAAGGGGAAGGCGGTAATTGGACGTGACTAGCTAGGGATTCCGGTGAGTAGATGTAACATCTACGGGGGACTATCGTTGGATGGCGCAAGTCGCCCGATAGTTTTAGTAACTTAAAAGATTCTTAGTGATGTTAGTAATTAGGGGTGTAATACTTATATGATTATTTGCTGCATTCATGCCCTATATTGACATACATATGCGAACCCATTTTATAGGACACCTGCACCATTGCCAGGGTTTTTATATGCAGCACGAGCACTATTCATGCTTACACACACGCCCTGGTAATTTCCATGCCACCACACTAGATAACCTATAATTTGAAACCTTTTACTAATTGATGCTTAAACCTGTGCTATTGCCTTTAATTCCTTAAAATGAAATCGTAGGATTGCTATTCATGTGCATGTACCTCATCATATTATTTGTTCATGCCTAGTCTATTAATCATGCATCGTAGCTTAATTATTGATACCATATGCATTCATCACCATTGATATATGCACTTATGAGGATTTCTTGAGATTTTATGATATTTTTGGATTTCGGGGGAATGCCGCAAAAATTTCTAAACTTATTATGTTTTTAAAATATGTAATTGCGGTTTTCTAGTGATGTAAAGTGTTGTCCACCATGAGTTTGCTATGCTTTTCGAGATCCGTGTCGAGGAGTGGAGGAACCGTCACGGGTACATGGTGGGCCCGGTATGGTACCCCGGGGCAAGATGAATGTGGTGTTGACGTTGAGCCTGGCAGGAGACGGATTACCTACCGGTGACTGTTTGGCACGGCGGATATCCATAGGATACCGACCGTGGCCGCGAGATGATGAGATTTTGATATTGAGCTGGGTCAGCCGGATGGCTGAGGCCAGAGATACCATGACATGGATATATGAGATTTGTGATAGTTTTGAGGTGTCGTTGCTGGACACAGGTTCTTGTTGATTCTAGTGGTATTATGCTGGTATTTCAAAAGAGATTTCTAAAGGAAAAACATGATTCTTATAATTACACATTTAGATCATGAGTTGATTCGCATTGCATTCATACCTGCTAGTATATTCATATTGCATACATACCTGTATTAGAGATGCTAGAATACTTATGTGCATGCATACGATAGCCTGTGTAGATGTTATTTATTACTCACGAGTTGGCAACTCACCCCCGTTGTGCCATAGCCTTTTTCAGGTCCGCTCCGTCAGTACAGTAGCGGCGGGCGCTCTTGATCCTTTTGCCTGGACTCGAGGTTTTGCTCTTAGGTGGGTTATATCATTATTTTTGTACCACCTTATATATTCTTGTATCTAGTGTACTCCATCTACTGTATCTACCAGCATTATTGTATATTGACCTAGAGATGAGACTGTGAGATTTGTGGACTTTTTATGCTGTATTTTGTGGTCGAGCTCACTTGAGTCGACATGCTGTTTTCTCATGCTCTTTATGATTATTTTGTATGTTGTTGTTTTATATTGCGTGGGATTTGTGACCGCCTTGTGGCGAAGAGCTAGCTCCCGCTTGGGGATGCCTTATTTGTTGGATTCATATATATTCTTGTTGTACCCATTTTGGGGGCCAGTATTTACAAAGGAGACTCTGCCGAAATTTTCGGAAAAATTGGTATTGTTTTTAAAAAGGGTTTTACATGACTTATTTGATAAACTCGCTTTCAATTGATTGGGTTTTCTTCACTCTTTTGCTTATTTGGTTTTGGTTTTCTGGGCTTTGGCTTACTTATTTTACGGACGTCTTGAGACGTTTCGTAAACTTAAGTGCCAGTCACGTTCCGTACCCTGCGGGTCGTGACAAAGTTGGTATCAGAGCGATAGGTTTTACCTTTTTGAGTGTAGGATGACCCTTGGTAGATGGAGTATGTGACTTAAGCAGGGTAACGTAGCGTGCGTATGTCCGCGGCATACTTGCGATACGGTACTCCGCCTAAGTGACTTTAGGATATACTTGCTTGAAAATTCCTTCTTCAATTCCGTGTATCCTATGATCCATTGCACTGTTCTTACTATCCATTTTCCTATAACAGCCACTATGCCGCCGAAGGCTACGAGGGCACAGAGGGCTGCCGCCCGAGACGAGATTCGAGCTGGCTCGTCCGAGACTAGGACTGAGCAGTGTGGTATGCCTACGCCGCATGGACAGACCGATCCACCTTCCCCAGGCCGTATGGATAGGCTCGAGACTGGTATGGAGGAGTTGCGACAGATGATGGGGGGTATGCAGGAGCTACGTCAGATGGTAGGATCCCTAGTTGCAGCCAGTCGTACACTGAGGCCGGATGACGCACCTACTACATCACAGACGACCATGATACCTGCTCCTACTATTACCACCGTGACCATCCCGGTTTCACTACAGGATTTCATGAGGTTGAGACCTCCAGTATTCACCGGCACCGAGGCAGCGGAGGACCCACAGACGTTCCTTGACAGTTTAGCCAGGATCTGCCGTTCGCTGAGATGTTCGGATGATCGATGGGTAGAGCTTGCGAGTTTCCGACTAGAGGGTCTCGCGCAGACATGGTGGGATTCAGTCTTGAGAGGTCGAGCTGCAGGTCTACCGCCTAAGACTTGGGTCGAGTTTACAGCGGTCATTCTAGCTCATTTCCTTCCAGAGAGCGTTCGTGACGCCAGAGCTCGTAGCTTCGAGGCCTTAGTCAAGACACCTGGGATGACGGTGTCTGAGTATGACATCCAGTTTACACAGTTATCCCGATATGCTCCGTATTTGGTGGATACTGAAGAGAAGATGGTGAAGAGGTTCGTACAGGGACTTGATGCCCAGCTATATCTTGCCATTGGCGCCCAGCACTACGACACTTATTCAGCTGCTATGGATACGGCATTGCGGATGGAGGCACGCATATCACAGACTTCGGCCATTTCTGGGCCGAAGAGGATTCGCACCGATGTACCGTTTCAGAGGCAGCGCGCCAGATTCTTTCCGAGAGATAGGCCTGGCAGAGGATTTGGACGGGGACAGTTATATGGTTCTTATCCCCAGGGGCAGCAGCTGTCGCCAGGGTGTTTTGGGTGCGGGAGTCCGCACCATCTTGTCAGAGACTGTCCGGTGAGACGACAAGGAGCAGCGACAGTTCCGCATGTGACCCTACCACCATCACCACCCCCTCTTCAGAGAGCCCTACTTCCTACCACAGGCGATGCTCCATGCCAGCTAGGTGCACCCAGAGGCCGTGGACGCGGCGGTCCTGTTCAGAGAGGACGAGGAGGCAGAGGCCGAGGTCGAGGTCAGCCCGCTATCGGTGGAGGACAGGCCCGAGTATTTTCTTTGACACCGCAGGATGTTCAGGCATCCAATGCCGTTGTGACAGGTACCTTGCCAGTTTGTTCTTTCGACGCACGGGTGTTATTTGACCCAGGTTCCACACATTCGTACGTCTCTACACACTTTGCACCGATGTTGGGCCGTGAGTCGTCGTCGTTAGGTCATCCGCTTGTTGTTAGTACTCCGGTAGGCGAGTCGTTTGTCGCTCGTTTTGTATTTCGATTGTGTTCCGTTCATATCGGGGAGAGGGATTCATCAGTTGATTTGATTCTCCTCGATATGTTAGACTTTGATGTGCTTCTGGGCATGGATTGGCTAGCCACCTGTTATGCTTCGGTGGACTGCCGTGAGAAGGCAGTCAGATTTAGCTTTCCGAGGGAGCCAGTCCTTGTTATTCAGGGAGACCGCAGTGTCACCCTTCCCAGCTTAATTTCGTCTTTTCGCGCTGGTCAGCTCTTGCGGAAGGGATGTCAGGGATTCTTAGCGTATATTTGTGATACTCGAGCTGCAGAGGTTCCGTTGGACCGGGTCCCGGTTGTTTGTGAGTTCCCTGATGTTTTCCCTGATGAGCTACCTGGGCTACCACCTGAGCGCGATGTTGAGTTCTGCATCGATTTGATTCCCGGCTCGGGGCCTATTTCTATACCGCCTTATCGGATGGCCCCGGCTGAGCTTCGAGAGCTGAAGGATCAGTTGCAGGATTTGTTAGAGAAGGGGTTTATTCGACCTAGTGTTTCTCCATGGGGTGCTCCGGTCCTGTTTGTCAAGAAGAAGGATGGAAGTTTGCGCTTATGTATCGACTACCGCCAGCTGAACAAAGTTACCGTTTGGAACAGATATCCGTTGCCACGCATTGATGATTTGTTCGACCAGCTTCAGGGTGCAGGGTATTTTTCGAGGATCGACTTACGATCAGGATACCATCAGCTGTGAGTTCGACAGGAGGATATACCGAAGACAGCCTTCCGTACACGCTATGGCCACTACGAGTTTTTGGTGATGTCGTTCGGACTCACCAACGCCCCAGCAGCATTCATGGATTTGATGAACCGTACATTCAGGCCGTATCTTGACTTGTTCATCATCGTGTTTATCGACGATATCTTGGTGTACTCCCGGAGCAGAGATGAGCACGAGCAGCACTTGCAGATTACGTTACAGACTCTGAGGGAGCACCAGCTGTTCGCAAAGTTCTCCAAGTGTGCATTCTGGCTGGACAGCGTCGGATTCTTGGGTCACGTGGTTACGAGAGACGGCATATGTGTGGACCCGAAGAAGATTGAGTCTGTTCAGCAGTGGCCCCGACCTACATCGGTTACTGAGATCCGTAGTTTTCTAGGCCTGGCGGGCTACTATAGGCGCTTTGTTCAGGACTTCTCCCGTATAGCTGCACCGTTGATCGGTTTGACTCAGAAGGGAGTTCCTTTCGTCTGGACGGAGGAGTGCGAGCACAGTTTTCAGCAGCTACGGACTCGTTTGACTACGGCGCCGGTATTATCTTTGCCTTCGGGATCAGGCGGATTTGTGGTCTACTGTGATGCTTCGCGAGTGGGATTAGGATGCGTGTTGATGCAGCATGGCCGGGTGATCGCATATGCTTCTCGGCAGCTGAAGAAGCATGAACAGAACTACCCCACTCATGATTTGGAGATGGCTGCAGTGGTCTTTGCATTGAAGATTTGGCGACATTACCTATACGGCGAGTCGTGTCAGATATTCACTGATCACAAGAGCTTAAAGTACATATTTCAGCAGCGAGACCTGAACCTCAGACAGCGTCGTTGGATGGAGTTGGTGAAAGACTACGACTGCGAGATCCTATATCACCCAGGCAAGGCGAATGTGGTGGCAGATGCGTTGAGTAGGAGGCCCGGGGGTAGTCTATCCTTTTTGCGCGCAGTGCAGAGGCAGTCGTCAGCAGATTGGCAGATGTTATGCGACAGCCGAGTTGAGTTCGAGTTCACTCAGACAGGGGGACAGCTCGCGCATGTTCGTGCACGCCCACAGTTGCTTGACCGTATATATGAGGCACAGCGCTGTGACGACCGTTGCTCAGAGATCATGGCACAGATGGGACAGGGCAGATTTTCCGAGTTCGTGATTGACGATCAGGGGATTTTACGTTATGGATCTAGACTGTGCGTACCAGATGCTGATGGATTATGGCGCGACATTCTTGAGGAGGCACACCGATCAGTGTATAGTGTCCACCCCGGTTCCACCAAGATGTACCATGATATGAGAGAGACCTACTGGTGGGACGGGATGAAGAGGGACATTGCGGAGTTCGTTTCGAGATGCCTGACTTGTCAGCAAGTCAAGGCCGAGCACCAGAGGCCCGCAGGAGAGCTACAGCCGTTACCCATTCAGAGTGGAAATGGGAGCAGATTTCGATGGACTTCGTTGTGGGTCTACCCAGGACCAGTCGAGGGTACGACTCCATCTGGGTGATCGAAGATCGATTGACGAAAGCGGCTCACTTCCTGCCAGTGAAGACGACTTTCAGCTTCGCTCAGTATGCTCAGCTCTACATTGACGAGATCGTGCGACTACATGGCGTACCGACTTGTATCGTGTCAGATCAAGGCACTCAGTTTACCAGCCGACTATGGCAGAGACTTCAGGAGGCTTTGGGCACTCGTTTGAGCTTCAGCACAGCGTTTCATCCGCAGACCGACGGACAGTCAGAGCGGACCATTCAGACTCTCGAGGACATGCTCAGAGCGTGCGTTTTAGACTTCGGCGGTAGCTGGGATCGTCATTTACCTCTAGTAGAGTTCTCCTACAACAACAGCTTCCAGGATACTATTCAGATGGCACCTTTCAAGGCATTGTATGGGAGGAGATGCAGATCGCCCGTCTGTTGGACAGAGCTCAGCGAGAGCAGCATTTTGAGGCCGCAGCTTGTGGAGGAGACGACAGCGAAGATACAGTTGATCCGAGACCGGATGAGGGAAGCTCAGAGCAGACAAAAATCGTATGCAGACAGGCGCCGTCGCAGGTTAGAGTTCGCAGTTGGCGATCATGTTTTTCTGAGGGTCTCTCCGATGAAGGGCGTGATGCGTTTTGGGCGAAAGGGGAAGCTTAGCCCTAGATTCGTAGGTCCCTTCGAGATCCTCGAGCGTGTCGGCGCTGTTGCATATCGTTTGGCTCTTCCTCCCAGCTTTCCCGATGTTCACCTCGTCTTCCATGTTTCGATGCTCCGCAAGTACCTTCACGACCCTTCGCATGCGATTCAGCACCCGACAGTCCAGCTAGAGCGTGACCTTTCTTTTGTAGAGCAGCCAGTGGCCATCCTGGATCGACAGGTGAAGAAGTTGAGATCGAAGATTATACCAACCGTCAAGGTCCTTTGGCGTAGCCCGAGCAGCGAGGAGGTTACCTGGGAGACCGAGGGCGAGATGAGGAAGAAATATCCCCATCTCTTTGAAGGTACGCATAGTTATATTTTTAAATTCAGGGACCGAATTTCTTTAAGGGGGGGAGATTTTAGTGTCTTGAAAAGTCGTTTTGGTGTTTTCCTGAAAATCGGTGAAAATTCGGTATTTTTCCGAAAACCGTCTTTTTTGTTATTTTGCAGTTTAGGACTAATTATACCTAATTTGGATAGGTAATTGCTAGTTTTTAGTAGAAAATGAGTTAATTATGAAATTCTGGTCGTTTAAAAATTTTCCCTAATTTTTCAATTTTTTAATATTATTTTAAGCCGGTAAGAAAATACATTAAATTAGCGATAAATACAAATTTAAATGGGCTAAAATTAAGCTTTAAAATCATGTTAATTAAAATCTAGTTGTAACATAAATTTTTAGTAATTTATTTTAAGTTTTAACTAATTTTTATTATGGAAAACGAAATTTATTGAATTTTAAGCTTAAACTTGCAATTTTGGACTTGTAGGGGGTCTTTTTGCATAAATTTTTTTTGTGCACTCTCTCTCACTCATTCCTAACCTCTAGGCCGGCCCCACCACCATCAGTTCTAGAAAAATTCCATGCTCCTTGGCTTGTTTTCTTGTGTGGAAATGATGGTTGTTTTGAGAAAGGTTTGAAATTGTTTTTGGGTATAGTCTTTTGTGGTTGGTAGGAGTTGACCAAGACTTCTTTCCCACACCCCACACCATCCCCTCTCCCTCATTTCTGGCCGAATTCCAGCAGCCCCCCTTCATCTCTTGGTTCTTTTCATTTTCTTCAAAAAATTCATTAAGTTGCTTCAAAAATTCCAAATTTAAAACCTCACAAATTAAACTCCATCCTTCATCCCTTTTTCCTTCACCTCTCTTGCTTGGAATCTTGGTGCTAGGAGGCCATCATTGAGGCAAATTTCTTCTTACTAGATCCATAGGTTTGAGGTGTTAGTGTATATGCCCTAGAGGCCATTACTGTATCATACTAGTTTGTATATTACTTAATGGAAGCTTGGGATATTCACCTTGTATAAACAATCTTGCTCAATATAGTAGTATGCTACTTGGTTTATTTCTACTTCAATGTGTACATGTGTTTATTTTGCGATATCACCTATACGCATTAGTGGAGCCCTTAGGATCTTTGCTTGATTACCAGCGTTGTGATGGCAGTCACACTAGCGGGGGCTGGGTAATCTGTAAGCACATCCTTATACAGGTCCCTAGTCGCAGGACTATCGAGACAGGGCATCGATACTCCGGAGTAGACTAGCGTATGCGCTTCTCATCCCATTGTGGGAGATGGTCTGTCCCACAGCCATCAGTACGTCGTACTGGAGATAGTATACGGGTGCTCGTTAGGTTACGAGTACACTGGACAGGACTCGTCGGGAACTGACAGGTTGGTATTATACCTATCGTCAGTTATCAGTTCCCAGGTGACATGAGTACAGCTTAGTCCGCTGACTTGACACTGCCACTTCGCCTCGAGTGTGTTCCCACTGCACTTTGATCACTACCCTACCACGGCTCAAAAGAGTCGTGCAAACAGGTAGTGGTTGGGTGCAGTCCCGAAGCACTTGGAGGCAGTGACGGTTAGACAGGATTCGTCTCTCCCGGTATTGGGGGTTGACATCGCGCTGTGTCTAGGAGAGCCATTACACGAGTAGTCCCTGGCCAGGGCAAGCGAGATATACTGGTAGGCTTCCAGTGTTATCTCAGGGTGTTTTGGGCTTCACTCCGACACGACTTGTACCGCTATTGGGGGACTGACACTTTACCGCCCCCTAGGCCCGACATGCGATGTATCAGACGAACAGACCGGACTGTACGGAGAATGTCACATTCAGACTCAGTAGGAGTTCAGATGGGGTTCACCTCGTCAGCCTTCTTGTCGGCATCTACCTGGGGACCGTTACGCACAGCTAGTGCCGCTTGCGGTCTGTGGTTAAACCCACTGCCAGCGTAGTGTCGAGTCTTTAGAGTCCCACACAGAGGGTATTCGCCTCTGGACAAAACAGAGTAGAGGTCGCATGGTTTTGCGGCAGGGTTCGTTCTCATCCGCGCACTTGTGCACGTTTGGAGTCCGGACGGATTATACTGGCGGGCTCTGGTTTGAGCCAGATACTGGTATATGTTTTGGGGTTGCTTTTATATCTTGGTATTCTTGTTCCTCGGAACGAGAATGCAGGTGTGTATGCACAGTTGCTTGAGGCGGAGGATGAGGTATTTCATTAGGGTTTCGGAACGGGTGCGTATGCACAGTTGACAGTCGTCATTTTCCAAACCCTAATAGATTTATGAAATATCAATTAATAATAGTAATTAAATGAAATATTGTTATGGTTGATTTTGTTGACTTGTTGACCATGGTTGACTTGTTGACCATGGTTGAATGTTGACCACCATCATTGCTTTGCAAGGATACTCCTTGATTCTTGCTTACACTCATTTATTAAAAGTATGATAGTGGTCATTCCAAAACAACCATCAACTATTCTCATTTCAATTATTATTATTAATTAGATAATTCCTTTTCTTTTAGTTATGGTTGCAAAAAGAAAAGAGCTCATTCTATCATAATCATTCTCTCTCCTCACTTCATCTTCTTCTTCCTCTAGCCAAAGGAGAATCCTTCTCATGTGTTGAGAATCCCTCTCCTTAAAAGAAAAGCACCCTTTAGACACTCTCTACTCACTCTAGGATCAAGGGTTTAGCAAGCCGGAGATTCTAGTTCACTCAAAGTTCGAGAAAGAGCCCGAAGGTTGAACCCTCAGGTGGATCCATCTTCGACGGAAGAAGGCGACGAGAAGAGAACCATCAACCTCTACAAAGTTTGAAGAAGAAGGAGTTCAAGTTTAGGTATAACCATCTTTCCGAGTAGCTAACTCTCTTTAGCAAGTTTGCTAGTTTTAGTTTAGGAAAAGATCCCGACTTTGTTAGTCCATGTTGCCCCATGCGCTAAAAATTTGATTTTTATACCGTTTCCGCCTCCCCGTAAGAACCGGGGGTCGCAACGTGGACTTACAGTGGTATCAGAGCCTAACTAAACTTAAACTAGCTTGGTAGTGAAGTGTAACGAAGTTCAGAACCAAAAAAATCCAAAATCCAAACTTTTACAAAACCCTAGTTTCTGTTAAATTTTTTTCTGGTCAAAACAAGATTTGTTATACACCTAAAATCGGCTCAGGGTTTTGTGTGAACACCCAAGAAAAACGATCCCTTGATTCCTTCAAACCGCCGCGCATCCGCGGCCTCATCTATTCTCATGGCCGCGGATCCGCCGCCGTTTGGACCCTTCTTGCGATCGTGTTTTGTGCAGTGTTCTTCTGGTAGGGTTTTGGGATTTTTCAAATATATTATATGTGCCCAGATTTTCCAGAACAGAAATTTACTTTTGGGGTCCTATAATTCCGTATTTTTTTCCGAACTTCACTGCACTTTGACTATGATGGTTATATCTGTGATGTTTGCATGTATTGAACGTCGGCTAATCGCTATAAGTCGATTAGTCGGGGTTATACATCTCTGTGATCTGTGTTTGATATTGGAATGTGTATATGAATGTGTTGGACTGTCGCGGGTGAATAGCCGGGGTGGATGTGAGATGAGCTTTTGTTTTTCTTTCATTCATTTGTAAATGTAAATTGATGTAATAATATTATTTGTTTGGCCGCACAACCGGGTCGGGGTTGTAGCCGTCATTGTATAATTCTTTTTACTGTTTTTGCTCCTAGGATAGACCCATGGAGGGGTGCACAAACTACCGGGAACTTGGCGGGTAGTTTGCCGCACCCGTAGGGGTCTTGGGTGGGGTATTTGCTATTCACCGCGACCGTGTAATCCGCTTTTCGTTGCAGGCTCGAACGGATTGCGGATTCCTAGTATATCCAATGTATTCATCTGTGATCTGTAATATCTATCATTGCTTTATATTTAGGCGTTGCTTATGTTTTACAGCCGCGCTAGCCCAGCCCCCGCTCTGTCGTTAGTTAAGTAACCTAACGAGTGATGACGGGACCCCGTGGCGAATGCGAATGGCATAAGCGTACGTCATATTTTGGTTGTTTTCTGCAATGGTAGGATTAAATGATGGGACGCATTAAAAGAACTAATGCAAGAATATCACGCATTAAAAGAACTAATGCAAGATAATAAACCAAGTTAAAGTCGTTGGAACACTTTCGAAAAACCACTCGGTTCTTTTCAAAACTAACTTTTAAATGCGGAGCTTGAGCCACTCCTTCTAAAAGCTATCTCGTTCCATCGTTTATATCAAGTTCACTACGTTCACGGTTTCGCCAAAACCATCCGTAGCCCTCCGTCGTTTCGTATGAATATTCAATAGTATTCAAGCTATGTTTGTTGACCTTCGTCAAGACATAGAGATTGGTAGCTGTTGAGTGTTCATATGTAGCATAGATAGATGCGTTGGTTTGGGACAGTCGTATTGCCTTGTTGACCTTCGTCAAGGGTATATACGGGTGGATTCAAATTAACCTGGATAATGACGGGCAGAACTTGACATGTGACTTATGATTTGTTGACCTTCGTCAAGGTCATAAGAGCATGGGGCAAAAATCCACATCGGGAGTTTCATAAGTACTGAAACTTGCTAGATTTGCATACCATTTGGAGTGTGATGATTATGGTAGGATTCCTTCATTTTCATCACGCGATGATATTTGGATCCCGATCCTACTGTGAGTATATGCTACTCCTCGGGAAATTTCTCACTAAACGATCAATGCTATAAACCTAGTAGGTGCCTAGAAAGGTGTTAGCGGGGCTACGCCCCCAGGGAAAAGAGGTTCTTAAATTAAGGAACTTCGAGAAAGCGTTGGAAAACCTCCTTCGAAGTACCTACACTGGCCTGGCTGAACGGTTAAGCAAGTATTGTGCGGTGGGATTGATCCCGGCTAATTCTTCCTTTGTGGTTTGAGGAGGGATTCGAGAGACAGTGGGAGCCATCCTGTTTAGACAAATTAAAAACCATTCTAAACTTGCAAGAGCATCGTGCTAAAGTGTTTCTTCTCTCCCCCCTGCAGCGACCAAATTCGAAATGACTGGACTTAAGTTACTTCTAGATAAAAACATACTGACAGGGCCAAACTACAAAGATTGGCTCAGGAATGTAAAATTGGCAATCACTTACGACAAGCTGGGGTATCTTCTTACCACCAAAGCTCCCCCCGTCCCAGGTCCCACCTCCAGCATCGCGGATAAGGAAATCCGTAAGACTTGGGAGATTGATTGCGCGAAGGCCAGGTGCCTCGTGCTTGCCTCTATGGACAACGAACATCAGAGGAGGCATGAGAATATGGACCTCGAGTCCATATTTCTCCATACAAAAGAACTGTATGGAGAGCAGTCTCGTATCGCAAGATACGAAGTGTCGAAGAAGTTATTTTCGACAAAGTTGGCCGTCAGATCATCGGTAGCGGACCACGTGCTTAAGATGATTGGCTACACTGAGGAGCTCGCGGAACTTGGGACCACGTTGGACAGTGAACTTTATACGGATTTAATTCTCCAGTCCCTTCCATCCACTTACGCCCAGTTCATACTGAATTTCAACTTGCAAGAAAAGGAAGTTAAACTTTCAGAACTCCTCAACATGCTGAGGAGCGCAGAGGGCACCCTACAGAAGGGTAGGAAAACACCCGCTTTGTTTGTAGGAGGATCTTCTTCCTCTAGGTCCAAGGCGAAAGCCAAGGGAAAGAGGAAGAAAGCCCCCGCCAAACCAAGAGGCGGTGTTAGTAAAGTGGGTACGAAGGGAAAGGAAAAGGTAACAAAGATTGCGGGGAAGCTTGTTGGAAAGGAAGAATGCTTCTATTGTCATAAGAGTGGACACTGGAAAAAGGATTGCAGGGCTTGGAAGGCCAGGACACAGGAACTGAAGCAGGTTGCGGCTTCAGCTTCAGGTGTGTATGTTATTGAAAACTGTCTTTCTATAAACTCTACTTCCTGGGTATTGGATACCGGATCAGGATCTCATATCTGTAATTCTTTGCAGGCGTTGAGAAACCGTAGGTTTTTGAAGGCAGGTGACATGACCCTCAGAGTTGCGAACGGAGCTAGCATGGATGCTAAAGCCGTGGGGGACTATCACCTGGGAATGTCAGATGGGCATGTTTTGGTTTTGCGTAATTGCTTTTTTGTACCCAACGCAACTTGTAATATCATTTCTGTATCTTTGGTTTCTAAAGAAGGTTATGAATTTGCGTTTGTAAGTAATGTTGTAAACATTCACCTTAATCAAGTTCTGATTGGGTCAGGTACACTGAGCAATGGTATATACGTATTAAACCAACCACAGATTTTCAATGTCCAGAATACACACAAAAGAAAGTCTCCAGATATCAATCAGGCTTTCTTATGGCATTGTAGACTGGGTCACATCAATGAGACACGGTTGACTAAGTTACATAAAGAAGGATACTTGGATCCGTTCGAGTATCAGTCTTATGCCACTTGTGAATCTTGTCTCATGGGAAAGATGACAAAGACTCCGTTCACTGGACACGGAGAAAGAGCGAGCGAGCTCTTGGGACTCATACACAGTGACGTGTGTGGTCCAATGTCTACACATGCGCTAAGCGGTTATTCATACTTCATTACTTTCATAGACGATTTCTCTAGGTATGGACATGTCTTCTTAATGAAGCACAAATCCGAGGCCTTTGAGAAATTTCGGGATTACAAGAATGAAGTTGAAAAACAAACAGGCAAAAGTATTAAGATTCTAAGATCGGATCGAGGTGGTGAATACTTGAGTGCCGAGTTCCTGGACTATTTAAAAGAGAATGGAATTCTCTCTCAGCGTACTCCTCCATACACTCCGCAACATAACGGTGTATCGGAAAGGAGGAATCGAACCCTATTGGATATGGTTCGTTCCATGATGAGTAAGGCTAAGTTACCGCGATCTTTCTGGGGCTATGCACTAGAAGTAGCTGCATATCTCTTGAACAAGGCTCCCACCAAGACTGTGCCTACCACTCCATATCAGATGTGGAGTGGGAAGAAACCCTGTCTTAAGTACCTTAAGATATGGGGATGTCCAGCTTTTGTAAAAAAGCAGCATGCGGACAAGCTCGAGGCACGTTCAGTACAGTGTAAGTTTATGGGATACCCAAAGAACTCCAGGGGGTATCTGTTCTATTCCGCTGAGGAACAAAAGGTTTTTATTTCTCAACATGCCCGCTTCTTGGAAACTGAGTTTTTGGAAACCCAGATAAGTGGGAACGCAATAGAACTGGAAGAAATTCCAGAACCACAAGCTATTACTGAAAGCTTGGAAGAGCCAGTAAGTTCAAAAGAACAGGACATTCCTACGCCGCTCCGCAGGAGTAGTTGGCAGTCTCATCCGCCCGAGAGATACTACGGTTTTCTCATAGACGGGGATAGAGAGGATTGCATCATAGATTATGATGAGCCTACTAGTTTCCAGCAGGCCGTTCAGAGCGTTGACTCGGTAAAATGGCTGGATGCTATGCGGACCGAAATGGAGTCCATGTACACCAACAAAGTATGGACGTTGGACATTGCTCCAGACGGGGTAAAACCCGTAGGATGCAAGTGGATCTTCAAAAGGAAGATTGGTGTAGATGGACAGGTTGAGACCTATAAAGCTAGACTTGTAGCAAAGGGTTTCCGTCAAAGACCTGGCTTGGACTATGACGAAACCTTTTCTCCAGTGGCTATGCTGAAATCCATTCGGATCCTTCTTGCCATTGCTGCCTTCCACGATTATGAGATTTGGCAGATGGACGTAAAAACCGCTTTTCTAAATGGAAATTTAGAGGAGTGTGTCTATATGGATCAGCCAGAGGGTTTCATTCAGAGTGGGAGCAGCGGAAAGGTGTGCAAGTTGCTTAAGTCCATCTATGGACTAAAGCAGGCATCGCGGAGTTGGAACATCTGTTTTGATGAGACGGTCAAGGAATTTGACTTTATCAAAAATCCAGATGAACCATGCATCTATAGTAGATTTGTAGCGAGAACTGTAGTATTCCTTGTTTTATACGTGGATGACATTCTCTTAATAGGAAATGACATTCCTATGCTACAATCTGTCAAGGGTTTCTTGTCACACAGGTTCTCCATGAAAGACCTGGGTGATGCCTCTTACATCCTGGGGATCCGGATCCATCGTGATAGATCCAAGAGGATATTAGGACTTTCACAGTCCAGGTACATCGACACCGTACTGAAAAGATTCAGTATGGAAGATTCCAAGCGCGGTAACCTACCGGCTTGTCACGGGATCACCCTCTCTAAAGAGATGTCTCCCAAGACTGATTTGGAGAGGGATCGCATGTCTATTATACCCTACGCTTCTGCGGCAGGCTCTATAATGTATGCGATGTTGTGTACCAGACCGGATGTAGCTTATGCACTGAGTGTAGTAAGCCGGTATCAGTCAAACCCTGGGGAGAAACACTGGATAGCAGTAAAGAACATTCTCAAGTACCTGAGGAGGACTAAGGAGATGTTCTTGGTGTATGGCGGAAAAGACCTCCAGATCGAGGCCTTTGCTGACTCCAGCTTCCAGAGTGACAAGGATGATTCCAAGTCCATGTCGGGTTTTGTCTTTACCCTCAATGGAGGGGCGGTGTGTTGGAAGAGTTCCAAACAGGAAACCGTTGCAGACTCGACGATGGAAGCGGAATACATTGCTGCTTCTGATGCCGCAAAAGAAGCTGTCTGGATGAGGAAGTTCTTAAAAGAACTTCAGGTGGTTCCGTCCATTGTTGACCCAATACCTCTGTATTGCGACAACAACGGGGCTATAGCTTTAGCGAAGGAACCCAGGTCCCATCAGAGATCCAGGCACATCTTGAGGCGGTATCACCTGATCAGGGAGATCGTGGATCGCAAGGAGATCGAGGTTCGGAGGGTTGCTTCAGAAGAAAACACTGCAGATCCATTCACCAAGGCCCTACCCCAGACTCAGTTCGAGCGGCTGATCGAGATGATAGGTCTTCGATACGCCAGTACATGGCCTTAGTGCAAGTGGGAGATTGTTAGTGTATATGCCCTAGAGGCCATTACTGTATCATACTAGTTTGTATATTACATAATGGAAGCTTGGGATATTCACCTTGTATAAACAATCTTGCTCAATATAGTAGTATGCTACTTGGTTTGTTTCTACTTCAATGTGTACATGTGTTTATTTTGCGATATCACCTATACGCATTAGTGGAGCCCTTAGGATCTTTGCTTGATTACCAGCGTTGTGATGGCAGTCACACTAGTGGGGGCTGGGTAATCTGTAAGCACATCCTTATACAGGTCCCTAGTCGCAGGATTATCGAGACAGGGCATCGATACTCCGGAGTAGACTAGCGTATGCGCTTCTCATCCCAGTGTGGGAGATGGTCTGTCCCACAGCCATCAGTACGTCGTACTGGAGATAGTATACGGGTGCTCGTTAGGTTACGAGTACACTGGACAGGACTCGTCGGGAACTGACAGGTTGGTATTATACCTATCGTCAGTTATCAGTTCCCAGGTGACATGAGTACAGCTTAGTCCGCTGACTTGACACTGCCACTTCGCCTCGAGTGTGTTCCCACTGCACTTTGATCACTACCCTACCACGGCTCAAAAGAGTCGTGCAAACAGGTAGTGGTTGGGTGCAGTCCCGAAGCACTTGGAGGCAGTGACGGTTAGACAGGATTCGTCTCTCCCGGTATTGGGGGTTGACATCGCGCTGTGTCTAGGAGAGCCATTACACGAGTAGTCCCTGGCCAGGGCAAGCGAGATATACTGGTAGGCTTCCAGTGTTATCTCAGGGTGTTTTGGGCTTCACTCCGACACGACTTGTACCGCTATTGGGGGACTGACGCTTTACCGCCCCCTAGGCCCGACATGCGATGTATCAGACGAACAGACCGGACTGTACGGAGAATGTCACATTCAGACTCAGTAGGAGTTTAGATGGGGTTCACCTCGTCAGCCTTCTTGTCGGCATCTACCTGGGGACCGTTACGCACAGCTAGTGCCGCTTGCGGTCTGTGGTTAAACCCATTGCCAGCGTAGTGTCGAGTCTTTAGAGTCCCACACAGAGGGTATTCGTCTCTGGGCAAAACAGAGTAGAGGTCGCATGGTTTTGCGGCAGGGTTCGTTTTCATCCGCGCACTTGTGCACGTTTGGAGTCCGGACGGATTATACTGGCGGGCTCTGGTTTGAGCCAGATACTGGTATATGTTTTGGGGTTGCTTTTATATCCTGGTATTCTTGTTCCTCGGAACGAGAATGCAGGTGTGTATGCACAGTTGCTTGAGGCGGAGGATGAGGTATTTCATTAGGGTTTCGGAACGGGTGCGTATGCACAGTTGACAGTCGTCATTTTCCAAACCCTAATAGATTTATGAAATATCAATTAATAATAGTAATTAAATGAAATATTGTTATGGTTGATTTTGTTGACTTGTTGACCATGGTTGACTTGTTGACCATGGTTGAATGTTGACCACCATCATTGCTTTGCAACGATACTCCTTGATTCTTGCTTAAACTCATTTATTAAAAGTATGATAGTGGTCATTCCAAAACAACCATCAACTATTCTCATTTCAATTATTATTATTATTAATTAGATAATTCCTTTTCTTTTAGTTATGGTTGCAAAAAGAAAAGAGCTCATTCTATCATAATCATTCTCTTTCCTCACTTCATCTTCTTCTTCCTCTAGCCAAAGGAGAATCATTCTCATGTGTTGAGAATCCCTCTCCTTAAAAGAAAAGCACCCCTTAGACACTCTCTACTCACTCTAGGATCAAGGGTTTAGCAAGCCGGAGATTCTAGTTCACTCAAAGTTCGAGAAAGAGCCCGAAGGTTGAACCCTCAGGTGGATCCATCTTCGACGGAAGAAGGCGACGAGAAGAGAACCATCAACCTCTACAAAGTTTGAAGAAGAAGGAGTTCAAGTTTAGGTATAACCATCTTTCCGAGTAGCTAACTCTCTTTAGCAAGTTTGCTAGTTTTAGTTTAGGAAAAGATCCCGACTTTGTTAGTCCATGTTGCCCCATGCGCTAAAAATTTGATTTTTATACCGTTTCCGCCTCCCCGTAAGAACCGGGGGTCGCAACGTGGACTTACATGAGGTATAATTTCTACTCTTTTAATTTCTTATGGTTAAAATCCTTTAATTAAATTGTTTTAGTGTTAATTTAGTGCTATTTTTATTCTAGTTTTGTTTAAAGTTAATGGTTGAGTTAACTAGGGTTTCTTGAAACCATGTTTTAGTTAATTAAATCTGGTTAATTAATCTAGTGGTTTACTTAACCAACCTATATGGTTACTTTGCTTAAGTGACTTGATGTATTGCTAATCTAAGTTAACTTGTGTGAAATTTTCTTTGCTTTGCTAATTACCAAAATCAAGAAAAGGTTTGTGTATGGAATGTGGGTTTTGATGCATGGTAAAGGGGTTAATTTAATTGTAGTGGCTTTCTAATGGTTTAATTTGGATATTTGTGTGATAATATGTGCACTTTGTCGCAAATTGTCGATGTTTGCACCAAATTTGCAAACTTCTAGCTTACTAGGTTTTTATTATATTATTGTGGCGAATTAATTGCGATATCTAGATTATATTGTTGGCATATCCTATGACGTTTAGGATGCGTGAGTGCGGATTTTTGAGTAATCGGGTTTTAGTTTTGCCGGGCGACCAAATCGACATTTTTGTAGATTTTTGCGATTTTCGCGTGTGTTCCGCGGACTTTGTGCACGTTGTACCTAGCTTGTGAACGTTAGTATTTTCGTTTGGGTTTTGCGTCGTTCTTGATATGTAACCTTGTGTTTGGTATTGATGTAAATTCCAGGTTCGGTCGCGGAGACGTCAGACACGGCACGAAAGGGGAAGGCGGTGATTGGACGTGACTAGCTAGGAATTCCGGTGAGTAGATGTAACATCTACGGGGGACTATCATTGGATGGCGCAAGTCGCCCGATAGTTTTAGTAACTTAAAAGATTCTTAGTGATGTTAGTAATTAGGGGTGTAATACTTATATGATTATTTGCTGCATTCATGCCCTATATTGACATACATATGCGAACCCATTTTATAGGACACCTGCACCATTGCCAGGGTTTTTATATGCAGCACGAGCACTATTCATGCTTACACACACGCCCTGGTAATTGCCATGCCACCACACTAGATAACCTATAATTTGAAACCTTTTACTAATTGATGCTTAAACCTATGCTATTGCCTTTAATTCCTTAAAATGAAATCGTAGGATTGCTATTCATGTGCATGTACCTCATCATATTATTTGTTCATGCCTAGTCTATTAATCATGCATCGTAGCTTAATTATTGATACCATATGCATTCATCACCATTGATATATGCACTTATGGGGATTTCTTGAGATTTTATGATATTTCTGGATTTCGGGGGAATGCCGCAAAAATTTCTAAACTTATTATGTTTTTAAAATATGTAATTGCGGTTTTCTAGTGATGTAAAGTGTCGTCCACCATGAGTTTGCTGTGGTTTTCGAGATCCGTGTCGAGGAGTGGAGGAACCGTCACGGGTACATGGTGGGCCCGGTATGGTACCCCGGGGCAAGATGAATGTGGTGTTGACGTTGAGCCTGGCAGGGGACGGATTACCTACCGGTGACTGTTTGGCACGGCGGATATCCAGAGGATACCGACCGTGGCCGCGAGATGATGAGATTTTGATATTGAGCTGGGTCAGCCGGATGGCTGAGGCCAGAGATACCATGACATGGATATATGAGATTTGTGATAGTTTTGAGGTGTCGTTGCTGGACACAGGTTCTTGTTGATTCTAGTGGTATTATGCTGGTATTTCAAAAGAGATTTCTAAAGGAAAAACATGATTCTTATAATTGAATGAGATTTTCAAGAAAGTGCATTCTTATATAGCTGGCATTTCTCATTTTCTCAATTGAAGTAACCTCAGTGAACTGAAAAGTTTGATCATTAGTTGATTCGCATTGCATTCATACCTGCTAGTATATTCATATTGCATACATACCTGTATTAGAGATGCTAGAATACTTGTGTGCATGCATACGATAGCCTGTGTAGATGTTATTTATTACTCACGAGTTGGCAACTCACCCCCGTTGTGCCATAGCCTTTTTCAGGTCCGCTCCGTCAGTACAGTAGCGGCGGGCGCTCTTGTTCCTTTTGCCTGGACTCGAGATTTTGCTCTTAGGTGGGTTATATCATTATTTTTGTACCACCTTGTATATTCTTGTATCTAGTGTACTCCATCTACTGTATCTACCAGCATTATTGTATATTGACCTAGAGATGAGACTGTGAGATTTGTGGACTTTTTATGCTGTATTTTGTGGTCGAGCTCACTTGAGTCGACATGCTGTTTTCTCATGCTCTTTATGATTATTTTGCATGTTGTTGTTTTATATTGCGTGGGATTTGTGACCGCCTTGTGGCGAAGAGCTAGCTCCCGCTTGGGGATGCCTTATTTGTTGGATTCATATATATTCTTGTTGTACCCATTTTGGGGGCCAGTATTTACAAAGGAGACTCTGCCGAAATTTTCGGAAAAATTGGTATTGTTTTTAAAAAGGGTTTTACATGACTTATTTGATAAACTCGCTTTCAATTGATTGGGTTTTCTTCACTCTTTTGCTTATTTGGTTTTGGTTTTCTGGGCTTTGGCTTACTTATTTTACGGACGTCTTGAGACGTTTCGTAAACTTAAGTGCCAGTCACGTTCCGTACCCTGCGGGTCGTGACATCTACCTATCTGTAGCCCATGTAACAAATTACATTTGCGGGATCCTGATCCGGTATCTCATACCCAGGACGTAAAAGATACTGAGAAACAGTTCTTGGTAATGAACACACCCGAAGAAGATTCATCAGCATGCACTTTCTTCATTTGGGTGGCACGGGAATTCTGGCAATCCCCTATTTCCTGCTCTGTCTTATAACAATTATAAGTTGGAGCGGGTCCAACGTTCCTTAGCGCAGTATAACAAGCGGGTTCGGTCAATACATCCGTATTATTATCTTGATTAAGACGTGACATAGTCGTAACCAGGAGAGGGATAGAAGAAAACACTCAGCGTATGCTCTTGCAAGATTAGTTTGGTTATTAATATATGTAATCAGGATGTCTCCCACTGTTTTAGTCAAATATTCCTTCAAACCCTAAAAGGAAAGACTAGCCGGGATTAATTACACCCTACAAGTTCGCCAATCATTCTGCCAGGCCAGTGCCGGTATTTTGAGGGAGGTTCCCCATGCTTTCGCACGGACCTAATTAAAATAAATCTCGTTTTCCCAGAGGCATAACCCCGTTAACACCTTTCTAGACACCTACTTGATCGGCTAATTGTAATGTGTAAAAATCTCCCAGGAGTAACTCTTACTCGCAGTGGGTATCGGGATCCAACTATCTCATAGAAGGTATGCAATCTCATTGCAAATTTCAACTCTTGAAATTCCTAATAATATTTTGCCCCGAGTGATCTATGACCTTGACAAGGTCAACAAACCATAAACCGCAAGTCAATTTCAACCCGTCATTTCCCGATTGAATTAAACCCACCCGCATGACCCTTGACAAGGTCAACAAAGTCACACGACTACCCTAACTCAATCGCATCATATGCTTTTGCAGATAAGCATAAATAGCTACCGCTCACTACGCCTTGACAAGGTCAACAAACGCAGCACGAATACTAAGTAGTACTTATCTGAAATGACGGAGGGCTACGACAGGTTTTTAAGAAAACCCTTTGCGTAATGAACTTGATATCATTGTTGAATCGAGTGATTTTAATTGGAATGTTTTTGAGGCTTTTTCTAGTTTTGCTAAAGAGGTCTCTCCCGGTGAAGGGATCGTCGGCTCTTTCCTTATCGAATAAGGTGCAGGATATTTCACAAATACCACTATGCAAAGCAAAAACTATAAAAACAATCAAAAGACAAACCGAGTTTGTAGCATCTGCTAGTTTCGCTAAAGATGTCACTCCCGGTGAAGGGATCTCGGCTCTTTCCTTATCGAATAAGGTGCTGGATATTCTACTAGGAATACCGCTATGCAAAGCAAGAACTAGAGCTACCAGTTTTTAAACAAGTTTCTACAACATTTTTAGGTTTCTTTTAGTTTCATTAATCTCATTAATGAAGTCCCATTTTATTATGCTTCACAAGCATTACATTTGAAACGAAATATGCAATATAACATATATCTCATATATATAATATAAACATTCTTCTCAGGCAGTAATATCATCTCATCACAGAACATTGCAGCAGAAGAACATATATGAAATATTGGATATACTAGGAGGTCCGTGTTTTAATACGAGCCTGTATAAAACACGGATTCCACGGTCGCGATGAATAGTCAAACCCACATCCCTAGACCCCTACGAGAGCGGCAAGCAACTCTGCCAATTCTAGAGTTAGGAGATCCGGTCTCGACTCCTCGAGATGGTCTCCCACTGGACCTTAGAACCCGGTTACTTGTGCTCCCCGCCTTGGGTCTACCTAATGCGGAAAAGTAAATAATATACAATGGTGACATCATCCTCAGCCCGGAAGTGCCCCAATAAAAGAATATTACATACAAATGAATTTTACATGAATGAAAATGAAAAACTCTCATCTCACACAAAACCCCCGGCTATTCAAAACGCGACAATCCAATATAACATATCACAGCAACACATAATATCTTATATCATCAACGTAAGCAAGCATGCATATCCCGATTGTCGTTGATGTATAGCAACGAAGCCGGCGATACACCACATACCACGCTTACGGTCACACAAAAGAAAGTGTAAAACTACAACAGTTGGAATCCACAACCTCCTTAGACATCTCATGCCTAACCAAATGAATTCCTTAGACATCGCATGCCTAACAATTATAAACCCCACATTTTAGTCTCGATCTCGAAAACACTTTTCAATATCTAGTCGGGCAAATCAACAAGATTCCCGACATCCTGATCGAATGTTCGTCGCAAACTTTAGTAGACGGCGGCACCCCCGGATGCCGTCGACGAAGTGCACTAAGGCGGAACACCGCTGCCGCGAGCACCCGAACGGATGCTTTTGGCGACGGGGTTCCCCTACAGTCACTTGGTCAGGATTATGGGGTGTGGCTATCTATTAAGTTTACCCGGCGAGTATCCGCGTACGCTACGTGATTGCGACGGATTTTTGATCACATCAAAATCCCATGGCAACCGATCAAATGAGACTAAACTGCTAGATTTATAACATTCAAATTAGTTATCTCATAACTACTTGTGGATTCCAAATATTGTATCACATTCCAGATAAATAGACAATGTTAAGCTTTCGGATCGAATAAACAAACACCCAAGATTTCCCAAATAGCTCAACACTTGAGGGGAGTTCAAAAAGTATCCATTACATGCCACAGTACCAATGGTCCAGCCGTAGAAGGGTCAAACCAACGCCTCACATGTGGCAACGCCGTACTACCCCAAACCCTAAGGTTTAGAGACGGTTCAGACGATCACATAATCGAGTTAAGGTTTGTGTTCTTCTAGAGGGTCCACCGCGTAACTTGCACGACTGTGAATGTTCTTTAATTACGGAAAAATCCAACACTTGGAAATTTTCCGGCAGGGGAAAAAGTGAGTTATTGATATCCGTTCGAACTTTTTAACACGTTCTAAATTACCCGGAAAAAACTTCAACGAAGTTGAACTTTCCGATCGAATCAACGAGTTCCCAATACATCCCAGAAAACTCAACACTTGAGTATAATTAAAAATTCCCAAAAGCATAAAGAAATACCTACGATGTTATTGTATAAAGAACTAACCCTAATTCCCCTGTTCGGCCGCAAAACCGCCGCGCAAGGTAGGGTATTGTCGCGGTTCCGCGGCACTTTGAGAGAATTAAAGTGTCGTTTTTCACAGTAACCCTTAGAATTCCCTGATTAATTTTCTGAGTATTTTTAATATGAAAAATGTTAACTTTTGAAATTTTTTCCAGAAACTAGGATTTAACGGGTATTCGAAGTTCGATCGGACTTTAAACTTCGTCTAGACTTCGCCTAAAGCTCTAGCTTGGCTATGATACCACTGCAGGGTTACTAGGCACTCTCACAAGGTTCTACAAGGCATCAACCATGCCCGATTTAAATTTTAGACATGCCGAACAACCCTAACCAAGATCTTAAACTAGAGATTAGGCGAAACAGAGAAAGTAAACAACTTTACTTCTAAGAGTTTGGGATTACACCCTTTGTAGTTCGGTCCTTCACTTCTAAAGCTCCGTGTTGAGGTCCCTTCGCTGCGATCATCGAGTATCCGGACTCTAGAGAGGCTCCACAAAAGAAAGATGCAAGCTTACTTCCGATCTTTGATAACAAAGATGATCTACCTTGAAGAAACTCAAACCCAAGCTCTTACTTTGCTAATCAAGTATTAGCAAAGCAAACACCCTAATCTAAGCGGCTAGAATAGATGAGGATAATGAAGTAGGAATTTAGCTCTCATTTGTTTTCTTAATCTCACTTATTTTCATCACTAATGAAAAAGCTAGAAAGCTTTTCCATCCAAAAGAAGAAGGAAGAAGACGAAGCATTCTCTTTGTGATGAATAATGAAAAGTAATCATAATTACAAATGCAACCCATGGTTAAAGATGAAGAGGCTAACCATTGTATAGAGTTTACTAGGGTTAAGGGTTTGGGTTGGGTTAAAGAATATCTCACAAAATATCAACACAAATATCTTTGCAAGAAAACAAAACAAAAGCTTCTAGAAGCTTCTAGAAAAATTAACCCAAATCAAACCCTAACCATGTTTAATCTCCACTAATCATGTTGCATTAGTAATCATAACTTGTTACAATATTATATATCACATATACAATATTTATTGTAACAAAATAAAATAATACATTAACATATATCGCATATATATCAATGTATTACCCGAGTGAGAAAAAGAATCTTTTAGTGAGATTATATTAGTTAATGTAATTTAATATATCAAATATATAATTATACATTAAATTATTGAATCAACACTTGATCCGATAATCCGGCTATTTCACAAATAACCGACTAATATAATCTGTATCGGTTAATCGAATCAACACTTGATCCGATGACCCGGCTATATCTCATATACCCGGCCGATAACTCATATCGCGAGAATCTAATACGGTATCACATACACGTATTGTTCTCGGTCCCGCACATATCATATATGTGCTCCTACTCCGTTTTGCCCGAGCCAGGAAACCTCTGTTTAGGACTCTAAAGAATCATCAATACGCCTGCAGTAGGTGATGATCATATCAAACGTCCACAAGCTGCAAGCGGTCAGCTAAACGTAACAGCCACCCAGGTATTGAGCAATCAGAAGATCAACAAGCAAGCCTGTACATTCTCCCGTGAATCCAACCATTAACACTCCCATACAGTCCGGTCTCTTCGTCTGATATGTCGCATATCTCATATAGGGGTGGTAAACGTCAGACCCCGGTAGCTTGATAAGTCGTGTCGATATGAGGTCCATAACAGTTCGAGAAACTACTGATAACACTTAGTAGTAAATCTCAGCAATCCTGGCCAGGGATTTCTAGTTATAGATAATCGAACACAGCGCAACATCAACTCCCTTTACCGGGAGAGACGAAACCCCTCCTATCGCTCATTGCCTTTATGTGATTCGGGACTGTACCCAAAAGCCACCTTTTTGCACGCCCTCTTGGACGCGGTATGATGGAAATCAAAGCACAGTGGGAATCACACAAGACTTTATGACGATCTCGGGTCTACAGACTAACCTGTTCCAGTGTCACCAGAGAACTACCATCTGACGTAGTTCTCGGCGAGTCCGTCCAGTATACCCAGTCTCCACTGAGCACCCGTATACCTTCTCTGATGTCAAACACCAATGGATATGGGATCATCCATCGCTCATTATATGGGTCAAGAAGCGCATACGCTAGTCTACTCTAGAGTATCGATGCTCTGTTTCGGTACTCCCACGACTAGGAACATTTGAAGGATGTACTTGGAGACTACACTGTCCCCACCAGTATGATCTGCATCATAGTCCTGGTAGTCAAGTACTCATCCTAAGGGCTTTATCAACATGTGACATAGAGACAATCAGAGTACATGTTAAGATAAAGTGTAACCAGATAACATACTATCATGTCGAGCAAGAAATTCTTCCCTATATATGTCCAAGCATCCACTACAATATATGACGTATGTACAGTAATGGCCTCTAGGGCATATATATAACTAACAGTTTAGTTTAAGGACGTTATGGTCCGTAGATCATATTGCGCGCACGTGTATTTGTTACGTGTCGAGATAAGCAATGATGATATTGGATACATCCGTTTTGGGATGCGATTTGATCTGGGGTGTGCACGTCAGATTGGGAAGTGCACCGAAGAGTAGTTGGTTGTTGGGACCCGCTACCTCTCTGAAGATGTTGAGAAATTACAATGACCTGTATAAGAGGTGTGAGAGATGTACCCTTGAACCAATTTCCTTACACGAGGGAAAATAAAGTTGGTGGTCAACCCAGAAATCATTAGTTGTATTTTGAGACTACGATTTCCTTGGGGGAATGTGGGATGAATATCGTTTTGGACATCATCAGTTGAGTGGTCATCAGTCATGTTTGAGACTGAGATTAGTTTGGAAAACATTAGCACCGAGGCTCGGTTAATTTGGGGATTAAAGAAGTTTTGACCTCAGGAAGACCTAGCCAACTTGGGGCTGAAGTCTGAGTCTTATAATGTTAAGCATTGGTGTATGTTTAGCACTCACGCGTTCCCACGTGAGGCTCTGAATCAGTGTTAAACACTTGACTTTGGAAACGCTCATGTGTGGGCATGTGAGGCGCCCCAAAGTGGGATCTGTTCTCTGGGTCCTATTCCCCCCCTTTTTTATGCAGAAGTGTTAAATACTTAACTTTTGGAAACGCTCACGTGTGGGCATGTGAGGCGCCCCAAAGTGAGAATTGTTCTCTGGGTTCCATTCCCCCTTTCTTTTTTTTATGTAGAAGTTCTCACGTGTGGGCACGTGAGGCGCCCCAAAATGAGAATTGTTCTCTGGGTTCTATTCCCCTTTTATTTTTTGTATAGAAGTGTTGAACATTTGACTCACATGCGAGCACGCGAGGCGATTTTTTGTGTTCCACTACGTGAGATCCTATTGAGTGTTTGGAGATGCTAGGGTTTTGGAGGATCTCCTGTCTCTTTTCTTTTGTAAGAATTAAATTCATATTACAGGGTTAAACCTTGATTTTCAGAGGGATTAAATTCCCATATATTTCTGTAAGAACTAAATTATTTAAACTCAGTTCTTTCCCCTAGGTTTTGAATCTGCACGATAGAATCTCTCCGATGAGAATTAAATTCTCAACTTATGGGGAGATCCGCTTCTACAGATCTCAACCAGAGGAAGAACTAAGTTCTTATGCGAAGGGTTAAACCCTTAGAAAGGTCAAGATAATCTCCGTGTATTTCTATCTCTCTCTCTTTTTACCTAGAATGTTCTGATGAAGCAAATCTTTTCCGAGACTTAAATTCTCTTCTTCCTCTTCTTTTTTTTGTATGCTCTCTTCTGTATCTCTCCTTTTCCTTTTTCGTCTCTCCTCCTCCTTTTCTTCTTTTTTTTTTGAAGTCATGGGTTCTTTATATAGTGGAGAGAAGTTTGTTAATTAGTTTTAGGAAATCTTTCATGGAGAGATCCTAGTTGATCTTGGGGGTTTTACCCACTGTTGGATCTTTGATCTAAGGGTTTCTGTCTTACCGAAAATATTTTCTTGTTTTCTAAACAAAATTAGGAAAATATTTTTCCATACAGAATTTATTCCGTAGATTGGTGATTCTTTAATCACCATTGGATTTTTAATCCAACGGTACTCTATTTTACAGAGGGCAATCTTTCTTGTTTAGAAAGATATGGAAAATATTTTCCAACTCATGAGATTTTTGATCCGCCAACTTTCTGTTTAACAAAACATATCATTTCTCATTTAAAAGGCTCAAAGGAATTTAATTCTATCACCATTGGATCTTTGATCTAACGGGTCCTTGTTGAGTAGAATTTAATTCTACGTAGGGAAGTGCCCTCACGTATTTAACACGTGAGGATTAATAGCCTAGTACTAGTTTTAATTGCAGTGTCTATATGCATTGTATATAGGCACTCACGTGTTAAACACGTGGGGCTCTTTTAGCCTAGCAGTTGTTTTAATTGCAGTGCTTATATCCATTGTATATAGGCACTCACGTGTTAAACACTTGGGGCTATTTTAGCCTAGCAATTTTTTTAATTGCGGTGCCTATATGCGCTGCATATAGGCACTCACGTGTTAAACACGTGGGGCTCTTTTGGCCTAGCAATTGTTTTAATTGCAGTGCCTATATGTGTTGCATATAGGCACTCACATGTTAAACACGCGGGGCAATTTTAGCCTAGCAATTATTTTAATTGCAGTGCCTATATGCGTTGCATATAGGCACTCACGTGTTAAACACGTGGGGATCTTTTAGTGGGGATTTTTCCTTCATCCCCTTTTTTATAAGGGAACAAATGCCCCCGGCGTTGCTCTCACGTGGCTTTCACGTGAGTGCAATGCTGTCTGCCCTCACAGCCGTTGGATTGCCTAGGGCAATGGGAAGATGGACCGCTCCCCATCATGTCTTATAAATGCAGGGGTATTTGCCTCTGAGAAGACCACTGTTTTTTTTATTTTCTTCCCTACTTATTTTCCTTGAGAATTTAATTCTCTTCTTCAGAGCTTAGTTCTCTGCCCGCTGAAATCTCAGAGTTAAACTCTGTTAAAACTTTTCTTTGGTAAGGATCATGAACAGGACCCCCTTTTTTGTTTTTTTTCATCGTGGATTTTAAATCCGTGGGCAGAGTGTTGCTCTTTTCTTAAATTGGTTTATCAAAGATCCAAAGCACACATTTTTTGTAGATTTTAAAATCTTGAATCAATGGGGATTATTGATCATCCTCTTAGGGTTTTACCCTGTCACCGATTTTTAATATCCTTGGAATTTAATTCCATTTTCCTTGCCTCCTTGCCGTGGGGGTTCTCTGGGATTTAATCCCTTTATTGAAGGAATTTAATTCCTTGTTCACAGAGCTTGGCTCTAAGAGAGACTCAGACACTTTTGGGAATTTTATTCCCTAATGCTCTCGTGTATTTGAAGGATTTAATGCCCCTAAATCAGATTTGAATCTATTGCGCTTTTTAGCAGAACTTGTTTCAAGAATTGTTTAAACTTTACTGTTTACTTGATGAGAATCCTTTTTGATTCTCTCAATGATTATTTTGCCTCGTCATTTGGTGAGCCATTATTTAGATTTTATGGGGTCCATTGGTTTTGCAGGCAGTGGTCCCATCGCATCACGGTTTTTCTGTTATTTTATTTTATGTTACATTATTATTATTATTATTATTTTTAAATGTTTTTTATTTTATTTGTAGGAACGATGGCCTCGCTTCTTGACTTCCTTTACACTCGCTCAAAATCGGCCTTCCCACAGTCGCCGTCGGACGGGGAGGCTATGGCGATGATCAGGACGCATGACAGGGACCATACTAGTTTTCTCTTGTGGTGAAAGTGGTACGTTCATATCATTGGGGGACGCCGTATTTTTACCTGCGAGGAGACGTCTGGACCCATCCGCTCTATATCATTGAAGGAACGCTCACGGACTGCTTACACGATGGAGGCGACTAACTGGACTCCCGCAGGCCGACTCGAGCCATCTGCGAGCGAGATACCCAACCAACTTGCAGTGGCCATCGACATTCTGGGGTGCCGAATCTGTCAAGGTGAAGCCCGATCTTGGGGGCAGGTTTATAAGGTAGGCGTTATCCCCTGCCACCCAGTGGGCTATCTTCCTTAGGCTCGGTACATTCTCTCTGCCCAATGCACACATCTACAGAAGGTCGGGTTGTACCAGGCAGTGTATGCTTCGTTGTTCTATTACCACGCCCCTCACGTCTGGTGGGTTAAAGCTTTCTTGAATCAATGGAACCTTCCCACCAATACGTTTTTGCTAGGGGATCGAGAGGTCTCAATTTCATTGGAAGAGTTCCGCGAGATCTCCGAATTGCCGATCAGGGGGGCATTATGAAGAGTTACTGCCTCCCGATGAATATGTGTTTAATACGGTGCCTGCTATGCTCAACGGCCTGTCGACTGAGAACGCCGTACGTCATAAGTACCCAAGTCTAATCAAGGTCCTGGGTATCTTCAAAAAGCTGTTCGTGACATCAGAAAGGCAAGGTGTTATCTTTGACGCTTTCATTGCTTGCTTTCTTTGAAAGGGCGTCATATCTAAAAAAGCTCCGAAATTTGTAAAAATTGAAGACCCTTTTAGATTAGGGTTAAGGAACTTGCCAGCCAAGGAGGAAGACCAGCCACAATTGTATATTCCGAACTCGTCAACCGTAGCTTTTGATGCGATTGCGGCCCTTGGCACGGATGAAGAGACCTTTTTCGTCGGTTTTATCAGTCTTTGGCTAAGCTGGTTTGCTGTGCCGATACATCGTCGCTTTATGAGAGCCTCCATTTTTTATCTCGCTCACCGCATAGCTGGGGGAGTACGGCTAGCTGTTGGCGTTGCGGGGTTATCACATCTATATCATGGATTAAGCATCGCGGCTAATACTTCAAACCCAGGTGCGGAGACCGTGAATTTCCCCCTCCACTACTTCACGTTGTGGATCGAGATGCAAGTGCTAAGAGCGTTCGCTGTGCACCAGCGGCCAGATTTTTATGATTCGTACACCTTCTAGCGGATCATAAGGTTGGTTGATGCCTCCACTCCCGATCCGACCCAAGTAGGGGCTCTTCGCGTACTGCTGAACCCGTACTCAAATGAAGGCAGAATGGTGTTCTGCGATTGGGTCCTTTCCGCTCCAGCGGGGCCCATTCAACAATTGTTTGATTTATCGAAGGGTGGGGTCCCGTCTCTAAAACCAAAAGAGGTCATGCACCTACACTCGATCAGGCCAGGGTATATGGTGTTCCTCCGGAACAATGCTATCCTTTTTATGCGGTATAGCCCGCACCGCTTTGCTCAGCAGTTGTCCTATGACCAGGGCATCCCTCTCGAGGCATTCATAGTCGAGCATGCTCTCTCTTTGGAGGTTACTTGCAACGTCATCCACCATTTCATGCGGCTAAACACCGTCTCCCGCTTCATGATCCCGGAGCCCGACTACCTCTCGAGACCTGTAGGGTCCTTTAAAGGTTGGTATCGTCGTCGGGTCAGCCCCGCCATTGCAGAGGAGAGACGGGTGCTTTTCGAGGGTAGAGCTCCCATTCCATCTCAGGCCACCAACGCTCCATTGCGGCCGCGGTCAGTGGTTTGCCCTCCACTGAGGGATAGCGGTTCGGTACTTATCCCAAAAGCCGCAGAAATTGAATCGACCCCTCGCACTGTTGGTATGCCAGTGCGTATTAGAGCCAAAGCAAAGGCTTCTAATGAAGCACCAGCGGTAGTGTCACTAGCAGCGGTGTCATCAGTGGTAGTGTCGCCAAAGGGGGATACTGAAAGTGAAGTTGGGCAACGTCGTGCCAAAGCGCCTAGGGAGAGGAAGCGTTCTTCCGTTAGTGGTAGCACGAGTTCCAAGAGGAGGAACAAATCGGTTGCCGGCCTTCTTGACACTCTGCTTGAGTCCGAGCCATTTATTCAGGACGAACCGATAGCCATGGAGGAGTCTGACGCCGGTCTTATCTATCCTGGCTCATCTGCTGAGGAGGCCACGCAATTGGCTGAGGCTTTAAGGCGTTCTCAAGATGAGACTGAGAACGTGTGTGCTCCGAAAAAAGCTTACCCCCCTTTTTACATTCTACGATGTCGAACCATCATTACGGAGGGTGCACATGGGCCCTCTGTTAATGGAAGAAGAACGGCCCCTTAAATAGCCCATCTCAGATGCTTCTGAGGACGAGCTTGCACTAAAAACAGGTAATCATTCATTTGCGCTTGAAGCGCGGCGAGCGTATTTAATGAGAAAAGAACGACGGCTCGAAAAAGCCATACTTCAAGCTCCTTGGCGTATTGGTTTGCGTATTTTTCACGTTCTTCCTTTGGCTAGTAATTTGTATTACTTTTATGTCTTATTTTTGCGCGATCTTTGCAGGGACTTCTGCAGCGGAAGCGGGTTTGGGTCCGAATCAGCTATAGTTGCGGATTCCGTGAAAATCTCCCATGACGCACCGGCGCGTGTAGAGGCGATTACTGAAGCTACTACCCTTACTGTAGAGCTTCCGGTAGAGGCTGGTGTCTCTTCCATGTCCACTCCCTTAGCATAGCTGATGTCATCGGCCATGGATCCCATGGACATCCCTAGCGACGTACCAGAGAGTATAAAGGAGATTATTGAAGCCGTCATCCCTATATTGGAGCCTCCAGCGGCGGCTTTGTCCCCCTATTGGAGACTACCATGTCGGCCATAGGTTTTACGAATATCTCTAGTGATGCACCTGAAGGTGTAGAGGAGACCGCTGAGGCTACCATTCCCCCAGCTCAGGGCGGGCGAAGCATTGAAGGTAATCTCATGTACATATACATTTTGTTTAATGACCCTTCTGTCATCTGAATCTTTCTTTCCTTCAGAATTACGGGAATTGGCGGCTTCTATCGTGGATTTCTCTCCGAGAAAAACCTTCCAGCGCTTGCTCGACATGGCTGCCCCATAAGCAATCCACCCACAAAGCATAGTTCTTTGCTCAGGCCAAGGTTGGTATGCTTTGCACTTCTGGTTTTATATTTTCATAATGATGCTGATATGCCCTTCATTCTAAACCATAGTTCTGGAGGCTTATAACGAAGTCGAGATCCTTGATGGACCCGGGGATCTTTCAAATCCACCTTGCATGACTGTAGGTAAGTGATGGTTTACCCTTGACATCTTTCTATTTACTCTATATTTGGAAACACAACTGATCGCTCCTGAATCTTTACAGCTTTGCCCGCCCTTACCCCATTAGAGTCTCGGATCCCTATGCCACCAGGCCCTTATGCTCGACGTATGTCTGAAAGGATGGTGAAACAGAGCATTTATTCCTTGGCGGCACTCATTGAAAATCTTCGCGCTGGTACTTCTGTCACGGTCGAAGAATTTGCTGCCGATGCCAAAGCTTCATTATCTTTTCTGGCCACTTATTATGATGAGGCATTAGTGCGTGCTTGGGTCGAGTACTGTCACAAAGTGGAGGCCTGCCTGCATAGGATTGAATGCATATGCCTTCCTTCCGACATATTAACTGTAAAAACGAGTCTCCGAGGATGGATCGAACGGTGTGCAGCCAATCTTAAGTCATGCGAGAAAAGGATCAATCGGAAGTTTTCAGAGAAGTAGTTGGCCTCAAACACATTGGGGGAACTTCAGGCTCAGCTTACTGCCAAGACCACCCATGCGTATGAAATTTGGCGGGTGCTTCATGTCACACCCCGCTTCCTAGTATACGGGCAGAGGATGCGACTGGCCGCTACGTATTTACTCCAAAGTAAATACGCTAAGCGTATCTAAGCAATATAAATAAAAATGCACAAGAGACAAAAGACAGCAGGTATAACTGAACAGCAACTTTATTTACTAACATTCTTTTGTACAATGCATGGAAAAGTAAATACATCTGAATAAAAGCAATGCCTAAACAGTGACATAACAGAAATGAAAAGTACTAAAATAAAAATGTGTACAATGAAGTTAGAGCTCTGGGTCGTAGACAAGCTGATCCAAGTCCTCGCTAGTAGGCTCGATCTCTTGGGTGTCCAGATCACCTGACAACATTCCAAAGAAGAAAGAGAAGGAATGTAGCCAGCGAACAATTGTTCGGTAAGTCCCAAAAGTAAGGGAGAAATAGAATAGACAGAGAGATAAAATAGCTTTAAAGTTGTATTATATCGTATTAGTGTTAACGCCGTTGTTTGTAACTTAGTACAGAAGAATGCCAGTGTATACGAGAGGAGTCTCTATATGCCAGAGACTAGAGGCACATGTAGTGCAAGGAACCGTTTATGCCACGGTACAACAACAACGGAAATATAGGTGAGGTGTCTTAAATTTTACAGTCTTGTGCCACTTCTAACACTTTCCGTACCAATCTACCCCTTAAACCCCGCGATGTCTTGCTTGTATTGTTTGTATTGCAACTTGTATTGTCTTGTAATATAGATTGTATAATTGGACGACTTGCCGAAACCATGATATCAGTAAATGGATGTAACTGGAGAATCATGTAAATGGAAGTATATCCATGGTTTGGTTCAGTCACTATAGATTGAATATATTGAATATATGGATTCATGTTGAATTGTAATACTGTAGATTATACTTGAATCATATTCAAGTCATATTATTATAATGAGACTCGGTCTGAGTCAGAACAATTAGAAAAGAAATTGAAGTCCTGAATTAGATTTTGATGTTATCGGTAACCGCTGCACATGGGCGACAGGATTTGTGTCTTTTTCAAAGACGATTACCGTGTTGATAAGATCGTTTGTTAAGTTGTCTACCTTAAATAGGCAAGCACCCATATCTTTGGCTCCCTGAAGCTCAAGAGACTGGTCCCGCTTAAACCTATGTTTACTAGGGTCCTTATGGTAATTTATAGAACTTGAGGGGGTTATATGTAAAATACTTTTGTATAATTTTCAAAATACACCCCAAGTATTTAATTATCGTCTTTAGAGTTGTCATAGATGTAGATTTTATATTTGTGATATTTCTAGTGAAAATAACCTAATTTTCATAATACATGGTATTTAATTGTAAGTGTTGGACTTGTATGGAATTCATGGTATTTTCATGTAAATTGATTCTTTTGATTTAGAAAGGTTGGAATATTTATATCACATCAAAAATAGGTATTTTGATAATACATATATATATTTTATATAAAATAATTTTAATTTATTATTTTCTAGAAATCTCATTTTCTTAAGATATTCGTATTTTAAATCTCTCGAGACCGAATGCTCCTTGCGGTGGTCTGCATCTCGCTTTACTAAGCCCAGGGATGTGCGGTAATCCGTACCATCCCAGTCGGGTTCCCCAAAATGGGTTGTAGCGGCGCTTTGCAAAGATTTATAAAAATACACAATCCTGTAGAAAACAGTTTTAATAGCTAGTGGATTTATATGTAAAGTTTTGTTTTCCCGTATTCTATGTTTCCGAAAGGTATTGTTCTATGTTGCATGTGTGTGTTGTGAAGAGATAGGTCATTACCCCGTGATCTATCTAAATGTATAGCAAGATTTATGATATTTTAAAGTAGAAACTAAACTACATGGTATTTTACTGAAAAAGAACGGTAAAAGTTACAAAATGAAATATATTACCATGAAACTTGCTCAACTTGTTTGTTAATTATTAATAGTCAATATGTAAGGGTTTGGTATGTTTGTATTTAAGAAAATGTTGGATTTTTAGGAAGAACCGAATCGGAAATCGGATTAACTTCGATTCTGTTGGGTTTTAGAAATACGTGTTTTTAGAATATCAAGGTAAAGAGGGAGAAGGGACTTACTTGTTTTTAGGTTAGAGAAGAGAGAGAGAGGAGGAAGTAGGATTCGCCGGTGCGCCGTTTCATCGCCGGGATCTCCTAGGGCCGTCGTCAGAATTTCGTCGGAGGTTCGCCCTTTGCTAACTCCAAATGCACACTAAAATTCTATAGAGTTTTCTTGAGAGTTTTGGATAGAGTTTGTGAGTGAGGGGTGTGTGTTTAAGGTTGATATTTATAGGGTAAATCTAGGGTTAGGGTAGGTGAAAGATTGTATTGAAATTTGTATTAAAAATGCATTAAAATGGCGTAATTGAGTTTTTAAGAGTTCTGGAACCGATCTAAGAAATTAAAGTATGCAGGAGTGATGCGGAGTTGAAGAGGCACAACTTTCATGTTGGACGACTCCGCATCGGAGCCGACTCGGCCGCCGCCGCCGGCCGAGTCGCCGCCGCCGCCGGCCCGATCCGGCCGGGTCGGCGGTCCCCTGAGTACGTCGTCGGTTGGATTTTAGTGTGAAGTGGGTTTTTTACTCGGGAGCCTTGGGATAGTATGTTTTTAGTGTGAAGTGGGTTTTTTACAAGTTATGCACGTATAGACTCTTGGACTTCTAAAAATTTAAAAGAAAACAATATTATAAATAATGTGAGGGATGTGATTTGAACTCTGGTGCTTTGGTTCAGCAATGCAAGGTATTACCAGAGAGCTACAAGCTCTTTCTTGCTATTAAAATGAAAAACAAATATTTATAGTACTCACAGTAAATGCAAATACCCCAAGTATACATTAAGTTTTAAACAAAATTTTTGTACACTAAAATTGGAGTTGTTACACATCAAGAAGCTATTACAGAAGTGGTGGCTCATGACAAATCTGTGATTTTTACCTGCGAGATGGTTGAAGCCCATAAAGTCTCCGAGAAGGAGCTCGAGAGTCGGTCTGATTCATATTAGGATCAACAGATCCAGGCAGGGACTCGTCTTGCAGCTCTGACGGAGCTTGAAGCCGAAGTCCAGCGGAAGAACGACGAACTCGCTGGCCTATTGAACCATCCACCGACTTGAACATTTTTCGTTGTATATTATTTTTTGTATTCATTTTGCTCCCTGAATAAGATGTATTCATTTTGATCTCTGAATAGAATGTACTCTGTATTCATTTAAACTCATGAATAAAAGACATATTTCATTTCATCTTGGCATTTCTCTTTTCTTCGATGTCTTGATCTGGTGTGAAGTAGTTTATATACTCATTTTGGAGTTTGGAGTTTATTCACTCATTCCGAAGTCTCTAGTTTATGAACTCATTTCAGAGTTTCTAGTTTATGAACTCATTTCGGAGTTTGTAGTTTACCTTCCTTGGGCTTGTATGCAAAATTTTCCTAACATCACAGTTAACCCCTGCTCTTTACGACAGAGGTCCGTTAGGGTCTGTGGTACTAGGGTTTTTGTCCGCCGTACTGTCGCGTTGGCTGATGCATTCCCCGATATGCAGACTTTACGTTGCTTTTCGAGTAGCCCCGCGACTGTCGTGTCTCTGATCCCTTCGGGGCTGGATAAGATGTCTTCAAGTAATCTCCTTAGGTCATATTACTGTCGGAGGAACAAACGTTAGGAATTTTCCATAACGCTTTTTTACTTGAGGTTAGGCTCAGTTTGGGAGCCCCGATGAGTCATAACCACTCCGCGCTGGTGTTGGATGATCTTCGATAGTCTTTCAGGTTTTATTTGAGTTACCGTCAAGACCCTGAAGCTAGGAATTTGGCCTTCTCTTCCTTTGTTGACACCGTGTCTTCTGTAATAAGATGAATGTCGAGGTGATCTCTAGGTTGTTTGTGAACCGTCAAGATTTGTAACTTGGGACTTTGCCATGGCTCCGTTTTGTTGACCTTGGGGTCGCTTGTTGACGTCGTGTTTGCATCCAGCTGGAGTGAGAAGAAATGCCATTGTTGATCTCTAGGCTGTCTGTGAACCGTCAAGATTTGGAACTAGGGATTTTGCCATGGCTCTGCTTTGTTGACCCTGGGGTCGCTTGTTGGTGCTGCGTCTGCATCCTGTTGGAGTGAGAAGAAACACCGTTGTTGATCTCTAGGCCATAGATGTTGCCGTCAAGATCTGGCTCTCCTTCTGATGGAGCCCGGTGGGAAAATGTGGTTCCCTTTTCGTTTGTTTCCATAGATTGTATACAGGGGTCGATGTAGACTCACCTGCAGGGCAGAAGTTTCATTTTCATTCATTTTTTTTAATCTATTTCCACGACGCTCTACCATTTCAGCTTTTTATATCGCGAGAGTCGCGGTTGCCCAATCATTTCAGATTTTTGTCACGGTGCCCAATCATTTCGGCTATTCTTTTCCTTTTACTCGCTGCTTTTTATTGCGAGTTGCCCAAACATTTCGGCTATTTTTATATGCATATATTTTGCTCGCTGATTTTTGTTGCGAGTATAGAACTTGAGATCTGATACCAATCTGGACTTACCTATCCCGATAGGATCCTATAAAGGGCAATATGTCTTTCTTTCCTTGAAGGGCTCTCGGCATCAGCACCGCTGTGACTAGAATATTGCCAGGAGTGAATCATCATTTGCCGTAAAAGGACTTGGGATTTGCTACCGATTTAGGCATCAGCATCGCTACAACTGGGATATTTCCAGGAGCAAATCACCATTTGCCCTTGTCGGTTTGAACAAAGGTGGCTTAGTAAACAGGGTTAGGATCCTGTCGACTAAGGCTTTTTTGACTTTACGAGCCATAAGGGTCTCATAAAGGTATTTCTCTCTACAAGTCATGAGGATCTCGTAGGCGTATTTTCTCCTTAGGAATCGTGGGGATTCCTAAGTGTGTGTTCTCTTATAAGTCGTAAGGATCTTACAAGAGTGTTTTCCCCTTATAAGTTGAGAGGAATTACAAGTGTTGTTCACCATATGAGGACATTCCTCGTGATTGGTGGAACTTGGTGGAGGAAACGTTTATTTGTGCTCGTGGATTGTATACAAGGACCAATATCGGACCGTCTGTAGGGCAACTTGGGGAATATGACGAATTTAGGAAAGGTTTGGATCCCTGTAACTTAAGACTCTGAATCCTATGAGCCATGAGGGTCTCATAAGGGGAGTTATCCTTACGAGTCGAGAGGATTTCGTAAGTGAAAATTTTACGAGATTGCGCCCTTTCGGGTTATCACAAGATCGCTCGTAGCCTTGCTGTTTTTACTCACGGCGCCCTTTCGAGTTTTCATCCATGCCCATTTTGCTTGTGGACATACCGTTTTTTTACATCAAGATTGCGCCTTTTCAGGTTTTTACAAGCTCGCCGGTAGCCCTGTTGTTTTTACTCACGACGCCGTTTTGTGTTTTCAGCCATGCCCATTTAGCTTGTGTACGTACCATTTTATTTATTTATTTATTTATTTTTACTCCTCTGTTTGCCAATGGAGCTTAGGGGGGACTTCGCCACCGGGGCAGCTGTGTAGCCAGCGGGACTTGAGTTGCAGTTCTCGCCGTTGGGACTTGTGGACTTGAATTCCATTATCGCCGTGCTTGAGGCGACGTATTAGTTTAAGGACATTACGGTCCATTGTTAGTTTAGGGACTTCTCGGTCCAGGGACAGCTTCGAGGCAAAGTTTTGTCGGATACTACTTATAGAGTCTTGACTCAGGAAGACAGCGAGCGGACACGAGCGTCGTCATCTATCGTTAACCTGAGTCGTGACTTGTCAAGCATAGTATTTCTTAAGGAACCGACTGTTTATTGTCCGGAAGGGCCTTTCGCCATGAATATCCATGAGCAAGTAAGCCCCACCTTGATAGACATTGTCAATGATGTACGGACCCTCGTAGTTCGGCTCAAATCTCCCTCGCTTTGCACGGTTAGGGATCATAGGTCTTTTTACAACTAACATGAGTTCGCCTTGGCGGAATTTTCTTGGTCTGGTTAGTCTTTTGTATGAGCGCGTCATCCTTACTTTGTAAGCTTCCAGGTTTTGTTGCGCCATGAGACGAGTTTCATCGAGGGCATCGAGCTCCTCAAGCCGAAGATGGGCATTTTCTTCATCCGTTAGCTCATATCGAACTGCCACTCGTAGAGAGGGTAACTCTATCTCCAAGGGAAGTACCACTTCCATACCGAATACCAACGCGAATGGCGTAGTATTCGTGGCCGTTTTGAACGTGGTTCATTACGCCTAGAGAGCCTCATGCAGTCTCTCGTGCCAGTCCTTTTTGTTTCTGGACACCATTTTCTTTATGATCTTAGTCAAGGTCTAATTGAAAGCCTCTGCTGGACCGTTAGCTCGGGGATTATAGACTAAAGAGTCTCTTCAGTCTATATTATGTTGTTTTGCGAAGCTGCTGATCTTATGGCTCCTGTAGGCCGACCGATTATCCGAGATGATTCGTCGCTGAGTGTCGAACCGGTAGATGACGTGTGTCCTGAAAAAATGGAGGATGTTCTCCGTCTTCACTTCCTTTAGCGATACCGCCTCTGCCCACTTAGAGAAGTAATCAGTTGTTGCCAATATGAACCAGTGTCCTTTGGAAGATGCTGGTTCGATGTGGCCAATTACGTCGGTCCCCTACATTTCGAATGGCTAGCTAGCCACCGTTTGGTGTAGTGGATTTGGATGTTGGTGAATGAAGTCCCTATGAATTTGGCACAAGTGATACTGCTTCGCATATTCGAGGCAGTCCTGAATCATTATGGGCTAGTAGTAACCCATTCTTTTGATCTCCAGCTTCATCTTTGGCCCGGCTTGATGAGAACCGCAGAGTCCATCGTTGTTTCTTGGAAAACCCTCTTTGCTTCTTCTGGCCTAAGCACCTTAGCTACAGACAGTCAAGCGACCTCTTGTATAGAGTATTATTGACGAAGGCGAAAGACAGAGCCCGTTTCATGAGCTGATGTCTTGATGACGCGTTTTCAGGCGTTCGATGGGATTTGAAGTAGTCTATAAAGACTTCCCTCCAATTCTTGACCTTTTCTTCATCTTCTATTCGGAGGACCACTTGTTTGGTCGTTCCTTCTCCTTCAGACGACTCCGGAGATATTTCTGCTGGCGCGAGAATCCGAAGGCTTTGCACAATGATCCTTACGTCATCGAGGTTTTCATCAGCCAGTTCTTTAGTGAACTTGGCTAACGCATCCGCCTTTCTATTTTCCACCCGCGGTATGCTTTCCAGGATGTAGGAGGGAATTTGGGTCAGTAGTTGCTGCACCCTTTCGCCATATTTTACCAACTCCGGTTTGCACGTTTGATAGTCGCCATTTACTTGGCTAACGACCAGCTGGGAATCTCCATATATGAGGAGATCTTCTATTCCCATGTCGACAGCAATCTCATGACCCGCTATCAAAGCTTCATATTCAGCCTCGTTGTTTGTAAGGAAATGGAGAAAAGCATTATCCCTCCTTGCGGGATCGTGAAGATAAGGCCCACCCCAACCTTGATTATGGGGGTGCTTTATTTTCGCTTCTTCAAGGAAGATACTTCGTCGAAGTATAGTTCCCATCGGGCATTATTTCCTTCCTTCTCCCCTTTGATTGTGTCGAACGCGTGTTCGTCTAGCAATTCGCAAATTAAGGGAGAATCGGCTGGTATCGGATGTTCAGGGAGAAAGTCGGCGATGGCATGGCCTTTCATTGCCTTGAAGGGTTGATACGTTATCGAGAACTTCATTAAGAGGAGGTCCCATTTGGTAAGCCTTCCTGTTAGTATGGCTCTTGACATCAAATATTTGAGAGGATCCACCTTTGATATGAGATGGACCTTATGTGCCAGGGCATGGTGCTTGAGCTTCGTTATCGAGAAGATCAGTGCCAGGCAATGCTTTTCAATGGAGTAGTTGTTTTATGGCCCCAGAAGAACTCAACTTAAATAGTAGAGAGCTCTCTCCTTTCTTTGATCGTTCTCCTATGCCCATAGAGCACTTAAAGAACCTTCAAGGGCTATTGTATACAGGATGAAGTGCTTTCCCTTGACCGGAGCGGCCAGTACCGGCGGGTTTTGCAGATATTGCTTGATTTCGTCCAGTGCATTTTGGCATTTATGATCCCAAACGAACGGGGTCCCCTTCTTCATTAGATGGCTGTAGGGGCGGCATTTTCCGGAGAGGTTAGTTATGAACCGTCGGATATACGCGAGCTTTCCTTGGAGAGACAGTAGTTGCTTAAGAGTTCTTGGCGAGGGCATTTCCATAATCGCCTTGATCTTTGATGGGTCTATCTCGATGCCTCGGTGCCGTATGATGAATCCTGGGAATTTTCCTAAGGAGACTCCAAACGCGCATTTCAGAGGGTTCATTTTCAGATTATATTTCCGAAGACGCTGGAACACTATTTTCAAATGATCCCAGTGCTCCTCGTACGATTTTCTTTTCACCATGAGATCGTCGATATAACATTAGACAATCTCTTGTATGAGGTCATCGAAGATCTTCGTCATAGCCTTCTGGTAGGTAGCGCCAGCGTTTTTCAGACCGAAGGGTATCACTTTATAGCAAAATATGCCCAGCAGAGTCCGGAAGGCAATATGCTTTTAGTCTTTGGGATGCATCTTTATTTGATTGTAGCCTGAAGATCCATCCATGAAGGAGAAGACCTCGTGAGTGGACGTGTTATCGATCATCAGCTCGGTAACAGATACTGGGAAGTCATCTTTCGGACAAGCTTTGTTGAGGTCCCGGAAGTCCACGCAGATGCGTACCGTCCTATTTTTCTTCATTACCGGAACAATGTTGGCGATCCAGTCAGGATATTGAACTTCTTGGATGAAGCCGGAGTCAATTAGTTTCTTGACTTCGGCGTTGATACCCATTTCAAGTTTGAGCCGCATTCTTCTTGGCGCATCCTTGACTGGCTTAATGTCCGGCGACAGCCAATTATGCATCGCTATTTCTGGATCTAATCCCGGCATCTCGGAATAGTTCCACGCGAAACAGTCTTTATACTGTATAAGCATGTCCTTTAGTATGGCCACCTATGTTTTAGACAACAGCTCACTGACGAACGTTGGCCTTGGATCGTTTTCCGTCCCTAAGTCAATTTTCCTTAAATTGTCCGCCGTGGTGTGTATCCCATCTTCCAGCTCTTTTAGCGCCGGTGGAAATTCTGAGATCACCTCGTCCTCATTCTTATCTGTGAAGCACTGGGAGAGGTCTTCCATATTCTCGCACTTCCCTCTTTTGAGAATGTTATCATGTGGCAGGTACGAGTTCGTTTCCAAGCTCGATATTGATCTGGACTCACTCTCACGATATAGGTCGCTTTTGGCTCATGTTTTCGTGGTGGGGTTACCCTCCAACTGTCAGATAAAAAAACCTTCCTTACTGATACTGGTCTTTGACCCGGTCTTTGAAGGTGAAGTAGTCTTCAAGAGGATGTCCTACTGCTCGGTGGTGGGAGCAAAAAGCTAGAAGATGGACATCGTTTATTTGTTCGGGGTGCCGAGACACGGAGAGCGTCATCATTTGATGCTTGATGACAAGGTCAAATATTTTCCTTGTCTTTTCTTGGGGGAAAGAGTATTCCCGACCCATCTTCTTCATAAAAGATGGAATACAGCCGACTCTTTCTCGATTGCGTGGCTTTTTGGATCCGCTTCGCTGTTCTAGAACGCCATTCTCATTTTTCACCTTGTTTTTGCCTCCACGTCGGGCTTTTTTTCTGCCGCGAGAGCGCACAACGGGCCGAGGGTGAAGGGCATCACAGTCTTCTCTTTCCACAGACTGCTGAGTGAGACGCTGCGTCCTGGCCTTCTCGTAAATGGCCATTTCGCGGCTGTGGTCATCCCGAACCTTCTGACCAGCTTCTCTCATTAGATTGTCAATTTGTTCTTCGAATGACAGACTTGGCATTCTTACGGCGGGATCTCGCTCTGGTTCAATATCAACGCTATCTGGAAAGCATTCCTTTCTCCCCTGGAGTTATTTATAATATGGCTGCCATGGAATCGCTCCCGTTTCTTAGACCAAATGTATCCAAGCCCAGTTGTCTCCATCCTCCAGTTGGTCATCTTCCGCTGAGTCCCGGGAACGCCCAAATATTATTATAGAACTGGGCTTGTCAAGCGGTTTGCTTAAATGGTACGCCTTAGCATCTTAATAGCCTTTTTAATCCCTCTGCGTAACATCTGGGAACACGGATTGGTTGAAGCCTGTCAAGCGCAAGTTCGGCACCATGTATGACTTCTTTTTCCACTTTAATCTTCGTAGATTGGTAAAAGAGGATCGCATTTTCACATCTTCTCCTAGGAGGGACGTAGAAGGTCTGCAGCTCTTGCATGCCGTACGTATTGAGTGCATCAAGTTCCCTGTAATGCCACTGCGGGACCATGGTAATTTGTAAACTCTGATCAGCTCTAGTGAAGGTCTGCATTGACGGGCGGACGGAGAACACTGCGTTGGCCTCGTCCTCAGAGTCACTGCCGAAGACCAAAATAGGGGCAGATGGTCCTGTTGCCTTGGGGTTGCCCCGAGTAGACTATCTCTTCATCCTCCTCGGCATCGCTCCCAAAGATTGGAATAGTGGCTACAACTTTTTGTTCATTCTCCAGTTTATGACATCTTTCCGTGTCTTTGAAGTATAGTAAGAAGTACTTGGCGTCTTTATATTTGCGGACCTCATTTATGTAGAACGGTTTTAGCTCCCCGTTAATTGTGTACTCGAGGTCGTCTTTGAAATACTTCATACACCGATGTTGTGTAGAAGGGGTGATGTTGTACTCGTTTAACCAGGGCCGGCCGAGCAGAGTATTGTAGTAAGTCTTGGCGTCAATGACATGGAATTTAATGTCAGTGACGAGAAGCCCAAAGTGTAATGTCAATATTACGGACCCAAGCGTCCGTGATGACTGTGAGTCAAAACCGGAGATGGTAATTTTGTCCCGAGCCAGGTGTTGAACGTTCATACAAATCTCTTTCAGCACCTTCACGTTGATAAGGTTGACGGAGGACCCATTGTCGACCAGGATTCCCTATCTTAATGTCGTAGCAGTACCCGGTGACATATAGAGGACGGTTGTGCTCGCTCGTTCCAAGGAGAAGATCTTCATCGCCGAATGTGATGTCAGCTATATGAACCTCTGCCAGCTCGTCCTTCATTTTTTCTTCTGCAAGGAAAGCTTGGAACTAATCAGGCTCTTGCAATGCCTTGATTAGAGAATCTCATGCCTCTTTGGACAGGAGGAGAGCGTCCGGTATGCTCAGTTGTGAATGTATCTTTCTCAGATGTGCCAGGACATTGTAATCCACTTTGTTTTTCTTAGGCGGATCCTTGGCTGCGAGCTCTTTGACGACTCTATCATCGAAGGAAATTTTCTCAGGAACTTTTTCATTCACATTGTCTCTTTTGTTCGAACATTTGTTAGTAGGCCCGAGGTTCTTTTCAGGCAACGTACGGTTACGCAGGTGAATGTTCCCGCAGTTCTTCTCCTCTTCTTCTTTTCCAGAGGTGGATTCTTTATAGAGAGGGCCGAGCGTTATTTCTTCCTCAGAATCGTTGCCGAGTGTGAGAACTTGAGATTTTCCTTTTGTCGAACTGGTATCAATCATATGACAGTTGCTATCCGTTCCTTCACGCTCGTCTATCGTGCTTCTTTGTTGTCGACGGATTTTGTGTTTCATCCGCTTGAAGTTTTGCCGGTGAGCAACGTATCCTTGCCACCACTTCTAAAAGGTATTGCACTCTTCGGTGGGGTGTGTATCCCTCCGATGGTATAAGTAGTAGTTTGGATGTACATCCGCTTCATTGAGGCACGTACTCTCGAGAGTGTTTTCCATGAGAGGAGGCAGCTTCATTCCCATCGACAGGGCTTTGGCGAACTGCTTCTTTGCTTTGGTATTGCTCTTGTTTGTAGCAGGTGTGCTTCGGCTTGGGTGGAGTACTTTTCGACGCATCCTTACCGTGGCTTCTTCATCCCGACGCCGATGCTTGGCCTTTTCGTATATGGCGGTTACACGTTCTCAGTTAGCTTTGCTCTTTTGAAGGGCTTTATTTAGCAACATATCAATTAGGCCTTCTGAAAATTCCAGGGATTCTGGCACCGATCCTTCCCCAGTTCTTCCGCGTTGCTTTCCAACGCCGAGAGAGTTTCTTCGTCTTTTAATAACGAGTGAGAGACCATGTGGCAACTCGCTACATAATCCTCGGGTTCTTCTGATGAGTCGTTTCCCTCATCAATGTCACTGTCTCCGTTATCAAGGATATGGTTGAGAAACTCTTTGAGAGTAACTGGGGTCCGCGTCTTTTGGTTGTAATCTTCTAGCGCGTCGATGTATTTTTGCAGGTCCGTGCACTTATTGTCAGGCTATATGGGCTTCTTGGTATTCTTCTTTCCTTTCGAAGACTTCGAAGGCTTGACCTGGGTGTTTTTCCCATCGTTACCATCTTTCGGTGTTAGGCGCGGTTTAAGCATCCCCTTAATGATCTCGGGCTCCAGCGGGCTTTTCCATTTGATCGCCTGACATGCTTGAAGATCCTTCAGCATTCTTTTAGTTTTAGCTGAAAGGACCACTTCCTAAGGAGCTTCTTCTACAAACGAGCATGATGCCCCCGGCTTGTCCACCTTTTTAGGAGCGTGCCTCTGTGGTGGGCCCACCTTCCAGTTTTCAGACAGCGCAAACTTCCCTTGTTGGTATTGGTTCTCGACCCAGTTTTTAAAGACGTAGCAATCCTCAATTGGGTGGCCCATTACTCTGTGGTAGGAGCAATAGTTGGGACTGTTGGCGTCACCACGCTGTAGTGGATGTCTCGGATCTGACAAGGTGATGAGTTTGTTGCATATTGCCAGTTCGAACAGTCTCCTTGTTTTATCACGGAGAAACGAGTAAGGATGTCCTAGTTTCTCCTCGAGGGATTGGCGCGGGCGCACGTTGTTTTGGCGAACAACCGGTTTCAAGTTTATCGGCTGTTGTTGAGTGTTGGCAACGAAGGCCGCTTTCTCTTTGCCCTTTTCATTCCGGGGATCCATTTTTGAAGAGGATAGCCTGTGGCCCATCTGGTCCATTTGGGCCAGCTTGTCGATCAAGGCCTGGAAGGTGGGCTTGAAGAACATCTTGAACTGGGACATAGTTTCCTAAGGATCGAGAGTCCCTATGAACATGACGGCAGGAGCTTCTTCGATGCGTTGTTCGTATTTTGACCAGAGGTTCCGCCACCGGATTGCATATTGAACCCAAGTCTCTCCTGGCTTCACCCTGGCATTGATTAATGCCGTGATCGGGGTGCGCTCTCTTGCACTTGCGAACCGCTGTGTGAATAGAAGCTCCATTTCCGTGAATGTTTTGAAGGAGTCATTTTGGAGCTCCGAGTACCATTCAAACGCCGTCTCTGACAAGTTGCCGATGAACTGGAGAAATAGCAATTTGTCGTCGCCTCCAGTATTGCTGCATAATACTCTGAACTGGGCGATGTGCTGATGTGGGTTGCCTGTCCCCTTGTATACCTAGAACTTGGGGATCGTATATCCCGGCGGGTACTTGATTTGATCGTACCAGCCCGGGTAAGATCGCCCGGTTCTGACGACTTGGCCAGCCGCTTCGTTTTCCAGATGAGCTCGTATTTGCTGAGCTATGTAGTCATCGAGGGCAGATTTGGAGATCGTTTCCTCCCTGGCTGCTGATAAGGCCGGAGGAGGGTTTGATGTTTCTCCTCTGTCATCCTTGATGATTATCGGTGGATCTTCGGCTGGAGGTTATGGTTGGATCATCATTCCAACCATGTCTTGGAAAAGGAGCGCCATCTGTTTTATATTAGTAGTTTGTTCTGCGGCCTCCTTATCCTTTCTCTCCAGCACCCTTCACAAGAATTCCGTATCTGTCTCCTTCTCTTGGCGCTGTTCAGACGCTGCTACCGGGCTTTTTTCTGCCTGGTGAGTGCTGCCATTTTCGTCAGCATCTCCTGGAGCTTTTGTTGTTGCTCCTGAGCTTTCGTCAATGACCGAGTTTGCGTCCGATGAGACACGGAAGCACGGCTCTCCTCTTTTCCAGAATCCATGTACACCGTGTGTATGATTATGTCCCTAGACTTGGGGCGTTTGAATCTAGCACCCTTGGGATTTTCCGCCGGCGGTGGGAGATTCTCCGGCCTTCTTTTTGAAGGGTTCCGCAGGGTGGCAACAAGGTTTCGGGAGGCATCGTCCATAACGTTTTCAAATTTTTGCCATACTAAAGAACCCTAACCCTATAATCTTAACTAGAGATTTAGACGAACAATCGATGCAAACAGCTTTACATCTAAGTGAATGAGAAATACAACCTTTGTAGACTAGTCCTTCACTTCTAAACTCCATGTAGTAGTCCATTCGCTCTAAATAGTGAACACCCGAACTCTAATAAGGGTTCACATGAAGAAATGAACAAGCTTGCTCGAAGACTTCGAGGCCGAAGATGATCTACGTCGAGGAGACTCAAGCTCATGCTACCTCTTCACTAATGGTATATTAGTGAAGCAAACACTCTAAACTAAATGACTAATATAGTAGAGGATGATGAAGTAGGAATTGGGCTCACTTTAGATTAATTTTTCTCACAATATTTCATCACCTTTTAAAAAGCTAGAAAGCTTTTCCATGAGGAAGAAGAAGATGAAGAGGAGATGAGAATGAAAACTCATGAGGTGAGAATAGCAATCATAGGTGAGTTAGTGTCATACACTAACTCATGTAAAGACTTAACTATAGCTATGGATAATGGTTAGGTTAATAAATATCTCAAGTAAAACAAAACTTGTGGACTTAGTCAATGGTTCCACAAGCTTCTCCAAGCTTCAACCATTAATCCAATTTCCATCAATTTTGAATTACTCTGATAAATAAAAACCCCTCATTATATCAAGCATGGTGTGAGTCTTATACACCCATGAATCATGTGGCATCAAGCATGACACAATAAAAGGAACATTAATATTATCACATATATACTAAAGCACAAAGGGAGAAAAAGAAATGTTTAAGTGAGCTAATATTAGTTAATGTAAATTAATATATCACATATATAATTATACATTAAATTATTAAATCAACACTTGATTTAATAATTCGTCTATATCACATACAACCGGCTAATATCAAATGTAACAATCTATCGAATCAACACTTGATCTGATAACCCGGTTATATCACATATAACCGACCGATATCACATATCGCGAGAATATAATGCGGTATCACTACGCACATTAATCTCGGTCCTGCACATATCACATATGTGCTCCTACTTCGTTTCTCATGAACCAGGAAAGCTCTGTGTAGGACTCTAAAGACTCGTCAATACGCCAGCAGTAGGTGATGATCATATCAAACACCCACAAGCCGCAAGCGGTCTGCTAAACGTAGCGGCCACCCGGGTATTGAGCGATCGGAAGATCAACAAGCAAGCCTTCTCATACTCCTGCGAATCCAATCAGTAACACTACCGTACAGTCCGGTCTCTTCGTCAGATACGTCGCATATCGCAGCCTGGGGGTGGTATAACGCCGGACCTCAATAGCCTGATAATTCATGCCAATGCAAGGTCTATAAAGGTTCGAGAAACTACTGATAACACTTACCAGTAGATCTTAGCAACCCTGGCCAGGGATTTCCTGTTATGGCCAATCGAGCATAGCGCAACATCAACTCCCAATACCGGGAGAGACGAATCCCCTCTTATCGCTCATTGCCTCCATGTGACTCGGGAATGTACCCAAAAACCATCTTTTTGCACGATCTCTTGACCATGGTATGGTGGAAATCAAAGCACAATGGGAATCACACAATACTCTATGACGATCTCGGGTCGACAGACTAACCTATACCAGTGTCACCAGAGAACTGCTATCTGACGATAGGTATAATACCATCTAGGAGTTCTCGGCGAGTCCGTCCATTGTACCCAGTCTCCACTAAGCACCCGTATACCTTCTCTGATGTCAAACACCAATGGATATGGATCATCCATCACCCATCATATGGGTCAAGAAGCGCATACGTTAGTCTACTCTGGAATATCGATGCCTTGTCTCGATACTCCCACGACTAGGAACAATCTAAGAATGTACTTACCGACTACCTCTGCCCCACTAGTATGATCTGCATCATAATCCTGGTAGTCAAGTACTCATCCTAAGGGCTTTATCAACATGTAATAGAGAAACAATAAGTGTACATGTTAAGATAAAGTGCAACCAGATAGCATACTATCATGTCGAGCAAGAAAGACCTCCCAATATATGTCTAAGCATCCACTACAATATACATCACATGTACAGTAATGGCCTCTAGGGCATACATATAACTAACAAACTCCCACTTGCACTAAGGACATTTGTTGCAGTATCTCATACTCAATGTCCTATAGAAGTCTCTTTAGGGAAAGTCCTTTGTGAATGGATCCACAGTATTTATCTTTTGCGTCAACTCTCCTTACCTCGATCCCTTGGAGATCAACCATCTCCATGATCATCCATGATCAGGTGATACTTGCCTCAGAATATGTCTGGATCGCTGATGGGACCGGTGTTCTTAGGACAAAGCCACAACTCCATTGTTGTCATAATAACAGTTATTGGACGATCAATGGTAGGAATCATGTCCATCTCATGAACAAGAAATGCCCAGACAGCCACTTTGGCAGCATCGTTGGTAGCAATGTATTCATCCTTTATCGTCTAGTATGTCACGGTATCTAGCTTGGAACTCTTCCAACATACCGTCCTTCCACTGAGGGTGAAGACAATGCATGTGACTGACTTTCAGTCGACCTTCTCACTCTGAAAGATCGAACCAAGAACATTCATTTAGTACTACTCAAGTACTTAAGAATGTCCTCCATAGCTTTCCAGTGATTCTACCAAGATCCGATTGATTCCTGATCACTACACCTAGTTATTCATCTACATCTGGTCTGGTACATAACATCGCATACATGATAGATCCTACTGCCGAAGCATAGGGTATCCCTTGCACGCGAGCTCTCTCCAAATCAGTCTCGAAAGACATCTTTTTGGAGAGTGTGCGCCATGAGTAAGTGGGCGAACCACCATGCTTAGAATCTTCCATACTAAACCCCTTAAGTATGGTGTTAATGTACCTGGATTTGGGACACTCCCAACATCCACTTAGATCTATCACCATAGATCATAATCCACAAGATGTAGTAGGTATCATCCAGATCTTCCATGGAGAATCCTCTTGATAAGAGGAGCTTGACCGAGTGTAGCATACGAAACCATTTCCTATCAAGAGTATGCCATCTGCATACAATACATAGAGGACAACCTTACTCTCTACAACCTTCTTATATATACAAGGTTCATCAACCTTTTTGATGAAGTCAAACTCTTTGACTGCCACTTCAAAACAGATGTTCGAACTCCGCGATGCACGCATTGATCCTGATGGATTTAAGCATAGCTTTGAAAGTCTCAAATTTTCCATCTACCCCAAGAATCTTCTCAAGATCCATTTGCTCCCAATGGGTTTTACCCCTTCAGGTGCAACATGCAAAGTCATACTTTGTTGGTGTACATGGATTCCATCTTTGATCGCATAGCATCCAGCCTTTTCACAGAGTCGCCACTCGTGATGGCCTGCCTGAACCTAGTTGGGCCATCATCTACCATGATACAATCCTCGCTCCCACTGTCACCGAGAAGACCGTAGTATCTCTCAAGTGGATGTGAAACCCTACCAGATTCGCGGAGAGGCTGAGATTCGTTGGAGACTATTGAATCCTTTGGTTTCACCAAATCATCAGCTGTTAGTTTGTCTAGCTGGAACTCCTTCTAGTTCTACTCCATGACCACTAATTTCTTCACAAGAAATTCCTTTTCTAAAAAGGTGGCATGCTGAGAAACAAAACACCTTTTGCTTCTCAGTGTGGTAGAAGATATTCCCTTGCGAATATTTGGGATATCCAACAAACTTATAGAACTGACCTTGCCTCAAGCTTGTCCGGATTTTGCTTTTCAACATAGGCCGGACAACCCCATATCTTAACTCGTTTAAGACATGGTCTTTTCCCATTCCATATCTCATATTGAGTAGTAGGAAGTGATTTGGATGGAACCCCATTAAATAGGTATGCAGCTTCTCAAGTGCATAACTCAAAAAGGAAACAGGCAAGTCAGCAGTACTCATCATAGAGCGCACCATATCTCATAGGGCGCGATACCTCCGCCCCGATACACCGCTGTGCTGTGATGTATACGAAGGAGTAAGCTGAGAGAGAATCCTATTCTCCGTTTAGAAAATCCAGGAACTCCATGACCATGTATTCGCCTCTTCGATCACATCGAAGGACTTTAATACTTCGACCCGTCTAGTTCTTAACTTCAAGCTTATATTCCTTGAATTTCTCAAAAGTTTCAGACTCGTGTTTCAACAGGAACACATGTTCGAATCTTGAGAGATCGTCGATGAATATAATGAAATACGAAGAACCAAGCGTGGCGTTTGTAGACATAGGACCGTATACATCATCATGTATCCGTCCTAAGAGTTCAGTAACTCTTTCTCCGTTTCCAATAAATGGAGTATTGGGCATTTTATCTTTGAGACAAGACTGGCAAGTATCATAAGATGAAAATTCGAACAGATTCTCATATTCATCATTATGTAACTTAGCTGGTCGTGTCGTATTGATATGACCTAGTCTACAATGCCACAAGAAGGATTCGTTCATTTCTGAACTACTCCTCTTATGTGTGTTCTAGATACTTTAAACTGTGGTTTGATTTAGAACGTATATGACATTACATAACGTGCCTGATCAAATCAACTCTTGATTCAGGAAAATATTCACAACATTATCCTCCAATACAGAATTATATCCTTCTTTAACTTAATAAAGAATGTTGTATATCAGGTTTGGTATGTAATAACATTCGTTCAGAATCAATGTATTTGGTAATACAAGGTGATATCCGCTAACTAATTTAGCTGCAACAATTGCTCCATTCTCTAACACTTAGAGACATATCTGTAACGTTTCAAAAATAAATAAATAAATAAATAAATTCTTTTAGGTGAATTTTCTGATAATCGGTAAAATAAACCGTATTTTCCGTAAAACTCAACTATAATTATTTTTCATCATAGACTTATATACGCCTATTTTAACTATGTAATTGCTAGTATTTGGTAATTATTTAGTCACTTATAAATTATTAGTTTACTTAAATATTTTTTCTAAATTAATTAATTATTTTGAATATTATTTTAAGCTTTCAACTATACATTAAATTAGTGTAAATTACAAATTTGAAATGGGTTAATTACAAAATTTGTGCACCATAACACACTAAAACAAAATGTAACATGTTGCTTTGAAATGAATTGGAGTTGTCATGAGGGTTCTAGAAAATTATAGAATGAGTTACTAGAAAAAGAAAAATAAATTAATTAATGAAATTAGTTAAAAGATGTAATTAAAATGGATGCTTCTATACAATACCACACATTTCCCTCTCTCTCTTTCTTTCCTCCCTCACTTGACCGAGCCAAGTAATGGCAGCCCCCCTTTTCTCTCCTCACAATTCTCATCTCACTTCTAAAATTAAAAGAGAAAAAATAGGATTAATATTTGATGTAATGGATACTTCTATACATGTCTACACATTCACTCCCTCTCTTTTCTCCCTCCCTAACATGAGGCCGAGCCTACTCATGCTGCCGTCCTCACTTTTCCCTCTCTTATTTCTCTCAAAAAAATTCATCAATTTTCATCAAAAATCCAAATAAAAATCCCACAAATTCCTAATTTAATCTTTACCCATGATTCTTGGGCCAAACAAGCTTGGATCTTGGAGCAAAGGAAACATTTTGGAGGTCAAGTTGCATGTTGATCTCATGAATTGGAGATATAATCCTAAATCCATGTTTTGATTGTTAATTAATTACTTTAATTTAACTAATTAAGTGTTTAAATATGGTTCTAATTGCTAACTTAAGTTTTTCAAGAAAAGGGTTTTGAATTAAGTTAGGTTTTTCACATCATTTCTAGGTTAATAAAGTTTAGTTTAACATCCTAAGGCATGCACAATCTAGTTTAGATGTTAAATTGTAAAGTGTTACTTTAAAATTGTTCGATCTAGTTAATTTTGTAAACTAGATTTTTTATATTAATGCCAATAGGTGACATAAAATTTTAGTAATAGTTTGTGTGACTTAGTTAAGATGTTTAATGAGCATTATGGCCACTAGAATTGTTAAAATATTTAGATTGGTTAAAACATCAAGTTTTAAACTAAAATGGAAATTTAAGCTTACTAGGTTTTGGAAATTAATCGATTTGAATTAAGTTAAGACTTTGTTGACCTATAACTAAAATCCCTAAGATATTTAATGAGTTATGAATGCGCAATTGGTACGAGTGGGTACTAGGATGGGTGGTTTTCACGTATAGTGACCCAAGCTCTAGTTTGTGAGGTTGTCGCGAGAGCGTTTGTGTGCCAGGTGCGTGTGTGTTTAATTAGCGCACGATGTTTGACTTGTGTCATTTGTTCCGAGACTATCATTTATTTATCCTCTTAATTGCTTGTGTACGATCCTAGGGTCGGGTGCAGAGGTATCGGACGCGGCACGGAAAGACAGACGGAGATCGGATCGGTTTAGCTGAGGCGTCCCGGTGAGTAGATGTATGCATCTATGGGGGGATCGTCTGGATGGCGCGAGACATCCGATGGTTTAATATTACTTATAGTATTTGGATTATATGCGTAGTGTCCTAGTTAGCCATCTCATTGCATCGCATCGTAATATATATATATATATATATATATATATATATATATATGCGATATCATCTCATAGGACACTTGCACCATTACCATTGGTTCCTGCTACACGTGCACTATTTATGCGAACACATACGCCATTAGTAATTGCTATGTCACGAACACTATCGAACATGCTTAGATTAGTATCGAAGATATTTGCATCATACATGATATTTAAACTGGTAGTTGTATTTTCCATCTCATCAAGATTGACACTAAGGATTGCTAGTCGTACATATACCACATTTCATCATCATTCATAGATAGTTTTCTAGTTATAATCGCATTTCATGATATGGATATCATAGACATTATCATTTTCCTACATAATCATGTATTGTGATTCTTCTTGAGGATTTCTGTATTGATGAGATTTCTGAATTTTGGAGAAAACCGCAAGAATTTATAAACTTATTATCCTTTTTAAAATATGCAAGTTGCGGTTTTCTCGTGATGTGATGTGTGTGGCGTCCACCATGAGTTTTCTCGGTTCTTGAGCAGTATCATATACCCGATTCGAGAAGGGGATGCACCATCTGCGGGTACATGGTGGACCCGGTATGGTACCTCAGGACAAGAAGATCGCAGATGATGGAGTTGAGCCCGGCAGGGGAGCACTACCTACCGGTTATTTGTGACGCGGCGGATATCCGAAGAATACCGACCATAGTTGTATGACTTGATGATATGGGCCGATCTGGACTGCCGGAGCCCGAGATATTGAGATATTGAGATATGATATATTGAGATATTGAGATATTGAGATTTGAGATACAGAGATATTGAGATATCGTGGTTTGAGATACGGAGATATGAGATATTGAGACGTTGAGATATCCATATTTTGTGTCGATGCTTGACATGAATTTCTATTGATTTCATTGATATTACTTCGGTTATTTCACATGAGATTTCTAAGATAAAAAAAATTAAAGATTTTCTCATACTAAATATACACAGGTTTCATATTGATTATGCATTCACATTGCATACATATTAGTGCATTGCATCATATTAGTATATGCGTAAGTTTTAACGCATTTGCGTGCATACTTGCGATAGCCTTATTAGATGTTACTTACTACTCACGAGTTGGCAACTCACCCCTGTTGTGCCACAGTATCTTGCAGGTTTGACCCGTCAGCACAGTAGTGGCGGGCGTACCTTCTCTTCTGTTTCGTTGCACCGACTTACAGCTTGCACACATGTGGGTTTTCAGAGGATTTTCTTTTGCTCCCACTGTGTATTTTTATTTGTATCTAGCATACTCCATATACCCTTGTATATTGGACTAGAAGGCGAGACTTGAGACTTGTATTTATGGTTTTGGTATCGATGCTCACTTGAGCCGACATGTTGTTTTTCTACTTTTCCACTTTCATATACTTGTTTTCGCATTTGATGATATATATATTGTATGTTGTTGTGATCCGCCTTTGGCGAAGAGCTAGCTTCCGCTTGGGGATGTCTTATTCTTGATATATATGTATTTCTCTTGTTTGTAATCATTTCGGGGCCCGTATTTACAAAGGAGACTCTGCCGAAATTTTCGGGAAAATTTGTTGCTTTAATAAAAATGTTTAATGCGATTTGTTTTGGTTAAAAATCATTTTTTACAAGTTTTCCTTCACTCTACTTCTATTTTGGTTTAGATTTCTGGGCTTTGGCTTACTTAGATTACGTTGCGCCTTTAGACGTTTCGTAATTTAAGTGCCAGTCACGTTCCATACCTTTGGATCGTGACAAAGTTGGTATAAGAGCGTAGGGTTTTACCTTTCCGAGTGTAGGATGACCCTTGGTAGATGGAGTAGGTGGCTTAAGAAGAGTGGCATAGCGTGGGTATGTTCCGCGGCATACTTACAATACCGTACTCCCCCTAAGTGACCTTAGGATATATATATTTGCTTGTATTTCTTTCCTTAATTCCGGAAATCCTTTGATTCGATTGCAAAGTTCCTATCGATCATGTTCCTCGTTCCAGCCACTATGCTGTCGGAGACTACGAGGGCCAGAGGGCTGCTGCCGGAGATGATGTTAGAGTGGGCACGTTTGAGATGAGGACCGATCAGGGCGGTACGCCTACCCCTCAGGGACAGAGTGGTCCGCATTTTTCTAGGATTGATGGCTAGGCTGGAGTCGAGTAGTCAGGACGTGTGTCAGATGATTGGATTGTTACTGATGGTTAGCCGAGCTCCGAAAGCCGATAATGTCCCTCCTGTTTCAGGGACTGTGTTTGTACCTGTTGCATAGGAAGCTGTTTATGTTATTACCAAATTTATTTCCATATCCTTATAAGAGTTTGATGCTGAGGCCTCTAGTTTGTTTTTACCAGCACGGATGCAGCTGAGGATACGTAGACAATTCTCTACAGGATGGCTGGAATTGTCGTTCACAGAGATGTTCTGACAAGTTATGGGTTGAGTTTGCAAGTTTTCTTCTAGAGGTCTTGGTCAGACGTGGTGCGGGTCCATTGAGAGAGTCTAAGCTGCAGACCTACTTCTTATGACTTGGGATGAGCTTACAGCCATAATTCTTGCTCTTTTTCTTCCGGAGAACGTTCGAGATGTCCAAGCTCATGGTTTCGTGCCGTTGCGTAAGTCTTCAGGGATGATAGTGTCCGAGTACAACATTCAGATTTCTTGGCGGTCCGATATGCTCCTTACCTGGTGGACACTGAAGAGAAACGGAAAGAGGTTTGTATGGATATTGGAAATGCAGTTATTTCTTGCTGTCAGCGCCCAACATTTTGATACTTATGCAGCCGCGATGGATGCAACCTTACTACTAGAGGAGCGCATTTCTAAGACTTTAGTCGTTTCTGGACTGAAATGGATTCGTATAAGTAGGCCAGCTTAGAGGAAGTTAGATAGACGCCGTTGTCACAGGCTAATCATTTGGTTGCTCGATATGTTGTTCGTTCGTGATTCGTTTGCATCGGAGACAAGGATTCTTTTGTCGATTTGATCCTTCCCCATATGTTTGGCTTCGAAGTTCTTCTAAGCATAGAGTGGTTAGCCACGTGTTTATGCGTCCGTGAATTGCCGCGAGAAGGTAGTCGGATTTAGTTCTTGGGTGAGCCAATTCTTGTCTTTCGGGGAGACCGTAGCGCCACCCTTCCCGATTTGATTTCTTCTCTTCGCATTAGTCAGCTCTTGAGGAAAGGATGTCAGAAATTCTTGACGTATGTTTGTGATGTTGGAGCCATAAGGGTTCCGTTGGACCAGGTTCCATTTGTGAGGGGATTACAAAATGTTTTTCCTGACGAGTTTCTTGGTTTGTCTCCGGAGCGCGATATTGTGTTCTGCTTTGACTTGATTCCCGGCATGGAGCCTTTTACTATACCGCCATATCGGATGGACTCGGCGGAGTTGAAAGAACTGAAGGATAAGTTGCAAGATTTGTTAGATAAATGGCTTGTTCGTCTGAGTGCGTTACTTTGGGGAGCTCAAGTTCTGTTCGTCAAGAAGAAAGACGGCAGTTGTATTTGTGCATCGATTTTCGTCTTTTGAATTAGGTTACTGTGTAGGACATTTCTCGAAGATTGACTTGCGATCAGATTACTACCAGTTGTGGGTTCGAGAGGATGATATTCCGAAGATTATTTTTCACACAAGTTGCGAGCGTTATGAGTTGGTGATGTCGTTCGAGCTCACCAATACCCCGCAGCGTTTATGGATTGGATGAACCGAATATCCAGGCCGTTTCTTTTTGATCAGTCTATCATTGTGTTCATTGAGAACGTCTTAGTGTACTTTTGGAGCCGAGTGGAGCCTGAACAGAAATCGAGGATTTCGTTGCAGACTTTGAGGGAGCGCCAGTTATTCGTTAAATTATCCAAGTGTGCTTTCTGGTAGGATACTGTTGAATTCTTGGGTCATGTAGTTACGAAAGATGGTACGTGTGGAACCGAAAGAGATCGAGGCCGTTCAGCACTGGCCCAGACCTGTATCAGTGACGAAGGTTCGCAGCATTTTGGATTTTGGCTGAATATTATCGGTGCTTTGTTAGGGTTTTTCTCGTCTAGCTGCAACGTTGACCGGTTGACCCGGAAGGGAGTTTCTTTTCTTTGGACCATAGCATGCGAATAGAGCTTTCAGTAGTTTAAGATTCGTTGGACTATGGCGCTAGTATTATTTTTTCCTTCAGGATCAGGTGGTTTTGTTGGTTTTTGCGATGCTTTTCAGCAATTGAAGAAGCGCGAGAAGAACTATTCCGTGCATGATTTAGAGATAGCCACAGTGATTTTTACACTTAAGATTTGGAGACGAGTTGTGCCAGATGTTCATGGACTACAAGGGTTTAAGGTACATTTTCTTCAGAAGTGAGATCTGAATTTTGAGATAGCATGGTTGAATGGAGCTAGTGAAACATTATGACTGCGAGATTCTTTATCGTCCGGGCACGGCGAAGGTTGTGGCAGACGTTTTGAGTTGGAGTCCCGGAGGTAGCTTTTGTTGTTTGAGCACAGTTCAGAGACAGTCGACGGCATATTAGCAGATTCTTCGTGACAACCGGCCCTGTTTGAGAGTTCTGGCTTCAAAATTATTTTCCAGTGTTCCAGGATCTGGGTTTTAGTGTTTCAGGTGTTGTTTGTTTGTGCAAAGTTTGCAGGTGGTGTGATCTTACAATATAGGCAAGTCGGAGTGTTTCATATTCGTAGTTTCAACATTGTTTCGGGTATTCGCATGTTGGCTAGACGAAGTTAAAAAGTTCGAACGAATGTCAAAAACCCATTTTTTCAAGTTTAAAGTGTTCGGAAAAACATGCAAGTAATTCTATAGACCCTCTAAAAGAATGAAACCCTAACTCGACATAATGACCATGGGAACGCTTTTGAACCTTAGGATTTGCGGCAGTTCCGCGGTGCCATTAGTGAGGCATGGGTTTTCCTTTCTACGGCTGGTCCGCAGGTACTATGACATGTTCCAAGTGTTGAGCTCTTGGGGGAAATTGTGGGACTTTGATGAATCGATCAAAAAGTTTAACATCGTCCGGATATCATGTGAAAGGATGAAGAGGGTTGTCACAGACCTTGTTTCAGGATGCGGACTTGTCATCAAGTTAAGGCTGAGCATCAGGGGTCGGCAGGAGAATTACAACCTTTGCCTATTCTGGAGTGGAAATGGGAGAAAATTTCTATGGATTTTATCATGCGTCTACCTAGAATCAGTTGAGAGTATGACACTATTTGAGTAATCGTAGCCCGATTAACGAAGTAGCACACTTTCGGCCAGTCAAGACCATTTTCGGATTCGTTCAGTATGCTCAGATATATGTTGATAAAATGATGTGACTATATGGAGTCCCGACTTGTTTTGTTTCCAGAGAGACACCTAGTTCACCAGTCGACTATGGCGGAAACTTCAAGAGGTTTTGGATACCAATTGAGTTTCAGTGCATTTTTCAATACGCAGACCGATGATCAGTTAGAGCGGACCATTCAGATTCTTGAGGATATGCTTCGAGTTGCATCCTAGATCTCGTGGTATTGGGGTCATCATTTGCCTTGATAAGGTTTTTCTATAATAACAGCTTTCAGGAGACGATTTAGATAGCACCCTTTGAGACGTTCTATGGGAAGAGAAGTTGATCACCCGTATGTTGGACAGAGCTCAGTGAGAGCAGTATTATGGAGCCACAGATGGTGTAAGAAACGACCAAAAGGATTCAGTGATTCAGGATATGTTGAGAGCGGCATAGAGCGGGCAAAAATCTTATGTGGATGGACATCGTTGCAAATTGAGTTCGCCGTCGCCGATTTGAATTCGTTAAGGTGATCATGTTTTCTGGAGGGTTTCTCCAATAAAGGGTATGTTGAGATTTGGAATTAAAGGGAAGCTTAATCCCAGATATATGGGTTCCTTAGAAATTATGGAGCGTATCGGCACAGTTACATATCGTTTGTCTTTTCCACCTGACTTCTAGATGTTCACCCCTTGTTTCTTGTATCGATGTTCCGCAAGTATTTTCCGTACCCCGCTCACGCAATACATTATCAGACGATCTAGCAGGAGTGCAATCTTTCTTTAGCAGAGTGGCCGATAGTCATTCCAGATCGGCAGGCGAGGAAACCGAGGTTCAAGGTCATAAAGACCGTTTGTTTCTTTGGCATGGCCCGAGCGACGAAGAAGTCACGTAGGAAGCCGAGGTCGAGATGCGGAAAAAACATTCCCATCTCTTCGTGGGTAGGTGTAGTTAGATTTTAAATTCGGGAACCGAATTTCTTTAAGGGGGGAAGATTGTATTGTTTCAAAAATAAATAAATAAATAGATTCCTTTAGGTGAATTTTCTGATAATCGGTAAAATAAACCGTATTTTCCGTAAAACTCAACTATAATTATTTTTCATCATAGACTTAAATAGGCCTATTTTAACTATATAATTGCTAGTATTTGTTAATTATTTAGTCACTTATAAATTATTAGTTTACTTAAATATTTTTCCTAAATTAATTAATTATTTTGAATATTAATTTAAGCTTTCAACTATACATTAAATTAGTGTAAATTATAAATTTGAAATGGGTTAATTACAAAATTTTTGCACCATGACACACTAAAACATAATGTAACATGTTACTTTGAAATGAATTGGAGTTGTCATGAAGGCTCTAGAAAATTATAGAATGAGTTACTAGAAAAAGGAAAATAAATTAATTAATGAAATTAGTTAAAGATATAATTAAAATGGATGCTTCTACACAATACCACACATTTCCCTCTCTCTCTTTCTTTCCTCCCTCACTTGGCCGAGCCAAGTAATGGCAGCCCCCTTTTCTCTCCTCACAATTCTCATCTCACTTCTAAAATTAAAAGAGAAAAAAAAAGAGAGAAAAAAGGGGATTGATATTTGATGTAATGAATACTTCTACAATGTCTACACACTCACTCACTTTCTTTTATCCCTCCCCAACATGAGGCTGAGCCTACTCATGCTGCTGCCTTCACTTTCCCCCTCTCATTTCTCTCAAAAAAATTCATCAATTTTCATCAAAAATCCAAATAAAAATCCCAAAAATTCCCAATTTAATCTTTACCCAAGATTATTGGGCCAAACAAGCTTGGATCTTTGAGCAAAGGAAACATTTTGGAGGTCAAGTTGCATGTTGATTTCATGAATTGGAGGTATAATCCTAAGTCCATGTTTAGATTGTTGGTTAATTACTTTAATTTAACTAATTAAGTGTTTAAATATGGTTCTAATTGCTAACTTAGGTTTTTCAAGAAAAGGGTTTTGAATTAAGTTAGGTTTATCACATTATTTCTATGTTAGTAAAGTGTAGTTTAACATCCTAAGACATGCACAATCTAGTTTAGATGTTAAATTGTAAAGGGTTACTTTAAATTGTTCGATCTAGTTAATTTTGTAAACTAGATTTTTTATATTAATGCCAATAGGTGACATAAAATTTTAGTAATAGTTTGTGTGACTTAGTTAAGATGTTTAATGAGCATTATGGCTACTAGAATTGTTAAAATATTTAGATTGGTTAAAATATCAAGTTTTGAACTAAAATGGAAATTTAAGCTTACTAGGTTTTGGAAATTAATCGATTTGAATTAAGTTAAGACTTTGTTGACCTATAACTAAAATCTCTAAGATATTTAATGAGTTATGAATGTGCAATTGGTACGAGTGGGTACTAGGATGGGTGGTTTTAACGTATAGTGACCCCTAGCTCTAGTTTGTGGCGTTGTCGCGAGTGCATTTGTGCGCCAGGTGCATGCGCGTTTAATTAGCGTGCAATATTTGACTTGTGTCGTTTGTTCCGCTACTATCATTTATTTATCCTCTTAATTGCTTGTGTACGATCCTAGGGTCGGGTGTAGAGGTGTCGGACGCGGCGCGGAAAGACAGACGGAGATCGGATCAGTTTAGCCGAGGCGTCCCGGTGAGTAGATGTATACATTTATGGGGGGATCGTCTGGATGGTGCGAGGCATCCGATGGTTTAATATTACTTATTTTCACGACCCGAAATGACACGTGATTGGCACTTGAACCATATGAAGTCTATAGAACCCCATCTAATTCAAGTAAGCCAAAAAAATCCCAGAAATCTAAACCATTTGAAAGAAGGAAGTTAAGGAAAACTTGTTTTAAAGTTTGCATATAATCACTTTAAAAAGTCGTAGTAAACCTTTTTAAAACATCAAGTCTTTTCCGAAAATTTCAGCAGAGTCTCCTTTGTAAATACTGGCCCCAAACGGGTAAAACACATGAAATATATATAAAGGCATTCTCAAGTGGGAGCTAGCTCTTCACCAATTGGCGGTCACAACCACGCAAGCAATATAATATACAACGCCAAGGGGCGAGGATCAAAACGCAACAGGAAACCCAATATCATCAATAAAACCATAATAATACAAACGCGACTTTAAGGTCGAAAGAATATACACTGGTCTTCTAAGTCTATAAATTAATACAAGTCTGGTTGATGGAGTTACTAGATACAACATAAATATAATAAAAGGTACAATGGTGGTCACGATGCAAGTGAACCCACCTACCAAAGCAATCACCCAGAATGAAATAGTGTGCCAGCAAAGCCGCCAAGGAAACCTATACGGCAAACCTGGAAGAAACTGTGGCACAACGGGGGTGAGTTGCCAACTCGTGAGTAGAAATCACATGTATTTCTCAATCCTAGGTCATACGATAGTAATATCTTCAAATAATAAAACTTGAAGCATAAATAATGGCAAGGGTAAACATCTATACATAAGTGTAATACCGAATGCTCGTGTCAGCGCCTCAGGTAGCAACATATCATAAATATGATGTACGAATCCATAAAAACAGAATACATCTAAATGAGAAAACTGTTTTCTTCCGGGTCTCTAGTATCGACACAAAAATATATATCTCGATATCTCAATATCTCAGGCTCCGGCAATCCGGACTGGCCTATATCATCAAATCTCAATACCTCAGGCTCCGGCAATTCGGACTGGCCTATACTCCGATCAGTATCCTCCGATTATCCGTCGAGTCACAAAAAAATCACTGGTCGGTAGTGCTCCCCTGCCAGACTCAACGCCATCATCTGCGACTATATTGCCCCGGGATACCGCACCGGGTCCACCATGCACCCACAGACGGTTCCTCCTCTTCCTCGAATCGGGTGTATGATATCGCTCAAGAGTCGAGAAAACTCATGGTGGACATCCCTCAAATCATATCATGAGAAAACCACAATTTTTTCTTTAGAAATGATAATCAGTTTATAAAATCTTTGCGGTTTCTCCAAATCCATAAATCTCATGGAAATCCGAAATCTCAAATCACGATGTCAATAGACAGTGAATACTGGCATAAAGCTCCATAATATTTCATGACAAACGAATGTATAAATGCATGAAGTATCTCAATAATAAATGCAATATCTAATCTAGCACGGTAATGATATATCAGAACTATCAGCTAGCAAGAGATATCGATGAATTAATATTTTCTAAAGTGTACGTAACATGGCAATTACCGATGATCATGTGTGTGAGCCGGCAAGCAAGTGGTCATAGACATACGCATCATCGGTAATGGTGCTGGTGTCCTGATAACATAGGTTCAATATAACAATAAAAACACATTTAAACATGCAATGCGATGCGAATAGCAAGAATATGCAGAAAATGAATAATAAACGCAACAATAAGGAATCTACATTAATATACACGAGTCATACAGTTTGGCATTGAAATAGCACGAATCGTGGTGTTTAGAAAATTGGGCTACGGTGTTTTTAAGAAAAGGTTCATCCTTTAAAATATCCGTAGTATCTCTTGGTCTGTCTTTAAAATACTCACGATTCGTTAGTTTTGGAAATAAGTATGACTCGAGCCCAGTCTAATATCTACTAAGTAAACTACATGACTAAACTAATAGACTAATCGAAAGGGTAAGGAAAACTACCTAAGTCTGAGTCGATATATATATATATATATATATATATATATATATTAGTCAGTGACCCGCCTCAATAGTATCATATACGATACAATATATATAATAAGACATTCTCGAGTCAAGAGTGCAGATCTAACATCATAATTATATCTCGTACGGTAAATCCATCGTACAGCATCCCAAATCTGGGTACGGGTCGAATATCACATATAACACAACATCCATATGGTATCATCATCACATATCATGAACTGGGGGTACTAATCTAAGGTCTAGTACATACGGATACCATCAACAAATAAATATGCGTGTGTATGAAAACACATCGCTCAACGACCCTCTAATATCATGTCGTATCTCATAATATGAACCAAGTCATATCACCGATCTCATGGCATCATGCCCAATCACATCGACTCATCTCTAAGTACCATATACTATCCTCAACAATATGTATGTGTGTGTGTGCGCGCGCGCGCATACATACTTACATACATATATGTGTGTATATATATATATGTATATATCCCCATATACGCACAAGTAAAACAGATGTATGCGTGTTTGTGTGCATGAGTGTAAACTTCATTCTAAGGTTCACGACTATAACTAACTAACGACACTATCAACAAATTATACTAAACTTTAATCCATGATCTCCTAAGATCTTACTTGCTAACTATCCATGTTTCACGTAATACATTTTCATATATATATATATATATATATATATATATCATAGGCTACACTACGAACTGCGGGGGTGCTATACGCCATCCACCCGACTTCCCCCGTAGATATATATCTACTCACCTTGATCCTCGCTTGCCGAAGTCGATGTCGCCATCCTCTTCTTCATCGTCCGAAGTCCACGTGAGAGTACCTACATTGCACAACATATCGTATCACATTAAAATATGATTCAATCCAAAACGCCACGCGAGATGCCTATAGCTTAGAACATATCGCCTATGCGTACGAAACAATCACAAATCCCTCTTCGTTGACGTACAAACGTCCAACGATCGAATCCGTGGTTCGAATACCAAAACCCAAGTTTTTGAAATTAGAAATCACACAAAGTCACAAAACATAACCAGAAACTTGGAAAACTTGCTCCAGATTTTACCCTATGTTGAATTAGCCAATTTTGCATATAGGGGAGGTCTAATTATCAGATTATTTAGCTTTCCACAAAATATCACAGCCTAACTCCAAAATATGGCCGCAAATTGCGTCCATACCCATTAAATCTGTGGCCCAGGTAAGGTTATAGGGGCTCGGGTTTCAGGGGTAGTCTTCTAGTCACCTGCACATATCACTATAATTGCTAAATAATTTTCAGGACCACCGGGTGAAAGCAGATCTCAAAACTACACCACAATTCCTACACAATTCCGATATCGGGGTTTCTAAGTTTGTGAATTGGGGTTCCAGTCTCTGTTTTAGTTCAATATACAATCACTACAGGGGTTTGTGGCCTCTACTAAACCTCAATTACACTATCACAACTCAAACAAATCCCTAACCTTATCTTGGAATTTTCCAAGCTCACAAAACTACACAATATCGATTCTAAACTTAAATAGATGTTAAAGTAAATGAAAAACTATTCTAATGGTGAAGGAAATACCTCATTTGGCAACTTAAGAAATTTCTTGAGTTGCCCCAAGTGCTCAAAATCCTAGTTTTCTTGGTTCAAAATGCTTGTAGTGAGCTTGTGCACATTTTTAGTGAAGGGGAGATGTTGTTTTGATGTGGGATTGAGGATGTTTTGAGGAGGTAGAGGAGGGAGGGAAAGAGAGCTGCCATGAGAGGAAGAGGAGGGGAAAAAGATGAAGGAAATAATGAAGAATAAACAAATGAGTGCCATGGTCAAAGACCCCTCACCTCTCTCTCTCTCTCTCTTCTCTCTCTTGCCCATACCCAGTATTCTAATCTCATTTTTTTTTCTTTTCTTTTCCTTTCCCTTTTCATTTTAAAACAAATCCAAGATCGAAAAAGAAAAGCCATGGTAGAAAAATGTAACAATGTGAAATATGACATGGTGCATGTCATGTGCACAAAACAAGCTTAATGCACGATTAGTGATATTTAATCGCAATCAGCATTAAAATGGAATATAATTAATCATAAAGAATTTATAATTTGCTTAAATTATATAAAACACCCTCATTTCAGTAATTCCTATAATTTTCCAAATATTTTCCAATTTATCGGTATATATTTATACCGCATCATTAAAATATTCATAATATTTATTATTTAATTATATAAATTCCCAAAAATAATATTTTATTGTTCTGAAATGTTACAGTCTTCCCCTCTTAAATAAATTCGGTCCCCGAATTTAAATTTAAACCCCTCAAATACTAAAACATTTCAGTAAAAAAATCAAGTCGTCGGGGCTCCGAAATCATAAATACATAAAACACATCGTAGCGCAATGCATGCACATGAAAAATGAGTATATAAACCAAAATCAAAACTCCGTCAAGCATCCCGCAATTATCGGAGTTATGGTGAAGACACAAATGTCAAAGTCCAATACGAAAACTAACATGATATACATCAAACTATACATGTAAACATCTTTGTAAATTTGGCAAAACATATGAAAGAAATGCATGCCAAATCTTTTCAAGTTGCTGTGCATTGCGCGTATCACGGCATAGTGGCGGATGTTTATTATGAGAAAATAACTATATATATGTATACCCTTTGTTTAACATACACGTCCCGCCGTTTTGAAATAATTTAGAAGGGTTTCCTTGTAAAATGTTTCGTGTCATCTCGGACACGTAGGTAAATACTGAGACTATAGATCCTTTTTGGAAATCCCTTAGATAACAATCAATGCATGCAAAAATATACTCATGTACTGTCCTCGGACTAGTCCTGCTCACCCACTATACCACATAGTAAATATCATAAAACATACTGTTCCAAAAGAAATCAATCCCAAAATGTGTATAAGGATGCCACGTGCGTCTGGTGCGCCGGGAAATCGAAATCAATAAATGTGCCATATATGTGCACAGAAACAAAATCTAAGTGCAATGGGTGTGCACGAAAACACCTGTCAAGGACAACGGTGTGTGCCTGACAACAATATCAGGTGCGTCTGATATGAACGAAGAATCTCGATTTAGTGCATCTGGTGTGCACCAAAATCGCATCAAGCGCGTCAAGTATGCGCAAGAATCCAAATCAAGTGCACAAGGTGCACAAAAACAAATATCGAGTATCACAATCGAAATCGACGGTATACAACACATCTCAATCCAAATCAGGCATACCGTGGTATATAATCTCACAATCATGTGCATCAGCGTGCACAAAATCGAATCAAAATACTAAAAGTGCATGAAACTATGCCGAAAGCATAAGTCAAATCACATGCATACCATAGGCATGAAATCAAATAAACATCTCGAATGACATCAAATCGAAGTCAAATGCAACTGTGGTGCACAAAATCTCAATCATGCGAATAAATCGCCCAAAATACCAAAATCCAAAATGACGGAAACAGTTCCGCTCTGGCACATCCTCTAAAGATCTCTGGCCAACTATCATGGTCACTCATAACATGTCTCGTCGACGATGCTGAACTTTGGTCTGCTGGGTGTGCACAATATGACCACTCCTGGGTCCAAGTCTTCTCATATAGTATTCCAGAAAGGTTCTGTCAAGATCACTCCCAAATCTCGTTTCTGCTGAACTGCCCGGAAGTCATCATCCTTTACTAAATCTGTTTCTTATTCCGGAACGGCTGCATACTCATCATGACTCCTTCTGGAAGATATATCCATATACAACGCCTCTACATGCGTATCACATCTCTGATGTCAACTGAGTGGAACGTCATCTCGTCGAAAGCTCGTACGAACCTATTACTCCACTTTTCTCTAATGTCGATTGATTCGGACTCGTCTCTTCTTGGCTGCATGGAATGCGCTCCAACGGCTATACTCATATCTGGAGTCTCCCAAGCATTGTATCCCATCATATGATATCTGAACGACGTTGAACTTTTCGATCGATTCGTCATAGTCCCATAATTCCCCGAGAGCTCAACTCTTGAGTACAGTTTAATAACATCAAGTACATGCCACAGTACCTATGGACTAACCGTAGAAGGGCAAACCCAAGCCTCATTAATGGCACCGCGGAACTGATGCAAACCCTAAGGTTCCAAAGCTTTCCTATGGTCATTATATCGAGTTAGGGTTTCATTCTTCTAGAGGGTTCACGGAATTACTTGCATGTTTTTCCGAATACTTTAAATTTGGAAAATGGGTTTCTGACATTCGATTGTTTTCCTTTGACTCCCAACGTACCTGCGTGAAGTCTTCTCAAGCTGGAATCAATCAATCTGATGAGCTCGTATCGGGGTATGCAATGAACCACATGTCCGAGTCATTCCTCCTTGGGTGACTAGCGATCTTCTATCATATCTCTAAGTATAACTCGTACGGCATTAGTTTCAAACATCTGGGGTGATATCTTGTCATTCGCAACAACAACTGGCTCATTTGTCCGCACACTGAGCAGTGCCTCAATCATCAAGAATACTCGGTGCATTGACGGTCATCACATTTTGGCTGGCCTCTAGCAGTGGCCTAATCCTCTGGTGCTAATCTGTACGTTCGAGAAATTTGTAAAAGCAACCCATCAAACGCTCATGGCGTGAAAACATAATAAAACGACATATCTATGCAATCGTGTGTCGCCGGAATTACACCCTGGTCAATCCTCGTCCGTGATGAGCTCGTGCTGACCGCAACTCTCGCCGCAACTCTCTCTGCCCGTGTAATCATGGCAGCAAAACCATAAACCGATATCGATGAGGATAGATAATAGGAATGAATATAATACTGTGCAAGCAAAATGTACATCCTAAGGCTTCTTAAAAGGAGTAGCGTATCATAAGTATGCCGCGGAACATACCCACAGTACGTCACTCTACTTAAGTCACATACTCCATCAAACAAGGTCAACCTACGCGACGAAAGTTCGGGTCTAATACCCCCTCAACCAAGTCTAAGGTCTGTAAGGTCAAGCCTAGGTTCCTAATATATATACACCCTAGACTCCGCATAGTCAAACATAGACTCGAACAAAGGTTAAACCTAGTGCTCTGATACCAACTTTGTTATGACCCGAAATGGCACGTGAATGGCACTTGAACTATATGAAGTCTATAGGATCCCATCTAATTCAAGTAAGCCAAAAAAATCCCAGAAATCTAAACCATTTGAAAGAAGTAAGTGAAGGAAAACTTGTTTTAAAGTTTGCATATAATCATTTTGAAAAGTCGTAGTAAACCTTTTTAAAACATCAAGTCTTTTCCGAAAATTTCGGCAGTCTCCTTTGTAAATACTGGCCCCAAACGGGTACAACATATGAAATATATATAAAGGCATCCCCAAGCGGGAGCTAGCTATTCGCCAATTGGCGTTCACAACCATACAAGCAATATAATATATAACGCCGAAGAGCGAGGATCAAAACTCAACAGGAAAACCAATATCATCAAGAAAACCATAATAATACAAACGTGGCTCTAAGGTCAAAAGAATATACGCTGGTCTTCTAAGTCTATAAATTAATACAAGTCTGGTTGATGGAGTTAATAGATACAACTGAAATATAATAAAAGGTACAATGGTGGTCACGATGCAAGTGAACCCACCTACCAAAGCAATCACCCGGAATGAAGTAGTGTGCCAGCAAAGCCGCCAAGAAAACCTGTACGGCAAACCTGCAAGAAACTGTGGCACAACGAGGGTGAGTTGCCAACTCGTCAGTAAAAAACATCACCGAGCAGAAATCGCATGTATTACTCAATCTTAGGTCATACGATAGTAATATCCTCAAATAATAAAGCCTGAAGCATAATTAATGGCAAGGGTAAATATTTATACATAAGTATAATACCGAGTGCTCATGTCAGTGCCTCAGGTAGCAACATATCATAAATATGATGTACAAATGCATGAAAACAGAAAAATAAGAAAACTGTTTTCTTATCTCAGTGAGATTTATGTATAAAAATCGAAGTATCATCAATGAAATCAACAGAGAATCAATGTCTAGCATCGACACAAAATATAAATCTCGATATATCAATATCTCAGGCTCCGGCAATCCGGACTGACCTATATCATCAAATCTCAATATCTCAGGCTCCAGCAATCCAGACTGGCCTATACTTCGTATCCTCCGGATATCCGTCGAGTCACAAAAAAATTATCGGTCGGTAGTGCTTCCCTTCTAGGCTCAATGCCATCATCTGCGACCATCTTGCCCCGGAGTACCGCACCAGGTCCACCATGCACCCACAGATGGTTTCTTCTCCTCCTCGAATTGGGTGTATGATATCGCTCAAGAGCAGAGAAAACTCATGGTGGACATCCCTCAAATCATATCATGAGAAAACCGTAATTTTATCTTTAGAAATGATAATCAGTTTATAAAATCCTTGCGGTTTCTCCAAATCCATAAATCTCATGGAAATCCGAAATCTTAAATCACGATGTCAATAGACAGTGAATACTGGCATAAAGCTCTATAATATTTCATGACAAACGAATGTATAAATGCATGAAGTATCTCAATAATAAATGCAATATCTAATCTAGCACAGTAATGATATATCAGAACTATCAGCTAGCAAGCGATATCGACGAATTAATATTTTCTAAAGTGTACGTGACATGGCAATTACCGATGATCATGTGTGTGAGCCGGCAAGCAAGTGGTCATAGACATACGCATAATCGGTAATGGTGCTGGTGTCCTGATAACATGGGTTCAATATAACAATAAAAACACATTTAAACATGCAATGCGATGCGAATAGCAAGAATATACAGAAAATGAATAATAAATGCAACAATAAGGAATCTACATTAATATACACGAGTCATACAGTTTGGCATTGAAATAGCACGAATCGTGGTGTTTAGAAAATTGGGTTACTATGTTTTTAAGAAAAGGTTCGTCTTTTGAAATATTCGTAGTATCCCTTGGTCTGTCTTTAAAATACTCACGATTCGTTAGTTTTGGAAATAAGTATGACTCGAGCCCAGTCTAATATCTACTAAGTAAACTACAGGACTAAACTAACAGACTAATCGAAAGGGTAAGAAAAACCACCTAACTCTGAGTCGATATATATATATATATATATATATATATATATATATATATATATATATATATATATATATATATATATATATAGTAGTCGGTGATCCCGCCTCAATAGTATCACGTACGATACAATATATATAATATGACATCCTCGAGTCAAGAGTGAGGATCTAATATCATAATTATATCTCGTACGGTAAATCCATCGTACGGCATCCCAAATCTGGGTACGGGTCGAATATCACATATAACATAACATCCATATGGTATCATCATCACATATCATGAACTGAAGGTACCGATCTAAGGTCTAGTACATACTGGTACCATCAACAAATAAATATGTGTGTATATGAAAACACATCGCTCAACGACTCGCTAATATCATGTCATATCTAATAATACGAACCAAGTCACATCACCGATCTCGTGGTATCATGCCCAATCACGTCGCCTCATCTCCAAGTACCATATATTATCCTCAACATTATGTGTGTGTATACATATACTCACATATATGTATGTATGTATGTATGTATATGTATATGTATATATATATATATTCCCATATATGCACAAGTAAAACAGATGTATGCTTGTGTGCGTGCGTGAGTGTAAACTTTATTCTAGGGTTCGCGACTACAACTAACTAACGACACTATCAACCAATTATACTAAACTTTAATCCATGATCTCCTAAGATCTTACTTGCTAACTATCCATGTTTCACATAATACATTTTCATATATATATATAGGCTACGCTACAAACTGCGGGGGTGCTATACGCCATTCACCCGACTTCCCCGTAGATATATATCTACTCACCTTAATTCTCGCTTGCCGAAGTCTATGTCGCCATCCTCTTCTTCATCGTCCGAAGTCCACGTGAGGGTACCTACATGGCACAACATATCGTATCACATTAAAATCTGATTCAATCCAAAACGCTATGCTAGATGCCTATAGGTTACAACCTATCGCCTACGCATACGAAACAATCATAAATCCCTCGTCATTGACGTACAAACATCTAACGATCGATCCGTGGTTCGAATACCAAAACCCATGTTTTTGAAATCGGAAATCACAAAAAGTCACGAAACATAACCAAAAACTTGGAAAAGTTGCTCCAAATTTTACCCTATGTTGAATTAGCCAATTTTGCATATAGGGGAGGTGTAATTATCAGATTATTTAGCTTTCCACAAAATATCACAGCCTAACTCCAAAATATGGCCACAAATTGTGGCCATACCCATTAAATCTGCGGCCCAGGTAAGGTTATAGGGGCTCAAGTTTCAGGGGTAGTCTTCTGGTCACCTGCACACATCAGTATAATTGCTAAATAATTTTTAGGATCCCCGGGTGAAAGCAGATCTCAAAACTACACCACAATTCCTACACAATTCCGATATCGGGGTTTCTATGTTTGTGAATTGGGGTTCGAGTCTCTGTTTTAGTTCAATATACAATCACTACAGGGGTTTATGGCCTCTTCTAAACCTCAATTACACTATCACAACTCAAACAAATCCCTAACCTTATCTTGGAATTTTCCAAGCTCACAAAACTACACAATATCGATTCTAAACTTAAATAGATGTTAAAGGAAATGAAATAATATTCTAATGGTGAAGGAAATATCTCATTTGGAAACTCAAGAAATTTCTTGAGTTGCCCCAAGTGCTCAAAATCCTAGCTTTCTTGGTCCAAAATGCTTGTAGTGAGCTTGTGCACATTTTTAGTGAAGGGGAGATAATGTTTTGATATGGGATTGAGGGTGTTTTGAGGAGGTAGAGGAGGGAGGGAAAGAGAGCTTCTATGAGAGGAAGAGGAGGGGAAAAAGATGAAGGAAATAATGAAGGATAAACAAATGAGTGCCATGGTCAAAGACCCCTCACCTCTCTCTCTTCTCTCTCTTGCCCATACCCAATATTCTAATCTCATTTTCTTTTCTTTTCTTTTCTTTTCATTTTAAAACAAATCCAAGCTTGAAAAAGAAAAGTCATGGTTGAAAAATGTAACAATGTGAAATATGACATGGTGCATGTTATGTGCACAAAACAAGCTTAATACACGATTAGTGATATTTAATCGCGATTAGCATTAAAATGGAATATAATTAATCGTAAAGAATTTATAATTTGCTTAAATCATATAAAACACCCTCATTTCAGTAATTCCTATAATTTTCCAAATATTTCCCAATTTATCGGTATATATTTATACCGCATCATTAAAATATTCATAATATTTATTATTTAATTATATAAATTCCCAAAAATAATATTTTATTTTTCTGAAATGATACACTTATAGTATTTCCATTATATGCGTAGTGTCCTAATTAGCCATCTCATTGCATCGCATCGTGTATATATATATATATATAGAGAGAGAGAGAGAGAGAGATAGATACATAGATACATAGATAGATATGATATCATCTCATAGGATACTTGCACCATTACCATTGGTTCCTGTTACACGTGCACTATTTATGCGAACACACACGCCATTGGTAATTGCTATGTCACGAACACTATAGGACCTGCTTAGATTAGTATCGAAGATATTTGCATCATACATGATATTTAAACTGGCAGTTGTATTTTCCATCTAATAAAGATTGACACTAAGGATTGCTAGTCGTACATATACCGCATTTCATCATCATTCATACATAATTTTCTAGTTATAATCGCATTTCATGATATGGATACCATAGACATTATCATTTTCCTACATAATCATGTATTGTTATTCTTCTTGAGAATTTCTGGATTTCGGAGAAAACCACAAGAATTTATAAATTTATTATCCTTTTTAAAATATGCAAGTTGCGGTTTTCTCGTGATGTGATGTGTGTGGCTTCCACCATGAGTTTTCTCGGTTCTTGAGCAGTATCATATACCCGATTCGAGGAGGGGGATGCACCGTCTGCGGGTACATGGTGGAACCGGTATGGTACCTCGGGGCAAGAAGATCGCAGATGATGGCGTTGAGCCCGGCAGGGGAGCACTACCTACCGGTTATTTGTGATGCGGCGGATATCCGGAGGATACCTACCGTAGTCGTATGACTTGATGATATGGGCCGATCCGGACTGCTGGAGCCCGAGATATTGAGATATTGAGATTTGATATACAGAGATATTGAGATATTGAGATTTCAGATATAAATGTATTGAGATATCGAGGTTTGAGATACAGAGATATGAGATATTGAGACGTTGAGATATCCATATTTTTTGTCGATGCTTGACACGGATTTCTATTGATTTCATTGATATTACTTCGGTTATTTCACAGGAGATTTCTAAGATTAAAAAAATTAAAGATTTTCTCATACCAAATATACACAGGTTTCATGTTGATTATGCATTCACATTGCATACATATTAGTGCATTGCATCATATTAGTATATGCGTAGCTTGTGACGCATTTGCATGCAAACTTACGATAGCCTTATTAGATGTTACTTACTACTCACGAGTTGGCAACTCACCCCCGTTGTGCCACAGTATCTTGCAGGTTTGACCCGTCAGCACAGTAGTGGAGGGCATACCTTCTCTTCTGTTTCGTTGCACCGACTTACAGCTTGCGCACAGGTGGGTTTTCGGAGGATTTGCTTTTGCTCCCACCATGTATTTTTATTTGTATCCAGCATACTCCATCTACCCTTGTATATTGGGCTAGAAGGTAGGACTTGAGACTTGTATTTATGGTTTTGGTGTCGATGCACACTTGAGCCGACGTGTTGTTTTTCTACTTTCCCACTTTCATATATTTGTTTTCGCATTTGATGATATATATTGTATGTGGTTGTTGATCAGTCGAAAATATTGTATATTTTAGCCGGCAATTTCCCCATCTTTTGCATACATTTAGAAGTGTTCGGTATTCATATTTCACATATTAGCAAATCAGTCGTAAAATACCAGATTGCATGTATTAGACTTTTAAACCGACACTTTAAGGGAAATTAACCGCATTTCATGGCATCACATCATTTCTGTATTTGCGCAACACTTGTCTTGGGTCTGTGCAGGAAATACGGAAGAAAAGCAAAAGAGTTGATCAAAAATACGCCAACTAAATCATTTCAGATCTGGTAGCAATTCAGATGGAGAAATACAAATCAGTATATCAAAAGAAGGCCCATGAGACATCCCAAGACTGTACCAGAAATATCAAAGCCCAAGGCCCACAAGTACCCGCGGATCCGCGGCAGGAGCTTGATTGCGCCGCGGATCCGCCACGCTTCTGCCACGTCATCGCTTCATTTTTAGTGCAGATTGCTTTTCTCAGGGCCCACATGCATTTCTGATACGTCAAATTCCATAATTCTCCAGAAGCTACTGCCAGATCAGCATAGAAGATTAAGCAAGGCTAATCTCAATTAAGCTCCTAACTAAGCTCTTCTAGAAGCCCCCTCCTAACTAATCACATCTAGAAGCTTCTCCCCTAACTAACTTTTGGAGGGAAATTTGAATTTCCTCAACAAACTTTAGGAGGGAAACTTAGAATTTGAAATCCTAGATCTAGGGTTTAGATGGCTATAAATAGGAACCTAGATCTAAGGGTTGAGGAGGGTTATTAATCATTAGTTAGTTCTTCATTAGTTAAATAATCTCTCATTCCCTCTTTCATCATCTTCTTCCACAAGTCTAGTGACAAGGCTTGTGCGAAACCCTAACCCTAATTCACTCCAAATCCAAGATCTTGAGTACCAAATCAAGTGAGAAGCCTTCAACCTTTTAGAAGCCGAGCCGATCTTCAATCGGGCAAGTGATCCAAGCCGATCCGCGATCCACGGAGACGAGCGAAGCCAAATCGACGATCAAGTTCTTCCTCTTGTAGTTCTTGAGCGAATGTAACTAAATTGTTGATATAAATAAAAGGTGAAATTCTTTAATCTTGCTTTCTTTTAATTCTTGCATCATGATTAGATCTCAATTTGTAATTGTTGCTCTTGTTGTGATGTGTGAGTGAAACTCCGCTCGTTAAGGAGTCGAGACGATAAATAGAATGATGATGTAACAAATCTTAAAACGATTTTTAAGTCCTACGAGTTTTGTAAACCCTAGCAAGTTCAAGAATCGATGACCTAGTTTCGTTGCGATGCTTTCTTAATTGTGATCGCTCGAAATTAGGGATCTACAATCGTTTCTTGAATTTACTAGAGGCTAGAATATGAATGATATCGATAAAAGAACAAGGGATGAGATGAAACCCTAGTTTCACAAGAAATCCCTAATTCTTGTCGATCATCATTGTGCTAGTATCAATTCATCGAAGGATAAGAATACGTAATCTCTAGATTTCATCACTTCTATAGATCCGATCGATTCCTACGAGCCTCATTTCGATTCTTGAGATTTGGTTTGGAAAAATCAACAAACTATCAATTCTTGATTCTATCTTTTTCTTGTTATTAGATCTAGATTTTTCTCATTCTTGAACTTCAATTTTAAATCATGAATTGTTTTGTTTTCTTTTCATTAAAGTTTCGACTCATCTAATTCAAAAGACGAACAATTACACTGTCCCTGTGGACGATCCGCACTCACTTACAATCTACAATCCGACACCGTAGTTGATTGCGGTCAAATAATTTTTGGTTGTGATTTCTTTACAATTTTCATACTACACATCAAGAATTCTATTCAATCAAATAGCGCCGTTGCCGGGGATAGTGCGCTAATAGTTTGTATTTTGAAATTTGAGTTGAACAATTTATTCCATCACAATTCTTAGATCTAAACTCGTGCAAACACTAATACGAGTGTTGTGATTTGATTGCGAGGGAATCTGGAATCATTGGAGCCGTGGAGAAATTTTTCTGTATAATCCAGAGAGCTCCTGAGGTGAACAGAAACCAATCCTAAAAATTTGGTGCTGTGATTCCTTGATCGGACCGCGTTTCCGCGGCTAAAGACCCTCATCCGCGGCGGATCCGCCGCAGTTCTAACTCCTCTCTGCATCAAGTTTGTTCTGTGAGTCCCTCACTTTCTTATCTCTTACCTCATCTGCTCCAATAACAATTTTGCTGCAGGTTTCTTTGCAAATAATCGCAGCACCGCAAAAGCAAAATAAAATTTGTGCGTGTTTTTGATTTTTGGTTGTTTGCATATTAATACGGAAATTTAAGGGGCACGACCAAATCCAAATTAGGTGGGGAGTTCATTACCCTTCCTAGGCCCCGAAAATCGCAAAACTTGCATCCGCATTGACCCACATTAACTAAAAAATATCTAGAGATGACTCTAAGGACCGTCGCGCTCAATTAGGACAAGAGAAGGCCGTGGGTAATTCATTGCTTATCCGCGTTTTCTTGTGGTGCCTAAGGCGAGTGTGTCTAAGGCTAGTGGTTTTTAATTAGGCCCACTACTTACGTAGTGGAGTACCTTCCCACTTACCTGGCACTTATCCGGCTACAGGGGAACAAAGAGGCAGTGGAGGATTTATCCTGCGACTTGTCTTTTGGCAGTTAGGAGCGGTCTAGAGTTTGACCTAGGTGACCACTAGATTTTAGGGTTTTGTGTGTTGCATTTGTTTTGTTGCATCATTTTTTTCAAAAATCCATATCAATTTTCAAAGAAAACACCGCATATATCATTTCCCCTAATTATAAATTCACGCTGCCACTTGTACTAACCCTTTTTAGTGCAAGATGGGCTGGACAACAGGTTTCTAGTGCCCGTTAAGTCCGCGTCCCTTTTGATCGACCCTAAAGTCGGTATTTCTACACTTACCTTTTCTTTACCCACCACCACACCCACATAGATGGATCCACCTCCATCGAACTTCTTTTCCACTACCCTGCCGCCGTCCGTTGGTGCGCAGAATCCACCTCGCATCTCTCTCCAGGAGAGATGCTATCCTACACGAGGCCCACTTTCCACTTTTCTTTCCACACCACCAGCCAACGGGGAAAATTTTCAAATAAAACCTCAATACATCAACCTTCTACCAAAATTTCACGGTCTCGAGTCTGAAGACGCATACGTGTTTATCACGAAATTTGAAAATGTATGCGCAATGATAGGTACTTCACAGCTTTCTGTGGATGCTTTCCGTCTACGTCTTCTCCCATTTACCTTGTGCGATTTAGCCGAGAAGTGGCTATATAACACTACCGCACATTCCATTTCAAATTGGGACGAATTCGTCAAAGCATTTCTTAAGAAATTCTACCCACATCAAAAGACAGCTCGAGTCCGTAGCGAAATCTATCAATTCACCCAGCTTCCAAATGAAACATTTTCAAAATGTCTTGACCGCTTCAAGGATCTGTTAGTCCAATGTCCTCATCACGGCATCCCGAGATGGGAACTGTGCCGAATCATTTATGAGGGCATTACTCCTTACACAAGACAGACCCTTGAATCCATGTGTCAAGGCAATTTTATGACCAAAGATGATGGGGAAGCCTGGAACTTTCTAGAAGATTTCGCTGAAAAATCTTTACAGTGGGAGGGTGTGAGTCAATCATCTAGGGATGGCAATGATATTTCCATAGAAGTTAAAGCTGACATTGCAGCTATCAATAAGAAACTCGAGAATATGGAAAATAAATTTTTAGCCGCCGCCCTAAGTCAAATATCACTCTCCAAAACTGTATGTAGATGCTGTTCTGATCCGTCTCACTTGACGGAAGAATGTCCGTTTCAAGGTCATGAGCATACCAATGCCGCATTTCAAAGACCTAGAAACGATCCATCTTCCTACACATATGATCAAGGTTGGAGGAATCACCCTAACTTTGCTTGGAACCAATCCCAATTTCAAAACACGGTTCCAACCCAAAACAATTTCCAAGGGGCCCCTCCACCACAACAGCACCCACAACTTCAATTGAGTCAGCACCCCTTCCAAGCACAAAACTTTCAAAATCCGGCCAACACTTTTGCACTGTCTAGTCCTTTGCAATTGACCGGTACAGATAATACCTCTGCACTAGCACAAACCTTGGATACTTTCATGAAACAATCCATCCAAGGGACGGCAAGTTTGCAATCTTCCGTCGAGAATGTAATGAAGATCATTATCTCTCAAAATGAGAACATCAAATCGATGGACGAACAAATTGCACAACTAAAAGCCGAAATGAGTGCACAAGAGAAAGGGAAACTTCCAACTCAACCTTTACCAAATTCTAGCTATTCACATCATGTGGATGAGATCACGTTGAGATCTGGAAGAGTGCTTGACCCTCAAGTTGGGGAAGAGTTTGATGATACTAATAAATCAATCAATAACACCCCGGCTGAGACCTTTCCTTCCACTTCTACTTCTAATTCTAACCCCAGTTCTTCTACCCCACCATCTTCTTCCGAGCCTATTCTTCGTTTCCCAAAAGGCTCGCCACTACAGCCCACCTCTTTTACCCCTCCACGGACGATCCCCACTTCTATTCTGGGATCGGTTCCACACCCACTTCCTTCTCCTATGATGGACCCAGCGCTTATTGCTAAAGCACCTTATCCTAATCGGTTAAAGGCTAACACACCAAGTCCACATATGGAGAAGATTATGAACATTTTTAAGTAAGTAAACACCAACATCCCTCTCCTAGATGCCATCCAACAAGTTCCTTCCTATGCGAAAACTCTTAAGAACTTGTGCACTAGGAAGAGGAAGACTCAAGCGCCCAAAAAGATATTCATGGAAAAAACAATAGACACGGCTTTCCCCCAACAATTACCGAGGAAACGTAAGGATCCAGGATATCCTACTATCTCCGTTTCTATTGGGGAAAAACACATCAACCGTGCTCTACTAGATCTTGGCGCTAGTGTTAACTTGCTTCCATACTCAGTTTATGAGCAATTAGGAATCGGAGAGTTAAAGCCAACCAATTGCACTCTCCAGATGGCTGACCGATCAATCACCAAACCTAGGGGTGAACTGGAGGATGTGTTAATAAAAATCGGAGAATTTATATTCCCGGTAGATTTTATTGTAATTGATACACAACCTATAGCGAACCCACGGAATCAAATTCCGGTGATTTTAGGTCGCCCCTTTTTGGCCACTTCCAATGCTATTATCAACTGTCGTAATGGTTCTATGACCCTATCTTTCGGGAATAGGTCAATAGAGCTGAACATTTACAAGTTGGGAAGTGTACCCTCCGAACCTATTGCTCAGGTATGTTCTGTCGACATAATGGATGTCGACAGCAGCGAGTTTGATGATCCTCCTGATATTGATCTAGACTCTTTTCATACGTTATTGTTTGACCCAACTATGTATCATACACATACGGACTCTTCCACCGAAATGTCCGGGTCAACAATTAACACGGATTATGAACTGATTTTAGAGTCTGAAGATCACCCCGCACTTTGTGATGACATTATTCATCGGGGTATAGATGGAACTTTTGAGGAAATCTTCGCTGATGAACTCGCATTTTTGAATGACACGGGTGTTGAGAGGGATCATCTCCCTATCAATGAAATTGAACCTCCACCCCTTCTTTTGAACTGTAAAAAGAATGCGAGTAATCCATCATATTCACTGCATCGTCTCTCCAAAATGAGACGCACACACATTCTATTCCACCACTTAACCTTTCCCCACTTCTTCTTCCACCAACCCGAGCACTGCATTGATAAAATTTTTGAATGGTTGGTGTTAACATTTGGTCTTTGCAAAGCTTGGCATCGACTATTGATTTTTGACCCCCTCATATGATTTTTCAAAAGATTAACATTGCATAACTCAAGTTTGGGGGGGTACATGTTTTTCTGGCTCCTAAAAAGAATTTTTACAAAATGATGAGCCAAAAATAAGTTTGGGGGAGGTTCTTCACTTATATATTTTGCCCCCACTAATAATTCCTCCCAGACTTACAGGTTTTTTTTGAGATTTAGCGGAAAGCAACAGTGAAGACACTGTTGAAAACAAGTTTAGGGGAGCTTTGTGCTTATTTTTGCATCATTTGCATATCACTTTGCATAAGCACAAAACATTTTTTTTTTGAAAACCATAAAAATTTAAAATTTTCAAAATTATAAAAATATTTTTTGTACATAAATAAGATAATGAAAGTTTAGATAGTGAAAAATTACATCCATGAGATTAGAAAAATTTAAGAAAACTAAGAAAATTAGAAGTTTTCTTATACGAACTAGTAATAAGTAGTTATGAGCCGTTGTCCCAAGGGTTAGTAAGATGAAGGACGTCACTAATCTGAGGATAAAAATAATTCTGAAAAATAGTTTCTATTCTGGAAGCCAAACATTTTGAACGTTGATACCCTGCTATTCGCACTTACACACGTCTTAAAGCCTGGGATAGTAGAGGATACCTTGAAATGCTCTTGTCTTAAAGCCAAAAGTATGAAGGAAATAAAAAAAATGGTGAGAAAAATGGACACTGGTTTTGTTATCACTGAGGAAAAAAAAATATAGCGAGGATGCCTCTTCGTCTAGTGCCCTAAGGCCAACTGGTCTGGGAGTCACTGCTATACCTAAGGTGGTGCAAGACGAGGAAAATACACCAAATAAGCAAGCACATGAGTAATCGGTCGGTTAGTACCTCAAGAAGTATTAACGGTCGCATGAAAGTGTGTGAGCTCATCAAAATTAAAAAGTACTGAGGCTGATGGGCAAGAGTATGATAGCTTGAATTGAATTCTCCGGGTGTAGGGATGTCTTTACACACACGCAGGGTTATATGATCGATGTTTGGAATAAAGATAGGAATGAAGAATAAGACGATGTTTTATTGAGGGAGGACGTGATTTCTGACATCTTTTCATGACCATTAAGATAGGGCTCATGACAACCGAAAAGCTAGCTTAGTTGGAAACCCTAATTTTCGAAGCTTTTCTTTTACAATTCTTTTCTTTAAATGTAATATTCATGATCTTCCTTTTATTATTGGATTTTGTGGGTGCAATCCGCTGAAAACCCTCAGGAGACAACACTCCTCCTACTAGGGACACCTAGAGGTTTAAAGGCTTGTTGCACGTGCTAAGTGCAATCGTGTTGCCTACGAAAGTGTGCTAGTTAGCTTTTCTCTTTCTTTATTTTCTCCTTCTCTTTTTAATAAAACATTCGCTCGATACGATCGAAATTAAGTTTGGGGGTATTTGATTAGTCGAAAATATTGTATATTTTAGCCGGCAATTTCCCCATCTTTTGCATACATTTAGAAGTGTTCGGTATTCATATTTCACATATTAGCAAATCAGTCGTAAAATACCAGATTGCATGTATTAGATTTTTAAACCGACACTTTAAGTGAAATTAACCGCATTTCATGGCATCGCATCATTTCTGTATTTGCGCAACACTTGTCTTGGGTCTGTGCAGGAAATACGGAAGAAAAGCAAAAGAGTTGATCAAAAATACGCCAACTAAATCATTTCAGATCTGGTAGCAATTCAGATGGAGAAATACAAATCAGTACATCAAAAGAAGGCCCATGAGACATTCCAACACTGTACCAGAAATATCAAAGCCCAAGGCCCACAAGTAGCCGCGGATCCGCGGCAGGAGCTTGCTTGCGCCGCGGATCTGCCGCGCTTCTGCCACGTCATCGCTTCATTTTTAGTGCAGATTGCTTTTCTCAGGGCCCACATGCATTTCTGATACGTCAAATTCCATAATTCTCCAGAAGCTACTGCCAGATCAGCATAGAAGATTAAGCAAGGCTAATCTCAATTAAGCTCCTAACTAAGCTCTTCTAGAAGCCCCCTCCTAATTAATCACATCTAGAAGCTTCTCCCCTAACTAACTTTTGGAGGGAAATTTGAATTTCCTCAACAAACTTTAGGAGGGAAACTTAGAATTTGAAATCCTAGATCTAGGGTTTAGATGGCTATAAATAGGAACCTAGATCTAAGGGTTGAGGGGGGTTATTAATCATTAGTTAGTTCTTCATTAGTTAAATAATCTCTCATTCCCTCTTTCATCATCTTCTTCCACAAGTCTAGTGACAAGGCTTGTGCGAAACCCTAACCCTAATTCACTCCAAATCCAAGATCTTGAGTACCAAATCAAGTGAGAAGCCTTCAACCTTTTAGGTGCCGAGCCGATCTTCAATCGGGCAAGTGATCCAAGCCGATCCGGGATCCACGGAGACGAGCGAAGCCAAATCGACGATCAAGTTCTTCCTCTTGTAGTTCTTGAGCGAATGTAACTAAATTGTTGATATAAATAAAAGGTGAAATTCTTTAATCTTGCTTTCTTTTAATTCTTGCATCATGATTAGATCTCAATTTGTAATTGTTGCTCTTGTTGTGATGTGTGAGTGAAACTCCGCTCGTTAAGGAGTCGAGACGATAAATAGAATGATGATGTAACAAATCTTAAAACGATTTTTAAGTCCTACGAGTTTTGTAAACCCTAGCAAGTTCAAGAATCGATGACCTAGTTTCGTTGCGCTGCTTTCTTAATTGTGATCGCTCGAAATTAGGGATCTACAATCGTTTCTTGAATTTACTAGAGGCTAGAATATGAATGATATCGATAAAAGAACAAGGGATGAGATGAAACCCTAGTTTCACAAGAAATCCTTAATTCTTGTCGATCATCATCGAGCTAGTATCAATTCATCGAAGGATAAGAATACGTAATCTCTAGATTTCATCACTTCTATAGATCCGATCGATTCCTACGAGCCTCATTTCGATTCTTGAGATTTGGTTTGGAAAAATCAACAAACTATCAATTCTTGATTCTATCTTTTTCTTGTTATTAGATCTAGATTTTTCTCATTCTTGAACTTCAATTTTAAATCATGAATTGTTTTGTTTTCTTTTCATTAAAGTTTCGACTCATCTAATTCAAAAGACAAACGATTACACTGTCCCTGTGGACGATCCGCACTCACTTACAATCTACAATCCGACACCGTAGTTGATTGCGGTCAAATAATTTTTGGTTGTGATTTCTTTACAATTTTCATACTACACATCAAGAATTCTATTCAATCAGTTGTGATCCGCCTTTGGCGAAGAGCTAGCTCCCGCTTGGGGATGCCTTATTCTTGATATATATGTATTTCTCTTGTTTGTACCCATTTCAGGGCCAGTATTTACAAAGGAGACTCTGCCGAAATTTTCGGGAAAATTTGTTGCTTTGATAAAATGTTTAATGCGATTTGTTTTGGTTAAAAATCATTTTTTATAAGTTTTTCTTCACTCTACTTCTATTTTGGTTTAGATTTCTGGGCTTTGGCTTACTTAGATTACATTACGCCTTTAGACGTTTCGTAATTTAAGTGTCAGTCACGTTCCATACCTTTGGATCGTGACAATATCACCCAATCTCAGTTCTCTACCTTCCTGTAGCCCATGTAACAGATTACATATGTGGGATCCTAATTTAGTATCTCATACCTAGGATGTAGAGGACACTGAGAAACAGTTCTTGGTAATGAACACACCCGAAGAATATACATCAATATGCTTATTCCTCAAATGGGTGGCATGAAAATCCGGATATTCCCCTATTTCCTGCTCGGAATTATAACAATTATATGTTGGAGCGGAACCAACGTTCCCTAACTCAGTATAATAAACAGGTTCGGTCAATGCGTCCATATTATTATCTTGATTAAGGCGTGACATGGTCGCTACCTGGAGAGAGAGAGAGAGAAGAAAATACTCAGCATATGCTCTTGCAAGATCAGATTGGTTATTATTTTATCTAATCAGGATGGCTCCCACTTTTTTTTTATCAAATCTTCCTTCAAACCCTAAAAGGTAAGACCAGCTGGGATTAATTACACCCAACAAGTTCGCCAATCTTTCGGCCAGACCAGTGTTGGTACTTTGAGGGAGGTTCCCCCTGCTTTCGCACAGACCTAATTAAAATAAACCTCGTTTTTCCAGGGTCGTAACCCCGTTAATACCTTTCTAGACACCTACTTGATCGGCTAATTGCAATGTGTAAAACTCTCCCAGGAGTAACTCTTACTCGCAGTAGGTATCGGGATCCAACTATTTCATAGAAGGTATGCAATCTCATTGCAAATTTCAACACTTGAAATTCCCGATAATATTTTGCCCTAGCCTCCTATGACCTTGACGGAGACCAACAAACCATAGGCTACTAGTCAAGTTCAACCCGTACATTTCATGATTGAATTAAATCCACCCGCACGACCCTAGACGGAGGCCAACAAAGTCACACGACCACCCTAATCCAATCTCATCTTATGTTACAGATAAGCACCAGTTAGCTACCGCACACTACGCCTTGACGGAGGCCAAACTACCGTAGCACGAATACTAAGTGGTACTTATCTGAAATGACGGAGGGCTAGGACAGGTTTTTAAGAAAACCCTTTGTGTAATGAACTTGATATCGTTGTAGAATCAAGTGATTTTGAAAAGGAGTGTTTTTTAGGATTGTACTAGTTTTGCTAAAGAGGTCACTCCCGATGAAGGGTTCCCGTCTTTTTTCTTATTGAATAAGGTGCTGGATATTTCATAAATACCACTATGCAAAGCAAAAACTAAAAAGCAATCAAAAGACAAAACCGAATGGGTTGTAATATCTACTAGTTTCGCTAAAGAGGTCACTCCCGGTGAAGGGATCTCAGCTCTTTCTTTATCAAATAAGGTGCTGGATATTTTGCAAGGAATACAGCTATGCAAAGAAAGAACTAGACCTACCAGTTTTTAAAACAAGATTCTGCAACATCTTTAGGTTTCTTTTTCTTTCATTAATCTCATTAATGAAATCCCATCAATTTATGCTTCCTAAGCATCACAGAAGAAACGAAAGCTACAATATTCATTATATCTCATATATATATATATAATATAAGCATTCATCTCAACACATCAAGTGATCACATCACAGAATATCAGCAGCAGAAGAACACATATGAAATATTGGATATACTAGGAATTCCGTATTTTATTTAAGCCAATAAAAAGCGTGGATTCCACGGTCGTGATGAATAGCCAAACCCACATCCCTAGACCCCTACGAGAGAGGCAAGCAATCCTACCAATTCTAGAGTTAGGAGATCCGGTCACGACTCCTCGAGATGGTCTCCCACTAAACCCTAGAACCCGATTACTTATGCTCTCCTCCTTAGGTTTATCTTAATGCGGAAAAGTAAATAATATACATAAATGGTGACATCATCCTCAACCCCGAAGTGCTCCAATAAAAGAATATTACATACAAGCTTTTACATGAATGAAAATGAAAAACTCTCATCTCACACAAAAAAAACCCGGCTATTCAAAACACGACGATCCAATATAAAATATCACATCAACATATAATATCAAATGTCATCAACGTAAGTAAATATGCGTATCCCTATTGTCGTTGAGATATCGCAACGAAAGTGGCAATACACAATATATTACAGTTACGGTCGCAGAAAAGAAAGTGAAAAATGATAACAATTGGAATCCGCAACCTTCTTAGACATCATAAACCCAATGTATCACATACTTTGGATTTCATGCCTAACCAAATGAAGTCTTTAGACATCACATGCCTAACAATTATAAACCCCGCATTTTAGTCTCGATATTGAAAACACTTTCCAATAACCTTTCGGGTAATTCAACAAGATTCCCGATAACTTGATCGAATGCTCGTCGGAAACTTTAGTAGACGGTCGCACCCCCGATGTCGTCGACGAAGTGCACTAAGGCAGAACACCGCGGCCGCGAGCACCCGAACGGATGCTTTTGGCGACGGGGTTCTCCTACAGTCACTTGGTCGGGGCTATGGGGTGTGGCTATCTAGTAAAATTACCCGGCGAGTATCCGCGTACACTACGTAATTGCGACGGTCTTTTAATCCTCATCAAAATTCCGTGGCAACCGATCAATTGAGACTAAACTGCTAGATTTATAAAATTCAAACTAGTTATCTCATAACTAATTTTGTGGATTCCAAATATTGTATCACAATCACAGATAACTAAACGATGTTACACTTTTCGATCGAATAAACAAACACCCAAAATTTCTCAAAGAGATCAACACTTGAGCGGAGTTCGAAAAGTACCCAGAACATGCCACGACTCCTATGAACCATCCGTAGAAGGGCCGACCCATGCCTCACTCATGTCGCCACGGAACTGCAGCAAACCCTAGGGTATGCCCGCAGTTCCGCGATTCAAAAAGTCGAGTTTGGGTATCGTTCTTCTAGAGGGTCCACAAAATCGCTTGCATGATTTTCTGAAGATTTTAAACTTTGAAAAAATCCAACTCTTGGAAAATTTCCAGCGAGGGAAAATATGGGTTATTGATATCCGTTCGAACTATTTAAGATCGTCTAAATAACCCAAATATATGTTAGAATTATGATTACGAAACACTCCGAATTACCTTTGCAGAAATTTAACATCACATGCAAATTTAGCAAAAACAAGCAACACCTGAAATACCAAAACCCAGAGCCTGGAACACTGTAAAAATTTCAAGCCCAGAATGCATTATAGAATCGTCCTGCTCAGTTTTCTGGCCTATGTGGCCGGCCATTTTTCAACGACGAGGGTTGAAATTTGTACTGTGTTTATGTTACATCTCATGCAACATTCTGCAGTTACTAAAATTTTTTTTTGACACCTTTAAAAATTCGACAGAAACTAGATTTTCATATCGGGTGTTTCAGAGTTGTTTCGGTTTCGTAATCCTATACACATCGTCTACTTCTCTAGCTTGGATCTGATACCACTGTAGGTTTCCGCAGGGCGGCATCAAGGTTTCGGGAGGCATCGTCCATGCCGTTTTCAAATTTTTGGCATACTAAAGAACTCTAACCCTAAAATCTTAATTAGAGATTTAGATGAACAATCAATGCAAACATCTTTACATCTAAGTGAATGAGGAATACAACCTTTATAGACCGGTCCTTCACTTCTAAAGCTCCATGTAGTAGTCCTTTCGCTCCAAGTAGTGAACACACGAACTCTAGTAAGGGTTCACATGAAGAAATGAATAACCTTGCCCGAAGTCTTCGAGGCCGAAGATGATCTATGTCGAGGAGACTCAAGCTCATGCTATCTCTTCACTAATGGTACATTAGTGAAGCAAACACCCTAAACTAAATGGCTAATATAGTAGAGGATGATGAAATAGGAATTGGGCTCACTTTAGATTAATTTTTCTCATAATGTTTCATCACCTTTTCAAAAGCTAGAAAGCTTTTCCATGAGGAAGAAGAAGATGAAGAGGAGATGAGAATGAAAACTCATGAAATGAGAATAGCAACCATGGGTGAGTTAGTGTCATACACTAACTCATGTAGAGACTTAACTATAGCTATGGATAATTGTTAGGTTAATAAATATCTCAAGCAAAACAAAACTTGTGGACTTAGTCCATGGTTCCATAAGCTTTTCCAAGCTTCAACCATTAATCCAATTTCCATCAATTTTTAATTACTCTGATAAATAAAACCCCCTCATTATATCAAGCATGGTGTCAGTCTCATACACCCATGAAGCATGTGGCATCAAGCATGACACAATAAAATGTGCATTAATATATATCACATATATACTAAAGCATAAAGTGAGAAAAAGAAATGTTTAAGTGAGCTAATATTAGTTAATGTAAATTAATGTATCACATATATAATTATATATTAAATTATTAAATCAACACTTGATTTAATAATTCGGCTATATCACATACAACCGGCTAATATCAAATGTAACAATCTATCGAATCAACACTTGATCCGATAACTCGGCTATATCACATATAACCGACCGATATCACATATCGCGAGAATAGAATGCGGTATCACATACGCGCATTAATCTTGGTCCCACACATATCACATATGTGCTCCTACTTTGTTTCGCATGAACCAGAAAACCTCTGTGTAGGACTCTAAAGACTCGCCAATACGTCGGCAGTAGGCGATGATCATATCAAACACCCACAAGCCGCAAGCGATCTGCTAAAATTAACGGCCACCCGGGTATTGAGAGATCAGAAGATCAACAAGAAAGCCTGCTCATACTCTTGCGAATCCAATCAATAACACTACCGTACAGTCCGGTCTCTTCGTCAGATATGTCGCATATCACAACCTGAGGGTGGTATAACGTCAGACCTCAATAGCCTGATAAGTCATGCCGATGCAAGGTCCATAACAGTTCGAAAAACTACTAATAACACTTACCAGTAGATCTTAGCAACCCTGGACAGGGATTTCCTGTTATGGCCAATCGAGCATAGCGCAACATCAACTCCCAATACCGGGAGAGAAGAATCCCCTCCTATCGCTCATTGCCTCCATGTGACTCGGGACTGTACCCAAAAACCACCTTTTTGCACAATCTCTTGACCATGGTATGGTGGAAATCAAAACACAGTGGGAATCACACAAGACTCTATGAAGATCTCGGGGCGACAGACAAACATGTACCAGTGTCACCAGAGAACTGCTATCTGACAATAGGTAAAATACCTTCTAGAAGTTCTCGGTGAGTCCGTCCAGTGTACCCAGTCTCCACTGAGCACCCGTATACCTTCTCTGATATCAAACACCAATGGATATGGGATCATCCATCGCCCATCATATGGGTCAAGAAGCGCATATGCTAGTCTACTCTAGAATATCGATGCCCTGTCTCGATACTCCCATGACTAGGAAAAATCTAATGATGTACTTACCGACTACCTCTGCCCCACTAGTATGATCTGCATCATAATCCCGGTAGTCAAGTACTCATCCTAAGGGCTTTATCAACAAGTAATAGAGAGACAATAAGTGTATATGTTAAGATAAAGTGCAACCAAATAGCATATTGTCATGTCGAGCAAGAAAGCCTCCATATATATGTCCAAGCATCCACTACAATATACGTCACATGTATAGAAATGGCCTCTAGGGCATACATATAACTAACAATCTCTCACTTGCACTAAGGCCATTTGTTGCAGTATCTCATACTCAACGTCCTATAGAAGTATCTCTTGGGAAATTCCTTTGTGAGTGGATCTGCTGTGTGTATCTTTTGCGTCAACTCTCCGTACCTCGATCCCTTAGAGATCAACCATCTCCATGATCGGGTGATACTTACCTCAGAATATTTCTGGATCGCTGATGGGACCGGTGTTCCAAGGACAAAGCCACAATTCCATTGTTGTCACAATAACAGTTATTGGAAGATCAATGGTAGGAACCATGTCCATCTCATGAACAAGAAATGCTCAGACAACCACTTTGGCAGCATTATTGGTAGCGATGTATTCAGCTTTTATCGTCTAGTATGTCACGGTATCTAGCTTGAAACTCTTCCAACATACCGTCCCTCTACTGAGGGTGAAGACAATGCATGTGACTGACTTTCATTCGACCTTATCATTCTGGAAGCTCGAACCAAGAACATTCATTTAGTGCTTCTCAAGTACTTAAGAATGTCCTCCACGGCTTTCCAGTGATTCTACCAAGATCCGATTGATTCCTGATCACTATACCTAGTGAGTCATCTACATTTGGTCTGGTACATAATATCGCATACATGATAGATCCTACTGCCGAAGCATAGGGTATCCCTTGCACGCGAGCTCTCTCCAAATCAGTCTCGAAAGACATCTTTTTGGAGAGAGTGATCCATGAGTAAGTGGGCCAACCACCATGCTTAGAATCTTCCATACTAAACCCCTTTAGTATGGTGTTAATGTACCTGGGTTCGGGACACTTCCAACATCCACATAGATCTATCATCGTAGATCATAATCCACAAGATGTAGTAGGTATCATCCAGATCTTCCATGAAGAATCCTCGTGATAAGAGGAGCTTGACCGAGTGTAGCATACGAAACCATTTCCTATCAAGAGTATGTCGTCTGCGTACAATACGTAGAGGAAAACCTTACTCTCTACAACCTTCTTATATATACAAGATTCATATACCTTTTTGATGAAGTCAAACTCTTTGACTGCCGCATCAAAACAAATGTTCCAACTCCGCGATGCGTGCATTGATCCTGATGGACTTAAGCATAGCTTTGAAAGTCTCAACTTTTCCATCTACACCAAGAATCTTCTCAAGATCCATTTGCTCCCAATGGGTTTTACCCCTTCAGGTGCAACATGCAAAGTCATACTTTGTTGGTGTATATAGATTCCATCTTTGATCGCATAGCATCCAGCCTTTTCACAGAGTCGCCATTCGTGATGGCCTGCCTGAACCTAGTTGGGCCATCATCTACCATGATGCAATCCTCGCTCCCACTGTCACCGAGAAGACCATAGTATCTCTCAAGTGGATGAGGAACTCTACCAGATTTGCGGAGAGGCTAAGGTTCGTTGGAGACTATTGGATTCTTTGGTTTCACCAAATCATCAGCTGTTAGTTTGTCTAGCTAAAACTCCTTCTAGTTCTACTCCATGACCACTAATTTCTTCACAAGAAATTCCTTTTCTAAAAAGGTAGCATGCTGAGAAACAAAACACCTTTTGCTCCTCAGTGTGGTAGAAGATATTCCCTTGCGAATATTTAGGATATCCAATAAACTTATAGAAGTGACCTTGCCTCGAGCCTGGCTGGATTGTGATTTTCAACATAGACTGGACAACCCCATATCTTAACTCGTTTAGGACATGGTCTCTTCCCATTCCATATCTCATATAGAGTAGTAGGCAGTGATTTGGATGGAACCCTATTCAATAGGTATGCAGCTTCTCAAGTACATAACTCAAAAAGGAAACAGGCAACTCAGCAGTGCTCATCATAGAGCGCACCATATCTTATGGGGCATGATACCTCCGCCCCGATACACTGTTGTGTTGTGGTGTATACGAAGGAGTAAGCTGAGAGAGAATCATATTCTCCGTTTAGAAAATCCAGAAACTCCATGCCCAAGTATTCTCCTCCTCGATCACATCGAAGGACTTTAATACTTCAACCCGTCTGGTTCTTAACTTCAAGCTTATATTACTTGAATTTCTCAAATTTTTCAGACTCGTGTTTCAACAGGAACACATGTTCGAATCTTGAGAGATCGTCGATGAATATAATGAAGTACGAAGAACCAAGCCTGGCATTTATAGACATAGGACCGTATATCATTATGTATCCATCCCAAGAGTTCAGTAACTCTTTCTCCGTTTCCAACAAATGGAGTATTGGTCATTTTATCTTTGAGACAAGACTGACAAGTATCATAAGATGAAAATTCGAACAGATTCTCATATTCATCCTTATGTAACTTAGCCGGTCGTGTCGCATTGATATGACCTAGTCTATAATGTCAGAAGAAGAATTTGTTCATTTCTGAACTACTCCTCTTGTGTGTATTCTAGATACTTTGAATTATGGTTTGATTTAGAACGTATATGCCATTACATAACGTGCCTGATCCAATCAATTCTTGATTCAGGAAAATGTTCACAACATTATCCTCCAATACAGAATTATATCCTTCTTTAACTTAATAAAGAATATAATGTAATGTTGTATATCAGGTTCGGTATGTAATAACATTCGTTCAGAATCAATGTATTTGGTAATACAAGGTGATATCTGCCAACTGATTTGGCTGCAACAATTGCACCATTCTCTAACACTTAGAGACATATCACCCAATTTCAGTTCTCTACCTTCCTGTAGCCCATGTAACAGATTACATATATGGGATCCTAATTTAGTATCTCATACCTAGGACATAGAGGACACTGATAAACAGTTCTTGGTAATGAACGCACCCGAAGAATATGCATCAATATGCTTATTCCTTAAATGGGTGGCATGGAAATCCGGATATTCCCCTATTTCCTGCTCGGACTTATAACAATTATAAGTTGGAGAGGAACCAGCGTTCCCTAGCTCAGTATAATAAGAAGGTTCGATCAATGCATCCATATTATTATCTTGATTAAGGCGTGACATGGTCGCTACCTGGAGAGAGAGAAAAGAAAATACTCAGCGTATGCTCTTGCATGATCAGATTGGTTATTATTTTATTTAATCAGGATGGCTCCCACCGTTTTTTTTATCAAATCTTCCTTCAAACCCTAAAAGGTAAGACCAGCTGGGATTAATTACACCCTACAAGTTCGCCAATCTTTCGGCCAGACCAGTGTTGGTACTTTGAGGGAGGTTCCCCATGTTTTCGCACGGACTTAATTAAAATAAACCTCGTTTTCCCAGGGTCGTAACTCCGTTAACACCTTTCTAGGCACCTACTTGATCGGCTAATTGTAATGTGTAAAACTCTCGCAGGAGTAACTTTTACTCGCAGTGGGTATCGGGATCCAACCATCTCATAGAAGGTATGCAATCTCATTGCAAATTTCAACACTTGAAATTCTCGATAATATTTTGCCCCTAGCCTTCTATGACCTTAATGGAGGCCAACAAACCATAGGCAGCTAGACAAGTTAAACCCATACATTTCATGATTGAATTAAACCCACCCGCACGACCCTTGACCGAGGCCAACAAAGTCGCACGACTACTCTAATCCAATCTCATCTTATGTTGCAGATAAGCACTAATTAGCTATCGCACACTACGCCTTGACGGAGGCCAAACTACCATAGCACGAATACTAAGTAGTAATTATCTGAATTGAAGGAGGGCTACGACAGTGTAACAACCGAGTCCAGTTATACCAAATTCTGTTACCGTATGTGTGGTTGTGGTACTTATTTCATTTATCGTGTTTTAGCAGTTACTATTTATAGATTACCCCGACATTACATTTTGGCATGTAACAATTTAATTCATTTAAAACAATTTAAAATATACTTGTCATGGCCTGCTTGATACCCCTAACCCTATGGTAGCGTCCTTGCATCGTGTCCTCATCCCGTTCAGTGAAACGGACGTATTTGGATGACTACGCGCACGTACGTGCGTCCGTTCTTGGGGGTATGCTTTTTCATTACAAAATCCTTCATTTCAAATTTTGGAACTTGCCAGTATTTTTCATATTTCAAATTCAAATTTTTGGACCCGACACGAGCGCAAATCTGAAATATTTTGTATCTCGCCAAATTTGATTGTCTAATATTTGATTTTACTTAACTTAAAATTTTATCAGCTTAGCAAATTTTTTCCCTCAACAGCAAATATTTTTACAACCTTTTTCCCAAAACAAATCTCCCCAACCAATCAAAATTTCCTCTGTTGCGCTGCTGGGCCCCACATATTTCATTCTCTCCAATAAATCTTCTTTAATTTATCAAATATCATTTCATATTTTTCCTTCAGCCAATCGCAATCTTATATTTTTCACCCTGGGCCCCACACGCCTCTCTCACACCTTTCTCCTTCTCTCTCTCTCCTCCCTATTTCCTACGCTAAACGCCAATACTATCTCTCCTCTTCCCTTTCTCTCTCCTCTCGATCTCTCTCTTCCTCTCTATCTCTCTCCTCTTCTCTCTCCTCTCGCAAATCTCTCTCTCTCTCTCCCCGCGTCTCTCTCTCTCTCTTTTCTTTATATTTTTCCTTCTTCGTCTTCTTTAAAAAAAAAAGAAGAAACCCATCGCCTACGAAACCCTAGCCGCCGTCCCTCGCCTCTGCGTAGCGCCGACGACACCCGCACAAGCCTCGTCGCCCTCACCCTCGTCACCTCCACCTTCTCTTCTTCCTCATTTCCTTCTCTCCCGATCACCCTACGATTGCACCAGGCAGCCGCACAACCCCCTGCACGCATCTGCATCGCCGGAAGATCGCCACAGGTGACTCGCTCTCGTGTCCCGAGCCTTGTGCACACCCCAGTAAGCATTGCTTCTCCCTCTTCTTCCTTCTTTCCTTCTTCTTTCTTCTTCTTCAATCTATTAAAGTTCTCTGTTGTTCGCAGGGTTCTCTGCAGTTCGTGCACCGGAGCTCCGTCGACGTCGTCAATCCTCACGACCCCTCTGCAGATCAGAGTAAGCATCCTCCGCTCCTTACTCCTTCCTTTCTCATCTTCTTTTCTTTCCTGCAATTCTTGAAAACTTGATGTTTACTGTTTTTGTGGTTGCCGGAATCCGACCGTGCCGGCGACGTTTCCCAACGACCCAGCGAGAACCTCTGATCCGTGTGACTCCACCGTTCATCCTTTGGGATCATTGCGTGTACCGTGCACGCGTCGCGACTTTTCCCCGCCGACGCGTAACGTTCCGTTTTCCGTATCGCAACCCGTCGAGGCAAGTGAAACTTGCTACATGCTATTCAAACTATTCTGATACTAATTTAATTATTTTCCTATTAAATCTCTAAATAGAATCGAAAGTCTTGGATTTCAAGTTAACCGCATAACGTTCCGTTACATATCCTCTGACCTCGAACTTGAAACTTAATTGTTGCATCTAGTTGTTTATACCCAGTAATCACCTGTAAATGTTAGACCACATGATCACAAATATTTTATAGATGTGATACCCTTTTTCTCGACATCCGTGTGCATCTTAAACCGATTTAATTACAATTGCATCCATTGAACAGATTATACATGTCGTCGCATCCCTAGATTACTCAATACTTATTAACCTGGTTTTTAGCATTCACATCTGTCATAATGTATTCATATAATGCTGACACCATCTCTTAAACATAACTGATAACTGTACAGCTAACTAGTTTAATCTGCTTTATTGCTTAACCTATTACATGTGCCAATTTACTGTGTTGTTGATACCATGCTTGTTTATTATAACCATGATTATACTAGTTGATTATGAGCACTCACATAATATCTTTTACACCCGGACATGACTAGCTACACACATATTACTTGACCCGACATGGTACCGTACACTACTTGACTTGACCTGATGTACCATGGCTTGACCTGTTACCTAATCTTGTGTCTGATGCCAACAAACTGGACTTGTAATCCTCACGGACTGTTCCTGTTGTCTATTCCGACAAACCTGCTCCTACCTGATCCTGGTTTGGCATTAGTTCTTGATTACTGAATACCTGACTTGGCATACATAACTTGGGGATATGGGAAAATCAATGATGAAACCTGACTTGTAACTTGACAGTTGCTTTCTTTTATTGATCAGTTTTTTAGGCCAGGCCCGCCTCGTGACGATGCTACTGACATCGTTGGTCTGTATCCTTTTCCTTTTTGTGCCTAGCGGTACGTCTCGGTTTCAGCCTGAGAGTCTTAGACCATGGTCCCGGGCATGCACGGGATACTATTGAGTTACATCGATGATTCATCAAATTGATTTCACAGACTTGAGAGTAGATAACCCATTAGACCAGTTTAGTTTACTCACTGCACACTACCCTTCACTGCCCTAATTTATATTGCCGTTACACCTATTTTACCATTCATGATTATATTTGCATTGCTTGTTACCCTGTTTATATTTTATTACTTGATGGCATGACGCGCTGACGTCTGGGTTTTGCATGGCCCAGATTCCGTACCTTTGCTACAGTCCGAGCAGGAGTACTTCAGCCAGCAGGCTGAACAGTGAGGTTTCAGTAGTAGTTAGTTCTTTTATTTTCTGCATTTTATTCCTGATGTGAGCCCGCATTATGGGACATACATTCCAGTTATTTTGTATTGGATTTTTTGCTTCCGCATTTTATTATTCTTAACTCATGTTATCTTGGCTTATGGACATGTATTAGATAGTTATATTTTGTTCTTGATATCTCTACAGCCGTAATGTGACTGTGGATGGATACTTCCTACCCACAGGTAGCATGGTTGGCTATGTCACGTGCCCATCTTAGCGTATTCTGGGAAGCAGGGCGTGACATGGTTCTTTTGGTATCAGAGCCATACGTTAGTCGGGTTGATTCTTTTGTAGTTGGGTATTGTACCCAATACACGAATCAGAATACCCGTATTTAGGAAACATGTCCTGCCACCTTGCCGTTTTACCGTTCTTGAATCTAAGTTCTTCCTGATTATATCTCTTACGGTGTGCAAACTTCCTTTGCATATCGACTCGAAACCTGATTCCTTGTTATCTCTAGAACTTAAGCGACTTGGGTGGAGTAATGTAATTGTAGCTATGATACCGCGGCATAGTTACAATGCGATACTCTATTTAAGTAACTCAGAGTTTTAGTCTTGATCTACATTTTGAATCTGTTATCATGATAATCTTTGGGTGTTTTGATTTCAGGAATATGGCAGACAAGAATCTGAAGACATACTAAAGGCGTGTTGACGAAGCCGCCATGCTTGGAGTGATACGGGGAATGCTGGAGAATCAAAAGAGGCAGACCGAGCTGATCCAGCAGCAAGCTGAATTGTTTCAGGAAGGTTTGCGGACCGTTCAGCAGTCCGTGAACAATGTTGGAGCCAGACCGGTAGATCGAGTGGGGACTGTAGCAGATTTCAGGCGTTTGGGTCCGTCTATCTTTACTGGTTTGGAGGAGTCGTTGCCAGCGGAGCAGTGGCTAGTTGACACGGAGAACTTACTTATTGCGGCGCAGATCCCAGATGATAAAAGGGTGGATGTGGTGCGCATTCAGTTAATGGACTACGCCCGTGAATGGTGGCTTGTGGAGGAGACCCGCTTGCCCAAGCCGATCAAGTGGGCGGATTTTTCGAAGAGTTTCCTGGAGAAGTTCTTCCCGCGGATTGCACGGGAGGAAATGGAAGAGAAGTTCATCAGCCTAAAGCAGAATGGTGCACCCGTAGATGTACATGCAGCCGAGTGGACACGGCTCAGTAGGTTCGCTAGACCTTTAGTTGCCAACGATGCAGACAGGGCAAGGAGGTTCATGCGCAGCTTGGATGTGGACATCCGGAGGCAGATTGTCTCCCTGGGTTTGACCACTTTCTCACAGGTACTTACGGCAGCCCGAGAACAGCAGAGCTTATCTGGGAAAACTGGGAGTTCACAGCAGACAGCAATTACGGTAAGGAAGCCGGCCTTTGTACCAAACCGATCTCATAGACACAGAGGTATTCCAGTGGACCGTCATGGTGTAACACCGATGAAAAAACCTGCTGTCGTTGATCAGAGGAAGCACGTGATTTGTAGGTATTGCCACTTACCCTAACATTTGCAAGGGGAATGTCGCAGGATGCGGGGACTTTGTCTGGTTTGTGGATCGGCGGATCATACTTTTAATTCTTGTCCGTCGAAGCTTCGCACAAGGGATGATATTCAGAAGCCTCCACAGAAACCATTTCAGGGACAGAAGCAGCTGACTCAAGGACCCAATCAGGCTCGAGCTTTTACCTTGACGGCTGAGGAAGCTAAGGCTTCAGGAGAAGTTGTTTCAGGTATTCTACTCGTTCATGGTTTTCCCGCATTAGCGTTATTTGATTCTGGTGCATCCCACTGTTTTATGTCGTCCAAGTTTATAGCTACACACTCGATTACCTGCACGACCCTGTCTAGTTTCTGGGACATACACACTGGAAATGGGAAAATCATATCTAGTAGAGAATGTGAAGATTGTGCAGTTGTTGTTTGCGGATGGGAGCTTTTTGCAGATTTCTTGGTGATTAATACAGGAAGCTACGAAGTCGTCTTGGGAATGGATTTTCTCGGCACTTTCCATACTCACATTGATTGTAGGGAAAAGAAAGTAATTTTCCAGATTCCCGGACATTCCGAGTTTATCTTCACTGGAGGAAGCAGTTCTGTCGGGCCAGTCGAGTTTAGGGCTAGGCCGACGACTAATATTCTTGCAGCAATGGAGGTTGATAAAAGTGAAGTGCCAGCTATTGTTCGAGATTTCATGGATGTGTTTGAAGACATATCAGGTTTACCGCAGAGGCGAGACGTGGAGTTCGCGATTGATCTTATTCCTCGTGCAGCACCAGTATCTAAAGCGTATTATCTAATGGCACCAGTGGAATTGGAAGAAGTTAAGAAGCAGGTTACTGAGTTACTCGAGAAAGGTTGGATTCGAAGCAGTAACTCGCCTTGGGGAGCTCCAGTTCTTCTAGTCAAGAAGAAGGATGGCACAAGAAGGATGTGCATCGACTATCGAGAATTAAACCGGGTGACTATTAAGAACAAGTGCCCGATCCCTCACATTGGCGAATTATTTGAGCAGCTTAGTGGCGCGAGGGTATTATCGAAGCTGGATTTGCGATCCGAATATCATCAGGTCCGAGTAAAAGCAGAAGATATTTGCAAGACGGCGTTCCGAACTCGGTATGGACATTATGAGTACTTAGTGATGCCCTTCGGAATAACGAATGCACCGGCGATATTCATGGACTTGATGAACCGAATCTTTTCACCATTCTTGGACCAGTTTATTGTGGTGTTCATTGTTGATATTCTGGTCTATTCGAAGAGTATTGAAGAGCATGCTGAACATTTGAAGATCGCACTGCAGACGTTGAGACAAGAGAAATTGTATGCGAAGATGAGCAAGTGCGAGTTTTGGTTGGAGGAAGTAAAGTTTTTGGGGCATGTTGTGTCTGGCGATGGAATCGCCGTTGATCCTGAAAAGATTGCAGCAGTTCGTGATTGGCCGATTCCGAAGAATGTTGCGGAGATAAGAAGTTTTCTTGGACTAGCCGGGTATTACAGAAGATTTGTGGAGAACTTTACTCGTCTGGCGGAGCCGTTAACCAAGCTTATGCGCAAGGAGGTACCTTTTGTGTGGACGGATAGTTGTGCGTCAGCTTTTGAGACGTTGAAGCAGAGATTGATAACCGCTCCTATTCTGACCATGCCAGACAATTCCGGAGGATTGGTGATTCACAGCGACGCATCTGGGAAAGGATTGGGATGCGTTTTGATGCAGCATGGGAAGGTTGTAGCGTACGCATCGAGACAGTTGAAGACCCATGAGAAGAATTACCCAACTCATGACTTGGAGCTTGCGGCTGTGATCTTCGTTCTGAAGATTTGGAGACACTACCTTTTGGGCGAAAGGGTCGAGGTGTTCACTGATCATAAGAGCTTGAAGTATGTGTTCACGCAGAAGGAGCTTAATATGAGCCAACGTAGATGGTTGGAGCTGATGGCTGACTACGATATTGATCTTAAGTACCATCCGGGGAAGGTTAATGTCATGCCGGATGCACTCATTCGGTTACGAACAATTCAGATGTTAACTACGCAAAAAGAACTCGTTGAAGAATTTCGAAGGTTTGATTTGGAGATTATGCTACCGCATTCTTCGGGACAGTTGATGCAGCTGCAAGTACATTCGTCATTGATCGAGAATATTAAAGCAGCGCAATCGCAGGACCCTAGATTGCAAAAATTTTGAGAACAGGTTGAAGCCGGACTACGAACAGATTTATTGATCCACGAAGATGGTTCGTTGAGGTATGGTAGCCGTTTGTGTGTGCTAAAGGGGGATATTCATGAAGAACTTATGAAGGTGGTGCACAGCTCAGCTTATTTTGTACATCCAGGAGGCACGAAGATGTACCGAGATGTACGACAGCATTTCTGGTGGGAAGGCATGAAACGGGAGATTGCTCGCTTTGTGGCAAAGTGCTTGGTGTGTCAGCAAGTTAAGGCTGAACATCAAAGGGATGCTGGTTTTTTGCAACCACTTCCGATTCCTCAGTGGAAGTAGGAACATATAACCATGGATTTCATGACAGCTCTACCGCGGAGTCCAAAAGGAAATAATTCAGTATGGGTGATTGTTGATCGCTTGACCAAGGCAGCTCATTTCATTCCTTTTCGGGTTGGTCAATCAACGGAAACTTTGGCAGAAAGGTACATGCAGGAGATTGTAAGATTGCATGGAGTACCGGTGAGCATCGTGTCCGATCGTGACACTCGGTTCTTATCACACTTTTGGCGGAGCTTACAGGAAAGTTTAGGGACTCGATTGAAGTTTAGCACAGCTTATCATCCTCAAACTGATAGCCAGTCGGAAAGGACGATCCAAACTCTTGAAGATATGTTGAGAGCTTGCATGTTGGACTTCAAGGGTTCATGGGAGGATCATCTACATTTGGTGGAGTTTTCTTACAACAACAGTTTCCAGGCGACAATTCAGATGGCTCCATTCGAAAATTTATATGGTCGCAAGTGTCTTTCACCTATTTGTTGGGACGATGTCGGTGAACGAAGATTGTTGGGACCAGATTTGGTTGTGCAGACAATTGAGAAAGTTAATGCAATTCGGAATCATATGAAAGCAGCTCAAGACTGACAGAAGAGTTGGGCAGATAAGTTGAGACGACCTCTAGAGTTCTCCGTGGGTGATTTGGTATTCTTGAAGATATCACCGACTAGAGGGGTGATTCGTTTTGGAAGTCGAGGAAAGCTCAGTCCTCGATTCATTGGACCCTTTGAGATCTTGGAGCGTGTTGGTGAGGTAGCGTATCGTTTGACGTTACCGCGGTCCTTGGCGAATGTGCACGATGTGTTTCACGTATCTCAACTCCGTAAGTTTGTTCGGGATGAAACACATGTGTTGGATCATTCGGAGCTGACGGTACGAGAAGACTTGACTTTTGAGGAGCGACCGGTTGAAATTGTGGATCGAAGGGAAAAGGTTCTTAAGAACAGGTTATACCTCTTGTACTCTTTTCTTGGGGTAATCGCTCACATGGAGAGTCCACTTGGGAACGATAAGATGAAATCCGGCAGAAGTTTCCTCATCTTTTCTTATAGTTTGTTTGTTGTTTATCCTTTCTTGTTTTTGAATTTCGAGGACGAAATTCTTTTTGTAGTTGGGTATAATGTAACAATCGAGTCCAGTTATACCAAATTCTGTTACCGTATGTGCGGTTGTGGTACTTATTTCATTTATCGTGTTTTGGCAGTTACTAGTTATAGATTACCTCGACATTACATTTTGGCATGTAACAATTTAATTCATTTAAAATAATTTAAAATATACTTGTCATGGCCTGCTTGATACCCCTAACCCTATGGTAGCGTCCTTGCATCGTGTCCTCGTCCCGTTCAGTGAAACAGACGTGTTTGGATGACTACGCGCACGTACGTGCATCCGTTCTTGGGGGTATGTTTTTTCATTACGAAATCCTTCATTTCAAATTTTGGAACCTGCCAGTATTTTTCATATTTCAAATTCAAATTTTTGGACCCGACCCGGGCGCAATTCTGAAATATTTTATATCTCGCCAAATTTGATTATCTAATATTTGATTTTTACTTAACTTAAAATTTTATCAGCTTAGGAAATTTTTTCCCTCTACAGCAAATATTTTTACAACCTTTTTCCCAAAACAAATCTCCCCAACCAATCAAAATTTCCTCTGTTGCGCTGCTGGGCCCCACATATTTCATTCTCTCCAATAAATCCTCTTTAATTTATCAAATATCCTTTCTTATTTTTCCTTCAGCCAATCGCAATCCCATATTTTTCACCCTGGGCCCCACACGCCTCTCTCACACCTTTCTCCTTCTCTCTCTCTCCTCCCTATTTCCTACGCTAAACGCCAATACTATCTCTCCTCTCCCCTTTCTCTCTCCTCTCGATCTCTCTCTTCCTCTCAATCTCTCTCTTCTCTCTCCTCTCGCAAATCTCTCTCTCTCCCCGCGTCTCTCTCTCTCTCTCTCTTCTTCTCTTTATATTTTTCCTTCTTCTTCTTCTTTAAAAAAAAAAGAAGAAACTCATCGCCTACGAAACCCTAGCCGCCGTTTCTCGCCTCTACCTAGCGCCGACGACGCCCGCACAAGCTTCGTCGCCCTCACCCTCGTCACCTCCACCTTCTCTTCTTCCTCATTTCTTTCTCTCCCGATCACCCTACGATTGCACCAGGCAGCCGTGCAACCCCCTGCACGCATCTGCACCGCTGGAAGATCGCCACCGGTGACTCGCTCTCGTGTCCCGAGCCTTGTGCACACCCCAGTAAGCATTGCTTCTCCCTCTTCTTCCTTCTTTCCTTTTTCTTTCTTCTTCTTCAATCTATTAAAGTTCTCTGTTGTTCGCCGGGTTCTCTGCAGTTCGTGCACCGGAGCTCCGTCGACATCGTCGATCCTCACGACCCCTCTGCAGTTCAAAGTAAGCATCCTCCCTTCCTTACTCCTTCCTTTCTCCTCTTCTTTTCTTTCCTGCAATTCTTGAAAACTTGATGTTTACTGTTTTTGTGGTTGCCGGAATCCGACTGTGCCGGCGACGTTTCCCGACGACCCAGCGAGAACCTTTGATCCGTGTGACTCCACTGTTCGTCATTTGGGATCATTCCGTGTACCATGCGCGCGTCGCGACTTTTCCCCGCCGAGGCGTAACATTCCGTTTTCCGTATCGCGACCCGTCGAGGCAAGTGAAACTTGCTACATGCTATTCAAACTATTCTGATACTAATTTATTTATTTTCCTATTAAATCTCTAAATAGAATCGAAAGTCTTGGTTTTCAAGTTAACCATATAACGTTCTGTTACATATCCTCTGACCTCGAACTTGAAACTTAATTGTTGCATCTAGTTGTTTATACCCAGTAATCACCTGTAAATGTTAGACCACATGATCACAAATATTTTATAGATGTGATACCCTTTTTCTCGACATCTGTGTGCATCTTAAACCGATTTAATTACAATTGCATCCAATGAACAGATTATACATGTCGTCGCATCCCTAGATTACTCAATACTTATTAACCTGGTTTTTAGCATTCACATATGTCATACTGTATTCATTTAATGCTGACACCATCTCTTAAACACAACTGATAACTGTACGGCTAACTAGTTTAATCTACTTTATTGCTTAACCTATTACATGTTCCAATTTATTATGTTGTTGATACCATGCTTGTTTATTATAACCATGATTATACTAGTTGATTATGAGCACTCACATAATATCTTTTACACCCGGACATGACTAACTACACACATATTACTTGACCCGACATGGTACCGTACACTACTTGACTTGACCTGATGTACCATGGCTTGACCTGTTACCTAATCTTGTGTCTGATGCCAACAAACCTGACTTGTAGTCCTCACGGACCGTTCCTGTTTTCTATTCCGACAAATCTGCTCCTACCTGATCCTGAGTTGGCATTAGTTCTTGATTACTAAATACCTGACTTGGCATACATAACTTGGGGGTATGGGGAAATCAATGATGAAACCTGACTTGTAACTCGACAGTTGCTTGCTTTTACTGATCAGTTTTTTAGGCCAGGCCCGCCTCGTGACGATGCTGCTGATATCGTTGGTCTGTATCCTTTTCCTTTTTGTGCCTAGCGGTACGTCTCGGTTTCAGCCCGAGAGTCTTAGACCGTGGTCCCGGGCATGCACGGGATACTATTGAGTTACATCGATGATTCATCAAATTGATTTCACAGACTTGAGAGTAGATAACCCATTAAACCAGTTTAGTTTACTCACTGCACACTACCCTTCACTGCCCTGATTTATTTTGCTGTTACACCTGTTTTACCATTCATGATTATATTTGCATTGCTTGTTACCCTGTTTATATTTTATTACTTGATGACATGACGCGCTGACGTCTGGGTTTTGCATGGCCCAGATTCCGTACCTTTGCTGCAGTCCGAGCAGGAGTACTTCAGCCAGCAGGCTGAGCAGTGAAATTTCAGTAGTAGTTAGTTCTTTTATTTTCTGCATTTTATTCCTGATGTGAGCCCGCATTATGGGACATACATTCCAGTTATTTTGTATAGGATCTTTTTCTTCCGCATTTTATTATTCTTGACTCGTGTTATCTTAGCTTACATTCCAGTTATTTTGTATTGGATCTTTTGCTTCCGCATTTTATTATTCTTGACTCGTGTTATTTTGGCTTATGGACATGTATTAGATAGTTATATTTTGTTCTTGATATCTCTACAGCCGTAATGTGACTGTGGATGGATACTTCCTACCCACAGGTAGCATGGTTGGCTATGTCACGTGCCCATCTTAGCGTATTCTGGGAAGCGGGGCGTGACAGACAGGTTTTTATGAAAACCATTTGCGTAATGAACTTAATATCGTTGTAGAATCGAGTGATTTTGAAAAGGAGTTTTTTTAGGCTTTTACTAGTTTTGCTAAAGAGGTCACTCCCTGTAAAGGGTTCTTGGCTTTTTCCTTATCGAATAAGGTGCTGGATATTTCATAAATACCACTTTGCAAAGCAAAAACTTAATAGCAATCAAAAGACTAGTATCTGCTAGTTTCGCTAAAAAGGTCACTCCCGGTGAAGGGATCTCAGCTCTTTCCTTATCGAATAAGGTGCTGGATAATTTGCAAGGAATACCGCTATGCAAAGAAAGAACTAGAGCTACCAGTTTTTAAAACAAGATTCTGCAACATCTTTAGGTTTATTTTTTTCATTAATCTCATTAATGAAATCCCATCAATTTATGCTTCCTAAGCATCACAGAAGAAACGAAAGCAACAATATTTATTATATCTCATATATATAAAATATAAGCATTCATCTCAACACATCAAGTGATCACATCACAGAATATCGGCAGCAGAAGAACATATATGAAATATTGGATATACTAGGAATTCCGTGTTTTATTTAAGCTAATAAAAAGCGCGGATTCCATGGACCCTAGACCCCTACGATAGTGGCAAGCAACCCTACCAATTCCAGAGTTAGGAGACCCGGTCCCGACTCCTCGAGATGGTCTCCCACTAGACCTTAGAACCCGGTTACTTGTGCTCTCCTCCTTAGGTCTATTCTAATGCGGAAAAATAAATAATATACATCAATGGTGACATCATCCTCAACTCGGAAGTGCCCCAATAAAAGAATATTACATACAAGCTTTTACATGAATGAAATACTCTTATCTCACATAAAAAAAACCCGTCTATTCAAAACACGACGATCCAAAATAACATATCACAGCAACACATAACATCACATGTCATCAACGTAAGTAAATATGTGTATCCCTATTGTCGTTGACATATAGCAACGAAACCGGTGATACACCACATATTACACTTACGGTCGCAGAAAAGAAAATGAAAAACGACAACAATTGGAATCTGCAACCTTCTTAGACATCATAAACTCAATGTATCACATACTTTAGATTTCATACCTAACCAAATGAATTCCTTAGACATCACATGCCTAACAATTATAAACCCCGCATTTTAGTCTCGATATTGAAAACACTTTTCAATAACCTGTCGGGTAATTCAACAAGATTCCCGATAACCTGATCGAATGCTCGTCGGAAACTTTAGTACACGGCCGCACCCCCGATGCCGTCGACGATGTGCACTAAGGCGGAACACCGCGGCCGCGAGCACCCGAACGGATGCTTTTGGCGTAACAGCAAAATATCACATATGTGCTCCTACTTCGTTTCGCATGAACCAGGAAACTTCTGTGTAGGACTCTAAAGACTCGTCAATACGCCGGCAGTACGTGATGATCATATCAAACAACCACAAGCTGCAAGCGGTCTGCTAAACATAACGGCCACCCGGGTATTGAGCGATCAGAAGATCAACAAGAAAGCCTGCTCATACTCCTGTGAATCCAATCAGTAACACTACCGTACAGTCCGGTCTCTTCGTCAGATATGTCACATATCGCAGCCTGGGGGTGGTATAACGTCATACCTCAATAGCCTGATAAGTCATTGTAGGGTTCCTAGGCACACTATAGAGGTCTCACAAGGCATCAACCATGCCATTTTACAAAATTATGGTGCCGAGAAACCCTAGTTAACGGATCGTTGCTAGAATTCTAGGCGAAACTACAAACTAGTTAACACTTTAACTAAAGTTGAGATGCTACAACCTTTGTAGATCCGGATTTCCACCTCCTTAGCTCCACGTGGTCATGCCCTCGCTGTCCATCATGAATCCTCGACTCGATCATCGGCTTCATCGGGAAAACAAGCGGAATAGGTCGTCGGCTTTGTGTCAAAGACGATCTACCTCGAGGCTTCGCAAGTTCAAACTCCGACTTCACAAACTTGTGAAACTTGTGAAGTAAACACCCAAAACAACTTGGCAAGAGGTAGAGGGTGAAGAAATAGGAGGTGGGTTCTCTTTAGAATTGGATTTATCTCACTTTAGCTCAAGTTGCCATTGATGCACCTTGAGCTTTTCTTGAAGAAGAAGATGGAGCTCAAGAAAATATATGATAAGTGTTATGATAAAAATAAATTTAAATCAATACTTATCATATCTAAACCAAGGTTAAGTGTAGAGAATAAACCATGGTCATTTGGAGAGTTAGGGTTAAGCATGAGGACAAGAATGGTTGCATAAAGTCAAGGCTTCATGAAGCTTCAACATAAAACAAACTTAGCCACCATTCTTATCATAACTCATTTCTAAATAAATAATCAAATAAATAAATGATAAAGCAAAACCCTAATGACCCAATTAACCATGGTTTAATTCTATGCATTTAACCAAATGATCAAGTATCATTAAACATGATACAAAGATGTGCACTAAAGTATATCACATATACAACATGTACATCAAGTGAGAGTAATCCGTTTAAAGTGAACCAATACTAGTTAATGTAAAGTAATATATCAAATATATAATTATACATTAAATCATTAAATCAACACTTGATTCAATGATCCGGTTATATCGCATACAACCGACTAGTATCTAATGTATCGATTTATCGAATCAATGATTCGATAACTAGGTCATATCGAATATAACCAATCGAAACATATATCGCGAGAATGAAATGCGGTATCAGATACACGCATTATTCTCGGTCCTGCACATATCTCATATGCGCTCCTATTTCGTTTCGCTTGAGCCAGGAAACCTCTGTGTAGGACTCTAAAGACTCGTCAATACGCCGGTAGCAGATGATGATCATATCAAGCACCCACAAGCCGCAAGCGGTCTGCTAAACGTAACGGCCACCCGGGTATTGAGCGATCAGAAGATCGACGAGCTAGCCCGCTCACACTCCTGCGAATCCGACCAGTAACACTTACCGTACAGTCCGGTCTCTTCGTCTGATACGTCGCATATCAAGTCTAGGGGTGGTAAACGTCAGACCCCAATAACCCGATAAGTCGTGCCGATGTGAGGCTCGTAACGGGTCGAGAAACTACTGGTAACACTTATCAGCAAATCTCTGATCAGCCCTGGCCAGGGACTTCCCTGTTACGGCCAATCGAGCACAGCGCAACATCAACCCCCAATACCGGGAGAGACGAAACCCCTCCTATCGCTCATTGCCTCCATGTGACTCGGGACTGTGCCCAAAGACCACCGTTTTGCACGCCCTCATGGACGTGGTAAGGTGGAGATCAAAGCACAGTGGGAATCACACAAGACTCTATGACGATCTCGGGTCTACAGACTAACCTGTACAAGTGTCACCTGAGAACTGCCATCTGACGTGAGGTATAATACCATCTGGGAGTTCTCGGCGAGTCCGTCCAGTGTACCCAGTCTTCACTGAGCACCCGTACACCATCTCTGATGTCAAACACCAATGGATATGGGATCATCCATCGCCCATCTCATGGGTCGAGAAGCGTATACGCTAGTCTACTCTGGTATATCGATGCCCCGTCTCGATACACCCACGACTAGGGACCTTGAAGGATGTACTTATGGACTACCATGTCCCCACTAGTATGATCTGCATCATAGTCCAGGTAGTCAAGTACAAATCCTAAGGGCTTTACCAACATGTAACTATAAGACAGTATAAAGAGACTAGTGTACATGTTAAGATAAAGAGCAACCAGATAGCATACTATCATGTCGAGCAAGAAAGTCATCTCTATATATGTCCAAGCATCCAATATAATATACATCATCTGTACAATACTGGCCTCTAGGGCATACATACAACTAACAATCTCCCACTTGCACTAGGGCCAGCTGCTGTAGTATCGCATACCGAGCATCCCGAAGAGTCTCTCAAACTGTATCTGGGGAATGGCCTTCGTGAGTGGATCCACAGTGTTGTCCTTCGTGTCAACCCTCCTGACCTAGACCTCCCGGCGATCAACTATCTCCCGGATCAGGTGATACCGCCTCAGAATATGCCTGGATCGCTGATGGGACCTGGGTTCCTTGGCCAAAGCCACTGCTCCATTGTTATCGCAATACAAAGGTATTGGATGCTCAATGGATGGAACCACACCAAGTTCAGTAATGAACTTCTTGACCCAGACAGCTTCTTTAGCAGCATCGTTGGCAGCGATGTATTCAGCCTCCATCGTCGAGTCTGCCACGGTTTCCTGCTTGGAACTCTTCCAGCTAACCGCCCCTCCGTAAAGGGTAAAGACAAAACCCGACTGCGACTTAGAGTCGTCCTTATCACTCTGGAAGCTCGAATCGGTAAAGGACTCCACTTGGAGTTCTCCGTTACCATACACCAAGAACATATCTCTAGTCCTTCGCAAGTACTTGAGAATGCTCTTAACAGCTGTCCAGTGACTCTCTCCAGGATCAGCTTGATACCTGCTCACTATACTTAGTGTGTATGCAACATCGGGTCTAGTACATAGCATCGCATACATGATAGAGCCTACTGCCGAAGCATAGGGTATCCCTTGCATGCGAGCTCTCTCTAAATCAGTCTTAGGAGACATCTCTTTGGAGAGAGTGACTCCAAAGATCGTGGGCAAGTTCCCACGCTTGGACTCTTCCATACTAAAACTCTTTAGTATGGTGTCAATGTACCTGGATTGGGACAATCCCAAAATCCGTTTGGATCTATCTCTATAGATCCTAATTCCCAATATGCAGGAGGCATCACCAAGATCTTTCATTGAGAATCTTTGTGATAAGAAGAGCTTGACCGCTTGCAGCATAGGAATATCATTTCCTATCAAGAGTATGTCGTCCACGTACAATACGAGGAAGACAACCTTACTCTCTGCCACCTTCTTGTAGATACAAGGTTCATCTGGATTTTTGACGAAATCAAACTCTTTGATAACGACGTCAAAGCAGATGTTCCAACTCCGCGATGCTTGCTTTAATCCATAAATGGATTTAAGCAGCTTGCACACCTTCCCGCTGCTCCCACTGTCTACGAAGCCCTCTGGCTGAGTCATGTACACGCACTCTTCTAAATCACCATTTAGAAAGGCGGTCTTAACATCCATTTGCCAGATTTCGTAGTCATGAAAGGCAGCAATAGCAAGCATGATTCGGATGGATTTAAGCATAGCCATTGGAGAAAAGGTTTCGTCATAGTCCACACCTGGTCTTTGACGAAAACCCTTTGCTACAAGTCTAGCTTTGAAAGTCTCCACTTTCCCATCTACACCAAGTTTCTTTTTGAAGATCCACTTGCTCCCAATGGGTTTTACCCCTTCAGGAGCAACTTCCAAAGTCCATACTTTGTTGGTGTACATGGATTCCATCTCGGACCGCATAGCATCCAGCCATTTCACTGAGTCCCTACTCGTGATGGCCTGCTCGAAGCTAGTTGGGTCATCATCCTCCATGATGCAATCCTCGCTCCCACCGTCCATGAGAAAACCATAGTATCTCTCAGGTTGGCGAGGAACCCTACTAGATCGGCGGAGTGGCTGGGGTTCATCGGGAACTACGGAATCCTCTGGTTCCACCAGATCTTCTGTTGTAGCTTCTGCAGCTGGAACCTCTTCCAGTTCTACCTCATGACCACTAATCTCTTTTTCAAGAAATTTCTTTTCTAAAAAGGTGGCATGCCGAGAAACAAACACTCTTTGTTCCTCAGGGTGGTAGAAGATATACCCTCGCGAATGTTTGGGATATCCAATAAACTTACACAGAATAGACCTTGCCGCGAGTTTGTCCGGATTTTGCGTTTTTACATAGGCCGGACAACCCCATATCTTAACATAATTAAGACATGGTCTCTTTCCTTTCCATATCTCATATGGAGTGGTCGGCACGGTTTTGGTGGGAACCATATTCAATAGGTCTGCAGCTGTTTCCAGTGCATATCCCCAGAAGGAAATAGGTAACTCAGCTGTGCTCATCATAGAGCGCACCATATCTAATAGGGTGCGGTTCCTCCGTTCTGATACACCATTGTGCTGTGGTGTATATGGAGGAGTCAGCTGAGAGAGAATCCCATTCTCTTTTAGGAAGTCCAGGAATTCATTGCTTAAGTATTCTCCTCCTCGATCAGATCGAAGGATTTTAATACTTTTTCCGGTTTGGTTCTCAACTTCTTGTTTATATTCCCTAAATTTCTCAAAAGCTTCTGATTTGTATTTCATCAGGAACACATACCCGAACCTAGAGAGATCGTCAGTGAATGTAATGAAGTATGAAGAACCATCCCTGGCATGTGTAGACATGGGACCACATACATCACTATGTATCAGTCCCAAGAGTTCGGTAACTCTTTCTCCGTGTCCCGTAAACGGAGTCTTGGTCATCTTGCCTTTGAGACATGACTGGCAAGTGTCATAAGATGAAAATTCGAAAGGTTTCAAATATCCATCTTTATGCAACTTAGCCAGTCGTGTCGCATTGATGTGACCTAGTCTACAATGCCACAAGAAAGAATCGTTCAGTTCTGAACTCTTCCTCTTGTGTGTGTTTGTTATACTCAGAACTGTTGATTGGTTTAGAACATAAATGCCATTGCACAACGTACCTGATCCAACCAACTTTTGGTTATGGAAAATGTTCATAACATTGTCCTGTAATACAAAATTATATCCCTCTTTACTTAATAAAGAAACCGATATAATGTTGCATATTAGGTTCGGCATGTAATAGCATTCGTTCAGAACCAATGTATTACCAGTTGGTAATACAAGGTGATATTTCCCGACAGTCTTAGCTGCAACAATTGCACCATTTCCAACTCTAATGTCTTTATCACCTTCTCCAAGTTCTCTACCTTTCTTAAGCCCATGTAACTGATTACATATATGGGATCCTGACCCGGTATCCAATACCCAGGACGTAGAGCAAATGGAGAAACAGTTCTCAGTAACGAACGCACCCGAAGAAAATGCATCAGCATGTACTTTCTTCATTCGGGTGGCATGGGAATCCTGGTATTCCCCTATATCCTGTTCATTTCTATAACTCTTATAAGAATGAACGGAACCAACGTTCCCCAGCACAGTATAACATGTGGGTTCGGTCAATACATCCATATTATTATCTTTATTAAGGCATGAAATGGTCGCTACCTGGAGAGAGAGAGAAGAAAACACTTTAGCGTATGCTCGTGCAAGATCAGATTGGTTATTATCTTATCTAATCAGGATGGCTCCCACTGCTTTTTATCAAATCTTCCTCCAAACCCTAAAAGGAAAGACTAGCCGGGATTAATTACACACTACAAGTTTGTCAATCTTTCAGCCAGGCCAGTGTCGGTACTTTGAGGGAGGTCCCCCGTGCTTTCGCACGAACCTAATTACTGTAAACCTCATTTTCCCAGAGGCGTAACCTCGTTAACACCTTTCTAGACACCTACTTGATCGGCTAATTGTAATGTGTAAAACTCTCCCAGGAGTAACTCTTACTCGTAGTGGGTATCGGGATCCAACTATCTCATAGAAGGTATGCAATCTCATTGCAAATTTCAACACTTGAAATTCCCGATAATCTTTTGCCCCTAGCGTCCTATGACCTTGACGCAGGCCAACAAACCATAGTGCGCTAGTCAAGTTCAACCCGTCATTTCCTGATTGAATTAAACCCACCCGTACGACCCTTGACGCAGGCCAACAAAGTCGCACGACTACCCTAATCCAATCTGCATCATATGCATAAGCAGATAAATACTAGTTAGCTACCGCACACTACGCCTTGACGCAGGCCAACAAACGTAGCACGAATACTAACTACTACTCATCTGAAATGACGGAGGGCTACGCCAGGTTTTTCTGAAAACTTATTGCGTAATGAACTTGATATCGTTGTAGAATCAAATGAAGTTTTGAAATGGAGTGATTTTGAGGGTTTTCTAGTTTTGCTAAAGGGGTCACTCCCGGTGAAGGGATCGTCGGCCCTTTCCTCGTCGAATGAGGTACGGGATATATCATATATATCACTGTGCAAAGCAGAAACTATAGAAGCAATCAAAACAAACCGAGTGTGTAGCATCTGCCAGTTATTGCTAAAGGAGTCACTCCCGGTGAAGGGATCTCGGTCCTTTCCTCTTCGAATAAGGTGCAGGGCATATCACATATACCGCTATGCAAAGCAAGAACTGTAGCTATCCCTTTTTTATTTTAAAATTCGATTCCACAACATCTTAGGTTTCTTTTCTTTCATTAATCACATTAATGAAGTCCCATCATTTAAGTACCTAAACATCACAGATAGATATGACGTACACTTATGCCATCCGCATTCGCCTCGATGTCCCCTCGTGCACCGTTAGGTTAGGTAACTAACGACAGAGCAGGGCAGGGCTAGCGCGGGTGTAAAACATAAGTAACGTCTATATAATATATCATATATACTATATCCATCACAGAACATCACATGATCACATCACAGATATCGCAGCAGAAGAAACATATGAAATATTGGATATACTAGGACGTCCGTGATTTCAATACGAGCCAGTATAAAACACGGATTCCACGGTCGTGATGAATAGCCAATCCCACACCCCTAGACCCCTACGAGAGCGGCAAACAACCCTGCCAATTCTAGGGTTAGGAGACCCGGACTCGACTCCTCGAGTTGGTCTCCCACTGGACCCCAGAACCCGGTTACTTGTGCTCCCCTCCTTGGGTCTATCCTAATGCGGAAAAGTAAATAATATACAAAAGGTGACATCTTCCGCTACCTGGAAGTGCCCCAAATAAAAGAATATTACATACAAGTTTTTACATGAATGAAAATGAAAAACACTCATCTCACATAAAAAACCCCGGCTATTCGAATACGACGATCCAATATAACATATCCAGCAACACATAACATCACATGTTATCAACGTAAGTAAGTATGCATACCCCAATTGTCGTTGATGTATAGCAACGAAACCGGCGATATGAACATACTACACTTACGGTCACAGAAAAGAAAGTGTAAAACTACAACAGTTGGAATCCGCAACTACTTTAGACATCGCATGCCTAACAGATATAAATCCCGCATTTTAGTCCCATCATCGAAAACTCTTTTCGATATCTTGTGAAACTAAACCGCTAGATTTATAACATTCTACCAGTTATCTCATAACTATTTGTGAATTCCAATTATTGTATCCATTTCCGGATAAATAGAATATATCAAACTTTCCGATCGAACATTCGAACACCCAAGTTTTCCCGACACCGATCAACACATGAAATAGGTTCAAAGACATTCACTTCATGCCTCAGTACCAACGGTCCAGCCGTAGAAGGGTCAAGCCAACGCCTCACATGTGGCACGCCGTACTGCCCCAAACCCGAAGGTTCAAAGGGCAGTTCAAAACGGTCACATAATCGAGTTAAGGTTTGTTGTCTTCTAGAGGGACCATCGCGTTACTTGCACTACTTCGAACGTCTTTTAACCACAGAAAAATCCAACACTTGGAATTTTTCCGGCAGGGGAAAAGTTGGGTATTTGTATCCGGTCAAACTTTTTAACATATTCTACAGTTATCTGGAAAAACACTTAGACAAAGTTTGATATTCCGATCGAATCGTCGATTCCCAATATAACCCCAGAGCACTCAACCCTTAAATCAATTTAAAAATACCCAGAAAACTCACCAGAATTTATCAGGTATTACTGTGCAGTGAAACATGGCTGACGTCACTATATGGCCGCGGAACGGCGGCAGAAGCCATGCTTCTGCCGCGCTTCCGCGGCTCATGGAACTGTTCATGGGAAACGTTTTACACAGTAATTCTTAGAATTCTTTGGTGAATTTTTTAAGCATTTTTAATATCAAAAATTCCCAGATTTCAGAAAAAGTCCAGAGAGCTCTTGGGTATCGGGGTTTCGGGTTCGTTCGGACTTCAAATTCCGTCTAGACTTCGCCTAAGGCTCTAGCTAGGCTCTGATACCACTGTAGGGTTCCTAGGCACACTATAGAGGTCTCACAAGGCATCAACCATGCCATTTTACAAAATTATGGTGCCGAGAAACCCTAGTTAACGGATCGTTGCTAGAATTCTAGGCGAAACTACAAACTAGTTAACACTTTAACAAAAGTTGAGATGCTACAACCTTTGTAGATCCGGATTTCCACCTCCTTAGCTCCACGTGGTCATGCCCTCGCTGTCCATCATGAATCCTCGACTCGATCATCGGCTTCATCGGGAAAACAAGCGGAATAGGTCGTCGGCTTTGTGTCAAAGACGATCTACCTCGAGGCTTCGCAAGTTCAAACTCCGACTTCACAAACTTGTGAAACTTGTGAAGTAAACACCCAAAACAACTTGGCAAGAGGTAGAGGGTGAAGAAATAGGAGGTGGGTTCTCTTTAGAATTGGATTTATCTCACTTTAGCTCAAGTTGCCATTGATGCACCTTGAGCTTTTCTTGAAGAAGAAGATGGAGCTCAAGAAAATATATGATAAGTGTTATGATAAAAATAAATTTAAATCAATACTTATCATATCTAAACCAAGGTTAAGTAGAGAATAAACCATGGTCATTTAGAGAGTTAGGGTTAAGCATGAGGACAAGAATGGTTGCATAAAGTCAAGGCTTCATGAAGCTTCAACATAAAACAAACTTAGCCACCATTCTTATCATAACTCATTTCTAAATAAATAATCAAATAAATAAATGATAAAGCAAAACCCTAATGACCCAATTAACCATGGTTTAATTCTATGCATTTAACCAAATGATCAAGTATCATCAAACATGATACAAAGATGTGCACTAAAGTATATCACATATACAACATGTACATCAAGTGAGAGTAATCCGTTTAAAGTGAACCAATACTAGTTAATGTAAAGTAATATATCAAATATATAATTATACATTAAATCATTAAATCAACACTTGATTCAATGATCCGGTTATATCGCATACAACCGACTAGTATCTAATGTATCGATTTATCGAATCAATGATTCGATAACTAGGTCATATCGAATATAACCAAACGAAACATATATCGCGAGAATGAAATGCGGTATCACATACACGCATTATTCTTAGTCCTGCGCATATCTCATATGCGCTCCTATTTCGTTTCGCTTGAGCCAGGAAACCTCTGTGTAGGACTCTAAAGACTCGTCAATACGCCGGTAGCAGATGATGATCATATCAAGCACCCACAAGCCGCAAGCGGTCTGCTAAACGTAACGGCCACCCGGGTATTGAGCGATCAGAAGATCGACGAGCTAGCCCGCTCACACTCCTGCGAATCCGACCAGTAACACTTACCGTACAGTCCGGTCTCTTCGTCTGATACGTCGCATATCAAGTCTAGGGGTGGTAAACGTCAGACCCCAATAACCCGATAAGTCGTGCCGATGTGAGGCTCGTAACGGGTCGAGAAACTACTGGTAACACTTATCAGCAAATCTCTGATCAGCCCTGGCCAGGGACTTCCCTGTTACGGCCAATCGAGCACAGCGCAACATCAACCCCCAATACCGGGAGAGACGAAACCCCTCCTATCGCTCATTGCCTCCATGTGACTCGGGACTGTGCCCAAAGACCACCGTTTTGCACACCCTCATGGACGTGGTAAGGTGGAGATCAAAGCACAGTGGGAATCACACAAGACTCTATGACGATCTCGGGTCTACAGACTAACCTGTACAAGTGTCACCTGAGAACTGCCATCTGACGTGAGGTATAATACCATCTGGGAGTTCTCGGCGAGTCCGTCCAGTGTACCCAGTCTTCACTGAGCACCCGTACACCATCTCTGATGTCAAACACCAATGGATATGGGATCATCCATCGCCCATCTCATGGGTCGAGAAGCATATACGCTAGTCTACTCTGGTATATCGATGCCCCATCTCGATACAGCCACGACTAGGAACCTTGAAGGATGTACTTATGGACTACCATGTCCCCACTAGTATGATCTGCATCATAGTCCAGGTAGTCAAGTACAAATCCTAAGGGTTTTACCAACATGTAACTATAAGACAGTATAAAGAGACTAGTGTACATGTTAAGATAAAGAGCAACCAGATAGCATACTATCATGTCGAGCAAGAAAGTCATCTCTATATATGTCCAAGCATCCAATATAATATACATCATCTGTACAATACTGGCCTCTAGGGCATACATACAACTAACAGTCATGCCGATGCAAGGTCCATAATGGTTCGAGAAACTACTGATAACACTTACCAGTAGATCTCAGTAACCCTGGCCAGGGATTTCCTGTTATGGCCAATCGAGCATAGCGCAACATTAACTCCCAATACCGAGAGAGACGAATCCCCTCCTATCGCTCATTGCCTCCATGTGACTCGGGACTGCACCCAAAAACCACCTTTTTGCACAATCTCTTGACCATAGTATGGTGGAAATCAAAGCACAGTGGGAATCATACAAGACTCTATGACGATCTCGGGTCGACAGACTAACCTGTACTAGTGTCACCAGAGAACTGCTATCTGACGATAGGTATAATACCATCTAGGAGTTCTCGGCGAGTCCGTCCAGTGTACCCAGTCTCCACTGAGCACCCGTATACCTTCTATGATGTCAAACACCAATGGATTTGGGATCATCCATCGCCCATCATATGGGTTAAGAAGTGCATACGCTTGTCTACTCTGGAATATCGATGCCCTGTCTCGATACTCCCACGACTAGCAACAATCTAAGAATTTACTTACCAACTACATCTGCCCCACTAGTATGATCTGCATCATAATCCTGATAGTCAAGTACTCATCTTAAGGGCTTTATCAACATGTAATAGAGAGACAATAAGTGTACATGTTAAGATAAAATGCAACCATATAGCATACTATTATGTCGAGCAAGAAAGTACTCCCTATATATGACCAAGCATCCACTACAATATACATCACATGTACAGTGTAACGTTTCTGAAATCGTTTTGCGAATTTTTCCGTTTTAGGGCAAAATTGTCGGTATTTTCCGTTTTAACCCGATTTCGATCAAACGTCTGTAGAAACTTGCCGGCACCTAGTTTAGCTAAAATAAAGCTTATGCACGAACTTTTGGGGTATATGGGAGGTTTTGGTTCAGATAGAATTTTTCCCAAATAAAATATTATTTTAGCCGGTAAAATATGCACGTAAATCAGGAAATTTCTTCTAAATGAAAATTCTTAGAAATCATTACTACAATTATTTTAGAACCTTCTTTTTAAATATCTAGATTTTTTGGTCAAATGATTTAATTTTTTTTAAAAAGAAAAAGAAATGAAATGAAATGTGGCAAAATGCATTAATTAGCATTTAATGTTGTTTCTTTGCTAGAACTTTCTACATTTTCTTCATAACCCCCCCCCTCCATTGTCCATGGCCGGCCCCCTCTCTCCCCCTTGCTGCCCTTGTGCTTCCTCACTCAATTTTCTTCATTTCAAGCCAAAATAAATCATGAAAAATTCAAATAAAATCACAAAAATTCAAATATAATCATTTTCCTTCATTTTCTTTACCCTAAACCATGCTTTGTTCTTCATGAAGTCTTGATTTTGGAGGCTAATCTTGGTTTTCTTGTTGCAAGCTTTTGAATCATTTGGAGGTATAAAATCCTAACCCAAATCCTTAATTGTTAAGTTTAAATCTTTATGCTAGCTTAATTAGATGTTAATTTAAGCTTTAAATTTCATGTTTAAAATTCTAGAAATGGTTTTAGAATATTCAAGTTAAGGTTAAAGCTTGATTTAAGTGTTTAATGTTTAATTGAAGTGTTAATTTGTGATTTGAAAAAGCTTAATCTAGTAGAAAATGCTAATTTTTGTTAATTACTATTTTGTCCAATTAAGGTTTTTTGCTTACTACGTTTTTGCTAAAACTTATTTTGCAAGTGTTAAAAATATAGAAATGGTTTAAATGGTTTAACCTTACTATTTGAAGATATTTGTAAATTATAGTTTTGGTAAAACTTGTAGTTTTGTGCTAAAAAGATAAATATTGCTTACTAGATTTCGGTAACTATTAGGCGTGGGTTTCTTTTGACGTTGCGACATTATTTATATTGAGTCCACGTTTATTATTGTGTTTTGAATGCGCGATCGGGACGATTGGAATCTAGACTAGGTGTTTCGTAATTTGGCGACCCTAGTTAGGGTTTTTGACCGATGTCGTGCCCGTTAGGTGCGCTAAGTGCGCAGTATAATTTTCTGGCCGTTTTCATTGCGTTTCGTTGTCTTTTCGTTGATATAGGCTATTTCGCTTATGTGATGTGTTTGTGAAATTTTAGGTTCGCAGGCGGGGACTTCGGACGCTGCGAAGAGGGGAAAGCGAGTGGTAGGCTTTACTTAACCAGGAGCGTTGGTGAGTAGATTTAACATCTACAGGGGGATCGCCCGCATGGCGTTATGCGTCTGGGCTAGATGAAATGATATGAACTTTAGTGTTTAGTATATGGACTCGTTTTTGCATGTGTTTTTCGTTGCATATCTCATTTACCTATTGTATTTGGACATAGTATTAATGAGACACAATACTATTATTGACGGTTCATGTTGCACGAGCACTGATAATATGCCACTCACACCGTCAATAATTTCCATGACACGCACAACACCATACATATGTGATATTGGATTACTAAGGGACATTGAGACATGATCCTTTTTTCATTGTGCATATGACATATAGCATACCTGTATACCTACATGCTTACACATATGCCCTGACATGCTTACATGCTAGTTACCCATATATTTATAGGGTAGTGTACCTTTAGTGATAGGTATATACATATATGAGACATTGCTACATGTACATCTGGCATACATACATATACCTGGAGGGTATTATGGATAGGTATAGAGACATACCTTGCTACAGATACTTTTACATCATACATACTTACATATGTACACACATATCTTGCTATACCGACATGGTTACACTTACCTTGTTATATCTACATGTTCACCTGTATATGATGTTGCATCAGGTTTTGGAGAAATCAGGAACCGCATGATATATTTAATAACTTGTTGCAGTTAAATAGCGGTTTTCCTTTATATCCTCATATTACTGTTTCATGTTTGCATATATTACATTCATGGATTCCATATGATGTCTCTGATATTTTTACTCCTGTATATATAACAGTGGAATGGGACGCTGTTATATATGCTCTTACACCAATATTAGTGGAATGGGACGCTAATATATGTGTATTGATTCATGCATTTATATTTATTCATTAGTTGATGTTTTTTTCTGGATTTGAGGACTGTGATTGTTCCATGAAATTATGCAAGTATTCTTATTCTTTACTTGATATTTGGATGCATCCACTCAGAGTTTTGTTATATACCGATACGTGGATCACGAGTGTCGATACCGGATACTTACTATTCGAGGAACGTATGAATATAAGAAAGACCGATACGTGGATCACGGGTGTCGATACCGGACACTTACGATTCGAGGAACGTATGGATTTGAGTATTTCTGTGTCGATACTTGACACTTGTTTCATGATGTTTTTGGGTGTCGATGTTGGACACTCACTTTATATGAAACTTACTGGATTCAGGATATATGGGATTCAGGATATCGAATTCAGGATATATGAGATTTATTTGATATTATACATTCAGGATATATGAGATTCACTTGATATTGGATACAGGATATATGAGATTTATTTGATATTATACATTCAGGATTTGTGAGACTTACATGATATGAGAGCCAATTTGGGGGCTGATTTGAGGAATTGGGATTTGGATTGTCTTGATGGATTGTGATCCTACCACGATGTCAAGATTTCGTGGGAATGACATGTTTTATTCCATACTCCACATTTATTATTTATGCACTTCTTCATGTATTAGTTGTACCTGATAGAGCACCTTTCATGACTGTTGCATTTACATACCGTTATTTATATGCATTTCTTCATGTATTAGTTGTACCTGTTAAAGTGGCTTTCATGACTGTTGCATATATACATTGCCATATCATTACTTCATGTATTAGTAGTACCTGATTTAGTACCTTACATGATTGTTGCATACAGATTGTCATATTATTGCTTCATGTATTAGTAGTACCTGCTAGTGTACCTTTCATGATTATCGCATTCATATAACCTTTTACTGCTTTTAGCTTACATATGTTAGATTCGCGCTGTACGTGCATACTTGCGATTACCTGCATATGTTATTTACTATTCACGAGTTAGCAACTCACCCCCGTTGTGCCATAAGGTTTTGCAGGTTGTTTCCCCGGAAAATTCGAGGCAGGCTATTCATCTATCACATCATCTTTTGCAGCGGATACCGTTTCGGCTCACGGTGTGCAGTTTTGCTTAGGTGGGTTTTGCGGTTATCCGAGGTTGTTTATTTTATATTCGTTGTATCTTGTACTCTCCATCTACCATTATCATGTACTGACTTAGAGACTTGATGTGAGGACGATATTGTATATTTTGGTGACTTGGATATCTTTTATGCAGTTTTACTTATATCGTCTTTTATTTCTTCGCTACGACGTCGTATTTTTTTGCTTGTGGTGGTTGTTTTCCGCGGTTTGGCATGGATTTGCTCCCGTTGGGGATGCTTTACTTATATTTATGTTGTACCCATTTTTGGGGTTGGATTTTACAAAGGAGGTGCTGCCGAAGTTTTCAAGAAAATAAATTGGACTTAAAGAACTTATACTTGAGATTTTCAAAAGTTTAAACAATGTTTCTTATCTTTTCTTGTGTTTTAATGGTTTAGATTTCTGGGTTTTGGCTTTCTTTTACTGCGTTATGCCTGTAGACATTGCATAGTATTAGGGCCGTCGCGTGCCAATTTCGGGTCGTGACAAAGTTGGAATCAGAACGCTAGGTTTTACCTTTTGGAGTGTAAGATGACCTTGGTATGATGGAGTAGGTAGCTTAAGCAGAGTAACGTAGTGTGTGTGTATGTCCGCGGCATACTCACGATGCGGTACTCCGCCTAAAGTGACCTAAGTACAAATTGCTAGAAATTCCTTCCTTGATATATATCCTTGAGATTCGATTTCCGTGTTCATATCGAATCCTATCTCTATTTATAGCCTTTGCCGCCGACAACTATGGGGACTCAGAGTGATGCAGCGAGTGCCGAGGTCAGAGTTGACTCCGGCGGGTTAAGGACTGACTAGGATGGCGCGCTCGTAGCACAGGAGCGTACGGATCCTCCTTCGACAGATAATATCGCTAGGCTTGTGGCAGAGATGCCGGACATGTTCCAGACCATGAGTTCATTGGTTGAGACCGTTCGAGCGCAGCGACAGGAGGTTGTCACCCCTGTTACTCAGTTGTTCTTTGCAATCAGCATGCTGCATTCCGTCACCTACATAGCACCTATGGATGCATCCCCAGTTGACGAGACATGTCTTCCTAAGACTTTGGGAGTTCCGGAACAGTGGAGGACTCATACCGGTGTACCAGCCCACAGACAGAGGCCTAGTCATCGAGACAGCTTTCGTGACCGTCGCGGGAGTAGTAGAGGTTTGGGATGAGGAGAATCGTGTTAGGTAGATCAGCCGTTAGTTGTGTTAACTTCTGTCAGCGATTCTTTTGTTGCGCAACACGTATTTCAGTCGTATGCCAATCGGTTAGGAGATCCATCCGTCACTTGATCCTTCTAGAGTTGTTGGATTTAACGTTCTCCTGGGCACAGATTGGTTAGCTACGTGCTATGCGTCTGCGTACTGCCGTGAGAAAACAGACAGGGTTTTTTTTCCCGGCGAGTCAGTTCTTGTTGTGCATGGGAGGGCAGTGGTGCCGCCTCACACAGCTTGAATTCAGCCTTTTCGCTAGTCGGCTTTTGAGGAGAAGATGTCGAGGATTCTTGGCATTCATTCATGATACCGGAGCCACAGTGGGTTTGTTGGACCGGCTTTCCTTCGTGTGACAGTTTTCCGACGTTGTTCCAGATAAGCCGGCGAAGCTTAGGGAGCTTAAGGATCTGCTGCAGAGTTGCTAGATAGGATGGGCTTGTGTGTCTGAGTGTTTCGCATTTGGGGAGCTCCTATTTCTGTTCGTCAAGAAGAAAGACGGCAGTTTGAGGTTTTGTATTGATTGATCGTCAATTGAACCGGCTTACGGTGCAGATAGGTATCCTTTACCTCGCATTGACGATTTCTTCGATCAGCTCCAGAGTGCGAGACATTTTTCTAAGTTTGTTCGGGATCAGGTCATCATTGTTGCGGGTTCGAAGTGATGACATTCTGAAGACCGCCTTGTGCTTGCTACGGGCTTTGTTTGTTTTGGTGGTGTCGTTGGACTCACCAATGCCCTAGCGGCATTCGTAGATATGAGAACCAGATTTCTTCAGGCCATTCCTCAACCAGTTATTGTTATGTTATTAACGACATTCTGGTCTATTCAATGTGTCGTGAGGGAAAGGAGCAGCACTTGAGGATTTGCTTTGCAGACATTAGGAGAGCACTGGCTGTTTGCTAGATTCTCAGAATGTTCCTTCAGGCTTGTTTGTGTTGACTCCTAGGTCTTGTAGTCACGGGAGACGGTTTTCGTATGGTTCCGAGGAAGATCGAGGTCATACAGCTTTGGCCCAGACTTGTGTACGGACGGAGGTCCGCAGATTCTTGGGCTTAGCAGGTTTTTACCGCCGTTTCGTGCAGGATTACTAGTGTAGTGCTGCATCGTTGACTGAACTGACCGAAATGGGGGTTTCTTTTCTTTGGACTGAGGCGTGCGTGCGGAGTTTTCAGCAGTTGAAGACTCGGTTGACAACTGCACCAGTTCTTTCTTTGCTTTCTGGTACGGGCGACTTGTTGTTTTACTGTAATGTTTCGCGAGTGTGGCTCGATTGTGTACTGAGGTGACACTAAAGAGTTATCGCTTTTACTTCCCGACATCTGGAGGAAGTACGATCAGGATATCCCACTCATGATCTGGAGATGGCCGCAGTGGTTTTGCGTTGGAGATTTGGAGACACTACTTGTTCGAGAGTTGTGTCAGATTTTCACGGACCACCAGAGCTTAATATACATCTTCCTGCAGCGGGTGTAGATTGTTGAGACGGTCTTCTACAGATTTACAGTTCTTGTGCGATCGTTGTGTACAGCTTAAGTTCTCCTCTATTGAGGGGACAGCTTGCTCATGTCCGCGCCCGACCACTTTTCCTTAATCGCTTTCACGAGGCACTGCCCGCTCATGCTCGTTTGTCAAAGATTCTTGAGCATACTTGGCTGGGTAAAGATTCGGAGTCCTTGATTTTATGACCAGATGTTCCATGTTTACGGACGTGTTTGTGTACCGATACTATTGGGCAGAGACGCGGAATCCTATAGCAGGCACATCAGTCAGCCTTCTGTGTTCATTCAAGTTCCACCAATTTGTAGCGTGACTCATGAAATAGTTATGGGTGGGCAGGGATGAAGAGTGAAGTTTCGGATTTCGTTTCCAGGTGTCTGTCTTGTTGTGTGTTAGGGTTGAGCATCTGAGACCGGCTGGAGAGTTGCTAACCGTTCCGAAGTGGGAGTGGGAGCAGATCTCCACGAATTCCGTTATGGTGTCTACCCAGGTTTAGTCAGGGTGTGACTCCATTTGGATGTTTGTTCTGGTTATACTCGGGCTGCTTAGTTGTTCTTTGTTAAGTTTGTGCGTTGCACGGAGTTCCATCATGGGTCATATCCAAATAAGGCACCCTATTCGCTTGCCGTCTTGGGCAGGAACTTCAGGAAGCCTTGGGTACTGGTTGAGCTTTAGCTCCATTTTTCCATCCGCGGGATGATGGTTTTGTGAGAGCGAGCTGTACCGACTCCGGAGGATATGCTTGTGCGTACGTATTAATTGTTGTCGGCAGTTGGGATCGTCACTTGCTATTGTTAGGATTCTCCTTCGATAGCTGTTATCAGGAGGCACTCCAATTGACAACCTTTAAGTTTTGTTTGTTAGGTGGTGTCGATCTCTAGTCTGTTTTTCTGACTCTGCGAGATTAGGATTTTTGGACCCCAGCTACTCTAGAGACTTCGGAAATGACAAAGTTGGTATCAGGTTAGGATGATGACAGCCCAGTGCAGACAGAGGTCCTATGCCGACCGTTGTGGTTGCAGACTTGAGATCGCAGTGGGAGCTCATGTATTCCTACAGTTTTTTTCCGATGAATGATGTGTTGAGTTTTGGGAAGTATCTCAGGATTGTAGGTCCTTTTGAGATCCTTAAAGAGGGTTGGTTCCGTTGCCTATAATTTAGCACTTCCGTCCAGATTTTTGAGTATTCACCCGTATTCCTTATGTCGATACTTCGCAATTACCTTCATGACCTTTTTCGCATGATTCAGCATCAGACCAATTAGCTTGGACGTGATCTTTCGTTCACTAGCAGCCGATGGTTATAGTGGATCGACAGGTGGAGGAACTTCGGTCAAGAGGCTTGCCGTCTGTGAGGTGATCACATGGCAAGCAGCGAGCGAGATTTGGGAGTTTTGTACTCATCTTCTTGAAGGTACGCGTAGATGAATTTTAATTCGGGGACCGAATTTCTTTAAGGGGGAAGATTGTAACGTTTCTAAAATCGTTTTGCGAATTTTTCCGTTTTAGGGCAAAATTGTCGGTATTTTCCGTTTTAACCCGATTTCGATCAAACGTCTGTAGGAACTTGCCGGCACATAGTTTAGCTAAAATAAAGCTTGTGCACGAACTTTGGGGTACATGGGAGGTTTTGGTTCAGATAAAATTTTTCATAAATAAAATATTATTTTAGCCGGTAAAATATGCACGTAAATCGGGAAATTTCTTCTAAATGAAAATTCTTGGAAATTATCACTATAATTATTTTAGAACCTTCTTTTTAAATATCTAGATTTTTTGGTCAAAGGATTTAATTTTCTAAAAAAATAAAAAGAAATGAAATGAAAGGTGGCAAAATGCATTAATTAGCATTTAATGTTGTTTCTTTGCTGGAACTTTCTGCATTTTCTTCATAACCCCCCCCCCATTGTCCATGGCCGGACCCTCTCTCCCCCTTGCTTCCCTTGTGCTTCCGCACTCAATTTTCTTCATTTCAAGCCAAAATAAATCATGAAAAATCCAAATAAAATCATAAAAATTCAAATATAATCATTTTCCTTTATTTCCTTAACCCTAAACCATGCTTTGTTCTTCATGAAGTCTTGATTTTGGAGGCTAATCTAGGTTTTCTTGTTGCAAGTTTTTGAATCATTTGGAGGTATAAAATCCTAACCCAAATCCTTAATTGTTAAGTTTAAATCTTTATGCTAGCTTAATTAGATGTTAATTTAAGCTTTAAATTTCATGATTAAAATTCTAGAAATGGTTTTAGAATATTCAAGTTAAGGTTAAAGCTTGATTTAAGTGTTTAATGTTTAATTGAAGTGTTAATTTTTGATTTGGAAAAGCTTAACCTAGTAGAAAATGCTAATTTTTGGTAATTACTATTTTGTCTAATTAAGGGTTTTTGCTTACTAGGTTTTTGCTAAAACTTATTTTGCAAGTGTTAAAAATATAGAAATGGTTTAAATGGTTTAATCTTGCTATTTGAAGATGTTTGTAAATTATAGTTTTGGTAAAACTTGTAGTTTTATGCTAAAAAGATAAATACTGCTTACTAGATTTCGGTAACTTTTAGGCGTGGGTATCTTTTGACGTTGCGACGTTATTTATATTGAGTCCACGTTTATTATTGTGTTTTGAATGCGCGATCGGGACGATCGGAATCTAGACTAGTTGTTTCGTAGTTTGGCGACCCTAGTTAGGGTTTTTGACCGATGTCGTACGCGTTAGGTGCGCTAAGTGCGCAGTGTAATTTTCTGGTCGTTTTCATTGCGTTTCGTTGTCTTTTCGTCGATATAGGCTATTTCGCTTATGTGATGTGTTTGTGAAATTTTAGGTTCGCAGGCGGGGACTACGGACGCTGCGAAGAGGGGAAAGCGAGTGGTAGGCTTTACTTAGCCAGGAGCGTTGGTGAGTATATTTTACATCTACAGGGGGATCGCCCGTATGGCGTTATGCGTCTGGGCTAGATCAAATGATATGACCTTTAGTGTTTAGTATATGGACTCGTTTGTGCATGTGTTTTTTGTTGCATATCTCATTTACCTATTGTATTTGGACATAGTATTAATGAGACACAACACTATTATTGACGGTTCATGTTGCACGAGCACTGATTATAAGCCACTCACACCGTCAATAATTTCCATGACACGCACAACACCATACATATGTGATATTGGATTGCTAAGGGACATTGAGACATGATCCTTATTTCATTGTGCATATGACATATAGCATACCTGTATACCTACATGCTTACACATATGCCCTGACATGCTTACATGCTAGTTACCCATATACTTATAGGGTAGTGTACCTTTAATGATAAGTATATACATATATGAGACATAGCTACATGTACATCTGGCATACATACATATACCTTGAGGGTATTATGGATAGGTATAGAGACATACCTTGCTACAGATATTTTTACATCTTACATACTTACATATGGACACACATATCTGCAATATCGGCATGGTTACGCTTACCATGTTATAGCTACATATTCACCTATATATGATGTTGCATCTGGTTTCGGAGAAATCAGGAACCGCATGATATATTTAATAACTTGTTGCAGTTAAATAGCGGTTTTCCTTTATATGCTCAAATTACTGTTTCATGTTTGCATATATTACATTCATGGATTTCATATGATGTCTCTGATATTTTTACTCCTGTATATATAACAGTGGAATGGGACGATATTATATATACCCTTATACTAATATTAGTGGAATGGGACGCTAATATATGTGTATTGATTCATGCATTTATACTTATTCATTACTTGATGTTTTTTTTTTCTGGATTTGAGGACTGTGGTTGTTTCATGAAATTATGCAAGTATTCTTATTCTTTACTTGATATTTGGATGCATCCACTCAGAGATTTGTTATATACCGATACGTGGATCACGGGTGTCGATACAGGACACTTACGATTCGAGGAACGTATGAATATAAGAAAGACCGATACGTGGATCACGGGTGTCGATACCTGACACTTACGATTCGAGGAACGTATGAATTTGAGTATTTCTGTGTCGATGCTTGACACTTGTTTCATGATGTTTTTGGCTGTTGATGTTGGACACTCACTTTATATGAAACTTACTGGATTCAGGATATATGAGATTCACTTGATATTAGATTCAGGATATATGAGATTTATTTGATATTATACATTCAGGATATATGAGATTCACTTAATATTGGATACATGATATATGAGATTTATTTGATATTATACATTCAGGATTTGTGAGACTTACATGATATGAGAGCCAATTTGGGGGCTGATTTGAGGAATTGGGATTTGGATTGTCTTGATGGATTGTGATCCTACCACGATGTCAGGATTCCGTGGGAATGACATGTTTTATTCCATACTCCACATTTATTGTTTATGCACTGCTTCATGTATTATTTGTACCTGATAGAGTGCCTTTCATGACTGTTGCATTTACATACCGTTATTTATATGCATTTCTTCATGTGTTAGTTGTATCTGTTAGAGTACTTTTCATGACTGTTGCATATATACATTGTCATATCATTACTTCATGTATTAGTAGTACCTGATTTAGTACCTTACATGATTGTTGCATACAGATTGTCATATTATTGCTTCATGTATTAGTAGTACCTGCTAGTGTACCTTTCATGATTATTGCATTCATATGACCTTTTACTTCTTTTAGCTTACATATGTTAGATTCGCGTTGTACGTGCATACTTGCGATTACCTGCATATGTTATTTACTATTCACGAGTTGGCAACTCACCCCGTTGTGCCACAGGGTTTTGCAGGTTGTTTCCCCAGAAAAGTCGAGGCGGGCTATTCATCTATCACATCATCTTTTGCAGCGGATACCGTTTTGGCTCACGGTGTGCAGTTTTGCTTAGGTGGGTTTTGCGGTTATCCGAGGTTATTTATTTTATATTCGTTGTATCTTGTACTCTCCATCTACTATTATCATGTATTGATTTAGAGACTTGATGTGAGGACGATATTGTATATTTTGGTGACTTGGATGTCTTTTATGCAGTTTTACTTATATCTTCTTTTATTTCTTCGCTACGGCGTCGTATTTTTTTGCTTGTGGTGGTTGTTTTCCGCCGTTTGGCATGGATTTTCTCCCGTTGGGGATGCTTTACTTATATTTATGTTGTACCCATTTTTGGGGTTGGATTTTACAAAGGAGGTGCTGCCGAAGTTTTCAAGAAAATAAATTGGACTTAAAGAATTTATACTTGAGATTTTCAAAAGTTTAAACAATGTTTCTTATCTTTTCTTGTCTTTTAATGGTTTAGATTTCTGGGTTTTGGCTTTCTTTTACTGCGTTACGTCTGTAGACGTTGCGTAATATTAGGGCCGTCACGTGCCGATTTCGGGTCGTGACACTTTTTTGTTGAGAAGTCAAAGTTGAAGGATCCATTGTAACATGCGCCTTCGTTAAAGAAGTCCCTCACTGCATGGTGCTGGGATGGTCCTCCTCTTGCCAAGCCTTTATTTTCTTCAGTTGGCGAGAGTAGCCTTTATTGACCACAGAATCTTGGACCTTCCGCCAGACCATGTGGACTTGGGAGGACAGCCGCTGAGGGGGCTGCTCCGGCTTCGCCTGTATCATGTTTTCAACAGGTGGGGACGATTTCTTCACCACTGGGTTTGGGGAGTTCCGCCACACCCTCCTTAGCGGTTCAAAGCTGTTCCCGATTGGAACAACGGTATCGACTTCCATCGTTGGTGCTGGTGGAGTAAGTCCAGAGGAGGAGTTACCCCCAGCTCTTCTCATCCAGCGCCAGTAGCGACGTCGAGCATGTCTCGTCAATGGGACCTCCTCAGTTGTGGTAGTGGCTTCCTCATGCCCCTGCTTTGGTGAAGGGCTAGTGTCGGGGCCAGCCTGTTGAAAACTGACATCCGTTGAGATGGGATAGTAAGACTTTCGAAGGAAGACCTTTTAGTAGGGGAAGAAGTCTTGATGACTTCGCCAGATGCAGGAGTTGGAACGGCCAACCTCGCGAAGACCGATCCTTTAGCAGTAGAAACCCCTTTGACGACTTCACCTACCAGAGCGGGAACGACTATCCATTTCGGGATAACCCCTTCAGGTATTGTGAGCCTCTTTGTGGGCCCATTTAAGATTTGGCTCAGCCTATTGAAGACTGAGGTGGCAGACTTGGATGACCCGTTGAGTGGGACCGTGGTGGTTGCATTCGATCAAAGACCGACTTCTTTGAAGCTTCCTGTGATAGCATTGGGGTGTTGAAGTTTGTTGGGGGTATCATGGTCCCGAAGAACAATCCAGTGGTGGCCTGAGTCACCTGCTCAATCGGTATTGCAAAGATTGAGGCCGCATTCGACCCGTATGTCACTCCTCCAGCGGGGATAGAGCGGGAGTTGCTGTTGAAATTGGTGCAGCTGGAAGCCATCAATTTTTCTTCTGCTTTCTGTACATGAGCAAAACACCAAATCTTAGTATCTCGAATCCAGGGGCTACCATAGTAAACAACGATTTGTTCGTGAACACGACACACGAAGTGTGGAGTAGAAAGAGGAAAAGGTCCCACCGGACGTGCCGGAATCTGTTTACCGCCGAAAACAGAGACGAAACCAGGACGGGTCGTCTTGCCTGAATTTGGGGGCAGATGCTATTTGGATTTATCCATCCACCTCTCCAAAGATGCCAAGTTGATTTATGGCACCGTATATCGGAAGTTTGGACGGATACGTCCATTGTAGCAGATTTCGTCAGATTTCCCCTCGTTTGTGAGGGGGTTTTGATTGTGGGGACGCTCTTCCCTGCAGGCGCAATCCCCTGCAGTTAATTACATTATTGCATCGCGGAAACCACTTTCTCCTGCTCCAGAAGTTCACTTCGTGTCATGTGTGTTTGTTTTATTTTTGGTTGCCCGTGGATTGTATACGGAGACTAATTTATGTTGTCGCCCGTAGGACGTGGATTAGCCCAAATCCGTATATCTTAGATTTGGGTTTGGGTTGATTTAAGGATCATTAGTCTCGTTTGAGATTAAGATCAACTTAAATTTTTGTTAAGGATACGTTAGTCCAATTTGAAACTAAGATCTACTTAACAGGGTTTTAGGATCATTCAGATCCAACAAAAGAGCAATTGGGCTCTATTGTTTTAATTTAAGGACGTTACGGTCCGTTGTTAGTTTAAGGACATTTCAGTCTGTGGATCACCATTTTTGAGGTGGGGGTTTAGTTTTAAGGACGTTTCTAATTTGAGGACGTTACGGTCCGTAGATCACCATTTTTGAGGTGAGGATTTAGTTTTAAGGACGTTACGGTCCATAGTAGTTTGAGGACGTTACGGTCCATAGTAGTTTGAGGACGTTACGGTCTATAGAGTATAGTTTAAGGACGTTACAGTCAGTAGAGTTTAGTTTAAGGACGTTACGGTCCGTAGTAGTTTGAGGACGTTACGATCCGTAGAGTTTAGTTTAAAGATGTTACGGTCCATAGAGCATCTTGTGCGCATGTGTATTTGTTACGTGTCGGGATGAGCAACGATGATATGGGATACATCCGGTTTGGGATGTGATTTGATCTGGGGTGTGCACGTTAGTTCGGGAAGTGCACCGAAGAGCAGTTGGTTGTTGGGACCCACCACCTCTCTGAAGACGTTGAGAAATTACAATGACCTGTATCAAAGGTGTGGAGAGATGTACCCTTGAACCAATTTCCTTACTCGATGGAAAATGAAGTTGGTGGTCAACCCAGAAATCATTAGTTGTATTTTGAGACTACGATTTCCTCGGGGGAATGTGGGATGAATATCTTTTTGGACATCATCAGTTGAGTGGTCATCAGTCATGTTTGAGACTGAGATTAGTTTGGAAAACATGAGCACAGAGGCTCGGTTAATTTGTGGATCATAGAGGTTTTGACCTCAGGAAGACCTCGCCAACTTGGGGCTGAAGTCTGAGTCTCATTATGCTAAGCATTGGTATATATTTAGCACTTACGTGTTCCCACGTGAGGCTCTGAATCAGTGTTAAACACTTGACTTTGGGAATGCTCACGTGTGGGCATATGAGGCACCCTAAAGTGGGATTTGTTCTCTGGATCCTATTCCCCCTTTCTTTTTTTTATGCAGAAGTGTTGAACACTTGAATTTTGGAAACGCTCACGTGTGGGCACATGAGGTGCCCCAAAGTGAGAATTGTTCTCTGGGTTCTATTCCTCCTTTCATTCTTTTTTATGCAGAAGTGCTCACGTGTGGGCACGTGAGAAGCCCCAAAATGAGAATTGTTCTTTAGGTTCTATTCCCCCTTTCTTTTTTGTATAGAAGTGTTGAACACTTGACTCATGTGCGAGCACGCAAGGCGATTTTGTGTGTTCCCCTACGTGAGATCCTATTGAGTGTTTGGAGATGCTAGGGTTTTAGAGGATCTCCTATCTCTTTTCTTTTGTAAGAATTAAATTCTTATTACATTTTTAAACCTTGATTTTCAGAGGGATTAAATTCCCATATATTTCTGTAAGAATTAAATTCTTTAAACTCAGTTATTTTCCCTAGGTTTTGAATCTGCATGACAGAATCTCCCCAATGAGAATTAAATTCTCAACTTATGGGGAGATCCGCTTCTACAGATCTCAACCAGGGGAAGAACTAAGTTCTTATTTGAAGGTTTAAACCCTTAGAAAGTTCAAGATAATCTCTGTGTATTTCTCTCTCTCTTTTTTACCTAGAATGTTCTGATGAAGCAAATATTTTCCAAGACTTAAATTCTCTTCTTCCTCTTCTTTTTTTTGTATGCTCTCTTCTGTATCTTTCATTTTCCTTTTTTGTCTCTCCTTCTCCTTCTTTTTGTTTTTGAAGTCATGTGTTTTTTATATAGTGGAGAGAAGTTTGTTAATTAGTTTTAGGAAATCTTTCATGGAGAGATCCAAGTTGATCTTGGGGGTTTTACGCACTGTTGGATCTTTGATCCAAGGGTTTCTGTCTTACCGATCATATTTTCTTGTTTTCTAAACAAAATTAGTAAAATATTTTCCCATATAGAATTTATTCTGTAAATTGGTGATCTTTAATCACCATTGGATTTTTAATCCAATGGTACTCTGTTTTACAGAGGGCAATCTTTCTTGTTTAGAAAGATATGGAAAATATTTTCCAACTCATGAGATCTTTGATCCGCTAACTTTCTGTTTAACAAAACATATCATTTCTCATTTAAAAGGCTCAACAGAATTTAATTCTATCACCATTGGGTAGAATTTAATTTTACGTAGGGAAGTGCCTTTACGTGTTTATTACGTGAGGCTTAATAACCTAGTAGTAGTTTTAATTGCAGTGCCTATATGCATTTCATATAGACACTCACGTGTTAAACAAGTGGGGCTCTTTTAGCCTAGCAGTTGTTTTAATTGCAGTTCCTATATGCGTTGCATATAGGCACTCACGTGTTAAATACGTGGGGCTCTTTTAGCCTAGCAATTATTTTAATTGCAGTGCATGTATTAACACATTTAACAACATCATTAATTGACACAACCAATATTAACAACTAATATTGTATCGAGTATCATTCTTTTACATCAAATATCATTCATTTACAACAAATGTCGTTCATTTATAATAAAAAAAAAAGGTTATAGTTTATCAAACATCATTCATTCACATCAAAAATTATTTATTTACATTAAATATCATTCATTCACAACAAATTATTCTAACCAACCAGACGGTTGGTTCAAATCCCATGATGGCTCAAGACAAATGAGATTCGGTTGGCTAGTATGTATGTCTTCTATATGTTGCGTTTGTCTACCTAGACAAGTTTATTTGTTATAGAATGTTAATTAGTTGCATCTTGTGCATACCTTCTTCTTTTTTCCCATCACTATTTTTTATTATCAATCCAAGATTTTATCTGATTCTCTTTACGACCCCTAAGGTTTGATTGCAAAGGATTTTGTATTTTTGAAGTATCATCTTTCAGAGATTTCAAATCATTTGTTGCTTCATCTACCAAATTTTCTTTCACACTCGGTATTTCAACTGGAAGTTCAGATATTCATATCGCAAGTTTGGATAAATTCCACAAGCATAATTTTGCATCCATTCTTTGACGCGGCACCTTTCACGGCAATTAGATTGAACTTGTTGCATAAATGACTATACCGTGACGTTTCAGTCATCTGTACTGAAGGCGGTACGATACTCATCATGACAATATTTTGATTAACATTTCTCGACCATCTTGGCAAAATATATCGAGATAGTATACTATTCACATATTTAGATACAAAAACTCTAAATATATGCGTACATAATACTCCGGTTGATTCAAAATAATTGTAAATGCACTTGGAAAATTGCTCTTTTGTCGTAAATTGGACACTCTTCGCTTTGTCTTTCTTCAGTTGTCCTTTCGACTTTTGAATTTTTATCGATATTAAATGATTGAGATTTCTGGAGTTTTACTTGAATCTTTTCAAAAATTCTTTTGGTGCAAACTTTGGAAGCGTCTAATTCCAGTGGTATATTTGTTGCACACATACGATTTTTGTATAGCGTATCAAAATCCATTCTTTCTCTTGCTCGTAATGCATTCGTAGTGGACTTCTCATTTTCATAACAAAATCTTTAATTGTGGTGTTCCAATTAAGATAAGCATAAAAAAGCTTTCATGCTCTCACTACGCCCGGTTGTTCGCATTCCTGCAGAAAAGTTTTTTGTTGTGTAAACCGGTATCCATTTCTCTCGTATACCATACATTATTGAATACCATTTATACCCACTAACTTGGTACTTTTCATATAGCACGGACTACTTATCTTCTAATTTCTCAACTGTCAAATTTTATCTACGCAACATTTGAAGTTGTTTCGAAAACCGGGATACTGATAATATATACTCTGAAATTTCTCAGGATATTTCTAACTAACGTGCTATATGCAATAATGATGTCTTGTAAATTCCTTGGCAATAATATGATAACATGATCTTGATCAGTGATTATAAATAGCGGTGCCTTATTATTCATCGTAATTAACCACTGCTGAAACATTCAGGTGAAAGAATCTTCAGAGTCATTCCGCAGTAACGCCAAACCAAATATATGTGATTTATATGATGATTAACACCAGTGAATGGGCAATGGGCATTTGATATTTGTTCTTTCGATATGTGGTATCAAAAGTAATTACATCACCGAAAGTTTTATAGGAAGGTTTAAAGCGCGCATCCATGAATAAGAGGGTATCGGTATGATTTTATTCGTCATATTTTACTTTGCAAGTAAAATTAGGTTTCTCAACTTGAATGGATTGCAAATAAGCTAAAGTAGCCTAGGTGTCTGATACGTCCATAAATTGATGGCGTATTTTTTTAATTCACTTTTCACATCGTTTATCCCGTAACCAAGATTTTTTATCCCGCCATGATCTTGTCCTAGTATCGTATATGTTTTGCTTGGACCAACCCAACTCTCCTTCAAATTATGAATTTGATTTCTGTCAAATTTGGAAATTCTTTTGTGACAAGATAGGTATTAGACCATTGCTGCAGTACAAATGGATAGTTGTGTTCTCTCTTGTAAGAAGTTACTATTCATCTATCTTTCCTTTTAATAACAAATATACGAGCTTCGCACTTGGATCAAATATAATTATATCTTCGAAACGCCGAAAAATATATTTTACGTTTTACATCGAGCTTGAACTATTTAGGTTTTGCGGCCTTATTACATTCATATAATCTAGAGATAACTTCATTAGTGCAAACTGCACGACGGGTAGAACGAACTCTGATAGCAAACCCAATGTTTCGGGCATAAGCCAAATAACATTTATAACACTACTACAGTAAGGGGTTGCCCCTACAGATTTATCCGTAGAGGCAAAGCACTTCCCCTTCGGATATATTCGTAGGGGAAAAAAAACCCGTAGGTGCAAAGACCGCAGGTGCAAGTCTTCGTCCTGAGCATGCCCCTATAGAGTAATAATTGCCTCTACGCCTTAATCCGCATGGACACTTATCCCTACGGAGTAATCCGTAGGGCCTGATAAATATTTTAATTTATTGGTTTATAAAATAAAATAATTGCCCCTACGGATGTATCCGTAGGGCCTGATTGTTTCCCCTACGGAGATATCCGTAAGTTCAGATAATGCCCCTACGGATAACTGCGTAGGGGCAAGTTCTACTGAGTCTATAGGGACAAAATATCAGGTATCCTGATAATTTGTCCCTACGGTTAACTGTGCAGGGGCAAACATTGAACCTACGGATTAATTTGTGGGTGCAACATATGGCCCTACGGTTTAATCCGTAGGGACAAAATATCAGTTTTTTTTTTTAAAAAAGGGCTTCCTGTTTTTTCCACGCTCTGTGCACAATAATATATACATCATATAACCAAATACAGAAATATTCATAATCAACATCTCACGCATAATATATAAAAGAAATAAACAAACAGAATACGATATCAAACTAAATCATCATGAACAAGTAAACAACCACCAAATATCGTCCAAAATTTATACAATATGTATCAGATAAGTACATACATCCTCAAAAATATAAATAAAGCTACCCTGCTCGGTCCAGCTCCTCCACCTCTGATAATCGTCGTAATCTGGCGCATCTGCTTTTCGGTGCAGCTTTGAGTCGTAAAAAACTCAACTAATGAAGGAGCGTACGGTGCGGGAGTTTGAGCGGGCTGTGGAGCTGCAGGAGTGTTCTGCGCAACCGCAGCCGAGGTAGTGGCTTGCGGAGCCACAGCCGAAGGAGATGCATGTGGAGCCGCATCCAAAGAAACCTGTCGCACCTATTAAATTTTGTGTATAATAAACGAGTAAGAACGATGTATTAGATTTTAGTGGAGTTCATTATCAGGTTATTGCGAAACCCCGATCTAAGAATACTTAGGGACTTAGGTCTTATTTGGGTATCTAGTTTGGAAAGCCGTAGTTTATTTTAATTAGATAGTTTTATGTAAGTATGATTAATCAAAGCTAAGTCTACAGCCAAATAAGTTCAGGCTACTAATATTGCATATGTTACTATCTATAATATTTTACTATTAAGTAGTATACGTACCATCTCCTTCAACTCCTCGACGGTGGTCTTCAAGACAGCAACATCATGCTTTAGACGTCGCTCATGGGGGGTAGGGGAAGTAACCGCCGGAGTGGAATCCAACCTCATATGGGCCCTGCTAGGACCCAGTCCTTGGCCTCTCTCCCAACCTTCGTAGTGCCCTCTGTGTGCGGCGTCTAGGACTGGGGTCAGCAGCATCGGATCGGTCTGTCCAGTAAAATCGATCTCGATGCCTCCGCCTGCTCCACCACCCGCTCCTACACCTACATTAACTATTAAAATATAAGTATATCACTTAAATTTGAACTTTTCAAAACAAAAATTTCAAACTTGTTGGAATAAATACTAACACTTACGCAATACTCCTGGGTAGCGGTGTCGGGGGATCAAAGCTCGCCCATAGCGGGATCTATTGAGGTACCGTGGACGACAAGAATAGAGGTTACCATGCTCGGTGTACCACCATGCGCCAGGGTCTGAGCTCTCTGCAATTCGCAAAAAAATTACATATATTATAAAATAACTCTTAATATTATATTATATCAAAATAGATCTATTGTAATTTACTAATGCGTCCATGGCACGAGTAATGTTTCTCGAGCCACCTGTATAAGTGGGGCGACCCCTCTTCGCCGACTTCCTATTCTCTTTATTTTGATCGGCTTGTTTCTGCACAACACATTCAGATCTAGTTTTCTAATTAAGCAACACAAAAAAAATAAATTATATACTAAACAATGAATTACATTTAAATTACAAACCTGTTTGCGCTGAGAGTCGAAATATTGGCACAAGAGAGGCCATGTATCTACGTCGACTCTCACAAAGGCCGGAGTATGTAGGAGAGCTGCTCTCTCTGCCTCGGGGGTCGCCATCCACAGGGAATAGCAGTCGATCTTCAGCTCGTTCCTATTGTATCAGACTTTTGATTGCATGTTCTTCATTAGGCCATTGTACATAGCGTGAAGATCGAACACTCTCTCAGGGTGATCAGGGTCGGGTACAGGCTGAAAGTCATAATCCAACTGCAAATACAAAAAACAAAGTATTTAAATTGCAAGTGTTAAATAATAATAAATATATTGGATAAGTCAAATGAAAATATATGTTAATACCCGAGCCTGATCACAGAAGAGGGCAAATGAGTGTCGGTGCTGATTGTCCCACTCAATGTGAAGTGGATACTTCTTCACGAGGCGGCTCTCATCCCCCATATACCAGCCGAACCTCTCGGAATAATCGTCGGTATAGCGATAATCGGGGGTAAAGAAGAGGGTGAATGCTGCTTCCCTCTTAGCTCTGTCGGGCCTCAGCCTGTGGGACTGATTCGGGCCTCGAGTCCCCCTCTCGGGATGGGACTGCCCTGCATCTACAAGAAATATCAAGACAATCAATATTAAGACAAAGTGGTGTTAAGAAATCTAAGGTTTAACGAAAATTGAAGTGTGATATATACCTCCGGCGATAGCAGCATGAGCCTGGGCCCGGGCAGCAGCACGAGCGGGACGATAGTTCCTCCGGTGACCCGGACGTGGACGCATCCCCTCCAACTAGAAAATAAACATTGACGATAAAATTATATGAATTTCATGTTTATTCTTAGAGGATATGTAAAATGAATAAATATTTTATATTTATTCATACAAACCTGCAGACTGAACAGAGGGTACGGAAGTGGCGGGAGTGGCCCCTGTGCCAGATGTGGACACGCCACCTACAATTAGACAAATAAAAATAGATTATATAAGTAATTGCAAAAAGAATGTATAGATCAATAATATAACATTCTAAATCAATATGCATACACTATAGGATATATAAACATACCCGCAGATGCGATGGTGGCCTCTGCCCGAGATGTGAAGGCAACACCTATAACTAGACAACAAAAAAATGATTATCTAAGTAAGAGCAAAAAGAGTATGTGTATATTTATGATATAAAATTCTAAATCAATATGCATGAACTATAAGATATATATATATATATATATATATATATATATATATATATATATATATATACCTGGAGGTGCGGGAGTGGCATCTGCCTCTTATGTGGACGCACCACCAACAGCTAGATAATTAAACATTGACTATATAAGTAATTTTAAAGAATTAAGTTCTTTATATTGGGTTAAACCCTAATTTTTTGAGGAATTAAATTTCCATATGTTCCTATTATTTCTTTTTAAGTTCTTATATGAAGGGTTAAGTTTACGGTAAAATTGTATGTTTACGTTGTCATCAAATATCCTACTGAAGGAACTAGTGCACCCTAAATCATAACCCTAATTTTTGGAGGAATTGAATTCCCATATGTCCCATTTATTTTTTTTAACTTAGTTCTTTTCCCCTAAGTTTTGAATCTGCAGAACAAAATCATCCAGATGAGAATTAAATTCTCAACTTGTGGGGAGATTTGCTTCTACAAATCTCAACCAGAGGAAGAACTAAGTTCTTATATGAAGGGTAAAGTTTACGGTAAAGATGTGTGTTTACGTTATCATCGAGTATTCTACTGAAGGAACCAGTGCACCCTAAACCCTAACCCTAATTTTTGGATGAATTAAATTCCCACATGTCCCTGCTATTTCATTTTAACTTAGTTCTTTTCTCCTAAGTTTTGAATCTGCAGGACAAAATCTCTTCGATGAGAATTAAATTCTCAACTTGTGGGGATATTTGCTTTTGCAAATCTCAACCGGGGGAAAAACTAAGTTCTTATATGAAGGGTTAAGTTTACGGTAAAGTTGTGCAATTACGTTATCATTGAGTATCCTACTGAAGGAACTAGTGCACCCTAAACCCTAACCCTAATTTTTGGAGAAATTAAATTCCCATATGTCTATGTTATTTTTTTCTAACTCAGTTCTTTTCCCCTAAGTTTTGAATCTGCAGAACAAAATCTCTCCAATGAGAATTAAATTCTCAACTTGTGGGGAGCTTCTAAAAATCTCAACCGGAGGAAGAACTAAGTTCTTATATGAAGTGTTAAGTTTACGGTAAAGTTGTGCGTTTACGTTATCATCGAGTATCCTATTGAAGGAACCAGTGCACCCTGAACCCTAACCCTAATTTTTTGAGGAATTAAATTCCAATATGTCCCTGTTATTTCTTTTTTACATAGTTCTTTTCTCCTAAGTTTTGAATCTGCAGAACAAAATCTCCCCGATGAGAATTAAATTCCCAACTTGTGGGGAGATTTGCTTCTGCAAATCTCAACCGGAGGAAAAACTAAGTTCTTGTATAAAGAGTTAAGTTTACGGTAAAGTTGTGCGTTTACATTATCATCGATTATCCTACTGAAGGAATTAGTGCACCCTAAATCCTAACCCTAATTTTTGGAGGAATTAAATTTCCATATGTCTCTGCTATTTCTTTTTAACTTAGTTCTTTTCCCCTAAGTTTTGAATCTGCAGAACAAAATCTCCCCGATGAGAATTAAATTCTCAACTTGTGGGGAGATTTGCTTCTGCAAATCTCAATCAGAGGAAGAAATAAGTTCTTATATGAAGGGTTAAGTTTACGGTAAAGTTGTGCGTTTATGTTATCATTGAGTATCCTACTGAAGGAACTAGTGCACCCTAAACCCTAACCCTAATTTTTGGAGGAATTAAATTCTCATATGTTCATTCTATTTCTTTCTAACTTAGTTCTTTTCCCCTAAGTTTTGAATCTGCAGAACAAAATCTCCCAGATAAGAATTAAATTCTCAACTTGTGCGAAGATTTGCTTCTGCAAATCTCAACCGGGGGAAGAACTAAGTTCTTATATGAAGGGTTAAGTTTACATTAAAGTTGTGCGTTTACGTTATCATCGAGCATCCTACTGAAGAAACTAGTGCACCCTAAACCCTATCCTAGAATTAAATTCTCATATGTTGCTGTTATTTCTTTTTAACTTAGTTCTTTTCCCCTAAGTTTTGAATCTGCATAACAAAATCTCCCCGGTGAGAATTAAATTCTCAACTTGTTGGGAGATTTGCTTCTGAAAATCTCAACCTGAGGAAGAACTAAGTTCTTATATGAATGGTTATGTTTACGGTAAAATTGTGCGTTTACGTTATCATCGAGTATACGACTGAAGGAACTAGTGCACCCTAAACCCTAACCCAAATTAACCCATTTTCCCCTAATTAACCCAAAATTAAACCTTAATCATCACCGTAACTCAAATTATCCTTAATTAACCCAAAATTAACCCAATTAACCCAAATTAACCCTAATCGTCACCCTAACCCAAATAAACCCTAATCAACCCAAAATTAACCCAAATAAACCCTAATCAACACCTTAACACAAATACACTCTATTTTACCTAATTAACCCAAATTAACCCAAATCAACCTAACCCTAATCATCACCCAAACCCCAACCCAAATTAACTCTAGCCCAAACCAAAATTAACCCTAATTAATCTAATTAACCTTAACACTAACCCTAATCATCACCAACCTAATTTTACCTAATTAACCCTAATTAACCTTAACCCTAACCCTACCTAATTATCCCTCACCCTAACCCTATCCCTAAACCAAACCCTAACCTTAAACCGAAACCTAACCCTAACCCTAGTGGCATCAAGCATGCCAAATTTTAATTTTTTCTAGATGCTAAGTTAGACTAACAAGATCTTGACTAGAATTTTAGGGTTTACTATGATGAAATAAATCACTAGACAGAAGGAAAAGATGTTATATCCTATAGAACGAGTCCTTCTCTTCATTAGCTCCGTGTAGTAGTCCACGCGACTCCACTAGGCTCCACTTCAAGTTGGATCGAGCTTACTCTGATGACCTTCGTGTCGAAGATGATCCACCCGAAGCTCACTAATTCAAGCTAGCTCTTCACTAAAATCTTATTAGTGAAGACAACACGCCACATCAAATTGCTAATCTAATATGAGATGGTGAAGTAGGGGTTTGATTTTCTCACTAGGGTTCTCACAAGTTCAATGATTCGCATCACATGTGAGGATTTGAACTTGGAGGTGAGGTGAGGAAAATGGTAGAGAGCAAGAGAGAGAAAGTGGGAGCAACACAAGAATGAGCTCAAGTGTTGAATGAATGAGAAAGTCAATTGCAACCCTTGACCCTCACTCATTCAAGCATGGAGTTATTGAAATATAAAATTGCAAGCATGCTTAAATAGTGAGTCAAGATGAATAAACTAACAATAAAAAACCATGCCTCACCATGCTCCCAATTTCCACCTCATTTCTATTTTCACAAAATAGAATTCATGCCATGCTACATATATATATTTATATATATATGTATATACACACACACACACACACACATATACATATACATATATATATATATATATATATATATATATATATTAATACATATAAGAAAATATCTAGTGAGCTAATGATATTAGTTAAGATATAATTATATCAAATATAATATATATCACATTATTAAATCAACATATGATTTAATAATCTGGTTATATCAGATATGACCGACTAATATCATTTATCTGTACATCACATTATCAAATCAACACTTGATTCGATAATCTGGTTATATCACATATAACCTAACTGATAACAGATAACTGCCAAATTATAATACGGTATCATATACACGTATTTAATCAGGCCCACACACATATCACATATGTGTCCTACTTTGTTTCGTTTGAACCAGGGAACTTCTGTGTGGGACTCTACAGACTCGTCAATATGCCATCAGTAGGTGATGATCATATCAGCCACCTACAAGCCGTCAGCGGTACTAGTTGGACGTAACGGTTACCCGGGTATTGAGCGATATGAAGATCAACAAGCAAGCTTGTCCATACTCTCCATGAAGCCTGTTAGTAACACTACCGTACAGTCTGGTCTCTTCGTCTGATATATCGCATATCATGTCTAGGGGTGGTAAATGTCAGACCCCAGTAACGTGATAAGTCATGCCGATATGTGGCCTATAACGGTTCGAGAAACTACTGATAACTCTTATCAGTAAATCTCATCTGCAGCCCTGGCCAGGGACTTCCAGTTATAGCCAATCGAGCATAGAACAACATCAACCCCCAATACCGGGAGAGACGAAACCCTTCCTATCGCTCATTGCCTTCATGTGACTCGGGACTGTACCCAAAATCCATATGTTTGCACAACTCTTTTGATCCGTGGTAGGAAAGAAATCAAAGCACAGTGGGAGCCACACAAGACTCTATGACGATCTCGGGTCTACAGACTAATCTGTACCAGTGTCTTCAGAGGACAGCTATCTGACGATAGGTATACTACCAATTAGGAGTCCTGGGCGAGTCCTGTTTGGTGTACCCATTCTCCAATGAGCACCTATTTACAATCTTTGATGTCACATACCAAAGGTTGTGGGATCAACCATCTCCCTCTAAGGGACAAGAAACGTACACACTAGTCTTCTCTGGAATATCGATGCCCTAGTCTCGATATTCTCTCGATTAGGAACTGATTAAAGGATGTACTTTTGGACCACCCTGGCCCCACTAGTATGATCCCATCGTAATCCTGTTAGTCAAGTACATATCCTAAGGGCTTATCAACATGTGAGAGCAAGACAGTAAAGAATACCAGTCAACATGTTAAGATAAAGAGTAACCAGATAGCATACTATCATGTCGAGCAAGAAAGTCCTATATATATCTGTGTGTGTGTGTGTGTGTGTGTGTGTGTGTGTATCCAAGCATCTATTATAATATACATCACATGCACAATAATGGCCTTCAGGGCATACATATTCCTAACAATCTCTCACTTGCACTAAAGCCATGTGATGTAGTTTCTCATACCCAACATCCCAAAAAGTCTCTCAAACTGCGTCTGGGGGAGGGCCTTCGTGAGTAGATCTGCGATGTTTTCCTTCGTGTCAACTCACCTGATCTCGATCTCCCGGCGATCTGCTATCTTCCTGATCAGGTGATACCGCCTAAGAATATGCCTGGATCTCTGATGGGACCTGGGTTCCATGGACAAAGCCATAGCTCTATTGTTATCACAATACACAGGTGTTGGATGCTCAATGGATGGAACCACTCCAAGCTCAGCAATGAACTTCTTCATCCATACAACCTCTTTGGCAACATCATTGGCAGCGATGTATTCAGCCTCCATCATCGAGTCTGTTACGGTGTCTTACTTAGAACTCTTCTAACACACCGCCCCTCCGTTGAGGGTAAAGACAAAACCCGAGACCGACTTACTGTCGTCCTTATCATTCTAGAAACTCGAATCGGTAAAGGACTCCACCTGGAGTTCACCGTTACCATACACCAAGAATATTTCTTTAGTCCTTCTCAAGTACTTAAGAATGTTCTTCACATCTGTCCAGTGGTTTTTCCCAGAATCTGATTGATACCCACTCACTACACCTAGTGAGTAAACTACATCTAGTCTGGTACATAACATTGCATACATGATAGTGCCTACTGCCGAAGCATAGGGTATCCCTTGCATGCGAGCCCTCTCCAAATCAGTCTTGGGAGACATCTCTTTGGAGAGAGTGATTCCTGAACATGCGGGTAAATTACTACGCTTGGAATCTTCCATATTAAACATCTTTAGTATGGTGTCAATGTACCTGGATTGGGACAATCCCAACATCCATTTAGATCTATCTCTATAGATCTTAATCCCCAGGATGTAAGAGGCATCACCAAGATCTTTTATGGAAAACTTTTGTGATAAGAAGAGTTTGACCGAGTGTAGCATAGGAACATCATTTCCTATCAAGAGTATGTCATCCACGTACAATACGAGGAAGACAACCTTACTCTCTACTACCTTCTTATATATACAAGGCCCATCTACATTTTTGATGAAGTCAAACTCTTTGACAGCTTCATCAAAACAGATGTTCTAGCTCCGCGATGCCTGTTTCAATCCGTAGATGGATTTAAGCAGCTTGCACGCCTTTCTGCTGCTCTCACTGTCTATGAAGCCCTCTGGCTGTGTCATGTACACGCTCTCTTCTAAATCACCATTTAGAAAGCGGTCTTGACGTCCATCTGCCATATTTCGTAGTCATGGTATGCAGCAATGGCAAGTGGGATCCTGATGGACTTAAGTATAGCTACAGGAGAAAATGTCTCATCATAATCGACGCCAGGTCGTTGACGAAAACCTTTTTCTACAAGTCTAGTTTTGAAAGTCTCAACTTTTCCATCTACACCAATCTTCTTTTTGAAGATCCACTTGCTCCCAATCGGTTTTACCCCTTCAGGAGCAACTTCCAAAGTCCATACTTTGTTGGTGTACATGGATTCCATCTCGGACCGCATAGTATCCAGCTATTTCACAGAGTCTCCACTTGTGATGGCCTGCTCGAAACTAGTCAGGTCATCATCTTCCATGATGCAATCCTCGCTCCCACTGTCTACGAGAAAACCGTGGTATCTCTCAGGTGGATGAGGAACCCTACTAGATCTGTGGAGTGGCTGGGGTTCGTTGGGTACTATTGGATCCTCCGGTTCCACCAAATCGTCAGTTGTAGTCTATGTTGCTGGAACTTCTTCCAGTTCTACCTCATTGCCACTAATTTCTTTTGTAAGAAATTCATTTTCTAAAAAGGTGGCATGTCGAGAAACAAACACCTTTTGTTCCTCACTGTGGTAGAATAGATATCCATACGAATTCTTTGGATATCCCACAAACTTACAAAGAACTGATTGTGCCTCAAGTTTGTCTGGATTTTGCCTTTTGATATAGGCCGGACAACCCCATATCTTAACTCGTTTAAGACATGGTCTCTTTCCACTCCATATCTCATATGGTGTTTTAGGCACATATTTTGATGGAACTTGATTCAATATGTATGCGGCCATCTCAAGCACATAACCCCAAAAAGAAATAGGTAACCCAGCAGTACTCATCATAGAATCTAATAGGCTGCGATTTCTCCGCTCCGATACACCATTGTGCTGTGGTGTATACGGAGGAGTAAGCTGAAAGAGAATCCCATTCTCTTTTAAATAGTTTCAGAATTCCCTGCTCAAGTATTCTCCCCCCCGATCAGATCGAAGGACTTTAATACTTTTGCCCGTCTGTTTTTCAACTTCGCACTTATATTCCTTGAATTTATCAAAAGCTTCGGACTTGTATTTCAACAAGAACACATGTTCGAACCTTGAGAGACCATCGGTGAATGTAATAAAGTACGAAAAACCATTCCTGGCATGTATAGACATAGGACCGCATACATCACTATGTATCAGTCCCAAGAGTTCAGTAGCTCTTTCTCCGTGTCCGGTAAACGGAGTTTTGGTCATCTTGCCTTTGAGACATGACTGGCAAATTTCATAAGATGAAAATTCGAACGGATTCAAATATCCATCTTTATGCAACTTAGCAGTCTTTTCGCATTGATATGACCTAGTCTACAGTGTCACAAGATGGATTCGTTCATTTCTGAACTTTTCCTCTTGTTTGTGTTCTGTACGTTAAAAATTGTACTTTGATTAAGAACGTATATACCGTTACGTAATGTACCAAATCCAATCAACATTTGATTTCAGAAAATGTTCATAACATTATTCTCTAATATGAGATTATATCCTTCTTTAGTTAGCAAAGAAGCCGATATAATGTTGCACATCATTTTTGGTACATAGTAACAGTCGTTCAGAATCAATGTATTACCAGTTGGTAATACAAGGTGATATTCGCCAATTGCCTTGGCTGCAACAATTGCACCATTCTCTACTATTAGGGATTTATCACCCTTTCCTAGTTCTCTACTTTTTTTAGCCCATGTAACAAATTACATACGTGGGATCCTAATCCGGTATCCAATACCCAGGACGTAGAACAAACTGAGAAACAGTTCTCGGTAACGAACACACCTGAAGAAGATGTATCAACATGCTGTTTCTTCATATGGGTGGCGCGGGAATCCTGATATTCCCCTATTTCTACGGGACCAATGTTCCCCAGCTTAATATAATAAGCGGGTTCGGTCAATACATCCATATTATTATCTTGATTAAGGCGTGGCATTGGTTGCTACCTGGAGAGAGAGAGAGAAGGAAACGCATTAGCGTGCGCTCTTTGCAAGATTAGATTAGTTATTATCTTATCTAATCAGGATGAGTCCCACTGTTTTTATCAAATCTTCCTTCAAACCATAAAAGGTAAGATTAGCCAGGATTAATTACACCCTACAGGTTCGCCAATCGTTCGGCCAGGCAGGTATCGGTACTTCGAGAGAAGTTCCCCGTGCTTTCGCATGGATCTAATTAAAATAAAGCTTGTTTCCCTAAAAGCATAACACCATTGACACCTTTCTAGACACCTACTTGATCGGCTAATTGTAAAGTGCAAAACTCTTCCAGGAGTAACTCTTACTCACAGTGGGTATCGGGATCCAACTATTTCATAGAAGGTATGCAATCTCATTGCAAATTTCAACACTTGAAATTCCCAATAATGTTTTTCCCCTAACGTCCTATGACCTTGACAAAGGACAACAAACCATAGGGTGCTAGTCAAGTTCAACCCGTCATTTCCTGATTGAATTAAACCCATCCGTACGACCCTTGATAAAGGCCAACAAGGTCGTACGACTACCCTAATCCAATCACATCATATGGTTGCAGATAAGCACTAATCAGCTACCGCACACTACGCCTTGACAAAGACCAACAAACGCAGCACAAATATTAAATAGTACTTATCTGAAATGACGAAGGGCTACGATAGGTTTTAAGAAAACCTTTTGCGTAATGAACTTGATATCGTCATAGAATCTAATGATTTTGAAAAGGAGTGTTTTTTTAGGATTTTGCTAGTTTCGCTAAAGAGATCACTCCCGGTGAAGGGATCTCGGCTCTTTCCTCATCGAATGAGGTGTAGAATATTCAGGAATACCACTATGCAAAGCAAGAACTAGAGAAGCAATCAAAAACAAAACCGAGGGACTTGTAGAATTTGCTAGTTTCGCTAAAGAGGTCACTCCCGGTGAAGGGATCTCGGCTCTTTCCTCATCGAATGAGGTGCTGGATATTCATCAAGGAATACCACTATGCAAAGAAAAAACTAAAGCCACCCTTTTGAAAATTTGATTCTACAACATCTTTAGCTTTCTTCCTTTTCATTAATCTCATTAATGAAGTCCCATCATTTAATGTTTCCTAAACATTACAGAAAAATGAAACGAAAACAGAACGTACGCATATGCCATCCGCATTCGCCACGGGGCCCCGTCATACACCGTTAGGTTACTTAACTACCGGCTGAGTGGGGGCTGGACTAGTGCGGGTACAAAACATAAGCAACGTTTATTATATATCATATATATAATATAACATTCTTCTCACGCCGTTATATGATCACATCACAAAATTAAGCAGCAGAAGCAACATATGAAATATTGGATATACTAGGATTCCCGTGTTATAAATTTAGCCAGTAATGTAAAACACGGATTCCACGGTCGTGAAGAATAGCCAAACTAATATCCCTAGACCCCTACGAGAGCGGCAAGTAACCCTACCAATTCTAGAGTTAGGAGACCTGGTCTCAACTCCTTGAGATGGCTCCTACTAGACTCTAGAACCCGGTTACTTGTGTTCCCCGCCTTAGGTCTATTTTAATGCGGAAAAATAAATAATATACATCAATGGTGACATCATCCTCAATCCGGAAGTGCCCTAATAAAATAATATTACATATAGATTTTACATGAATGAAAATAAAAACTCTCATCTCACATAAAAACCCCGGTTATTCTTACACGATGATCCAATAAATCATATCAACGGCAATACATAACATCATATGTCATCAACGTAAGTAAATATGCGTGTCCTGAAAATTCGTTGACATATAGCAACGAGATCGGGATACCCCACATATTACACTTACGGTCGCAGAAAAGAAATAGAAAACTATAATAATTAGAATCCAAAATATCCTTAGACACTATAAACCCGGAATATCTCATATTCCGAATTTTATGCATAACTTATAAACCTTGCATTTTAGTCTCAAATTGAAAACTCTTTTCAATAATCTGTCGGATAATTCATCAAAATTCCCGACTAAGTGATCGCATACTATACACAATTGCGACGTGTTGGTTATAGTGCCCTCAAGTCAATTATTGGATCGCAGGCACGTGATTGCAATGATAGAGGAAGGACTTATACTGGTATAACAGTTTTACTCGAGATGATAGTATGCTATCTGGTTTGTCTTTATCATCATGTACATGCTTTAGGTGACATTACATATCACTATTACATGTTGATAGAGCCCATAGGATTCATGCTTAACTACCAGTAGTACGATGGCGATCATATACGTGAGAGCTGGGTGGTCTATAAGCACATCCTTAAAATGTCTCTAGTCGTGGGAGTTTCGAGACTGGGCATCGAAACTCTAAGAGTAAACTAGTGTATACTGATTGAGACCCTGACGAGAGGCGGTGGCCGGTCTCATAAGCCATTGGTGTCAGTTGGTTCACCTAAGATGTATAGAGGTGCTCATTGGGTTATGAGTACACCGGACGGACTCGCCGGGAACATGCTAGTTGGTATTATACCTATTGTGAGATAACAGTTCCCAGGTGACATGTATACAGGTTAGTCTATCGACCTGAGATTTCCATTTGTCTCGTGTGAGTTCCCATTATGCTTTGATTACTACCCTACCACGGCTCAAAGGAGTCATGCAAACAGGTTTTAGTTGGGCATAGTCCCGAGCCACATGGAGGTAGTGAGCGATCTTCAGGGGATTCGTTTCTCCCGGTATTGGGGTTTATGTCGCGGAGTGCACAGGTGGCCATCACCAGAAATCCTTGGCCAAGGTAGTCGAGAATTACTGATTCGGATCAGTAGTTTCTCAGGCGGTGATGGGCTTCATACCGACAATAAATGTCGCATTATTAGGGGTCTGAGTTTACCCACCCCCTAGAATTAATATGCGATACTCATAGACGGACAGACCGGACTGTACGGATATTGTCACTGTCTGGCTCAGTAGGGGTTTTAGGATGAGTTTGCTCGTCGGCCTCCCTTTTGCTCAATACCTGGGTAACCATTACGTACAGCTAGTGCCACTGACGTGTTTGTGGTTAAACCCACTTCCACCGTATTGACGAGTCTTTAGTGTCCCACACAGAGGATTTTCCTTCTTCGGCCGAAACATTGTAGAGGCCGTATGGTTTTATGGCAGGGTTCAATCATATACGTGCACTTGTGCACGGATCATGATCGGACAGATAATACTAGTGGGCTTTGGTTTAAGCCGGATCCTAGTATTATATTGTTGGATTATTTTCGTCTCGTTGTATTCGTATTCAGTCGGAATACGGATGCAGGTATGTATATACCGATGAGGGGTATTCTTGTAATTCGTTAAAAGTTTACTTTTGAAGTTGCCATATTCTTTTTGTGATAAACATTTAGTTTAAATGTTTATGAGGTGGAAAGTGTGAGTGTGAGTTTTGCCATTGGTTTTTTGGTGCATGCACTTGGTGACTCATGGTAATGAGTCATGAGGTGATTCATTATGACATGGATAGGTTTTGTTTTGGCTAAGATATTTGTGTAAGATTTTTTTTAGTGAGATGGCAGATCTTTTCTAGTGAGGATTTTCTTTAAGTGCTCACAAAATAACACACAAAGATTAAGTCAAAACAACTCAAGAAAAAGGCAGCCACATTTTTTCTTCACTTGCTTTTTCTTGAGCTCACACTCTTCACCTCATAGCATCTTCTTCAACCTCCACCCTCTATATCTCATGTGTTGAAAAACCTAGGGTGTACTGAGACAAAGTAATCACACACTCTCTTTACTTCATCTTAGCTATCTAGGTTAGCAAACTAGATACTCGAGTTGCTTCGGTTTTGAGGTCGGAGCCCGTATTACAAACTCTCGACGTGAATCGTATTCGATGGGGGGAGACCGGAGATCAAACATGATCGAGGAAGCCGCGAAGAGCTTGGGACAGAGGTTGAAGACTGAAAGACACGGATCGTTCGGTATAACCTCTCTAAACTCCTTTATCTATAACTAGTTTAGGGTTAATGGTACGATCTGGGGATTAGGGTTCCGTTAGCGCCGGTTTCTAAAAGTTTTTGTTCTGCATTTGGCCATGGATTGATGGCCGGGACGCTGGCGTAACCCAACACGACGGAGTTTTGATCCGATTCAAAACTCCATGGCAATCGATCAAATGAGACTAAACGGCTAGATTTACAATATACTAACTAGTTTTCACAAAACTAATTATCCCGGATTCTAACAATTGTATCATATATCATCAAAATCTATACGACGCTAAACATTTCGATCGATTTAATAAACACCCACAAAATCCAGAGACCTCAACAACTTGAGTATCATTAAAAACACTCAGAATGTGCCAAATTACCAAATGGAGCAGCACCAGAAAATTGAAACCTCAACAACCCTAACATGTCGCGGAACCGCGGCCAAACATGGTGTTTGGCCGCGCTTCCGTGGCCATTTGATGGAATTGGGTTTTCAAATTTCTAGAGGCTCCATAAAAATGCCTGCACGATTTTCTGCATATTTTTAATATAAAAATTCCAACGTTTGAAAAATTCTACAGAAAGTATTAATTTTGCGGGTTTTCATCGTAAAGACCTACCCAAATGTTCTAGCATGGCTCTGATACCATAAAAGTATACCCTAGCACCGCCATGAAGTTATAGTGGTACCCAGCATGCCAAATTTTAATTTTTACTAGGTGCTAAGTTAGACTAACAAGATCTTAACTAGAATTTTAGGTTTACTATGATTATATAAACTACTAGACAAAAGGAAAAGATGTTATACCTTATAGATCAAGTCCTTCTCTTCATTAGCTCCATGTAGTAGTCCACACGACTCCACTAGGCTCCACTTCAAGTTGGATCGAGCTTACTCCGATAACCTTCGTGCCGAAGATGATCCACCCGAATCTCACTAGTTCAAGCTACCTCTTCACTAAAATCGTATTAGTGAAGACAACATACCATATCAAATTGCTAATCTAATATGAGATGGTGAAATAGAGTGTTTACCCCAATCAGAGCAAAGCTCTGTTCAAATTCCAAGGCGGGAGATGAAGCAACGCTTCATCTTCCCCCAATCAGAGCAAACTTCAACTTTGAAAATTTAAACTTTAATAATGAAGCAACGCTTCAGATCCTCTGCGCTACGCACAGGGCGCCACGTGTCAAAAACTGATACGCCAGCGCAGCGCGCCTAATCAGAGCAAAGTTCTATTTAAAACAAAATTAAAGAAAGCAACGCTTCAGTTGCGCAAAAGCTGCGCTGCGCGACACGTGTCAGCGCAGATGCGCTGCGCGACACGTGTCAGCGCAGTTGCACCGCGCGCTGCGCGACACGTGTCAGCGCAGTTGCGCAAGCGTAGTTGCGCTGCACTCTGCGCTGCGCGACACGTATCACGCGCAGGGGCGTTTGCGCCAAACAGAATTAAATTTTAGCAATATTTCTCTGTTCTTGTTAAAACAAGAAGATTGCCTTCTATAAAACAGAAGCCCTTGGATCAAAGATCCAACGGTGGGGAAAATTCCCCAAATCACTCAGAGAAAGATCTTTTTAACAAATTTATAGGCACTATATAAAGGCCCCTAGACCCCAAATCAAAGGCTATCAACATTGTGAGAGATCAAAATCATCATTGAGAACTCTGAAGAATTGGAGAGAATTCCTCAAGAACAAAAAAGGTAAAAACCTTTAGAAAAAAGAGAAAATTCTCTTATGAACAGATCATTGATCTGAGAACAAGATCAATGATCTTCAATAAGAAGAAAAATAAACAATAATAAGTGCTTTGCACTTTTTTATGAACCACCGGTTCCCTGAAATAAGAAAAACAAGAGAAACTTGTTTTCTTTGATCTAAATTAGATCAAGAAAACAAACAGTGCTTTGCACTTTTTTATGAACCATTGGTTCTGGAATCTAAAAAGATTCTCAAGTTAATAATGCCTTGCACTTGCAAAACTGCACTGTTGCGCTCTTGGGTTGGCGCAAGCCACCAGAGAGCGCCACGTGTCAGCATCTGAACCACTTGCGCTATGCGCTTTTGAAATAGAGCTTTGCTCTCTGAAACTGGCGCAACTCACCACAGCGCGCCACGTATCAGCAGCGCAAGCGCAGCGCACTGGCACAACGCACTGCGCTTGCATGACACGTGTCATCACTACAAGCACTTGCGCTCATTGATTAGCGCAAAGCGCCTAATAAATGCAATGCATTATTTACTAAAGGGCCAGGCCCAAATCAGAAAGGCCTAGTAGGCCAAATTAAATTGCAAAGCAATAAATGGGCAGAGCCCAGGTAAAATTGATGCTCTGCATCATTTAGAAATGGGCAGAGCCCAAGTAAAATTGATGCTCTGCATCATTTATAAATGGGCAGAGCCCAAAATAAATTGATGTTCTGCATCCTTTATGGGCAGAGCCCAAACAAAAATAAAAAGTAATGCAATGCATTATTTAAATATGGGCAAAGCTCTAGCACAGGTCTAACAGACCAAAAACAAATAAAAGCGCTGAATATTTCTCAACTGGACTTAGCCCAATCATGGCCGGAAGTCCTCAAATTAAATTGACTGAGCACAGCTGCTCTCCTAAATCAATTTACGACCGGTTCGAGGGTACATCTCCGAACTCCTTTGACTCCTATCGTTGTAATTCTTCAACGACGTCAGAGAGGTGACGGGTCCCAACAACCACATATCAACACGGACTGTGGGGTCCTTAAACTCATGGACTTAAGCGTCCTTAAACTAAAACACGGATTGTGGGATCCTTAAACCCACGGACTTATGCGTCCTTAAACTAAAATACGAATTGTGGGATCCTTAAACCCGCGGACTTATGTGTCCTTAAACTAAAACACGGACTGTGGGGTCCTTAAACCCACGGACTTAAGCGTCCTTAAACTAAATATGGACCGCAATGTCCTTAAACTACCAATGGACCGCAATGTCCTTAAACTACCAATGGACCGCAATGACCCTAAACTACCTATGGACCACTACGTCCCTAAACTGGAATGATAGAGCCCCCAAACGCTCTTTTGTTGGATCTAAACGATCCCATTTAAGTTGATCTTAGCCTCAAATATGGCTAACGTATCCTTAAACATTCAAACAGACTTTAGTCCCAAATTGGACTATAAGACCCCCAATCAACTTTGGTTCAAAGGTACATCTCCGAACTCCTCTGACATATGTCGTTGTAATCCTTCAACGTCGTTAGAGAGGTGACGGGTCCCGGCGGCCATATATTAAATGGACCACCATGTCCCTAAACTGGAATATGGACCACCATGTCCCTAAACTGGAATATGGACCACCATGTCCCTAAACTGGAATATGGACCGCAACGTCCTTAAACTACTCATTGATCGTAATGTCATTAAACTAAACAATAGAGCTCCCAAATGCTCTTTTGTCGGATCTAAACGATCCCGTTAAGTCAATCTCAGTCTCAAACTGGACTAACGTATTCTTAAAAAACGTTTAAGTTGATCTTAGCCTCAAATACGGCTAACGTATCCTTAAACCAAAACACCAAACCCAAATCTATGTAAATACGGATTTGGGCTAATCCACGTCCTACAGGCGACGCCATTAATTAGTCTCCGTATACAATCCACGGGCATCCACAAACGAAACAAACACACACAACACGAAGTGAAATTCTGAAGAAGGAGAAAGTGGCTACCGCGATGTGGTAGCGTAATTAACTGCAGGGGCTTGCGCCTGCAGGAAAGAGCATCCCCACAATCAAAAACCCTTCAAATGAGGGGGAATATGACGAAGTCTGCTACATCGGCCGCATCCGTCTAAACCTCCGATACATGGTGCCATAAATCAACTTGGCATCTTCGGAGAGGTGGACGGATAAAACCAAATAGCATCTGCCCCGAACCTCAGTGCTAGGACTTCGCAGTCTTGTGCGCCGTCTTTCGGAGGGGAACAGATTCTGGCACGCCCGGTGGGACCTTCTCCTCTTTCCACTCCACACTTCGTGCATCGTATTCGCGAACGAATTGCGGTTTGTTAATGGTTGCCTTTAGATTTTAAGTTACTAAGATCTGGTCTTTTGCCTGGCGCAGAAATCAAGCATCGATGGCCTCTACCTGTTCGAAGTGCTCCAACTGCAGCTGCAACCCGCGTCCTGCCTCAACTGGGGGCATAACCTACGGGCCCCAAGCGACCTCTTTGTTCACCATGCCTATGGAGTAGATTACTCAAGCCACCACAGGGCTGTTTTTCGAAACCATGCTTCCGCCAACAAGCTTCAGCATCCCTGTGCCCGTACAAGAAGCTCCTAAGAAGTCGGTCTTCGATCGACTTACAGTTACTGCAGCCCCTCTCAACGGGTTTCCCAACACCAGCGCCTCAGTCTTCTCCAGACTGGGCCAAAACTCCTGCGGGCCCACAATGAAGCTTGCGATCCCAGAAAAGGTTATTCCAAAAAGAGTAGCCAAACCTGTTCCTGAAGTCGTCAAGGCGATTTCTCCGGCTAAGAGATCGGTCTTTACAAGACTGACCGTCCCAACTCCCACTCCTGCTCCTGCTGCTCGAAAGACATCAGTCTTCAATAGGCTGACGCCGGCAACAGCCCTACACCCGAACAGGGGGCAAGAAGAAGCTGTTGCTGTCTTTGAACAAATACCGACAACTCGTCGCGCCCGCCGACGCCACTGGCACCGGATAAGGAAGACCGGGGGCAATTCCCCCTCTGGGATAACTCCGCCAGCCCCAACGGTGGAAGTTAACGCTGCTGTTCCAACCGGGAACAGCTTTGAACTGCTGAACAGGGTACGCATAAACTCGCCAACTGCGGTGCTCAAAAAGTCTCCTCCACCGGTAGAGATCACCGTGGAAGCAGAAAAGCTAGAGCGGTCTCCTCAATCGCTATCCTCCAGGATCTATAAGACATGGAGACGAGTCCGAGAATCTGTCATTGATCCTAACTTCTCTCGCCAACAGATGAAGTCGAAAGGTCGGCAAGAAGAAAATCCCCCGGTCAAGCAACGAATGGTGACGACCACTTGGGTGCCTAAAGCAACGGCCCCCTCAACTTCAACGGCCTATAAGAGAAGAAGGCCAGAGAAAGTCCTCACGCCGACGGCGAATATCAAAGGTGGCGAACCCAAACGCCCTAAGTCTGGGGGCATGGTAGTTCTTACCGTCTACGTAGCGTCTGGTAAAGAGGACAGTCGCATATCTACGGGTCATCGACCGCTTACGCGATCAGTGACCAAAGCGCAGGAGCAGCAGCAGAAGCTCCAAGAGATGATGAACGCTATGGCCGCACTTACTGGGCCAAAAGAAAACCCTGAAACGTCCTCGGATGAACGCCAAGAGAAAGAAACCGACGCCGAATTCCTTCGTCGAATATTGGAGAAGAAGGATAAAGAGGCTGTTGAACAAGCCGCCAACATAAAGCGTATGGGCCTCCTGTTCCAAGACATGGTAGGGATGATGATCCAACAAGATCCCCTGGCCGAAGATCCCCCGATCGTCCTTGAAGGCGATAGGGGAGAGACGTCGAATCCTCCGCCAGCTCTGTCCACAGCTAAGGAGGAAACAATCTCCAAAGCTGACTTAGACGAGTACATAACCCAGCAAATACGGGTTCATCATGCGACTGAAGTGGCCGACCAGGTCGTAAAAATAGGACGGCCATATCCGAGTTGGTACGACCAGATCAAGTATCCGTCGGGCTACACAATTCCCAAGTTCCATGTCAACAAGGGGACGGGCAATCCTCACCAGCATGTTGCCCAGTTCAGGGCACTCTGCGGCAACACCGGCGGTGATGACAAACTGTTGCTTCGTCAGTTCGTTGGCAGCTTATCAGATACAGCATTCGAGTGGTACTCTGAGCTTCCGAACGACTCTATCAAGACCTTCGCGGAGATGGAACTGTTGTTTACTCAGCGTTTTGCAAGCGCCAGTGAACGCACCCCGATGACGGCACTGATTAACGCCAGGGTAAAGCCAGGCGAGACATGGGTCCAATATGCTATACGGTGGCGGAACTTATGGTCAAAATGCGAGCAGCGCATTGAAGAAGCTCCCGCAGTGGGTATGTGTCACGCCCCGATTCCCAAATTACGGAAACGAGAGATGACTAGGCCAGCCATGCTCCTACGGTCAAGGAATCATCCCGCCGTAGTCACACTTCGGCTTCTAGCATTACATGGTAATCAGTAAATAAAGCACAGTATTAAAGGAATCACATCACTAATTTATTACATTAATAATCCATTGTTCACAAATTACAAATAACAAGAACAATTACTAACCAAGTTCAACCTCACGATCACTTTTATGGAAAGCAGTAAATGAAAAAAGTACACCAAACTATATCTCCGTGAACTCGAAGGGTAGATCCGTCTCCTTTGCTGGTCCTCCCACGGAATCTGAGTATGCGTACTCAGGTCGTCAGAGCGACACAATAACAATATTAATATAATAAGATGAAACAGGTAAATGAGGAAGTACTATTGTAAGAACAATGCAAGTAATCACTATGTCACTATATGATGCAGAATATGTTCTGTGTCCCTATCGGTCTCTAGGTCATGTTTGAAATCGAATAGTGGAAGGAGGATCATGTTTAACAGGAGTCTCGTACATACCCGAGACAACGGCCCACATGCTCGGGACATAACCCTGCCAGCCGGATCGCTAGATCCTACCTACTATATATATCACTGCTCGAATGATCATCCTCTAAAACACGGTCCCGCTAAATACGATTCTCTTTCCACTTCGATTTTCCCTTTTATTCCCAAGTTTACATTATTTGTGATCTTGATTTAGTCGTGTACAAGTAAACCAATGGCACGGTTTTATCACTGCTCACTGTATCAATCACTGTCATGAATATTCACTTCCCATTGGTACACTCGTCACTCCTAAACCAATATCAACCATGCACGATAATGCAATGTCCACTGACTATAACACGCACTAACACTAAGTATATGGCAAATGGGGTATGATATATGTATGTATGCTATCAATAAGCTGAGTATGATATGAATCAACAAGCATGTCATTAACTTACATAAATTGCATAAATTCATCCGTTTAGAATTCAACAAAATGAGGCAAGTAAGATAAATAGAACATTCAGTCAGAAATTCATCAAAATTTGTTTCAATTCAATCGGGATTCCGGTTTTCCAGATACAGCTGTTTCATTTTAAGTGCTCGCGGCTGGAAATTCAGTTTCAGAACTGAACGTCCGTTTCGCGACACGAATTGCACCCGGTTGGGTTCAGATTTTAGCGAAGTTATAGTTAAATAAAATCTAGGGTTTTCAATATAGTATTCAACGCAATAGACAGATCCTCAATCGCATCTCTACGTTGAAAGTTATACACAGTTTAATGTCAGTATATCACTTCTGAATCTGTTCTGGACAGTTATACGTTCTGCCCTTTTATTTACAGTTTAAAATATCAAACGGCAATGAAACGGAATGGAACCACTTGTTTTGTTTAGCTAATAGAATTATCTTTAATCTACTACATAGTTCCGTAACATACGACTTCAGGAAACACAGTGACACACATTTTGGTACAGTACACGATAAACAGAGTCGCTCTGGACTGCAGTCCAGAGTCGCACTCCGATATAATTATCATCGCAGTTACAGAACAGAAATCATTAGAAGTTTACATAGGATTAAAGTTCGTCGAGTCGGCTTCGATTTAATCCCTCGAACGTATCATTCCAGTATTGTTCAGACCATAATATTGCATTTTTCATTCCCCTATTCTTATCCGTTTTATAAATAAACAGGTACTCTTGACGCACGTTTGCTGCATATTACAGGATACAGGGCTTGGATGCAGATACAGTGAAAAAGACGAAAGCTGATACAGAAAAGTGACTTTTGACAAACAAGTAGACGGATCCTAAATAAGTCTAGTCAAAGAACAGTGCAAGGTCCAGAATGTCAAGTGAACGGTCAAAAGATACGAACAAGGTTTCACTAAGGATCTGGAGAACACTAAGAAGCCCAACAGAGAAAAGAACAATGAAACTAAGAAGCCCAAGAGAATAAAAGCCAACCACAGAAAGTTGGAGGCCCAAGACCACTAAAGGGCCGCGGATCCGCGGCCATCTACTGCGCATGTCGGTGCAATTTTATCTGAGACGGTGCGTCGGTGTGGGTGTTGGGATTCTTAGGGGGCAAATCAGTAATTGCGCATGTGCGAGACTCTGAAACCCTAATTCTCCTGTTTACTTATAAATTGTAATCTTAAATTGTAAAACCCTATGCCTCTTTTCAATCAATAAAATTCAGAATTTCTGAGAGAAAAATTCAGATCTGTTCTTCTTGTTTGGAGGGAGCCGTCAACCTAGTAAGTATTTTATTTCTGTTCTTTTAATTATAATGTTTTCTCATCCCCTAATGAGCGAGTAATCTCCTCGCTTGTTAGGGTTAGCCTTAGGGAAAGGGTTGAGAGATGAGATCTCTCACCCCTTTCAATGCCACTTTAACCTAACGAATTAGAACTCCAAGCATACGAGCACAACCGCTCCCTGCGGCATCCTACCCATCGAGGTAACGATGAACCGTAGTATAAAGGGCCGGTTGCGCGCGTTTTCCGTGGGGGTTAGGGTGATTATCAACAAAGGAAGGATATGAATCTAGAGGAAGAAACATCTTCCCAAAAGATTCGTATCCACTTTATTGATAATTAACTTAACACCTAATAGATCTAAAAAGTAGGTATTGAAAGCGGTGATGAAAAACGTTAATCTCCAAAACTTCGCCTAAGCCTAACCCTAGCAAGATTTTAATTAGATTAATTAGATCCGGTTTTCATAGATTGTTAGAAACCAACCAAAACGACAAATTGAATCAACTCGTTAAAACACATAAAAGGAATTTACCCGTCTCTGTGGACCGACCCGTACTCACCGGCTAGCGGCAAAGCGACGCCGTTTCTGATTGCGGTAATTATATTTTTGATCTTAAAATCTTTATAATCAAGTATGTATATAATTTACGGTGATTTTATTCATTTTCAGATACGGGAAAATTCTAGTTTTATCGGCATATTTGGGGGTATCAATTTCAGTCACTAACAATCGTATTTTCTAGTGAGATTTATACACGATATTTATCATTATGAGGGCCAACAGAAAACATTTACTTCCGTCAAATTAAACAATTATTTTCATTGGAATCTAGCATCAAACACATAGGTCACAATATATATCGGGAATCGGTAAATTCGTAAACTATATGATTTAGATTTGTACCACTATTATATTAGCATGAAGCAAGAAAACACTTGCTTAGAAACGTCTCGGGGTCGCACGGCAGCAGCGGCGTCACGAACGCGCGATGTACGCCGTAAAATGAATTGCGCGAGCTTGGCTCGTGATGCGGAATTTGCGTCAGAGTTGTCCGGAGTTGTTGCACGGTCACTGGAGGTTGAGGGGTGCTTGATGATCCTCAGCGAGTGCACTGGGGTCGACGACGGTCGACAGCGTCACTCCGGCGAAGAGCAACAGTGGTGTGCTCGGAGGGGTATTATGGTTTTGGAGAGAGAGAGAGAGAGAGAGATTAAGCAGTGGGGCTTAGGGATTGTTGTGATAGTGATGATGCTGAGGAAGTGGAAGGTCGATGGGGTATTTCAGATGAAGTGGGGGTTCGTCAGCGTCGATTTCAGGCGGTGACCGAAGTTGGGTGTGAGTGGGTTAGGGAGTGCAAGGGATGCTCGGGTCGATGGAGAATGCAGGGGCTCCTGGGGTGAGTTACTTGAGAGAAGAGAGTGAAGGAGGAGGAATGAGGGGTCGCTGAGGGGGTTGTCGTCGTCGGAGGGGTCGACTGAAGTTGGGGTCGATGTGGGTTTCGAGAGGGAGAGAGGTGAGGAAAAATTTGAAATGGCAGAGAAGAGAGGTGGGGGTGTGAGGAAGAGAATGAGGATTGGTGTCGTGGTGTAACGTCGCGTCAACGGAGGCGTGGGCATGGGCGTGGGCACGATCGGAGGCGAGAAGCGCGGATCGCGAGTGGGAATGGGGTAGAGCCGTTGGGGAAGAGGGAGTGGAGTGGGTCGGGTCGAGTTGAGAAGCGGGTCACGGGCCGAAGGGAGTGGGCTGGGGTGATTATTTATAAGGATTTATTAAGGAAAAATTGAGTGGGCTGAGATTAAACAGGCTGGGAAATTTTTTAAAGGATTTCAGTTTAAATTTTCAAAAAAAATTTAAACAATGGGCTGAAGAATGAAACGGGCTTTGGGGATTTAAAAACTTATCTAAATTTGTGGGCTGAGGGAATGAATAAAGTTTGGGTTTGGGGTTTGGTAAAAATATTTTATTTGTTTTTAAATTTTGGTTTGTGTTTGGTTTTTCCAAATTAGTTTTAAATCTTGGGTTTTAACTTTTAGGGTTTGGACTATGATTTCAAAGCATTGGAAAAAAATAAGGTTTAAATATTAAGCTTATCAACCAATTCAAATACGACAGGAAAAGGAAGGAAACCACTGGAATTCAGAGAATAGGAAATTTTTTTATTAAAATGGAAACGGGGATTTACATCATACCCCCCTAACAAAAATTTTGTCCTCGAAATTTAACAAGGATACAAGGAGACAATGTACTAAACAAAGAGATGTGGATAACGATCACGGATATCTTCCTCCCGCTCCCAGGTGGATTCTCCTGGGGAACGACCGCCCCAAGACACTCGGACTAAAGGAATGATCTTATTCTTCAGCACTTTCTCTCTGCGGTCGAGGATGGTAGTAGGCTGCTCCTCGTACGATAAATCGGTACCCAAAACTAGCTCTGAATGGTCCAGGACATGGCTTTCATCCCGAACATAACTCCGCAACTGTGACACGTGGAAGGTATTGTGCACACCAGCTAGCGATGGAGGCAAGGCCAGTCGATATGCCACCTCTCCTACTCGCTCTAGCACCTCAAAAGGTCCGATAAAACGGGGACTGAGTTTTCCCCGACCTCCGAACCTGATAACTCCACGAGTAGGGGAAATCTTCAAGAATACATGATCTCTGACTTCGAATTCTAGTGCCCTCCTGCTGGTATCTGCCCAACTCTTCTGTCGATCCTGAGCCGCCTTGATACGCTGTCTGATCATTTGGACCTTGTCGACTGTTTGAAGAATAAGTTCGGGGCCCAGTAATCTTCGTTCTCCCACATCATCCCAACATACTGGGGATCGACATTTCCGCCCGTATAGTGCTTCAAAAGGAGCCATCTGAATACTAGCCTGATAACTATTGTTGTACGAGAAATCGACTAGATGCAGATGGTCCTCCCAGGAACCCTGAAAGTCCAACATACAGGCTCTCAACATATCCTCGAGCGTCTGAATCGTACGCTCGGACTGTCCATCCGTCTGTGGGTGATAGGCTGTGCTGAATTTAAGGCCGGTTCCCAAACTCTCCTGTAGGCTCTTCCAAAAGTTTGACAAGAATCTGGTGTCCCGGTCTGACACAATGCTGACTGGAACACCGTGAAGTCGTACAATCTCCTGCATATATCTTTCTGCCAGTGATTCCGTCGACTGTCCCACTCGGAAATGTAAGAAGTGTGCAGCTTTCGTGAGGCGATCGACAATAACCCAAATGGCGTTATTGCCCCTAGGGCTCCGTGGTAAGGCCGTCATAAAATCCATAGTAATGTGCTCCCACTTCCATTCAGGTATCGGCAGTGGTTGTAACAGTCCTGCTGTCCTCTGATGTTCCGCCTTCACCTGCTGACATACCAAGCACCTGGATACGAACCTCGCAATTTCCCGCTTCATTCCGTTCCACCAAAAGCGCTGCTTTAGGTCTTGATACATTTTTGTACCTCCCGGATGCACAGAATAAGCTGAACTGTGTGCTTCAGCCAATACTTCTTCTCGAACATCTCCCTTAGGTACGCAGAGTCTGCTACCAAATCTCAGAGAGCCATCTTCATGTATAATCAAGTCAGTTCTCAGTCCAGCTTCCACTTGCTCTCTGAACTTTTGCAATCGGGGATCATCCGCTTGTGCAATCTTAATGCGATCCACCAGAGAAGATTGTACCTGTAGCTGCCAAAGTTGACTGAGTGCGTTCGGCGTAACGACTTCGAGTTCAAGTCTCTGAAAGTCCTCAATAATGCTCCTCTGATCGGTCAACATCATGACCGCTGGCTTGCGACTGAGCGCATCTGGTACAACGTTCACCTTCCCCGGGTGATACTGAAGGTCCAAGTCATAATCTGCCATCAGCTCTAGCCATCGACGCTGCCTCATATTTAGTTCTTTCTGAGTAAAAACATACTTCAACCTTTTGTGATCTGTGTACACCTCCACTTTCTCACCCAATAGGTAGTGCCTCCAAATCTTCAACGCAAAGACTACCGCAGCTAACTCCAAGTCATGCGTAGGGTAGTTCTTCTCGTGGTTTCTCAGTTGTCAAGAGGCGTAAGCAACCACTCGGCCGTGCTGCATCAAATCACGGCCTAAACCCTTCCCTGAGGCATCACTGTGTATCACCAAACCACCGGAATTATCTGGTACTGTAAGAATAGGCGCCGTGGTTAACTTCTGCTTTAATGTGTCGAACGCTTGAGTGCACTCCTCTGTCCACGTAAATGGTACATCCTTCCGTGTCAGCCTCGTCAATGGTTCCGCGATTCTTGAGAAATCTTGGACGAATCTCCGATAATAACCTGCCAATCCCAGAAAGCTCCTGATCTCGGCCACTGACTTCGGCGTTGGCCAATCTCTGACAGATTCTATCTTTGCCGGGTCCACCGAGATGCCTTCGTCCGAAACAATATGTCCCAAAAACTGAACCTTATCGAGCCAGAATTCACACTTGCTTAGCTTTGCATACAGCTTCTCTTCCCAAAGAATTTGTAGTACCGTGCGCAAATGTTCAGCGTGCTCTTCCCGGGTCTTCGAGTAGACAAGTATGTCGTCGATAAACACAACGACAAACGTGTCCAAGTACTTTGCGAACACCCTGTTCATCAAGTCCATGAATATTGCTGGGGCATTGGTAACACCGAACGGCATCACAAGGAACTCGTAATGTCCGTATCGGGTCCTGAAAGCCGTCTTGCATACATCCTCGGCTGCTACTCTGATTTGATGATATCCAGAACGGAGGTCCAACTTCAAGAATACCTTGGCTCCACTTAGCTGATCGAATAGGTCATCAATGCGCGGGATTGGGTACTTGTTCTTTATGGTGACCTTGTTCAGCTCCCGATAATCTATACACATTCGCAGCGATCCATCCTTCTTCTTTACTAACAGAACTGGTGCACCCCACGGTGAAGCGCTTGGCCGAATAAATCCCTTCTCCAATAGTTCTTCAACCTGCTTCTTCAATTCCGCCAACTCAACTGGTGCCATTCTGTATGGGGCTCTGGATACTGGGCCTGTACCTGGAGTCAAATCGATTGAGAACTCCAAAATTCGAGGAGGTGGTAGACCTGGTAGATCTTCAGGAAATACGTCCAGAAAGTCCCGAACAACTGCTGGGACTGGGCTCTTATCAATCTCCATAGCAGTCAGCTCCTTAGGCTTTGCTCTGTATTTATCTGGCTCCAAAGATTCGCTTCCGCCCTAGAAAATAAACTCCGGGTGATTGGGAATGCGGAAGATCACATTCCTTGCACGACAATCGATAACTGCATGGAAAGTGCTCATCCAATCCATCCCGAGAATTGCGTCGTAACTGCCTGTCCCAATCAGAAGAAAATTCGCATAGAATTCCCTGCCACACACTACAACCGGGCATAATCTACATTCTCGACTAGATATTATAATGCCATTACCCGTATGAATTTCCCATCCCTTGGTTAATGATTCATGTAGTATTGAGTGTGTATCAGTGAAATGCTCAGACAAGAAACAATGCGATGCTCCCGAATCAAATAGTACTCTAGCTGGCAAGGAATGTACGAGTAGAGTACCTGTAACCACGTCTCCTAACGCCTCTGCCTGCTCGGCGGTCAAGGTGAAAGCCCGTCCCTGACCGCGACCTGTAAAGGGTTGCCTCTGCTCCTGCGGCCTCTGCTGTGGCGGTCCAGAACCTCCCTGTATCTCTGCTCGCTCAGGGCAACTGCTAATCTTGTGCTGACTGGATCCACAAATCAAGCACTGTCCCTTGGCACGGCGACAGTCCTTCTGAGTATGCCCACCTCTACCGCAATAGCCGCAAACTACGCCCTGTCTCTGGGGGCGATGCTGTGGTATGAACGGGTGCTTCATTTGTGTCGTTCCTGCTCTGTGAACCGGTATGGCTCCTCGAGAAGGCGTGTGGCTACGTGCTGGAACGACTGGGGGTCTTCTGAACTTGTTAATCAATTGCTCCTGAACTCTCGCCGTGTTGAGTACCTGTGCGAAAGTCTGCAAATCCAACGATGCAATCAACTGCTGCAACTCGAAATCTAACCCCTGAAGGAAGCGTCTGGCCCTGGTGGCCTCTGATTTGACCATGTATGGAGCAAAGCGGCTCAGACGGTTGAACTCTGCCGCATAAACGTCCACTGGGCGTCCATTTTGCTTCAAAAGAATAAACCTTTCCTCAATTTCTGCCTTGGCTGTGGAAGGAAAATAATGATCTAGGAAGCACTCCTTAAACTTGCTCCATTCAATCGGCTCGTCAAGTCTGCTTTCTTCCACCGACCACCATGTACGGGCTTCGTCTTCTAATTGAATCTTTATCACGTCCACTCTGTCTTCCTCTGGAACCCTGGCGACTGTCAATAAATTCTCCATGTTCACCAGCCATTGCTCAGCCTCAAGGGGTTCAGCTAGCCCTGTGAATGCGGCTGGGTGTAACCGTCGGAAGTCTGATACGGTACCAGCCCTAGCCTGATAAGCTGGTGGAGTAGCGCCCTCGGGGGCGGTAATGAGTGCGGAGGGTCCTCCTGCGGCGGTAATCGCCCTGAGTAAATCTGTCTTCCTCTCCTGAGCTTCCGCGAGAGTGGTCAGTGCACTAAGTATTCTTTCCGTGCGGTCCTGAGAGCTAGAGTCTGAGGAGGGGTTGTTCGGGGACGTCATATCACTGGAAGATTCAAAAGGATAGGATCAGATTCAAGGATGAAAATCAAGAGTAGTGAAACAAGAATAACGTAATACAGTATAGTTAATGTTATCCCTTGATACTAAACACAGGCTCTGATACCAACTAAACTATGTCACGCCCCACTTCCCAAAATACGGAAATGAGGGATGACTAGGCCAGCCATGCTCCTACGGTCAAGGAATCATCCTGCCGTAGTCACACTTCGGCTTCTAGCATTACATGGTAATCAGTAAATAAAGCACAGTATTAAAGGAATCACATCACTAATTTATTACATTAATAATCCATTGTTCACAAATTACAGATAACAAGAACAATTACTAACCAAGTTCAACCTCACGATCACTTTTATGGAAAGCAGTAAATGAAGAAAGTACACCAAACTATATCTCCGTGAACTCGAAGGGTAGATCCATCTCCTGTGCTGGTCCTCCCATAAAATCTGAGCATGCGCACTCAGGTCGTCAGAGCGACACAATAACAATATTAATATAATAAGATGAAACAAGTAAATGAGGAAGTACTATTGTAAGAACAATGCAAGTAATCACTATGTCACTATATGATGCAGAATATGTTCTGTGTCCCTATCGGTCTCTAGGTCATATTTGAAATCGCATAGTGGAAGGAGGATCATGTTTAACAGGAGTCTCGTACATACCCGAGACAACAGCCCACATGCTCGGGACATAACCCTGCCAGCCGGATCGCTAGATCCTACCTACTATATATATCACTGCTCGAATGATCATCCTCTAAAACACGGTCCCGCTAAATACGATTCTCTTTCCACTTCGATTTCCCCTTTTATTCCCAGGTTTACATTATTTGTGATCTTGATTTAGTCGTGTACAAGTATACCAATGGCACGGTTTTATCAATGCTCACTGTATCAATCACTGTCACGAATATTCACTTCCCATTAGTACACTCGTCACTCCTAAACCAATATCAACCACGCACGATAATGCAATGTCCACTGACTATAACACGCACTAATACTAAGTATATGGCAAATGGGGTATGATATATGTATGTATGGTATCAATAAACTAAGTATGATATGAATCAACAAGCATGTCATTAACTTACATAAATTGCATAAATTCATCCGTTTAGAATTCAACAAAATGAGGCAAGTAAGATAAATAGAACATTCAGTCAGCAATTCATCAAAATTTGTTTCGGTTCAATCGGGATTCCGGTTTTCCAGATACAGCTGTTTCATTTTAAGTGCTCGCGGCTGGAAATTCAGTTTCAGAACTGAACGTCCGTTTCGCGACGCGAATTGCACCCGGTTGGGTTCATATTTTAGCGATGTTATAGTTGAATAAAATCTAGGGTTTTCAATATAGTATCAACGCAACAGACGGATCCTCAATCGCATCTGTACGTTGAAAGTTATACACAGTTTAATGTCAGTATATCACTTCTGAATCTGTTCTGGACAGTTATACGTTCTGCCCTTTTATTTACAGTTTAAAATATCAAACGGCAATGAAATGGAATGGAACCACTTGTTTTGTTTAGATAACAGAATTATCTTTAATCTACTGCAGAGTTCCATAACATAAGACTTCAGGAAACACAGTGACACACATTTTGGTACAGTACACGATAAACAGAGTCGCTCTGGACTGTAGTCCAGAGTCGCACTCCAATCTAATTATCATCGCAGTTACAGAACAGAAATCATTAAAATTTTACATAGGATTAAAGTTCGTCGAGTCGGCTTCGATTTCAGCCCTCGAACGTATCATTTCAGTATGTATATAATTTACGGTGATTTTATTCATTTTCAGATACGGGAAAATTCTAGTTTTATCGGCATATTTGGGGGTATCAATTTCAGTCACTAACAATCGTATTTTCTAGTGAGATTTATACACGATATTTATCATTATGAGGGCCAACAGAAAACATTTACTTCCGTCAAATTAAACAATTATTTTCATTGGGATCTAGCATCGAACACATAGGTCACAATATATATCGGGAATCGGTAAATTCGTAAACTATATGATTTAGATTTGTACCACTATTATATTAGCATGAAGCAAGCAAACACTTGCCTGGAAACGTCTCGGGGTCGCACGGCAGCAGCGGTGTCACGAACGCGCGATGTACGCCGTAAAACGAATTGCGCGAGCTTGGCTCGTGATGCGGAATTTGCGTCGAAGTTGTCCGGAGTCGTTGCACGGTCACTGGAGGTTGAAGGGTGCTTGATGATCCTCAGCGAGTGCACTGAAGTCGACGACGGTCGATGGTGTCACTCCGGCGAAGAGCAACAGTGGTGTGCACGGAGGGGTATTGTGGGTTTGGAGAGAAAGAGAGAGAGATTAAGCAGTGGGGCTTGGGGATTGTTGTGATGGTGATGATGCTGAGGAGGTGGAAGGTCGATGGGGTGTTTCAGATGAAGTGGGGGTTCGTCGGCGTCGATTTCAGGCGGTGACCGAAGTTGGGTGTGAGTGGGTTAGGGAGTGCAAGGGATGCTCGGGTCGATGGAGAATGCAGGGGCTCCTGGGGTGAGTTACTTGAGAGAAGAGAGTGAAGGAGGAGGAATGAAGGGTCGCTGAGGGGGTTGTCGTCGTCGGAGGGGTCGACTGAAGTTGGGGTCGATGTGGGTTTCGAGAGGGAGAGAGGTGAGGAAAAATTTGAAATGGCAGAGAAGAGAGGTGGGGGTGTGAGGAAGAGAATGAGGATTGGAGTCGTGGTGTAATGTCGCGTCAACGGAGGCGTGGGCGTGGGCGCGATCGGAGGCGAGAAGCGCGGATCGCGAGCGGGAATGAGGGAGAGCCGTTGGGGAAGAGGGAGTGGAGCGGGTCGGGTCGAGTTGAGAAGCGGGTCACGGGCCGAAGGGAGTGGGCTGGGGTGATTATTTATAAGGATTTATTAAGGAAAAATTAAGTGGGCTGAGATTAAACAGGACGGGAAAATTTTTAAAGGATTTCAGTTTAAATTTTCAAAAAAAATTTAAACTATGGGCTGAAGAATGAAACGGGCTTTGGGGATTTAAAAACTTATCTAAATTTGTGGGCTGAGAGAATGAATAAAGTTTGGGTTTGGGGTTTGGTAAAAATATTTTATTTGTTTTTAAATTTTGGTTTGTGTTTGGTTTTTCCAAATTAGTTTTTTTAAATCTTGGGTTTTAACTTTTAGGGTTTGGACTATGATTTCAAAGCATTGGAAAAAAATACGGTTTAAATATTAAGCTCATCAACCAATTCAAATACGACAGGAAAAGGAAGGAAACCACTGGAATTCAGAGAATAGGAAATTTTTTTATTAAAATGGAAACGGGGATTTACAGTATGTTTGTGGGAACCCTTGATCCGCAAGCAACCATCTCGCAATTTATGATATCTTTCAAGCCGACTACCTTCCAGGCCTTGATTGACAAGCTAGCGCAAATGGATCAGATGGTCCATAAACCCCCTCTTCCAAAGCCGGACTCCCGAAATGACAAGGGGAAGGGAAAAGCGATCGTTGTCGCTAATGCTCAACAACAGCCGAGCAACTCGAAGCCGGTCGTTAGTCAAAATAATATGCGCCCGTACGTGGCCCTTGAGGAGAGGCTAGGACGTCCTTACTCATTTCCCCGAGATAAAACGAGAAGGTTATTCGAGCTGGCGTTGCGCAACCGACTCATAAATCTGCCGGATCCAAAACGTCCGTCGCAACCAAATGATGTCAATGAGCCCAACTACTGTCCTTATCATCGAGTACTGGGTCATCCGATCGAAGATTGCTACATCTTCAAAAATTGGCTTGAAGACCAGTACCAACAGGGCAAGTTCGCGTTATCTGACAAATGGAAGGTGAATCCCGCACAGCCCCACACCTCTAAGAGGATGAATACGCCGGGGGCAACATGCTCTGTCGTTGAAGAAGCTCCTTGGGAGGTTGTATTATCAGCCAAGACAAAGAGGATGCTAAACGATCTTCAAACATGCCCAGCGATTAGGTTGAAGAACCCGTTGGAACCGCAGGTCATTGAGGGGATGTTGAAGCCACGTACAACTCCAAAGACCGATGGTGGTGGCCCAAGCACTCGCAACCAGCCGTCAAAATCTTCAAAGAAGAAGAAAAAGAAATCAAAGAAGCCCGTGAAGCCTGGCGACAAGCGCACGGACTTGCAAAAACAAATTGACGCGCTGGAGGAATACAACCAGAAGGCACGGACCCCCATTACATTCCAAGAGTTCCTCAATCACGTCTTTCAAGAGGAAGATGAGGGAGAAAGTTCATCTGATGAATCTGAAGAATGCGTGGCAAGCTGTCATGTGATTTCCCATTCGTTCATGCACGATGAGGAGACTCCTTGCACTGAAGAGCTGGGGGCAGATCCCGAACCAAAAATTCTGGGGCCATCAGATGAAGTAATTGACGCATTCCTCAATGAAGCTCTCTTAAAAAGTAAAGCTGATCAGGAACACGAGGCGGCCATATTTGAAAGGGCTAAGCGCCAGCGACTTGATGAAAGAGCTGAGATGCTCCCGCTGGAGCAAAATACATCCACTACCGACAAAAGAAAATTCAAGATGAGGAAAAGGTTTGCTAAGGCCATATCAATGGGCATGAAGCTACCATCCTCCGAAGGAAACACTACTGGTGAAGTGGAAATGCACCCCTCCTATTGCTTATATCATCGGAAGATTTCGCACCCCACCGAAGAGTGTAAAGCTTTCGATAGATGGTGGCAAGGATATGTTGCTCATCGACAACATTTTAAGCGGGAAAAGCGTAAAACTCGTCGGGAGCGAGAAAATACGACCGAAGGGCTTAAAAGAACTACCGGCGATTGTCGCATGGTTAACACCAGCGGGTCACAAGTGCTTACATTCGGGAGTGATTCTGATGAAGAGCTGGAGCTTGGCCCTTTCTTTAAAGAGTCCACTTCGGGAAAAGAAAAAGAGCCGAAAGTTTGCGAAAATATCCGGCTGCGTAATCGGACGCTGCCTGAAAAGAATCTCAGACCCTCAAACAGAAAGGATAAAGGGAAAGAAAAGGTCTCTGAAGATATCGTCTTAGATGACCAAGTGGTGGAGGAGCTAAGTGCCAAAGACCCGCCGAAAAGGAATAAGGTGGATTACAACGTCTTAGCGCATCTGAGGAAACTACCCTCGCAGCTCAGCATTCTTGACGCCCTTTTGCTATCAAAGGAGGCGAGAGATTCATTAATCAAAGCACTACAAGATCCGGAACAATTCCAAGCTTTCCTGGCTGAAGAAAAGATGAAGGATGAATTGGAGGATGTGCACACTGCTGATGTCGCTTTTGGAGATGAAGACCTTCTCCTTGGGACGTGCGAACACAATCGCCCCCTTTATGTCTCAGGATACTGCCACGATATAAAGATAGGCAAAATCCTGATCGACAATGGATCCTCCGTTAACCTCCTCAATGTGCGGGTGTTAAAAGAAATCTGCATGAGCATCCAGCACCTTGCTCGAGACAAGATCACTATCTCCGGGTTCGACTCCCAGTCATCAAGAACTCTTGGGTCTATGATACTGACGCTACGCTTCGGGCTACTCGTCACGGATATTAAGTTCCATGTCATAGACACCAAGACATGCTACAATGCTTTGCTCAGCCGACTGTGGTTACACGAGTACAACATCATCCCTTCTACACAACATCAGTGTATGAAGTATGCTAAGGATGGTCTCGAGTATACCGTGGCGGGAGAACTGAATCCGTTTTCCGTGAACGAAGTCCGCAAATATGAAGATGCCAAATACTTCTTACCAAATTTCAAAGACAAGGAAAGGTGTCACAAGCCGGAGAACAAAGCCGCTGCCACCATTCCTGTTTTTGGGAGTGATACCGAAGAAGAAGAAGAGATAGTTTACTCTGGGCCATCTCGACACAACAAGCCAGGACCATCCGCTCCTACGTTGATCTTTGGTAGCGACTCGGAAGATGAGATCCATGCTGTATTCTCTGCTCGACCTTCAATACGAACGTTCGCTGATGAAGGGCAAAATCTACAAGTCGCCATGGTGCCGCTTAAACATCATAAAGAACTGGATGCGCTTGATATCTATAGTGTAGAAGAGCTACAGACGTTCTATGTCCCTCCCAGGCGAGAAGGCAAAAAAGCAATTCTATTCTACCGCTCTGAAGAAACCAGAGTGGAGAAAGAAATCTGGCACGGCGTGGATCCTACGCTTGACAGGCTTCAGCCCATTCGTCTCCCCAGATATTATACAGAAGGCTTAAAGAGGCTGCTGAAGCTCCAGGGGATATCCTTCAAGCAGACCGTTCGAAAAACCAAGTTCTATGACAAAGTCTGGAACGTTCCCGGGACTCAACGCAAGTTTCCTAATGGGAGAATGGAAACAATCGGGCTTGGATACATCCGGTCAAAGATACGAGAGCTACTCCATGGTTGCTACGTCGTGTATGACTTCGATGAAGAAGCGGATGCTCAATAGGAGGACGATAATCCTGAACCAGTGAAAGTTCCAGATGCAAAAGTGCCCGGTCCGTCATTCGAAGAACAAATGGACAGACTTATAAGGGAAGCTGGTCAAAAAGTCCGAGACGATCATAACCGCGAAATGGTGATCTACGAGAAAGCCAAAACGCAACGCCTCCTCCAATAGGCCATGAAAGATGAAAATACTGCTCCTTGTCAACCTGTTATAAAGAAGGCTCAACGCAGAGGCAGAACCAAGTCGAAACGCAAAAAAGGCACTCAACAGCAACGAAGCAGGGCTAAGAGGCTACGCAAGCGGGAACCGAGCGGTTCCGATCTATCCCTCATGAGAAAAATGGGTCGGGCATACTCTTTTCCTCGGGACAAGACGAAGAAAATACTTGACCTCGCTCTAAAACATCAGATGCTTACACTGCCGGAGTCTAAACACCCTGAACAAGCAAGTGAAGTCTCACACCCAGACTATTGCTCTTATCACCGAGTGATAGGGCATCCTCTCGAAGACTGCTTTACCTTCAAGAATTGGGTCAAAGATCAGTATCAGCTTGGCAAGTTCGCCCTGTCCGACAACTGGAGGGTAGCGCCGCCACAGAAGCACGAACCCAAGGCCACGGAAGAAGAATCAGTTCCACATTAGGATTGGAAGCAAATTCGTACTGGTCACGTGATAACCATATCAGAGGAAGAGCCCAAGAATATGGATGACCTTCCCTGGTGCTTCGAAAACAACAACGATGAGGTAATCTCGGAATTTCCACCAACGCCAAAAGAGCTGGAAGATGGAATTCATACCATCGCAGATAACCTCAAGAAAATTGAGTTGGGGACGGCGAATGACCCGCGACCGACATTCATTAGTGAGCTGCTGTCTGAAGAGAAGGTGGCTTCATTAAAAGACCTGCTTATGCAGCATAAAGATTGCTTCGCATGGAACTATTCCGAAATGCCGGGATTAGATCCAGAAATTGCTGTGCACAAATTGGCGATATCCCCGGACGTCAAGCCAGTCAAGCAGGCACCAAGAAGAATGTGGCTCAAGCTTGAGATGAGCATCAACGCCGAGGTCAAGAAGCCGATCGACTCCGGCTTCATCCAGGAAGTTCAATACCCTGAATGGATCGCCAACATCGTCCCGGTGATGAAGAAAAATGGGACAGTGCGCATATGCGTGGACTTCCGGGATCTCAATAAAGCCTGCCCAAAGGACGATTTCCCAGTGCCAGTCACCGAACTGATGATAGACAATACGTCCACTCATGAGGTTTTCTCCTTCATGGATGGCTCATCAGGATATAATCAGATAAAGATGCATCCCGAAGACCATAAGCACACAGACTTCAAGACCCCTTTGGGTATATTCTGCTACAAGGTGATGCCTTTCGGTCTAAAGAACGCCGGTGCCACCTATCAGAGGGCCATGACGAAAATCTTTGATGACCTTATACAAGAAATCGTCGAATGCTGTATCAACGATCTCATGGTTAAAAGCAAATCATACGAGGAACATCTTGAGCATCTGAAGACCGTATTTCAACGCCTTCGGCAATACAACTTGAAGATAAACCCTCTCAAGTGTGCATTCGGAGTTTCCTCGGGCAAATTCCTGGGATTCATCGTCCGACACCGAGGTATTGAGATAGATCCGTCAAAGATAAAGGCGATCATGGAAATGCCTCCGCCAAGAACTCTCAAACAGCTGCGGTCTCTCCAAGGAAAGCTTGCGTATATACGACGATTTATAGCCAACCTTTCAGGCAAGTGCCGTCCTTACAGCCACCTGATGAAGAAGGGAACCCCGTTCGTCTGGGACCAAAAATGCCAAAGCGCGCTAGACGAGATCAAGCAATACCTGCAGAAACCGCCAGTCTTGGCTGCTCCGGTCAATGGAAAGCCCCTCATTCTTTATACAACCGCTCTCGAAGGTTCCTTAGGCGCATTATGGGAGCAAGAGAATGATCAAGGGAAAGAAAGAGCACTCTACTACTTAAGTCGGGTTCTACTGGGGGCAGAAAGCAACTACTCCCCCATTGAGAAACACTGCCTGGCGTTAATCTTCGCGATAAAAAAGCTCAGGCACTATGCGTTGGCACATGAAGTCCGTCTCATTTCGAAGGTGGACCCCCTTAAATATCTAATGTCGAAGGCCATATTGACGGGACGACTCGCTAAATGGGCCCTGCTCTTGATGGAGTTCTCGATAACGTATCAACCTCTCAAGGCAGTGAATGGCCAGGCCATTGTCGACTTCCTCGCTGAGCATCCGATACCCGCCGATTCTCCTCTGAATTGCGATCTTCCAGAAGAACATGCGTTTGATGCAATCGACGGTAGTGATACCCGATGGGAACTTTATTTCGATGGAGCATCTTCCGTGAAGAAGCGCAAACAAAGTACCCCTATAATCAAATCGGGGGTAGGACTCATCTTTGTAACTCCACAAAGAGGGATAATGCGCTTTGCTTTCTCCCTGACGGAGCCGAGGAAAAACAATGAAGCCAAATACGAAGCTTTGATAGCAGGCCTCGAGATCACCATCGACATGGAAATTGAAAACCTCCTCATATATGGAGATTCTCAACTAGTCGTTAGTCATGTAAATGGCGACTACCAGACGTGCAAACCAGAGTTGGTGAAGTACGGCGAGAAGGTGCAGCAACTGTTGACCCAAATCCCTTTCTAAACTTTGGAAAACATACCACGTGCGGAAAACAGCAAAGCGAACGCATTGGCCAAGCTCGCCAAGGAACTGGCTGATGAGAACCTCGATGACATAAGAATTATGGTAAAAAGCCGTCGGGTGCTTGCCCCAGCAGAAATATCTCTGGAATCACCCGAAAAGAAGGGAGCGACTGAGCAGACGACCCTACAAATAAAAGATCGGGAAAATACCGAGGATTGAAGAGAAGTCTTTATAGACTACTTCAAATACCGTCGAACGCCCGAAGATGCGTCCTCAAGACATCAGCTTATGAAACGAGCTTTGTCTTTCGCCTTCGTCAATGATACTCTGTATAAGAGGTCATTTGATTCTCTGTGGTTAAGATGTCTGGGACCTGACGAAGCGAAAAGAGTCGTTCAGGAAGTTCATGACGGACTCTGCGGTTCTCACCAAGCGGGCCCGAAGATGAAGCTGAAGATCAAACGGATGGGCTATTACTGGCCCACGATGATTCAGGACTGCCTCGAATATGTGAAGCAATGCCACTCATGCCAAATTCATGGGGACTTCATCCATCAGCATCCAAGTCCACTCCATCCAACGGTGGCTAGCTGGCCATTTGAAATGTGGGGAACTGACATAGTCGGTCCCATCGAACCAGCATCGTCTAGAGGACATCGTTTCATCCTGGCGACGACTGACTACTTCTCCAAATGGGCAGAAGCAGTACCGCTGAGGGAAGTGAAGACGGAGAATATCCTCCATTTCTTCAAGACGCACGTCATATATCGGTTTGGAACCCCGCGACGGATCATCTCCGATAACGGGCCAGCTTACAGAAGTCACAAGATTAGTCTCTTCGCGCAACAACACAATATAGACTGGAGATATTCTTCGGTTTATAATCCGCGAGCTAACGGTCTAGCTGAGGCCTTCAACAAGACCTTGACAAAGATCATGAAGAAAACGGTGTCCCGAAATAAGAAGGACTGGCATGAAAGACTGCAAGAAGTTCTTTGGGCGTATCGAACTACGTTCAAGACAGCCACAAACACAACGCCATATGCGTTGGTATTCGGTACAAAAGCACTACTCCCCCTCGAGATAGAGTTACCCTCTCTACGAGTAGCAGTCCACTACGAGCTAACAGATGAAGAAAACGCTCACCTTCGGCTTGAGGAGCTTGATGCCCTTGATGAAACCCGGTTCATAGAGCAACAAAATCTGGAAGCTTATAAAGCAAAGATGACGCGCTCATATGAAAGATTGACCTGGTCAAGGACATTCCACCAAGGCGAACTCGTGCTAGTGGTCAAAAGGCCTATGATCCCCAATCGAACCAAGCGGGGAAAGTTCAAGCCAAACTATGAAGGCCCGTACATCATAGACAAGGTCTACCAAGGTGGAGCCTATCTACTTATGGATATGCACGGTGAAAGGCCTTTCAGGCCAATAAATGGTCGCTTCCTAAAGAAATACTACGCTTAGAAGGTTACCGCCTAGGTCAATGATAGATGACGACGACTATGTCCGCTCTCTATCTTCCTAAGCTCAAACTTTATAAGCGGTAGCCAACCTTCTCCATGGCGGACCGAAACGTCCTTAAACTAATAACGGACCGAAACGTCCTTAAACTAATGACGGACCGAAACGTCCTTAAACTACTACCGTAATATCTTCAGGCTGACGAGATGAATAAAAAAATATACATATATAAAAAAATAAAATAAAAATAAAAACGGTATGCCCATAAGCAAAAAGGGCACTGATGAAAACCCGAAAGGGCTCCGTGAGTAAAAACAGCAGGGCTACCGGCGAGTGTTCGTGAAAACCCGAAAGGGCGCGACCTCGTAAAAAAATATATAAAAATAAAAAGAATAAAAAAAAGGGGTATGTCCATAAGCAAAAAGGGCACGGATGAAAACCCGAAAGGGCTCCGTGAGTAAAAACAGCAGGACTACCGGCGAGTGTTTATGAAAACCTGAAAGGGCGCAACCTCGTTAAAGGACACTTACAAAGTCATCTCGACCTTGTAAGGAGAAACCACCCGCGTGAGATCCTTACGACTCACAAGGGAGCAACACATTTAGGGATCCTCATGATTCCTAAGGAGAAAATACACTTCCGAGATCCTCACGACTCGTAAGGAGAACTCTCTTATGGGACCCTCACGGCTCATAAGATTTGAAAGTCTTAAGTTACAGAGACCTAAACCTGTGCTTAAGCAAACTCCACAACTTTCGATATTGCCCTACAAGTGGTTCAATAATGGCCCTTGTATACAATCCACGGGCGCGAATAAACATTTCCCTAACCAAGTTTCATCCGTGATTGGGGATATGTGAGCATGATGAACAACCCTTATAAGTCTTCTCGACTTACAAGGAGAAAACCCTCATGTAGGATCCTTATGACTTACAGAGGAACATACACTTAAGAATTCTCACGTTTCCTAAGGAGAAAATACACCTACAAGATCCTCACAACTTGTAGGGAGAAGTACCTTTGTGAGACCCCTACGGCTCATGAAGTTAAAAGCCTTAGTCGACAGGACCTTAACCCAGTTCGCTAAGCCAACTTTGTTCGACATCGACAGAGGCAGATGATGATTCGCTCCTGGCAATATCTAGCGGTGCTGATGCCGAAATCGATGTCTAAATCCATATTTACGGCAAAAAAAAAAGCCAGTAGGCCGCACATGCATATGAAATAGCCGAAATGATAGGGCAACTTGCAATAAAAAGCAGCAAGTAAAAACGTATGCATACAAAATAGCCGAAATGATTGGGCAACTCGCAATAAAAAGCAGCGAGTGAAAATAAAATAAATAGCCGAAATGATTGGGCACCGCGAAAAATAGCCGAAATGATTGGGCAATCGCGACCTTCGCGATATAAAAGCTGAAATGATAGAGCATCGCGGAAATAAAACAAAAAAAATGAATGATAAAACTTTGGCCCTACAGGTGAGATCACATCGATCCCTGTATACAATCCAAGGGCGCAAACAAAGAGGAAACCATACTTTCCCAATAGGCTCCGCCAGAAAACGAAGCCAAATCCCAACGGTTCATCCCAGCCCTGAAGAAACCAGTGTCTTCGGAAAATCCTTCAACTCGAGGAAACTAGCGTCCTTGATGAGAGCCTCCTGATCCGCATCGGCTCGCAGAGAAACCAGTGTCTCCGCGGGAAATTCTCGGTTCGTCAACACCAGGGAAACAAATATCCTTGGAAAATACCTCAATTCAGGGAAACTAGCGTCCTTGATGGGAGCCTCCTGATCTGCATCGGCTCGCAGAGAAACCAGTGTCTCCACGGGAAATTCCCGGTTCGTCAACACCAGGGAAACAAATATCCTTGGCAAATACCTCAATTCAGGGAAACTAGCGTCTTTGATGAGAGCCTCCTGATCCGCATCGGCTCGTAGAGAAACCAGTGTCTCCGCGGGAAATTCCCGGTTCGTTTCAACACCAAGGAAATAAATATCCTTGGCAAATACCTCAATTCAGGGAAACTAGCGTACTTGATAAGAGCCTCCTGATCCGCGTCGATTCGCAGAGAAACAAGTGTCTCCGCGGGAAATTCTCGATTCGTTTCAACACCAGGGAAACAAATATCCTTGGCAAATACCTCGACTCGAGGAAACTAGCGTCCTTAATGAGAGCCTCCTGATCCGCATCGGATCGAGGAGAAACCAGTGTCTCCGTGGGAAATTCCCGGTTCGTTTCAACACCAGGGAAAAAAATATCCTTGGCAAATACCTCAATTCAGGGAAACTAGCGTCCTTGATGAGAGCCTCCTGATCCGCATCGGCTCGCAGAGAAACCAGTGTCTCCGCGGGAAATTCCCGGTTCGTTTCAACACCAGGGAAACAAATATCCTTGGAAAATACCTCAATTCAGGGAAATTAGCGTCCTTGATGAGAGCGTCCTGATCCGCGTCGACTCGCAGAGAAACCAGTGTCTCTGCGGGAAATTCTCGATTCGTTTCAACACCAGGGAAACAAATATCCTTGGCAAATACCTCAATTCAAGGAAACTAGCGTCCCTGATGAGAGCCTCCTGATCCGCGTCGACTCGCAGAGAAACTGGTGTCTCCGCTGGAAATTCTCGATTCGTTTCAACACCAGGGAAATAAATATCCTTGGAAAATACCTCAATTCAAGAAAACTAGCGTCCTTGATGAGAGCCTCCTGATCCGCATCGGCTCGCAGAGAAACCAGTGTCTCCGCGGGAAATTCTTGATTCGTTTCAACACCAGGGAAACAAATATCCTTGGCAAATACCTCAATTCAGGGAAACTAGCGTCCTTGATAAGAGCCTCCTGATCCGCGTCGACTCGCAGAGAAACCAGTGTCTCCGCGGGAAATTCTCGATTCGTTTCAACACCAGGGAAACAAATATCCTTGGAAAATACCTCGACTCGAGGAAACTTGCGTCCTTGATGAGAGCCTCCTGATCCGCATCGGCTCGCAGAGAAACCAGTGTCTCCACGGGAAATTCCCGGTTCGTTTCTGTTTTCTGATTTAAAATCAGGAAATCTTACGGAAGAGGCTTCAGAAAAGGGTCGTGTGCTCACACATGACCAGCAGTCACGTATTGGCACGTGACATCTAAAAGCATCGACAAGGCAGATTCAGTTTCTTGACTACATCAAAGAAAAGGGATTCAGAAAGGGTCACGTGCTCCCACGTGACCAGGGTCACGTGTTGGCACGTGACATTTAAAAGCGGCTTCAATGGCACATCAGTTCCCTGATCAAATCAAGGAAAAGGCTTCAGAAGAGGTCACGTGCTCACACGTGACCAAGGGTCACGTGTTGGCACGTGACATTTAAAAGCAGCGGACTCATTCTCCGGTTAAATCAAGAAAAAGGCTCCAGACAAGGGTCACGTGCTCACACGTGACCAGGGGTCACGTGGTGACACGTGACGGCTAAGCAACGGAAGAAGGCAGAGCGCAAAAAGAAGAAGAGGGCTTATTCCAAGGGGTCACGTGCCCACACGTGACCAGGGGTCATGTGGCCACACGTGACCAGGGGTCACGTGGCCACACGTGACCGGCTTTCAAAGCCTATTTATTTAACAGAATCAAATTCTGAAGAGATCTCTCAAATCTTTCCAAAGGAAAATGATTATTTGGAACCGATTGAATTAAAAATTTAAAGGTGATTAAATATCACCTATCTATGGAAAAATCTTGAATTTGGGAATATTTCCCCTTAAAATCTAACCAAAATAACAAAGGAAAATATCTGGATTTAAAATCTAATGGTGAATAAAATTCACCTAATAATCTAAGGGCCCAAACGAATGGTGAATACAAATAAAATCTCTCGATGAAAGATTCATCAAAAACTAATTGATTCTGCTGCTTCTCCTATAAATAGGAGCCAAGAGACACACAAAGGAGGATATATAGGCAGAGGGATCGATAACATAGAGAAAAGGGAGAGCCTTGATACTTTGGAGGAATTTGGATCTTCTGCAAAAGAAAAGCTTAGGTAAGAAAGGAAAGGCCTTAAAAGAGAATTTAATTCTCTACAGAGTTTAACTCTGATATTAAATAGAAGAACATAGTTCTCTCTTTAGTGGAGGATCTGTAAAGTGCACATCTCCCCTTGAATTGAGAATTTAATTCTCATTGGGTTGAGATCCTGCCATGCAGATCCAAAGCATAGAGAGGGAATGGAAGCTTGAGAATTTAATTCTCACAGAACTATAGGAATTTAATTCCTTTAAAATAAAATTAAGGTTTAACCCTATGTTATGGGAATTTAATCAGGGTTTAACCCTAATTAAGAACTTAGTTCTGTTAAAATAACATGAATTTAATTCCCTTAAGAAAGAGGAAATTAGGGTTTCACCCTATGACAGAATCTCATACCTCTCTAAAAGAGAGTGGGAATTTAATTCTTTTAAAGCTTTTATTAAGGTTTAACCCTATGATGGAATTCAGTTCGTCACATATATGAGGAATTTAATTACTACAGAAAATTCAGAGTTCAACTCTATCCCAGAATATAAATCTTCAGAAGGGAATAGGAATTTAATTCATCTTAAATTTATCGTTAGGGTTCAACCCTACGAAGAATTTAATTCTTAAAAAAGGATTAACAGATCTTCTAAAAAACATACAAAGAGGCAGGGTCACGTGCCACCACGTGACCCCCGAGAAGATCCACTGAGAAGGGCCTTTGAGGCAGTGCCTCACGTGACCCACGTGACCTTTGGCAGAGGCTTTAACATACAAGCATTTAAATGCCCGTCACGTGATGGCACGTAATGCTCTAAAAGATGCAATATTCTCAGCAGAACAAATGAAGGGAGGACGCCCTCACGTGCTACCACATGACCCTTCTTGCCTCAGTGTTTAACACTAAATTGGAACCTCTGAATCCAGTGTTAAAACACTGTTTGGCCTTAGTGTTCAACACTAATCAAAGAACTTTAGTTGCAGTGTTTAACACTGAATTTCTTAGTGTTTAATACTAAATTAAACCCCTGTTAACAGAGCTTAAGACTAACTCCCTTAGTGTTCAACACTAAATTAAAATCTCTGTCACCAGTGTCTAACACTGATTATTCTCAGTGTTTAACACTAATTTGAAACCTCTGCTGCTAGTGTTTGATACGGATTTGCTCTAGTGTTTAACACTAATTTGAACCCCCTGTTGCTGGTGTTTAACACCAACTGTCTTTTAGTATTAAAACACTAACTTGATCCCAGTGTTCAACACTGTTGAATTAACGTTAGCCCAATTGGCTAAATGGACAGAGGCAAAGCCTCTTCTTCAATGGACCAACAGGAAGCCAATATTCCAAACATGATTGGACTTAGCCCAAGATGGCCATAAGTCCTCAATTCATACTTAACTGGGCTAATGGGCTCATAACATAATTAGTTGGTCTTGATCCCAAATTGGGCCAAAGACTATTTAATCCACCCCGGTTCAAGGGTACATCTCTTCACTCCTTTGATACTTGGCGTTGTAATTCCTCAACGTCTTCAAAGAGGTGACGGGTCCCGATGACCATATATTGACACAGACTGTGGGGTCCTTAAACTCATGGACTATGAGGTCCTTAACCTTGACCGAGACGTCTTAAAACTAACAACGGACTGTGGGGACCTCAAACTCATAGACTATGAAGTCCTTAACCTTGACCGAGATGTCTTAAAACTAACAACGGACTGTGGGGTCCTTAAACTCATGGACTATGAGGTCCTTAACCTTGACCGAGATGTCTTAAAACTAACAACGGACTGTTGGGTCCTTAAACCCATGGACTATAACGTCCTTAACCTTGATCGCGATGTCTTAAAACTAACGATGGACCGCAATGTCCTTAAACTACCCATGGACCGCAATGTCCTTAAACTACCTACCGACCGTAATGTCACTAAACTAAACAACATAGCTCCCATTTTATTGCTCTCTTGTTGGATCTAAACAATCCCGTCAAGTTGATCTTAGTCTAAAAACTAGACTAACGCATCCTTAACAAATGTTTAAGTCGATCTTAGTCTCAAATGAGGCTAACGCATCCTTAAACCCAAACCCCCAAACCCAAATCTAAGATAATACGAATTTGGACTAGTCCACGCCCTACGGGCGACGACATAACTCAATCTCCGTATACAATCCACAGGCAACTAAACTTAAAATAAACACACACGACACGAAGTGACCATCTGGAGAAGGAGAAAGTGGTTACCGCGATGCGGTAGCGTAATTAACTGCAGGGGCTTGCGCCTGCAGGGAAGAGCGTCCCCACAATCAAAAACCCCTCAAGCGAGGGGGAATCTGACGAAGTCTGCTACATCGGACGCATCCGTTTAAACCTTCGATATACGGTGCCATAAATCAACTTAGCATCTTCGGAGAAGTAGACGGATAGCACCAATTAGCATCTGCCCCGAGCCTCAGGCGAGACGACCACGCATCGCGCCGTCGTTCGGAAGGGAACAGATTCTGGCACGCCCGGTGGGACCTTTTCCACTTTCCACTCCGCACTCCGTGTGTCGTGATTCGCGAACGAATCGCGGTTTGCTAACAGTTGCCCGTGGGTTTCGAGGTACTAAAACTTGGCGTCTTGCTTATTGCAGAAAGCAAAGAATCGATGGCTTCCACTTGTGCGACATGCTCAGACTGTAATTACGACCAACGCTCTGCCTCGCCAGGAGGTATAGCCTACGGACCCCAAGCTGCTTCTCAATTCACAATGCCCATGGAACAGGTCACTCGAGCCACCACAGGATTGTTCTTTGGGACCATGCTCCCGCCGACAAGCTTCACCGCTCCAGTGCTGACAATGGAAGCTCCCAAGAAGTCGGTCTTTGATCGTCTTACCCCTGCCGCGGCCCCTCTTAACGGGTCGCCCAACACCAATGCCTCGGTCTTCTCTAGATTGGGCCAGAACTCCTGTGGACCCGCAATGAGGCCTACAATCCCAGAGAAGGCTGCTTCTAAGAAAGTGACCGGTCCTGCTCCTGAAGACGTCAAGGCGGCTTCCCCTGCCAAAAAGTCAGTCTTTACAAGATTGACGGCTCCAGCTCCCGCTCTTGCTACCCAAAGGACATCGGTCTTTGACAGGCTGACACCAGCAGTGACCCCCCACCTACACAGGGGGCAAGACGAGACTATACCCCTCACCAAGCCAGTTCCATCAGCACGACGCGCTCGACGTCGGTACTAGCACCGAGTAAGGAGGGCCGGAGGCAACTCCCCTTTTGGGCTAACTCCTCCAGCCCCGATGGCAGAAGTTAATGCTGCTGTTCCAACTGGGAACAGCTTTGAGATGCTAAATAAGGTGCGTAGGAATTCTCCTACCGCGGCGCTAAAGAAGTCTCCCCATCCGCTGAAAAGGGCTATAGAAGTAAAGCCAGAACAGCCCCAATCTCCTCAACGGCTGTCCTCCCAAATCTATAAAGTCTGGCGGCAGGCCCGAGACTCGATGATCGATCCAAATTTCTCCCGCCAGCACAAGAAGCTGAAAATCCAACAGGAAGCTAGTCGCCAGGTTAAGCCACGAAAAGCTGTCTGGGTGCCCACTTCAACGGCCCCCTCAACTTCCACTGCTCATAAAAAGAAGAGGCCAGAGAGGACCCCCGGGCCTGCAACGAAAGCTAAAAGCGCTGAGCCCGGACACCCTAAGACTGGGGGCAGGATGGTCCATACTGTATACATGGCGTCGGGGAAAGAAAATAGCCGCGCGTCCACAGGTCATAGACCGCTCACACGATCGGTGACCAAAGCTCAGGAGCAACAGCAAAAGCTCCAGGAAATGATGATCGCAATGGCCGCGCTTAATGGGCCGAAAGAAAGCCCCGAGGCATTCTCGGATCAGCAACAAGAACAGGAAACCGACGCTGAGTTCCTCCGGAGGATACTGGAAAAGAAAGATAGAGAGGCTGCAGAACAAGCGGCCAATATAAAGAAAATAGCCCATTTATTCCAGGACATGGTGGGAATGATGATCCAACAAGACGCACCTACTGAGGATCCTCCGATCGTCCTTGAAGACGACAAGGGAGAAACGTCGAACCCTCCGCCGGCCCTCTCAACGGCCAAGGAGGAGACAATCTCTAAGGCTGACTTAGACGACTATATAGCCCAGCAAATCCGGGTTCATCATGCGACTGAGGCAGCTGGTGAAGTCGTAAAAACAGGGCGGCCGTATCCAAGCTGGTACGACCAAATCAAATATCCGCCGGGTTATACAATACCAAAATTCCACGTGTATAAGGGGACCGGCAATCCCCATCAACATGTTGCCCAGTTCAGGGCCCTTTGCGGTAACACCGGCGGTGACGATAAACTGTTGCTTCTCCAGTTCGTGGGCAGCTTATCAGAGACAGCGTTCGAATGGTATTCGGAACTCCCGAACGATTCCATCAAGACGTTCGCTGAAATGGAATTGCTATTCACCCAGCGATTCGCAAGCGCCAGCGAACGCACTCCGATAACAGCATTAATTAATGCCAGGGTGAAACCAGGCGAAACGTGGGTCCAGTACGCTATACGCTGGCGAAATTTGTGGTCAAAATGCGAACAACGCATTGAGGAAGCGCCTGCGGTGGGCATGTTTGTGGGAACCCTTGACCCTCATGCAACTATCTCCCAATTTATGATGTTCTTTAAGCCAACCACATTCCAGGCTCTAATCGACAAGTTGGCCCAGATGGACCAAATGGGTTATAGACCGTCTCCCCCGAAGCCCGAGCCTCGGAGTGACAAGGGTAAAGGAAAGGCAACCTTCGTCGCGAATGCCCAGCAGCAACCCAATGCCCCAAAGCTGGCGGATCAATTGGAAGAAAGACGCCAGTATTATAATGAGAAGATGAAGCGTCCCTACTCGTTCCCACGGACAAGACGAAACGGTTATTCGAGCTGGCAGTACGCAACAGACTTATAAACCTGCCAAATCCAAGGCGACCGCCACAACCCACTGAGGTGAATAACCCTAACTATTGCCCTTACCATCAAACGGTAAGTCATCCGATTGAGGATTGCTTCGTCTTCAAAGGATGGATTGAAGATCAATACCTCCAGGGGAAGTTTGCGCTGTCCGAAAAGTGGAAGGTGAACCCACCACAGCCGCATACTCCTAAGAAAGCAGATACACCGGGGGCAACCTGTTCCTTTATTGAGGAAGCTCCATTGGAGGTCGTGCTGTCAACTAAAACCAAAAGAATGCTGAAGGACCTTCATGCGTGCCCGGCAGTCGAATGGAAGGACCCGCTGGAACCCCAGATCATTGAAGGAATGTTGAGGCCACGCCCAACTACAAAAAGCGGCGGTGATGGCCCAAGTACTCATGCCCTACCGTCAAAATCTTCGAAGAAAAAGAAGAAGAAATCTAAGAAGCCCGTGAAGCCTGGAGATAAGCGCACGAACTTGCAGAAGCAAATCGACGCGCTGGAAGAGTACAATCAAAAGGCGCGAACTCCTGTCACGCTGCAAGAGTTCCTCAACCACATCTTTCAAGAGGAAGATGATGGAGAGAGCTCGTCGGATGAATCCGAGGGATATGTGGCGAGTTGTATCATAATCTCCCACTCGTTTACCGACGATGAAAAAACTCCTAGCACTGAGAAACCGGGGGCAGAGCCTGAACCAGAGCTTGTGTGGCCAACAGATGAAATGATCGACTCCTTTCTAGACGAGATTCGTCTGAAGAGTAAAGCGGATCAAGAGCGTGAGATGGCCGCATCGGAAGAAGCCAAACGCAGGCGACCAAACGAAAGAGTTGAAGTACTCCCGCCAGATCGAAAGGCATCCGAGGCAGACAAAAAGATATTCAAGACGAGGAAAAGGTTTTCCAAAGCCATGTCAATGGGAATGAAGCTACCACCCTCGGAAGAAAACCCGCTCAATGGGGCGGAGAAGCACCCTAATTATTGCGCATATCATCGGAAAATTTCACACCCTACGGAGGAGTGCGACGCCTTTAGGATATGGTGGTAGGGATATGTTGCTCATCGGCAACATTTTAAGCGCATGAAACACAAGACTCATCGGGAACGGAGAAGTACTGCCGACGGGCACAACAGAACTACTGGAAACTGTTACATGGTTAACGCCGGAGGGTCACAAGTTCTCACCTTTGGGAGCGACTCTGATGAAGAAATGGCTCTGGGCCCTCTCTTCAAAAAATCCGTTTTAGGGAAAGAGGAAGAACCAGAAGCCTGCGAAAACATTCAGCTGCGCAATGGTACGCTCCCGGAAAAGAATCTCGGGCCCACAAATAGAAAAGATAAGGGAAAGGAGAAGGTCACTGGGGATATCGCCTTAGATGACCAGGTCATGAAAGAGCTGACTGCCAAGGACCCTCCCAGGAAGGGTAAGGTGGACTACAACATCCTGGCGCACCTAAGGAAGCTACCTTCTCAGCCCACCATTCTCGATGCCCTCCTATTATCCAAAGAAGCGCGAGACTCATTAATTAAGGCGTTACAAGAGCCCGAGCAATTCCAAGCCTTCCTCGCCGCGGAAAGGATGAAAGATGAGCTAGAAGAAGTGCACACGGCCGACATCACTTTCGGTGACGAAGACCTTCTCCTCGGGACGAGCGACCACAACCGTCCCCTATATATCTCTGGATACTGCCATGATATTAAGATAGGCAAGATCCTGGTAGATAATGGATCCTCCGTCAATCTCCTTAATGTTCGGGTGTTGAAGGAAATCTGCATGAGCGTACAGCATCTCGCCCGTGACAAAATTACCATCTCTGGTTTTGACTCCCAGTCATCACGGACTCTCGGATCTGTAATACTAACATTACGCTTCGGACTGCTCGTCACGGACATCAAGTTCCACGTCATTGACGCCAAGACCTGCTACAACGCCTTGCTCGGTCGTCCTTGGTTACACAAGTACAACATCATCCCTTCTACACAGCATCAGTGTATGAAGTACTTTAAGGACGGTTTCGAGTATACCGTAACCGGTGAGCTGAACCCATTCTCCGTGAACGAAGTCCGCAAGTACGAAGATGCAAAGTACTTTTTGCCAGACTTCGAGGATACAGAAAAGTGTCGCAAGCCGGAGAACAAAGTCGTCACCACCATCCCTGTTTTCGGGAGCGATACCGAAGAAGGAGAAGAGATAGTTTATGCTGGGCTGTCTCGACACAACAACCCGGGAACGTCCGCCCCCATGTTGATCTTCGGAAGTGACTCGGAAGATGAAGTTAATGTCGTGTTCTCCAGTCGGCCGTCAATACAGGCATCCCCTAGTGATGATCAGAGTTTGTGAATCACCATGGTGCCGCGGAAACACTACAAGGATCTTGACGCACTTCAAGCTCACAATATGCAGGACCTGCAGACATTTTACGTCCCTCCCAGGCGAAAGGGTGAAAAGGTGATCCTATTCTACCAATCCACAGAAACGAGAGTGGAGAAAGAGATATGGCATGGCGCGGACGCTACACTCGACAGGCTCCAACCCATCCGTTTGCCCCGATATTACACAAATGAACTAAAGAGGCTTTTGAAGCGCCAAGGAGTACCCTTAAAACAAACTGTTCGACAAGCTCGGTTCTACAACAAGATTTAGAATGTCCCTGGGACTCAGCGCAAATTGCCCAACGGGAGAATGAAAACGCTTGGGCTTGGATATGTGAGATCCGAGAAACGGGAGCGAGCCCACGGCAGCTACGCCATATATAACTTCGATGAGGAGGAAAATGCCCTGTCCACCAATGTCAACCCTTCATCAAAACTAGATCCCGCAATCGAAGTGCCGAGTCCGTCATTTGAAGAACAAGTGGATAAGCTTATCAGGAAAGCAGGTCAAAAGGCTCGGGAAGACCACAACCGCGAGATGGCCATCTACGAGAAGGCCAGGACGCAACGTCTGTTTCAACAGGTTGCAAAAGACAAAGATGCTCCTCCCTGTCAACTCGTCGTACAAAAGGCCCGACGCAGAGGTAGAAATAAATCAAGAAGCGGAAAGAAGAGCCGACAACAATGACGCAGGATTAGAGAGTTACGTGATCGAGTATTACGCGGCCCAGATTTGTCCCTCATGAAGAAGATGAGTCGAGCGTATTCCTTCCCCCGAGACAAGACGAAGAAGTTACTCGAGCTCGCTATAAAACATCAAATGATCGCACTTCCGGAGTCTAAGCACCCTGAGCAAGTTAACAAAGTTTCTTATCCGGGCTATTGCTCTTATCACCGAGCCATAGGACACCCTATCGAAGACTGCTTCACCTTCAAGAACTAGGTCGAAGACCAGTACCAACAAGGCAGATTTGCTTTATCCAACAGCTGGAAGGTAACGCCGCCACAAAAGCACGAACCTAAAGCCGCAAGAGCAGAACCGGATCCACCTCAATCTTGGAAGCGGATTCTCACCTGTTACATGATTACGATATTAAAAGAAGAGCCCGAAGACATAGATGAGCTCCCTTGGTGCTTCGAAAACAATGACAATGAGGTAATCTCAGAATTTCCACCGGCTCCGAAAGAACTGGAAGATGGCATACATACTACTGCAGATAACCTCAAGAAGATTGAGTTGGGATCGGCAGACGATCCACGACCGACATTCGTCAGTGAGCGGCTATCTGAAGAAAGGGTGGCTGCATTAAAGGACGTGCTTCTACAGCATAAAGATTGCTTTGCGTGGAACTATTTCGAGATGCCGGGATTAGATCCGGAGATTGCTGTGCATAAATTAGCAATATCCCCGGATATCAAGCCAGTCAAGCAGGCGCCGAGAAGGATGCGGCTCGAGCTTGAGATGAGCATCAACGCCGAAGTCAAGAAGCTGATCGATTCTGGATTTATCCAAGAAGTCCAATATCCTGACTGGATTGCCAACATTGTCCCGATAATGAAGAAAAATGGGACAGTGCGCATATGCGTAGATTTCAGGGATCTCAATAAAGCCTGCCCGAAGGATGATTTCCCAGTACCGGTAACCGAGCTAATGATAGATAATGTAGGGTTCCTAGGCACACTATTGAGGTCTCACAAGGCATCAACCATGCCAATTTTAAAATTTACAAGTGCCGAGAAACCCTAATACGGATTCGTTGACTAGAGTTTAGGCGACAAAGTGAAACTAGTTAACATCTTAACTAAAAGAAAGAGGCTACAACCTTTGTAGATCCAGTTCTCCACTTCCTTAGCTCCACATAGACATCCCCTCGCTGTCCATCTCGAATCCCGGACCCTTGCATCGGCTTCATCAGAGAAATGGGCGGGCTAAGTCGTCGGCTTCGATGCCGAAGATGATCTACGTCGAGGCAACACAAGATCAAGCTCCAACTTCACCAAGTCATGAAACTTGTGAAGAAAACACCCTATACTACTTGGCAAGAGGTAGAGGATGAAGAAATAGGAGGTTGGTTCGCTTTAGAATTGGATTTCTCACTCTTTTACTCAAGATGCCATTAATGGAGTCAAGCTTTCTTCTTGAAGACGAAGAGGAAGAAGAAGATAGAATATGATAAGTATTGCTTTTAAAATGAAAATAATATGAATACTTATCATATACTAACCATGGTCAAGTGTAGAGAGTAAACTAGGGTTAGGTGAATGGTTAGGTTAAGAGAAGAAAACAAAAATGGTCAAGTTTTCAACTCTTCATGAAGCTTCATGAAAGAGACAAAGAAAGCCACCATTTCCATTTTCTTTTCCAAAATAAATAATCAAAATAAATAAATGAACAAATAAACAAAAACCCTAACCATTCATATAACCATGGTTTAATCTTTACACAAACACAAGTTAGCATGTATCATCAAACATGATACAAACAAGTGCACACAAAAATATATCACATATACAATGTGCACATCAAGTGAGAGAATCCTTTTAAAGTGAACCAATATTAGTTAATGCAAAGTAATTTATCGAATATATAATTATACATTAAATCAACACTTGATTCAATGATCCGGTCATGTCGCACATAACCGACTAGTATCCAATGTATCGACTTATCGAATCATTCTTCGATTCGATAAATAGGTTATATCGCATACAACCAATCGAAACATTCATCGCGAGAATGAAATACGGTATCTCATACACGCATTATTCTCGGTCCCGCACATATCTCATATGCGCTCCTATTTCGTTTCGCTTGAGCCAGGAAACCTCTGTGTAGGACTCTAAAGACTCGTCAATACGCCGGCAGCAGATGATGATCATATCAAGCACCCACAAGCCGCAAGCGGTCTGCTAAACGTAACGGCCACCCGGGTATTGAGCGATCAGAAGATCGACGAGCAAGCCCGCTCACACTCCCGTGAATCCAACCAGTAACACTTACCGTACAGTCCGGTCTGTTCGTCTGATATGTCGCATATCAAGTCTAGGAGTGGTAAACGTCAGACCCCAATAACCGATAAGTCGTGCCGATGTAAGGCTCATAACGGGTCGAGAAACTACTGGTAACACTTACCAGCAAATCTCTAATCAGCCCTGGCCAGGGACTTCCCTGTTACGGCCAATCGAGCACTGCGCAACATCAACCCCTAATACCGGGAGAGACGAAACCCCTCCTATCGCTCATTGTCTCCATGTGACTCGGGACTGTACCCAAAAACCACCGTTTTGCACGCCCTCATGGACATGGTAAGGTGGAGATCAAAGCACAGTGGGAATCACACAAGACTCTATGACGATCTCGGGTCTACAGACTAACCTGCACAAGTGTCACTTGAGAACTGCCATCTGACGTGAGGTATAATACCATCTAGGAGTTCTCGGTGAGTCCGTCCAGTGTACCCAGTCTCTACTGAGCACCCGTATACCATCTCTGATATCAAACACCAATGGATATGGGATCATCCATCACCCATCTTATGGGTCGAGAAGCGTATACGCTAGTCTACACTGGTATATCGATGCCCCGTCTCGATACACCCACGACTAGGGACCTTGAAGGATGTACCTATGGACTACCATGTCCCCACTAGTATGATCTGCATCATAGTCCAGGTAGTCAAGTACACATCCTAAGGGCTTTACCAACATGTAACTATAAGACAGTTTAAAGAGACTAGTGTACATGTTAAGATAAAGAGTAACCAGATAGCATACTATCATATCGAGCAAGAAAGTCATCTCTATATACGTCCAAGCATCCAATATAATATACATCATCTGTACAATACTGGCCTCTAGGGCATACATACAACTAACAGATAACACGTCCACTCACGAGGTTTTCTCCTTTATGGACGGTTCATTAGGGTACAATCAGATAAAGATGCATCCCGAAGACCAGAAGCACACCGCTTTCCGGACCCCTTTGGGTATATTCTGCTACAAGGTTATGCCCTTTGGTCTCAAGAACGCCGGTGCTACCTATCAAAGGGCCATGACAAAGATCTTCGATGATCTCATACATGACATCGTCGAGTGCTATATCGATGACCTCGTAGTGAAGAACATGTCATACGAAGAGCATTTAGAGCATCTGAAGACTGTATTTCAACGTCTTCGGCAATATAATTTGAAGATGAATCCCCTCAAATGCGCGTTCGGAGCCTCCTCGGGTAAATTCCTGGGATTCATCATCCGACACCGAGGTATCGAAATAGATCCGTCTAAGATCAAGGCGATCATGAAAATGCCTCTGCCAAGAACCCTCAAACAGTTGCGGTCTCTCCAAGGGAAGCTCGCATACATCCGGCGGTTTATCGCCAATCTTTCAGGCAAGTGCCGTCCTTACAGCCACCTGATGAAGAAAGGAACTCCATTCGTTTGGGATCGCAAATGCCAAGGCGCACTGGACAAAATCAAGCAGTACCTGCAGAACCCTCCAGTCTTGGCTGAGCCGGTCAAGGGAAAGCCTCTCATTCTTTATACAACTGCCCTAGAAGGTTCTTTAGGCGCATTATGGGCGCAAGAGAATGACCAAGGAAAAGAAAGGTCACTCTACTACTTAATTCGAGTTCTGCTGGGGGCAGAAAGCAATTACTCCCCCACTGAAAAACACTGCCTGGCGTTGATCTTTGCGATAACAAAGCTCAAGCATTATGCATTGGCGCACGAAGTCCGTCTCATCTCGAAGGTGGACCCTCTTAAATATTTGATGTCAAAGGCTATATTGACGGGTCGACTCGCTAAATGGGCTCTACTCTTGATGGAGTTCTCGATAACGTATCGACCTCTCAAGGCAGTGAAAGGCCAGGACATTGCCGACTTCCTTGCTGAGCATCTAGTACCTGCCGGTTCTCCTCTGAACTGCGATTTGCCGGACGAACATGCATTTGATGCGATCAGCGGCGGTGATACCCGATGGGAACTCTATTTTGATGGGGCATCTTCCATGAAGAAGCACAAACAATGTACCCCCATAATCAAATCGGGAGTAGGCCTCATCTTCGTAACCCCACAAGGAGGGATAATGCGCTTTGCTTTCTCCTTAACGGAATCGAGGATGAACAATGAAGCCGAATACGAAGCTTTGATAGCGGGCCTCGAGATCGCCATTGACATGGGAATTGAAGACCTCCTTATATACGGGGATTCTCAATTGGTCGTTAGTCAAGTAAATGGTGACTACCAAACGTGCAAACCGGAGTTGGTGAAGTACGGCGAAAAGGTGCAACAACTATTGACCCAAAATCCCTCCTACACTTTGGAAAGCATACCATGTGCGGAAAATAGCAAAGCGGACGCGCTAGCTAAGCTCGCTAAAGAACTGGCTGACGAGAACCTCGATGACGTCAAAATCATGGTACAAAGCCGTCGAGTGCTCGCCCCAGCAGAAATATCTCCCAAATCATACGAAGAAAAAGGAGCGACTGAGCAGACAACCCTACAAATAAAAGACCATGAGAAGGCTGAGGACTGGAGGGAAATCTTCATAGACTACTTTAAGTCCCACTGAATCCCCGAAGAAGCGTCCTCAAGACATCAACTCATGAAACGAGCTCTATCTTTCGCTTTCGTCAATGATACTCTGTATAAAAGGTCGTTTGATTCTCTGTGGCTGAGATGTTTAGGACCTGACGAAGCAGAAAAAGTCATTCAAGAGGTTCATAATGGAATCTATGGTTCTCATCAAGCAGGCCCGAAGATGAAGTTAAAAATTAAACGGATGGGTTACTACTGGCCCACGATGATCCAGGACTGCCTCGAATATGCGAAGCAATGCTACTCATGCCAAATCCACGGGGATTTCATCCACCAGCATCCGAATCCACTACATCCGACGGTGGCTAGCTGGCCATTCGAAATGTGGGGGACTGACATAGTCGGCCCCATCGAACCAGCATCGTCCCGGGGACATCGTTTCATCCTGGAGACAACTGATTACTTCTCCAAATGGGCAGAAGCAGTACCGCTTAGGGAAGTGAGGACGGAGAATATCCTCCACTTTTTCAAGACGCACGTCATTTATCAGTTTGGAACTCCACGGCGGATTATCTCCGATAACGGGCCAGCCTACAGAAGCCATAAGATTAGCCGCTTCGCGCAGCAGCACAATATAGACTGGAGATATTCTTCAATTTACAATCCACGAGCTAACGGTCTAGCCGAGGCCTTCAATAATACCTTAACAAAGATCATAAAAAAGACGGTGTCCCGAAATAAGAAAGACTGGCACGAGAGGCTGCAAGAGGCCCTTTGGGCCTATCGAACTACGTTCAAGACGGCCACGAACACAACGCCGTACGCGTTGGTATTTGGGACGGAAGCAGTGCTCCCCCTCGAGATAGAGTTACCCTCTCTACGAGTGGAAGTCCACTACGAGCTGACGGACGAAGAAAATGCTCACATTCGGCTTGAGGAGCTTGATGCCCTTGATGAAACCCGGCTCATAGCGCAACAAAATCTAGAGGCCTACAAAGCAAAGATGACGCGCTCGTACGAAAGATTGACCAGGCCGAGGACATTCCGCCAAGGCGAACTCGTACTAGTGGTCAAAAGACCTATGATCCCCAATCGTGCCAAGCGGGGAAAATTTGAGCCGAACTATGAAGGCTCATACATCATAGACAAAGTCTACCAGGGTGGAGCCTATCTACTCATGGACATGCACGGTGAAAGTCCCTTCAGGACAATAAACGGCCGCTTCCTAAAGAAATACCACACTTAATGAGCCACAGCCTAGGTCAATGATAGATGAAGACGACTATGTCCGCTCGCAATCTTCCTAAGCTCAGACTTTATAAGCAGTAGCCGGCCTTCCCCTGAACGGACCGAAACGTCCTTAAACTAACGACGGACCGAAACGTCCTTAAACTACTACCGCAGCATCCTTAGGCTGACGAGATGAATAAAAAAAAGAGAAAGAAAAAATATATAAATAAAAAAAAATAAAATAAAAAAACAGTATGTCCATAAGCAAAATGGGCACGGATGAAAACCCGAAAAGGCTCCGTGAGTAAAAACAGCAGGGCTACCGGCAAGTGTTCGTGAAAACCCGAAAGGGCGCGACCTTGTAAAAAAAAAGAGAAAAAGAATTAAAAAAAACGGTATGTCCATAAGCAAAAGGGGCATGGATGAAAACCCGAAAGGGCTCCGTGAGTAAAAACAGCAGGGCTACCGGCGAGTGTTTGTGAAAACCCGAAAGGGCGCAACCTCGTTAAAAGACACTTACGAGATCCTCTCAACCTTGTAAGGAGAAACCACCCACGTGGGATCCTTACGACTCACAAGGGTACGACACACTTAGGGATCCCCACGATTCCTAAGGAGAAAATATACTTGCGAGATCCCCACGACTCGCAAGGAGAACTCTCTTATGGGACCCTCATGGCTCATAAGACTTGAAAGTCTTAAGTTACAGAGACCTAAACCTGTGCTTAAGCAAAATTCCCCCAAGACCTTCGACACTTCCCTACAAGCGGCTCATACTGACCCTTGTATACAATCCACGGGCGCGAATAAACGTTTCCCCAACAAAGTCCCGCCCGCGACTAGGGATACGTCCATATGATGAACAACCCTTATAAGTCCTCTCGACCCATAAGGAGAAAGCCCCCTTGTAGGATCCTTACGACTTGCAGAGGAACATACACTTAGGAATCCTCATGATTCCTAGGGAGAAAATACACCTACAAGATCCTCACGACTTGTAGGGAGAAATACCTTTGTGAGACCCTTACGGCTCATGAAGTCAAAAGCCTTAGTCGACAGGACCCTAACCCTGTTTGCTAAGCCACCTTTGTTCAACATCGACAGAGGCAAGTGATGATTCGCTCCTGGCAATATCCCAGTGGTAGCGACGCTGATGCCGAAAGAGGCGTCTAAAACCCAAGTTTGCAGCGAAAAGGCTAGCAAGCCACACATACCTACAAAATAGCCGAAATGATGGGGCGACTCGCAATAAAAAGAAGCGAGTAGAAAATAAATAAATAGCCGAAATGATTGGGCACCGCGAAAAATAACCGAAATGATGGGGCAATCGCGACCTTCGCGATATAAAAGCTGAAATGACAGAGCATCGCGGAAAGAGAAATAAAATGAATAAAAAAAGTTTCAATTTATGCCCTACAGGTGATGTTCCATCACACCCTGTATACAATCCAAGGGCGTAAACAAAAAAGGGATCATACTTCTCCTCCAAATTTCATCATCAGAAGAAGCAAAATCTCGACGGGCCGCAAATGACTTAGAGATTATCTCAGCACTCGTCTCGTAACAACGGACACAACTCTAAGCTAAGCGGAACAGTGGCAACTCCCAGTTCCATGGCCCGGTAATATACATATCGCCAACAGTCAAACCTCCATCCCGTGAAATGCGGATACAATCAGCAAAATTCCTGGTTACGAGGAACACGGATAACGTCACTCTCTGACCCCATGGAAAACGTCCAGAGCGGATCTTGGTCCTCGCGGAGCACGGCAGTGAACCCGTGTGAAGCATCCAGAGCGGAGCCTAGTCCTCGCCGAGCACGGCAGTGAACCCGTGTGAAGCATCTAGTGAAAAATTCCTGGTTACGCGGAATGCGGATAACGTCACTCTTTGACCCAGTGGAAAACGTCCAGAGCAGATCCTGGTCCTCGCACAGCACGGCAGTGAACCCGTGTGAAGCATCCAAAGCGGAGCCTAGTCCTCGACGAGCACGGCAGTGAACCCACCCGTGTGAAGCATCTAGTGCAAAAGTCCTGGTTATGTGGAACGCGGATAACGTCACTCTTTGACCCCGTGGAAAACGTCCAGAGCGGATCGTGGTCCTCGCAGAGCACGACAGTGAACCCGTGTGAAGCATCCAGAGTGGAGCCTAGTCCTCGCCAAGCACGGCAGTGAACCCGTGTGAAGCATCTAGTGCAAAATTCCTGGTTACGTGGAACGCAGATAACGTCACTCTTTGACCCCGTGGAAAACGTCCAGAGCGGATCCTGGTCCTCGCGGAGCACGGCAGTGAACCCGTATGAAGCATCCAGAGCGGAGCCTAGTCCTCACCGAGCACGGCAGTGAACCCGTGTGAAGCATCTAGTGCAAAATTCCTAGTTACGTGGAACGCAGATAACGTCACTCTTTGACCCTGCGGAAAACGCCCAGAGCGGAGCCTAGTCCTCGCCAAGCACGACAGTGAACCTGTATGAAGCATCCAGAGCAAACATCGGACTGTGGAGTCCCTAAATCCACGGACTATGATGTCCTTAACCTCGACCGTAATGTCTTAAAACTAACGATCAACCACCCCGATTCCCTACGGATTCAACCTTGATTTAAGGGTACATCTCCTCACTCCTTTGATACCTGGCGTTGTAATTCCTCAACGTCTTCAAAGAGATGACGGGTCCCTGCAACCAAACTTCGGACTGTGGAGTCCTTAAATCCACGGACTATGAGGTCCTTAACCTTGACCGTGATGTCTTAAAACTAACATCGGACTGTGGAGTCCTTAAATCCACGGACTATGAGGTCCTTAACCTTGACCGTGATGTCTTAAAACTAACATCGGACTGTGGAGTCCTTAAATCCACGGACTATGAAGTCCTTAACCTTGACCGTGATGTCTTAAAACTAACATCGGACTGTGGAGTCCTTAAATCCACGGACTATGAGGTCCGTAACCTTGACCGCGACGTATTTAAACTGCGATACCTCGAGAAACCCCTGAATCCGTGAAACACGAATAAGGGTGACCACATCCAACACTTGCAGGTCCTCACGACCTGTAAGGAAGAAAAACTCTCTTGTGAGATCCTTACGACTCTCAAGGGACAACCCGCTTAAGAATCCTCACGATTCCTAAGAAGAACTTATACCTATGGGGTCCTCTCGACCCATGGGGAGAAAAACTCTTCATGAGACCCTCGTGGCTCATAAAGTGCAAAAGTCTTAGAAAGCAGATCTTAACCCTGAATCCTAAGCTATCGCTGCCCTGCAAGGAGATCAAGATAAATTGTCCGCAAAACACATTCAACGAAAAGGAGACGCATCATTGAGAAGAAAAATGTATCTTTTATTCATAAACCAAAATAGATACAAAGTACAATTCATAAAAAAAGAAAGAAAGAAAATACTCTCGTCTATGAGTATATACAGGAAGGCAGGGAAAGATACAAATGTTTCAAGTCGGCGGGCGATTTAACAGCTTGGTCAGCTCATCCTGCTTTTGTCGGGCCACGGCCTCATGATTTAAGATCACCAAAAGACGGGCCTCCGCCTGAGCTTGCTGGGCCTGATATGAAGCAAGCCGAGCTTCAAGCTCTTTCTCGGCGGCTTTATAGGCCTCGATCCTTTCACGAGTGAACGTGGCAGCTTTATCGAGGGCCACCACCTCTTTTATGGACTCCTAAAGCACCCGCCAGAGCTCATATGCTTTGTTGGCCTTGGCAGTAAGACTCGCCTGAAGCTCGCTCGGCGCCTTAGAAGCCAACTCCCTCTCCGAGAATTTACGGCCGAGCCTCTTCTTGCATGACACCATGTTCATTACATATCGCTCTATCGGATTATGCGGGCCCATTTTTATGGCTTCAGCTTCTGAAACAGGACGGGTACGCTCAAGACTATGTAAACAGGCCCCGGTCAATAGTAATAATCATTCTGCAACACGTGCACATCATCCGGTGTGGGAAACAACAAGAAAGATTTCCGACGTATTTCAAGTATGCATTCACAATCATACGAGTATTAAAAAAAGGGAGAGTAATAATAGCATTTGCACTCATATGAATATTCATAATGCCAAAAGGGGCTGATACGCATGAAAATGATAATATCATGTGCAACTAAATAAAGTTCTCATGGAAAGAACACAAGGTTCATTTATGCGAGCAAAAACATACATGCGGATACCCAGCACACATGAAAGTTCAACGTAAAAGCGGGCGGAAACTAATTTGAAAACGCTACACTAGCGGGAAAAGGTCGCCAAACAAAGGATCGGTAGCGGAAGGGTTGACGAAACAAAGGACAAGATTCTCCATCTCTCTTTCCGCTCTCTCCAACACGTCAAAGCGCCGGTTCTCGTGAGGAGTCTCTCCCCACCGATTGGCACCATGTTCATCCGTGAAAGCAGACATAATGGCCCGACGGGCCCTTATTTCGCTCAAAAGGTGAACCGAGCGATCTTTCAAAGCCTGTGTAATTAAGCACGCTTCGTGAAAGCCCTCGAGCTTTTCTTCGGCAGCGTCAAGCATCGCCAGGGTCATCTCCGCCGGGTAAGGAGGGACGTCAGCAAACACGGCGGCAAGAATCATCCGAAGCCAGAGGGAGCCCATTGGGAGGGGAGACCCCCTACGGATCGAGAGCTCATATGTTGCTGAGTCGCATTCGTCGTTGGTAAGGAGAGGGTCCACCAATCGTGCAGCAAAGCGAGGGATCATCTCCTCGATAGGCACTTCCCATGGCTGTCGACGAGCGTGTGGACGGTTGCAGGCCATGGCACTCAGCCACTTCTCAAATTAAATCACGTCAATATGGGAATAAATTTCTCTGTGAAGAGGAAATAGGCTATAGCCTCAAGACTATAAAGGGGAGCATTAAATGCTGCGCGCGAAAGAAAATTGCATGATGGAACCCTTCCAAGGCCCAAAAAAGGGAAGACATTGGAAATCAGGAAAAGGAGCGATTTCCAAGGCGCCTTCTCTGCATCCAATGCTATGCACAGAATTATGGCATGAAAGATTGAATAGCCCCATAAAAGGCCCCTCATGTGTGGAGCACGTGAGCACCATGCTTGGTGCGTACTAAAAAGTGAAACAATGCCTTGCACGCTAAACACATCAACAGCAACAATAAAAAAATGAATGACAAAATTCCAAAAGGGGGGGCACGCAAACACAAAAGGACACGATAAGTTTATCATTCATGCTTTAAAAAGGTTCATACTAAATGAAAAGAAAATGATTACAACGGCAAGACCTCAGGCGTGGGGCACGGATTAAGAAACTCAAGCTTGACCTTGTCCAAGATCCTCCAAGCATTTCGAACTGCCCGAGTATGTTTTCTCTCGCGATCACAAGCGTCGGGATCCTCGCAGATGTCCTCCACGCTTCGGTAGGCGGCAAGTATGGCCGACTGCTGAAACGCCTAGTGCAAAATATCAATGAGGTTGCCACGCCTTCTCTTCGAGATCAGACTCATCAGATACACCGAATGTATCTTATCCTCGGCAACGTCCAATTCCCTGAGTGGCACACCGGCGCAGAAGAGAGGAAGCGCCTCCCAAATCGCCAGCACGATGAGCCTCAGAAGAGAAGAGCGACAGGGGAGTAGCCGGTGGTTGTACTCGTCAAAGCGGCTCATAATCTCAGCACACTGAGCATTGGTGAACTCCTGATTCTGACTACAGCCCAGGGCACGGATATTCCCGTAGGAAATGATTTCGTTAAGATTATACAAATGAGCGTCCATGATACCTGAAATAAAAATCAGGACAATTTATTACAAACCCTCTTCTTCTTCACTAATCACAGAATGACAACCTAGGGTAAGGAGACCCTAAGAAGCCCCTATGAGGAAGAACTTAGTTCTTCACAGGAATTGAATTCCTTTTAGAAAAAGGAATTAAATTCCCCAAAAAAGCATTCTCTATGAACGGAGTTAAACTCCATGGATTCGAACTGTCATCATCATCTCCTTGGAGGATTGATTAATCCAAAAATTTGTAGTTTACCGTAATCAGAAACGGCGTCGCTTTGCAGCTAGCCGGTGAATACGGGTCGATCCGCAGGGATGGTTAATTTCTGATTTTGTGTTATAACGAGTTGATTCAAATCGTTGTTGTTTTTTTATCGATTGAGTTTAAGACGAATTTATGTGATGAGAAAGAACTCATTAGGGTTAGGTCGAAGGTAGGTGTGTTGAGATTAATGTGTTCACCTCTTTCAATGTCGTGATTTAAGCTTTTAGGAAAGTCACAACAATCAATAGGAAAAGGGATTAGGATAATCGGGAAGAAACAAAGTTTCTTCCTCTAGATCCTTGTCCGTCTTTTCTTATTCATTGATGTGAGCTTCATGGACATCATATAAGTCCGGCCTTTTATACTACGGAACACCGTTACCTTATAGGTAGGGTGCCGTAGGGGGCGGATCGTATATGTGTGCATAAAGGTTTCGTTTAAAAATAAGTTGACATTGAAGGAGGTGAGAGACATCCATCTCTCACTCACTCCCTTGTTCCTAACCCTAACGAGCGAGAATTTTTACTCGCACATTAGGGAATTATAAGTAAGAAACATTTTTGTGTTTTATGTTTTAAATAGTTATCTTACGACAGATTTAGGAATTAGCTAACTAGCAATTAAATGATTCCTAGGGCAAGCAAAACAATTATACTAATGCAAGAATTAAATAAGATAAAAGACTTACGCGAAGAAGATGATGCTCTTGATTCCTTCAACAAATCTCACTTTTATTGAATATAAAGAGGCATACCTTTTTACAGATCTAGATTACAATTTATAAGTAACTAGTGAAGCTAGGGTTACAGACTCTCGTAGACATGAATTTACTGATTTACCCCCTAAAAATCCCAACACATAAAACGACACACCGACACAAGAAGTCGGTGCCGACACGAGCACCATATGGCCGCGTTTCCGCGGCAAAGACATGCCTTTGGCCGCGGATCCGCGGCCATTTGGTGGGATTGGCCCATCAGCTTTCTGTGCTTTGTTGCTCTTCTCTTTGGCTCTCTTTTTTTACTATTCTTTTCTCTGTTGAGCTTTCTAGTATTCTCCAGATTCTCAGTGAAACTTGTAAGGATCTTTTTTTTTTGACCGTTTCACTTGACGTTCGTCTCGGCTTGAGTAGGATCCGTGTGCTGGTTGGTCAAAAGTCCATTTCCTGTATCATCTTTGTCTTTTTCACTGTATTTGCTTCAAAAGTCTGTATCCTGTATCATGTAACAAACGATCGTCAAAAGCACCTGTTTACTTATAAATTGCACAAAAATGGGGCGTATGAATTGCAATATTATGATGTGAAAAAATACCCCCAAACTTACCTTTTGCTCGTCCTCGAGCAAATTTATTAGTTTATTCTAACCTAGCCACATTTTCGCAGGGAAACGCGATTGCACTGAGCACGTGCAACAAGCCGTTAAACCTCTAGGTGTCCCTAGTAGGAGGAGTGTTGTCTCCTGAGGGTTTTCAGCGGATTACACCCACAAATCCTATCAATTTGGTTTCTCAACTTTTGTTCTCCAATCAGGTTTTCTAATAAGGAATTCTATTATCTTATACTTGCAAATTATCCGCCCGTATTTTTCACACTTCCTTATCATGCAACTTAAGATTATACATGTTCCATAAAATTACTTAGAATTCAGCATTTCATAAGTTTTTCTTCTAGAGTCTCATCTCCACTTAGGAATTTCTATCAACTCTTATTAAAGATACAAGTTTTATTTTTCATTCCTTTCTCTTATCTAAACTCTAATCACATATCCCCACGTGTGTGTAATTTTTACCCCTACACTTGGAAATTCAAATCAAGCAATCGTACCCTCGTCCATTGTTCAAAGCACATAACTTTCGCTTACATATCCTTCATGCGACCGTTAATACTTCTTGAGGTACCAACAGCCGATTACAAGATACATTAGGCCTTTAAAGCGTATTTCCTAGTTTTGCAACACCCAGGGCTTTTAGCAGTGACTCCCAAACCAGTTGGTCTAAGGCACTAGGTGATGAAGCACCCTCGCTAATTAATTTTCTAGCCCTAAGTAATCACAAAAACCAGTGTCCATTTTTTTATTCACACTTTTTTTTTATATGATCATTGTGCTAAGGACTTTAGACAAGAGCAATTCAAGGTCTCTTCTACTAATCCAAGTTTCAAGGTGCGTGATTGTGCATTTTGTAGGGTACATGTTCTTAGAATCTAAACTCAAGCTAGGAACTATCTTTCGAACTCATACTTTAATAAGAGCATTAATACTCTTCCCTCGTTTTGGCTTAACCCACGAAGTGAACCCAAAATTTGCCTATTTCTAAATAACCTACAAAGACATATACTCTCTCTCGCTAAACTTTAAGGAATGTTATTTTTAGGGTTTTAATTTGCTAAGTCTAGGATCTAGTTTTTCCTACTCAGTTAACCTTTTATCAAACTCAAATTAATTAACCAAAATTGAATACAATAATTTTTATAAATTTTCAAATTTTTCAGATTTTTATGATTTTTGTATAAAGATGCAATGCAGAAATTAAATATGCAAATAGGAAAACAAAATATATACAATATGCAATGCAAGGATAACTATGTACATCACCCTCTAACACCCCCAAACTTGAGCAAAGCAGTGCCCTCACTGCCCGGCCCCACGTCGCGCTCGTGAGCGTGAACGTGATCTCTCCCCCCTAGCCAACAGTGTTTGTATCCCCCTCTCAATCTCCGTCAACCGACGGTCGTGCTCTCGTGCCGATGCCCGAAACTCATCCCTCAAAGAGTCTAATCTCCTCACTGTTCTTCTCATTAATCGCGCATGTTCTTGGGGAGTTAACTCTTCCCCGCTCGAAGTCGAGCTCGAGCTGGGGGTGTGTGCAGGTATGTTTTCTCCCGGTTCTGTCCGTGTCCAAATATCCGTCAGTCTAGAGTAAGACGACGAGATGCCCTCTAAGAGTGGTCGAACTATGGTACCGTCTGTCAAATAAGAGTCAAATTCCTCGGCCGGAAGGAAATAACGGCAGAGTTGGGTCACGAGCATGGGACATGGATATACACTACCTCTTTTACCCGAACCTATGGAGTATAGCAAAACTGTGCACATGTCGAATCTAGGGTTTTTCGTCATTAAAGTATGAACGACATGTAAGGAAGGGGTGAAAAAGGTTGTGTTGTGAGAACTTCCAAAAATATTGTTTTGTGCCCACCGGCACACAGTTAAAACATTTGCGAAGAGGGTCCGTGCTTGGATCCCCTTGCGCGGTTCTCGCGCACAGTCATTACCCATTAAAGGAATATAATCTTCAAAGCGAAAGGGTTGTTCGTGTGCCGGTACACGTGGTATTAGAGTAACCTCGTGTATCATATCCCTATCAATGCGAATTTCATTATTTTCCCAATTCAGTTTAATATAGCCTAAGTTGTCTAGGCTATTCTCTTCCATTGACTCATAAAATTTGGTAACTAAGTTAGGGACAGAAAATGCAGATCCATGGTTATAGAGGAGGAAATTCCATCCCCTCTGTGCAATTTCGTGTGGGAAGTATGATCCATAGATCTCGTGTGCGAACACCGGTGAGAAATCTCTCTCGTACTGCATTTTGTGGGCCATTTTAAATTTCTACAGTGAAGTATATGTACTAACAGAGAGGAAACAAGAATATGTACCTCCCCTGAAAATTTCAGGGGGAGAAGAGTCGAGACGGCGGCGGATCGGCGGTGGAGGACGGCAGGCGCGGCGGTTGCGCGGCGCTCTGGTGGCGGCGCGTCTCGAGATTTCTGCAGAGGGCAGGGGCAGCGCCTAGGGTTTTTAGGAGGAGAAAATGTTTTAGGGTAAACAGAGGAAAGGGCTCGGTTCCATTATATAGGGGGAAAGGGATGATTTACAAAAAACACCCTCTAAGGTGAGGGTTTTATTTGTAAATGCAGCTATTAATCTGCAAATTTGCAATTAAGTCCAAAATATTATTTTTTGTTTATTATTTTTTTTATTTTATTTTATTTATATTATCTTATTTTTATGGTATTTTGGAAATGTACATGCAAATGATATACACACCCCCAAACTTGTTTGAAATAGTGTCATTGGGAAACAAAGTTTGGAGGTGAAAGCGGAGGAAGATCAATCAGTGTAAAGCGGCTCCTGCAAAAACAGGAGCTCCTCCGAAGGATCCGCAGTGAAGAACGGTTTTAGTCGATGCCCATTTACCTTAAATAAGGTACCGTCTTCAGGGTTCTCAAGATCAACCGCACCGTGCGGATAAACGGTGCGGACTACAAAAGGTCCTCTCCATCTGGACCTGAGCTTACCAGGATGCAAGTGTAACCGAGTGTCATAAAGTAGAACCTGTTGACCAGGTTCAAAAGTTTTTCGTAAAAGGTGTTTATCGTGGAACACCTTGGCTCGGTTTTTAGCAGTTATGGCATTGTCATATGCCTCATCCCTTAGCTCCTCCAACTCATTCAGTTGCAGCTTTCTGTTGCTGCCCGCATCTCCTAAAGACAAATTTAGCTCTTTTATAGCCCAGAAAGCTTTGTGCTCGATCTCCACTGGGAGATGGCAAGCCTTCCCGTACACAAGCCGGTATGGAGACATACCCAGATCGGTCTTATATGCAGTACGGAAAGCCCATAGTGCATCTATCAATTTAAGCGACCAATCCTTACGGTTTTTAGAAACTGTTTTCTCCAAAATTTGCTTTATTTGCCGATTTGAAACCTCGGCTTGTCCACATGTTTGGGGGTGATATGGCGTTGACAATTTGTGGGTGATAGAGTATTTACGCATTAAGGACTCGAAAGTCCTATTGCAGAAGTGAGAACCATTATCACTTATTATCGCTCGAGGGTGCCCGAATCGAGAAAATATGTGTTCTTTAAGGAATCGAATGACAACTTTATTATCGTTCGTTCGACTGGGCACAGCCTCGACCCACTTAGAAACGTAGTCAACCGCCAACAGAATATACACATTTCCAAAAGAGTTACGAAATGGTCCCATAAAATCTATACCCCAAACATCAAAAATGTCCACTACCAAAATGGGTTGGAGTGGCATTTCGTTTCTCCGCGAAATCCGGCCCAAATGTTGGCACCGGGAGCAAGTTTTGCAGTATTCAAATGCATCCTTGAAGAGTCGTGGCCAATAGAAACCACACTGCAAAACTTTTTCGGCTGTCTTCTTTGGGCCAAAGTGCCCGCCACATGCTTGATCATGGCAAAAAGACAGCACGCTCTTGACCTCACTCTCGGGCACACACCGACGGATGATTTGGTCGGAACAGTATTTGAAAAGATAGGGTTCATCCCAGTAAAAATGCTTTACTTGGGACAAAAATCGAAGCTTATCCTGTTTCGACCAATCATTAGGAATCAGGCCGGTGGCTAAATAATTTACAATATCGGCGAACCATGGTTCGCAAGAAACGGTCAAGAGCTGCTCGTCGGGAAAAACGTCAGAGATTGGAAGATCGAGCGTGGGCGAAGAAGAAAGTCGTGATAGGTGATCAGCTACTACGTTTTCACATCCCTTTTTGTCCTTAATGACAAGGTCAAATTCTTGCAATAAAAGGATCCAACGTATTAGCCTAGACTTAGCATCCTTCTTCACAAAGAGGTGGCGAAGAGCCGAATGATCAGTATAAACAATGACTGGAGAGCCGATTAAATAAGGCCGAAATTTCTCGAGTGCAAACACAACAGCTAAAAATTCTTTCTCTGTTGTTGTGTAATTAAGTTGGGACTCATTTAGTGTTCGGCTAGCATAATAAATCACGTGCGGCATCTTATTAATGTGCTGTCCAAGAACAGCTCCAATTGCAAAGTCTGATGCGTCGCACATGATTTCAAAAGGGTGCGTCCAGTCGGGAGATGAGAGGACGGGCGCAGTGATGAGTGAATGTTTTAAAGACTCAAATGCTTCAGTGCATGTTGAGTCAAAAGCGAAGGTCGTGTCCTTGGCCAGTAAGAGGGTCAAGGGTCTAGCAATCTTGCTAAAGTCCTTGATAAACCGTCTGTAAAAACCGGCGTGGCCAAGGAAGGCTCTAATATCTTTGACGCATTTTGGGGGAGGTAGGTTAGAAATCACTTCGATTTTAGCCCTGTCTACCTCGATGCCGTTTTGCGAGATAACATGTCCTAAGACAATGCCCTCTCGTACCATGAAATGGCACTTCTCCCAATTTAATGTTAGGTTCTTATCCCTGCAGCGGGTAAGAACAGCGTCAAGATGGCGTAAACACTCGTCGAAGGAGTCGCCAAAGATGGAGAAATCGTCCATAAAAATCTCCAAGAACTTTTCGACCATGTCTGAAAAGATCCCCATCATACACCGCTGAAATGTAGCGGGCGCGTTGCATAACCCGAAGGGCATGCGACGATAAGCAAAGGTGCCAAAGGGACAAGTAAAGGTTGTCTTGTCTTGGTCCTCTTTGGCGATGGGGACTTGATTGTAACCGGAATAGCCGTCGAGAAAGCAATAGAATTCGTGCCCTGCCAATCGCTCGAGCATTTGGTCAATGAAAGGTAAAGGAAAGTGGTCTTTCCTTGTAGCGGCATTGAGTTTCCTATAGTCTATGCAGACTCGCCACCCAGTTTGGGTGCGAGTGGGAATCAACTCATTTGCCTCGTTTGCAATGACCGTAATGCCCGATTTCTTGGGCACGACGTGGATTGGGCTAACCCACTGGCTATCCGAGATAGGGTAAATGATACCGCTATCCAGACATTTGACAATTTCCTTCTTAACCGCCTCTTTCATGATGGGGTTGAGGCGCCTTTGTGGATCTCGTGCTGGCTTGGCATCATCCATTAAGTGTATATGATGTTCGACTATGAGGGGACTAATCCCCTTAATGTCCGCCATAGACCAGCCGAAAGCTTGCCGATTATTAAGTAAGACCATCAAGAGAGCCTTCTCTTGCTCAAGAGCTAGAGAGGCTGATATAATGACAGGTAAGGTCTCATTATCACCTAGATATGCATATTTTAGGTGTGTCGGCAAAAGCTTTAATTCGAGTTTAGGAGGTGAAACAATAGATGGTAGCAAAGGGGTAGTTGTTTCAAACTCGAATGATTCCATCAAAGGTTCGTACCGAGTGTACGCAACAGTGTCGGATGGTTCTACAAACTCATCCGCAAAAGCAAAAGACTCCAAATCAGGTGATGAGTCTTCGAAGTCGTCGACGAATGTAAAACATTCAAAATCATTATCCGCCGCGAAAACTGAGTCGGATTCTAGGAGGAACGCACTAGTGGCGTTAACATTGCTGTGGTCGAATAAAAAATTCTCGAACTCACAGTCCTCCTCCGCGATCTCATTGATCGAGCAAACGTCTAGTACGCTAGCATTGGGCTCAGCAGGCTGACTTCCTAACTTGAAAATATTGAGCTCAATTGTCATATTGCCGAAAGATAAGTTCATTGAACCGTTACGACAATTGATCACTGCGTTGGAAGTAGCCAAAAATGGTCGACCTAATATAACCGGAATTTGGTTCCGGGGGTTCGCAACAGGTTTTGTATCCATCACTATAAAGTCTACGGGGAAAATGAAATCCCCTACTCTTATTAACACATCCTCCAGCTCTCCCCTAGGATGGGTGATCGACCGGTCAGCCATTTGGAGAGTACAGTGAGTGGGCTTAAGCTCTCCAACGCCCAATTGCTCGTACACAGAATAGGGTAGCAAATTGACGCTCGCACCAAGATCTAATAGTGCTCTATTGATGTTCTTGTCCCCAATTGTTATCGAAATGGTAGGACACCCGGGGTCCTTTTGTTTTGGGGGTAAGGAATTTACAAGAGCATCGCTAATAGTACTAGCCACAAAAACTTTCTTTGGCACTTGCGACTTCCTCTTTTTGGTGCACAAGTCCTTTAAAATTTTGGCATATGAAGGAACTTGCTGAATTGCATCCAAAAGAGGGATGTTTATGCTAACCTGTTTAAACAGCTCGACAATCTTCTCCATTTGAGGAGTTGGTTTATTGGATCTCAACCTATTAGGAAAAGGAACATTTTGAAAAGTGGTTGAGTCCAACTTTTGTGGATCAGATTGTCGAGTTGGAACGGTACCTCGTGTAGATGTGTTCGTGTCGTGAGAATTAGGTCCGTTCAAACTAGAAGAGGTAGAGCCATGTGAAGGATGGAGAATAGGCTCTAAAGAAGAAGAAGATGGTGAAGAAGAAGAAGAAGACCCACCGGCAGGGGTGTCATTGTTAATGCCCACATTGTTCCGCAACACTTTTCCCGATCTCAACGTGGTCACAGCATTCACGTTATGATTTTGCTGATTGTGGGCAGCATGTGCGTGACCGGGGTTGGGCAACGGTTGAGACGGGAGTTTTCCTTTTTCGCGCTCGCTCAAAGCTGTATTAAGTTGTGCAATTTGTGCCTCAATAGATTTGATACTCTGATCGTGGGAGGCACTATTTTGCACTAAAGATTGAATAGAAGTCTCAAGTCTTGCTGTAGACTGTGTAAATTGCTTAAGGAATGCATCTAGACTTCTCTCGAGCGAGCTAACCTTATCATTATTAGGTTGAACATAATTGTTTGGCTGGTAAGCATTGTTCGGCACAAAATTGTTCACCTGATTAGGGTAAGGTTGTTGTTGAAATTGTTGCAGTTGATATTGAGTTTGCGAGGGTGCTTGTTGTTGTTGTGGAGGAGGAGGTCTTTGAAAATTATTATTTCCTTGGAATTGTTGATTTTGGTTCCAAGCGAAGTTTGGGTGACTCCTCCACCCCGGATTATACGTCGAAGAGTACGGATCGTTCCTTTGTCGTTGCTGAAATGCAGCATTGACTTGATCCTGTCCTTGAGTGGATGCATTATAAGGACACTCCTCAGTTAAGTGCGATGGATCCGCACAACAAGCACAGACAGTACGTGGGGGCATAGCAGGGGCAGGAGAAGACGACGAGATTTTGGTCTCGATCGCTTCTAGCTTTTTCGTAAGAGCGGCCATCTCGGCCTTCATAGCAATCGACATCTCTATTTGATGTATGCCCGCCCTAGATTGACCACTAGAAGTTGATGTGGTCTTGGTGCTCTCCCACTGTATTGTCTGCTCACTAAGATCCTCGAGAAACTGCCACGCCTCATCATTAGACTTAGAGAGAAAATGACCTTGACAGATGGTTTCTAGCAACTGCTTCGTTGCCGAGTTCAATCCCTCATATAATGTTTGGCAAAGTTGCTAACTTTCTATCCCATGGTGAGGGCATTGAACTAGTAGGTCCTTAAATCTTTCGAAGCACTTCCAGAATGGTTCGGAAGGAAGTTGTGAAAATTGAATTATTTCATTTCGAATTCTGGCAGTTTTATGGTGAGGATAGAACTTTTTCAGAAAAGCCTTCACAAACTCGTCCCAATTTCTTATGGAATGTGACGCGGTGCTATATAGCCACTTCTCGGCTAGGTCACATAAGGTGAAAGGAATGACCCTTAGCCTTATAGCGTCATCACTCAATTGGGTTGTCTTCATCATGCTGCAAACGTTTTGGAATTTATTAATGAAAATATATGCATCTTCGGATTCCAAACCATGAAACTTAGGCAGCATATTGATGAAGTGTGGTTTTATCTCAAAATTGTCCCCATTTGCCGGTGGGGGTGAAAGACATGTGGGTAAAGAAGTGCGAACGGGGTAGAAGAGATCCTGGAGCGCAACTCGTGCGGGCGCTACAACAGGCGGTAGGTTCGGGTTATTCGCACCTGGCGGAGGTGGAATCATTCCCGTCGGTAAGGTATCGTTGGGGTTGAATCCCGACATACCTTCGAAAGAAGAATTTGAATGTGGAGGTAAGGAAGTGGACGGAAGATCGACGAAGGGTTCGTCGAAGGGTTCGTTGGTCGGTACCAACGAAACGAGGACTAATCGGGCGTTAGTATCCCTAGTCCAAAATGACATACACTAAAGGGTAGCGCAGTCAGAAAAAAGAGAAAAACAGAAGGTGGGGGTAAGATAACGTCAGTGAGAAGAAGTGGTGGAAGTGAGTTTCAAGTTTCTTCGCGACAAGTTGCAAGTTTTGAAAAGATTTTTTTTATTTTTTTTGTTTTTTTTTTTGTTTTGTGTGAGTTTTGCAAAGAAGTTTTTAGAAAACGGACTCGTGACACAAAAGTATCAACCACACATGCACAATCAGGCCTAGATCTAGGGTCGCCTAGGTCTGCTAGACAGCTCCTAACTAGGGCTAGAAATAGACCTCAAACCGCCTCTTCACGGACAAATACGGCCAGGTAAGTGGGAAGGAACCACCACTACAGTGGGCCTAATTAATAACCACTAGCCTAGACACCGCAATGTCGGTTAGGATAAACGGCCGATGCCTACGCTAGTCCTTTTCCTATTGAGCTCGCTGTCCTTAGGTCTGAGTCTAATCTTTTTTAATTAAAGGTGGTCGATGCAAAATGCTTTAGGTGTTTTCTGGGGTCCTGGGAAGGGTGATGAAATCCCCACCCAATCTGAATTTGGTCAAATAGCCCCTTAAGTCCGATTAAAATATGCAAAACAACAATTCACTTGCAATCAATTTTTTTTTAGCGCGGCGCAAAGAAACCTGCAGAAATCTGTTATTTAGAAGGGGAAGAAAGACTTTTTACGCAAAGAACCCTGCAGAAAAGTTTACAGTGGAGATATGGAGGTTTCAGAGGGGAGATACAGAGATGACTAACCCTAGAAAAATTCAAGCAGTGAGTCCAACAATTGGCCGCGTTTCCGCGGTCTTGGGTGCTCCTTGGCCGCGGTTCCGCGGTCTGATGAAGGGATCGGGCTCTGTAAAAAATTTTGCTGTTCTGGGCTGTTAAGTACTCTCTGTTTTTATGTTCTCTTTTCTGTTTCCACCTTCTGTAAAACTCCAGATCCAAAATTCCTTGTCGTTCCTGCAAGATTCAAACGGGAAACCCTTCAAACAGATAAAAGATAATGAAAAGATTTTTTTTTTTTTGTATTTTGTATTTTCAGATTTTTATAATTTTAAAATTTTATATCAACCCGAAATCATACAAAAAGAGAAAATTACGCCATCCCCGGCAACGGCGCCATTTGATTAATCCAAAAATTTGTAGTTTACCGTAATCAGAAACGGCGTCGCTTTGCAGCTAGCCGGTGAATACGGGTCGATCCGCAGGGATGGTTAATTTCTGATTTTGTGTTATAACGAGTTGATTCAAATCGTTGTTGGTTTTTTATCGATTGAGTTTAAGACGAATTTATGTGATGAGAAAGAACTCATTAGGGTTAGGTCGAAGGTAGGTGTGTTGAGATTAATGTGTTCACCTCTTTCAATGTCGTGATTTAAGCTTTTAAGAAAGTCACAACAATCAATAGGAAAAGGGATTAGGATGATCGGGAAGAAACAAAGTTTCTTCCTCTAGATCCTTGTCCGTCTTTTCTTATTCATTGATGTGAGCTTCATGGACATCATATAAGTCCGGCCTTTTATACTACGGAACACCGTTACCTTATAGGTAGGGTGCCGTAGGGGGCGGATCGTATATGTGTGCATGAAGGTTTCGTTTAAAAATAAGTTGACATTGAAGGAGGTGAGAGACATCCATCTCTCACTCACTCCCTTGTTCCTAACCCTAACGAGCGAGAATTTTTACTCGCACATTAGGGAATAATAAGTAAGGAACATTTTTGTGTTTTATGTTTTAAATAGTTATCTTACGACAGATTTAGGAATTAGCTAACTAGCAATTAAATGATTCCTAGGGCAAGCAAAACAATTATACTAATGCAAGAATTAAACAAGATAAAAGACTTACGCGAAGAAGATGATGCTCTTGATTCCTTCAACAAATCTCACTTTTATTGAATATAAAGAGGCATACCTTTTTACAGATCTAGATTACAATTTATAAGTAACTAGTGAAGCTAGGGTTACAGACTCTCGTAGACATGAATTTACTGATTTACCCCCTAAAAATCCCAACACATAAAACGACACACCGACACAAGAAGTCGGTGCCGACACGGGCACCATATGGCCGCGTTTCCGCGGCAAAGACATGCCTTTGGCCGCGGATCCGCGGCCATTTGGTGGGATTGGCCCATCAGCTTTCTGTGCTTTGTTGCTCTTCTCTTTGGCTCTCTTTTTTTACTATTCTTTTCTCTGTTGGGCTTTCTAGTATTCTCCAGATTCTCAGTAAAACTTGTAAGGATCTTTTTTTTTTTGACCGTTTCACTTGACGTTCGTCTCGGCTTGAGTAGGATCCGTGTGCTGGTTGGTCAAAAGTCCATTTCCTGTATCATCTTTGTCTTTTTCACTGTATTTGCTTCAAAAGTCTGTATCCTGTATCATGTAACAAACGATCGTCAAAAGCACCTGTTTACTTATAAATTGCACAAAAATGGGGCGTATGAATTGCAATATTATGATGTGAACAAGGATCAGATGAACCCTAAAATAGATTTACTGCTGAAGATTAATTGGTTTCATGGGTTTATGTTTAAAGGGTAAAAACCCTTGTTTTGGATTTAAAATCCAGAGGAATGTGAAAGTTCGTCGTTTGTTCAAGGACATTACCTGAGGAAAAGAATTCTTTTCGAACAGAGTTAAACTCTGAAAATTGTTTCAAGGCAGAGAACTAAGCTCTGGAAAAAGAGAATTAAATTCTCAAAAGAAGCAAGTTTGCGAAGAGGAAGATGAGCAAAGTGGAGGCGTCTCTGAAATGACCCCAATATTTATAGGAGGTGATGGAAACGTTTCATCTCCCCAAATCCCTAGAGAAATCCAACGGTCACAAAAGGTGACAGCGTTGCACTCACGTGCAGACACGTGAGAACAACGCTGTGGGGGCATTTGTTTCCTGATTTAAAATCAGGAAAGCCTACGGAAGAGGCTTAAGAAAAGGGTCACGTGCTCACACGTGACCAGCAGTCACGTGTTGCACGTGACATCTAAAAGCATCGGAAAGGAAGATTCAGTTTCTTGACTACATCAAAGAAAAGGGCTTCAGAAAGGGTCACGTGCTCCCACGTGACCAGGGTCACGTGTTGGCACGTGACATTTAAAAGCGGCTTCAAAGGCACATCAGTTCCCTGATCAAATCAAGGAAAAAGCTTCAGAAGAGGTCACGTGCTCACACGTGACCAGGGGTCACGTGTTGGCACGTGATATTTAAAAGCAGCGGACTCATTCTCCGGTTAAATCAAGAAAAAGGCTCCAGACAAGGGTCACGTGCTCACACGTGACCAGGGGTCACGTGGTGACACGTGACGGCTAAGCAGCGGAAGAAGGCAGAGCGCAAAAAGAAGAAGAGGGCTCATTCCAAGGGGTCACGTGCCCACACATGACCAGGGGTCACGTGCCCACACGTGACCGGCTTTCAAAGCCTATTTATTTAACAGAATCAAATTCTGAAGAGATCTCTCAAATCTTTCCAAAGGAAAATGATTATTTGGAACCGATTGAATTAAAAATTTAAAGGTGATTAAATATCACCTATCTATGGAAAAATCTTGAATTTGGAATATTTCCCCTTAAAATCTAACCAAAATAACAAAGGAAAATCTCTGGATTTAAAATCCAATGGTAAATAAAATTCACCTAATAATCCAAAGGCCCAAACGAATGGTGAATACAAATCAAATCTCTCGATGAAAGATTCATCAAAAACTAATTGATTCTGCTGCTTCTCCTATAAATAGGAGCCAAGAGACACACAGAGGGGGATATATAGGCAGAGGGATCGATAACATAGAGAAAAGGGAGAGCCTTGATACTTTGGAGGAATATGGATCTTCTGCAAAAGAAAAGCTTAGGTAAGAAAGGGAAGGCCTTAAAAGAGAATTTAATTCTCAACAGAATTTAACTCTGATATTAAACAGAAGAACATAGTTCTCTCTTTAGTGGAGGATCTGTAAAGTGCACATCACCCCTTGAATTGAGAATTTAATTCTCATTGGGTTGAGATCCTGCCATGCAGATCCAAAGCATAGAGAGGGAATGGAAGCTTGAGAATTTAATTCTCACAGAACTATAGGAATTTAATTCCTTTAAAATAAAATTAGGGTTTAACCCTATGTTATGGGAATTTAATCAGGGTTTAACCCTAGTTAAGAACTTAGTTCTGTTAAAATAACAGGAATTTAATTCCCTTAAGAAAGAGGAAATTAGGGTTTCACCCTATGACAGAATCTCATACCTCTCTAAAAGAGAGTGGGAATTTAATTCCTTTAAAGCTTTTATTAGGGTTTAACCCTATGATGGAATTTTGTTCGTCACATATATGAGGAATTTAATTACTACAGAAAATTCAGAGTTCAACTCTATCCCAGAATATAAATCTTCAGAAGGGAATAGGAATTTAATTCCTCTTAAATTTATCGTTAGGGTTCAACCCTACGAAGAATTTAATTCTTAAAAAAGGATTAACAGATCTTCTAAAAAACATACAAAGAGGCAGGGTCACGTGCCACCACGTGACCCCCGAAAAGATCCACAGAGAAGGGCCTTTGAGGCAGTGCCTCACGTGACCCACGTGACCTTTGGCAGAGGCTTTAACATACAAGCATTTAAATGCCCGTCACGTGATGGCACGTGATGCTCTAAAAGATGCAATATTCTCAGCAGAACAAATGAAGGGAGGGCACCCTCACGTGCTACCACGTGACCCCTCTTGCCTCAGTGTTTAACACTAAATTGTAACCTCTGAATCCAGTGTTAAAACACTGTTTGGCCTTAGTGTTCAACACTAATCAAAGAACTTTAGTTGCAGTGTTTAACACTGAATTTCTTAGTGTTTAATACTAAATTAAACCCCTATTAACAGAGCTTAAGACTAACTCCCATAGTGTTCAACACTAAATTAAAATCTCTTTCACCAGTGTCTAACACTGATTATTCTCAGTGTTTAACACTAATTTGAAACCTCTGCTGCTAGTGTTTGACACGGATTTGCTCTAGTGTTTAACACTAATTTGAACCCCCTGTTGCTGGTGTTTAACACCAACTGTCTTTTAGTGTTATAACACTAACTTGATCCCAGTGTTCAACACTGTTGAATTAACGTTAGCCCAATTGGCTAAATGGCCAGAGGCAAAGCCTCTTCTTCAATGGACCAACAGGAAGCCAATATTCCAAACATGATTGGACTTAGCCCAAGATGGCCATAAGTCCTCAATTCAAACTTAACTGGGCTAATGGGCTCATAACATAATTAATTGGTCTTGATCCCAAATTGGGCTAAAGACTATTTAATCCACCCCGGTTCAAGGGTACATCTCTTCACTCCTTTGATACTTGACGTTGTAATTCCTCAATGTCTTCAAAGAGGTGACGGGTCCCGATGACCACATATTGACACGGACTGTAGGGTCCTTAAACTCATGGACTATGAGGTCCTTAACCTTGACCGAGACGTTTTAAAACTAACAACGGACTGTGGGGTCCTTAAACTCATAGACTATGAAGTCTTTAACCTTGACCGAAATGTCTTAAAACTAACAACGGACTGTGGGGTCCTTAAACTCATGGACTATGAGGTCCTTAACCTTGAACGAGATGTCTTAAAACTAACAACAGACTGTGGTGTCCTTAAACCCATGGACTATGACGTCCTTAACCTTGACCGTGATGTCTTAAAACTAACGATGGACCGCAATGTCCTTAAACTACCCATGGACCGCAATGTCCTTAAACTACCTACCGACCGTAATGTCACTAAACTAAACAACAGAGCTCCCCTTTTATTGCTCTCTTGTTGGATCTAAACAATCCCGTTAAGTTAATCTTAGTCTAAAAACTAGACTAACGCATCCTTAACAAATGTTTAAGTCGATCTTAGTCTCAAATGAGGCTAACGCATCCTTAAACCCAAACCTCCAAACCCAAATCTAAGATAATACGGATTTGGACTAGTCCACGCCCTACGGGCGACAACATAACTCAATCTCCGTATACAATCCACGGGCAACTAAACATAAAATAAACACACACGACACGAAGTGACCATCTGGAGAAGGAGAAAGTGGTTACCGTGATGCGGTAGCGTAATTAACTGCAGGAGCATGCGCCTGCAGGGAAGAGCGTCCCCACAATCAAAAACCCCTCAAGCAAGGGGGAATCTGACGAAGTCTGCTACATCGGACGCATCCGTTTAAACCTTCGATATACGGTGCCATAAATCAACTTAGCATCTTCGGAGAGGTAGACGGATAGCACCAATTAGCATCTGCCCCGAGCCTCAGGCGAGACGACCACGCGTCGCGCCGTCGTTCGGAGGGGAACAGTTTCGACACCAGGGAAACAAATATCCTTGGCAAATACCTCAATTCATGAAAACTAGCATCCTTGATGAGAGCCTCCTGATCCGCATCGGCTCGCAGAAAAACCAGTGTCTCCGCGGGAAATTCCCGGTTCGTTTCAACACCAGGGAAACAAATATCCTTGGCAAATACCTCAATTCAGGAAAACTAGCGTCCTTGATGAGAGCCTCCTGATCCGCGTCGACTCGCAGAGAAACCAGTGTCTCCACGGGAAATTCTCGATTCGTTTCAACACCAGGGAAACAAATATCCTTGGCAAATACCTCAATTCAGGGAAACTAGCGTCCTTGATGAGAGCCTCCTGATCCGCATCGGCTCGCAGAGAAACCGGTGTCTCCGCGGGAAATTCTCGATTCGTTTCAACACCAGAGAAACAAATATCCTTGGCAAATACCTCAATTCAGGGAAACTAGCGTCATTGATGAGAGCCTCCTGATTCGCGTCGGCTCGCAGAGAAACCAGTGTCTCCGCGGGAAATTCCCGATCCGTCTCAACTTGCAAGATGAAGCCTCAGGCAGCAGGGATAAAAAAAAAAAACTTGTTTCCTGAGCAATGAGACCCTGCAAGTCGGTCTAAAACGGTCTCTTGCATACTATTCACGGGTCTCACTCTCCAAAGTCGAATTTCAACAAAGAGGGAAACAACCGCTTACGGGTCCTCTCGACTCTTAAGAGGGAAAACTTCTCTTATGAAATCCTTACGACTTGTAAGAGAAAACACGCTTAGGAATCCTCATGATTCCTAAGGAGAAAACACACCTACGAGATCCTCTCGATCCGTAAGGAGAAAAGTCTCTATGTGATCCTCACGGCTCATAGAGTTGAAAAGTCTTAGGCGGCATATCTGAACCTGCGGCCTAAGCCATCGCTATCTCTTGAAGAAATCTAGATGCTTACTCTATTATCTATCGACCCTATTTATTAAGACAGCATGCGCATAATAAAAGAAAGAAGAAAATGACGGGAAGAACATCCGATTTATATTTGATCAAGCGTTCGAGACACACTCATTCATGCATAGGCAAAAGACTCAGAACGAAAGATAAGACAAGCTAGGAAAAATAAAAATTTCCATTAATATTGCCAAAATTCTTACAATCATAAAAGCGATAAACGAGAAACATTATTACAATGGAATAACCTTAAATCCAGGGCACGGATTGAGGAATTCAAAAGTAAGGCGATTCAGAGTTCTTCTGGCCTTTCTGATTATTCTCGTGCACAGCCTCTCGCGCTCCTGTGTGTCAAGATCCTCGGCAAGGCCCCCCAGCCTTCGATAAGCAGCGACTATCGTCGTCTGCTGGAAAACTTAATGCAGGATGTCGATGAGGCTATCTCGCCGTTTCTTCGAGATCAGCCCCGAAAGGTACACTGAATGCATCTTGTCTTCGGCATCATCCAGCGCATTGAGCGGTAGGGCCTCATGGAACCCCGGGAGTGCCCTCCAAATTGCTCCCAACACGACTTTCAAGAGAGCAGAGCGGCGGGGTAGCAGCCAACCAACACGTGCGTTCAAACGACCCATGACCTCCGCACACTGGGCATCCATAAACTCCTGGTTTTGATGACGGCCCTGTGCGCGGATATCCTCGTAGGTGATGAACTCGTGCAAACTGTATAGACGCACCGCCATAATGCCAGGAGGAAACATCACAGGAAGATTAACGATAAAAAAATCCATAGAAAGTTAAACTCCTCGAGAGCAATGCTCTGCAAACAGGAGTGACTGTCAAAATCCTAATAAGGGGAATTTAAAGAAATCCCCCGAGAACTCTGAGATCGTTACTATTAAAAGATGATATAATCTATTAAATACAAAACTCCATTTTTAATTTTCATGATCCATATGAAAAAACTCTTAAGAGTTCATCTTTTTTTTTAGATCAAAGAGATCTATGTTTTGCCAAAGATGCAAGGTTCTGTTCATAGGTTAAGAAACCCTAAAAAAGATTCTTGAGAGCAAGGCTCTATAGGTGAAACCCCAAAGGGATTTTCTTTAGATCAAAGATCTATGAGAGCAAAGCTCTATTAATTAAAATTGATTTAATTCAAGATTTTTTCTTGCCTAAAAAGTTTCTTTTAAAGAAAATCTAACTCAGGGAGTTCTTGAAGGCAAGAGCAAAGATCTGAAGTTTTTGAAAATAAAAATCTTAAAGATGATAAGCATCTGTGAAGGATCAAAGGTCCTATTTATAGGTATCAAGTGCCTCTTCAACTTCCAAAAGTTGCCGCAACGGTTGGAATTCTGCCACCGTTGCGCTCGCGTTTGGGGCTGCGTAAGCGCAACGGTGGGGGGGCATTTGTTTAACCCAATCAGAGCAAAGCTCTACTTTGAAAATTTAAACTTTAATAATGAAGCAACGCTTCAGATCCTCTGCGCTACGCACAGGGAGCCACGTGTCAAAAACTGATACGTCAACGCAGCGCCCAAGGCAGCGCGCCCAATCAGAGCAAAGCTCTATTTAAAACAAAATTAAAGGAAGCAACGCTTCAGTTGCGCAAGCGCTGTGCTGCGCGACACGTGTCAGCGCAGATGCGCAAGCGCAGTTGCGCTGCGCCGTGCGCTGCGCGACACGTGTCAGCGCAGATGCGCTAGAGCAGTTGCGCTACGCGACACGTGTCAGCGCAGTTGCACTGCGCTTTGCGCTGCTTGACACGTGTCACGTGCTGGGGCGTTTGCATCAAACAGAATTAAATTCTAGCAAGATTTTTCTGTTTTTTGTTAAAACAAGAAGATTGCCTTCTGTAAAACAGAAGCCCTTGGATCAAAGATCCAACAGTGGGGAAAATTCCCCAAATCACTCAGAGAAAGATCTCTTTAACAAATTTATGGGCACTATATAAAGGCCCCTAAACCCCAAATCAAAGGCAATCAATATTGTGAGAGATCAAAATCATCATTGAGAACTCTGAAGAATTGGAGAGAATTCCTCAAGAACAAAAAAGGTAAAAACCTTTAGAAAAAAGAGAAAATTCTCTTATGAACAGATCATTGATCTGAGAACAAGATCAATGATCTTCAATAAGAAGAAAAATAAACAATAATAAGTGTTTTGCACTTTTTTATTAACCACTGGTTCCCTGAAATAAGAAAAACAAGAGAAACTTGTTTTCTTTGATCTAAATTAGATCAAGAAAACAAACAGTGCTTTGCACTTTTTTATGAACCATTGGTTCTGGAATCTAAAAAGATTCTCAAGTTAATAGTGCCTTGCACTTGCAAAACTGCACTGTTGCGCTCTTGGGTTGGCGCAAGCCACCAGAGAGCGCCACGTGTCAACATCTGAACCACTTGCGCTATGCGCTTTTGAAATAGAGCTTTGCTCTCTGAAACTGGCGCAACTCACCACAGCGTGCCACGTGTCAGCAGCGCAAGCGCAGCGCACTGGCACAGCGCACTACGCTTGCATGACACATGTCATCACCACAAGCGCTTGCGCTCATTGATTAGCGCAAAGAGCCTGATAAATGCAATGCATTATTTACTAAAGGGCCAGGCCCAAATCAGAAAGGCCTAGTAGGCCAAATTAAATTGCAAAGCAATAAATGGGCAAAGCCCAGGTAAAATTGATGCTCTGCATCATTTAGAAATGGGCAGAGCCCAAGTAAAATTGATGCTCTGCATCATTTATAAATGGGCAGAGCCCAAAATAAATTGATGTTCTGCATCCTTTATGGGCAGAGCCCAAACAATAATAAAAAGTAATGCAATGCATTATTTAAATATGGGCAAAGCCCTAGCACAGGTCTAACAGACCAAAAACAAATAAAAGCACTGAATATTTCTCAACTGGACTTAGCCCAATCATGGCCGTAAGTCCTCAAATTAAATTGACTGAGCACAGCTGCTCTCCTAAATCAATTTACAACCGGTTCGAGGGTACATCTCCGAACTCTTTTGACTCCTATCATTGTAATTCTTCAACGACGTCAGAGAGGTGACAGGTCCCGACAACCACACATCAACACGGACTGTGGGGTCCTTAAACTCATGGACTTAAGCGTCCTTAAACTAAAACATAGATTGTGGGATCCTTAAACCCACGGACTTATGCGTCCTTAAATTAAAATACGGATTGTGGGATCCTTAAACCCGCGAACTTATGCGTCCTTAAACTAAAACACGGACTGTGGGGTCCTTAAACCCACGGAATTAAGCGTCCTTAAACTAAATATGGACCGCAATGTCCTTAAACTACCAATGGACCGCAATGTCCTTAGACTACCAATGGACCGCAATGTCCCTAAACTACCTATGGACCACTACGTCCCTAAACTAGAACGATAGAGCCCCCAAACGCTCTTTTGTTGGATCTAAATGATCCCGTTTAATTTGATCTTAGCCTCAAATATGGCTAATGTATCCTTAAACATTCAAACAGACTTTAGTCCCAAATTGGACTATAAGACCCCCAATCAACTTTAGTTCAAGGGTACATCTCCGAACTCCTCTGACATATGTCGTTGTAATCCTTCAACGTCGTTAGAGAGGTGACGGGTCCCGGCGGCCATATATTAAATGGACCACCATGTTCCTAAACTGGAATATGGACCACCATGTCCCTAAACTGGAATATGGACCGCAGCGTCCTTAAACTACTCATTGACCGCAACGTCATTAAACTAAACAATAGAGCTCCCAAATGCTCTTTTGTCGGATCTAAACGATCCCGTTAAGTCAATCTCAGTCTCAAACTGGACAAACGTATTCTTAACAAACGTTTAAGTTGATCTTAGCCTCAAATACGTCTAACGTATCCTTAAACCAAATTAAACACCAAACCCAAATCTAAGTAAATACGGATTTGGACTAATCCACGTCCTACGGGCGACGGCATTACTTAGTCTCCGTATACAATCCACGGGCATCCACAAACGAAACAAACACACACGAAACGAAGTGAAATTCTGGAGAAGGAGAAAGTGGCTACCGTGATGCGGTAGCGTAATTAACTGCAGGGGCTTGCACCTGCAGGGAAGAGCATCCCCACAATCAAAAACCCCTCAAACGAGGGGGAATCTGACGAAGTCTGCTACATCGGCCGCATCCGTCTAAACCTCCGATACACGGTGCCATAAATCAACTTGGCATCTTCCGAGAGGTGGACGGATAAAACCAAATAGCATCTGCCCCGAACCTCAGTGCCAGGCCTTTGCAGTCTTGTGCGCCGTCTTTCGGAGAGGAACATAGGGGTTTGATTTGCTCACTAGTGTTCTCACAAGTTCAATGATTCACATCACATGTAAGGGTTTGAACTTGGAGGTGAGGTGAGGAAAATGGTAAAGAGCAAGAGAGGGCAAGTGGGAGCAACACAAGAATGAGCTCAAGTGTTGAATGAATGAGAGAGTCAATTGCAACCCTTGACCCTCACTCATTCAAGCATGGAGTTATTGCAATATAAAATTACAACCATGCTTGAATAGTGAGTCAAGATGAATAAACTAACAATAAAAAACCATGCGTCACCATGCTCCCAATTTCCACCTCATTTCTATTTTCACAAAATAGAATTCATGCCATGGTACATATATATATATATATATATATATATATATATTGATACATATAAAAAATTATTTAGTGAGCTAATGATATTAGTTAAGATATAATTATATCAAATATAATATATATCACATTATTAAATCAACACTTTATTTAATAATCCGGTTATATCACATATGACCGACTAATATCATTTATCTATACATCACATTATCAAATCAACACTTGATTCGATAATCTGGTTATATCACATATAATCTAACTGATAACAGATAACTACCAAATTACAATTCGGTATCATATACACGTATTTAATCAGGCCCACACACATATCACATATGTGTCCTGCTTCGTTTCGCTTGAACCATGGAAGTTCTGTATGGGACTTTAAAGACTTGTCAATACGCCAGCAGTAGGTGATGATCACATCAGTCACCCACAAGCCGTCAGCGGTACTAGCTGGACATAAAGGCTACCCGGGTATTGAGCGATATGAAGATCAACAAGCAAGTTTTTCCATACTCTCTATCAATCCTATCAGTATCACTACCATACAGTCTGGTCTTTTCGTCTGATATGTTGCATATCATGTCTATGGGTGGTAAACGTCAGACCCCGGTAATGTGATAAGTCATGCCGATGTCTGGCCTATAACGGTTCGAGAAACTACTGATAACTCTTATCAGTAAATCTCATCAGCAGCCCTGGCCAGGAACTTCCAGTTATAGCCAATCGAGTATAGCGCAACATCAACCCCCAATACCAGGAAAGACGAAACCTTTCCTATCGCTCATTATTTCCATGTGACTCGGGACTGTACCCAAAATCCACCTGTTTGCACGACTCCTTTGAGCCGTGATAGGGAGGAAATCAAAGTACGGTGGGAGCTACACAAGACTATATGAGGATCTCGGGTCTACAGACTAACCTGTACTAGTATCTCCAGAAGACTGCTATCTGACGATAGGTATACTACCAATTAGAAGTCCTGGGCGAGTCCTGTTTGGTGTACCCATTCTCTAATGAGCACCTGTATACAATCTTTGATTTCATGCACCAATGGTTGTGGGATCAACCATCGCCCTCTAAGGGACAAGAAACGTACACACTAGTCTACTCTGGAATATCGATTCCCTAGTCTCGATATTCTCTCGACTAGGAACTGATTAAAGGATGTACTTTTGGACCACCCTGGCCCCACTAGTATGATCCCATCTTAATCTTGGTAGTCAAGTACATATCCTAAGCGCTTTATCAATATGTGAGAGCAAGACAGTAAAGAATACCAGTCAACATGTTAAGATAAAGAGTAACCAGATAGCATACTATCATGTCGAGCAAGAAAGTTCTCTATATATATATATGTCCAAGCATCCACTATAATATACATCGCATGTACAATAATGGCCTCTAGGGCATACATATTCCTAACAAACCGAACCCTAACCCTAACATACCTAATTAACCATAACCCTAACCTTAATCCTCACCCTAACCCTAATTAACACCCAATTAACCCGGAACTAACCCTAACCCTAACCTTAAAATCAACAATAACATAAAAATTAACAATAATTAAAACTTCAAACCTGTTTAGGTTTTAACAAAAATTAACAATAACACAAAAATTAACAATAACAAGCCGATCAACTTAACAATAACACAAAATTAACAATAACCCTAACCCTAACCCTCCCCAGAAATTAACTCACCTCGCATGTAGTTTTGTCGTCGGATGGAGCTCGATGAGGTGGAGGAGGCTGAGGATGGAGCTCGATGAGGTGGTGGCGGCAAGATGGCGACGAGCGGGAAATTTTGGCGAGACTGTGGTGAGACTGAGGTGGAGGAGCTCGAAGAGGTGGTGGCGGAGACTGAGGTGACGACGATGACAAGAAGTTTTGGCGACGAGAAGTGGATTTGGTGGGTGACGAGACGGCGGGAAGTTTTGACGACGCGCGGGGAAGATGTTGGGAAAAATTGGGGGTGAGGCATTTCTGGGCTTTGTTTTTTTATAAATAACCCTTAGTTGCCTCTACGGATTAATCCGTATGGTCTTCTTTTACAGCTCCGTAGGACCAAATAAAAGATTACATTTTAATATTTTTAAAATTAATCCGTAGGGCACCGTAGGGACAACCGGATGGCCCTACGGATTAATCCGCAGGGGCAATAAAAAGTTGCCCCTATGAATTCCTGTCGCCGTAGGGGCAAACCCTTATTATAGTAGTGTAAGCATCATCTAGTGAATTGAATATTATGCCAATTTCAGGTTCTACCAAATCACATGCAGTATTCTTAAAATTTTCATACTTTGAATCACTGGTTACAACTCGTTCGTTATTCTCATCAGGACTGACTTTAGGAGACGGAATATTTTTATATTTTATTCCACTAGTTGACGATATAATTCAACATTTTCATATTTTGAATCACTTGTTATTCTTCATTCGTTATTCTCATCAAGATTGAGTTTAGAAGACGGAATATTTGTACATTTGCTTCCAATAGTTAACGATATAAACTTAATATTTTTCCTTTCAGGAGTTATTAAATCGATAGGAATAATAGGTTTTTTCAAGCATTGATCTTTGGCTATTTCCACCGCTATACCTTCTTCATCTTCTTCTAATCTAGGGATAGTCCACTCATATGTTAGATTAAACGACATGCTAGTATATGTAAACTTAGAAGTACAAATTTTACCACAACTACTTTGAAAAGCTTCGTTGAGGAAGACGTAGATGTGCTCTGGCGGAAGCTAAGATTCCAAAATCGAGAAATTACTTTGAGAAACTTCGTTGAGGAAGACACAGAGTGCTCTGGCGATCTATAGGGTTCGAAAATCGATAGGTAATATATTTCTCAACCGCTAGAAAAAAATTATTTAACTAGCGGTTTGATATTTATTTTCAACCTCTACTTTAAGTGGCGGTTAAATAAGACCCGTTGGATCTTAACCGTTTATTAAAGTAGCGGTTCAGTTTGCACGGTCCAGATTTGTTGGATAAATTAACTTTTAATATTAACCGCTACTTTAAGTAAGGGTTAAATAACCACCGTTGGATTTTACCTCGTAAAGAATCGGTTAACATTGAACGGTCACTACTACAATAAGGGGTTGCCCCTACGGATAACGTTATCCGTAGAGGCAATAAAATGTTGCCCCTACGGATTAATCTGTAGGTCCCTGTAGTTGTCCCTACAGTGCTATACGAATTAATTTAAAAATATTAAAACGTAATTTGTTATTTGGCCCTACGGAGCCGCAAAAGAAAGACCTACGGGTTAATCTGTAGGGGCAGATAAAAGGGATAATAATAAAAAATAAAGCACAGTAAAGTCCCCGTTCCCAAAAAAATTACCTTCTCTCTCTCCTGCGCGCGCCTCTCGTTGCCACCCCCCGCGCCTCGTCGCCACCCGCCCTTCCGCGCGCGCCTCTTTGTTCCCGACATCACCGTCGACTTCCTCTTCGCCACCGCCTGCGCCTCGTCGCCGATTGCGCCTCGTCGCCATCGCCTCGTCTTCGCTATAGGTTAGTAATTAAATTTCTTATTTTTACTTCTAATTAGTCGTTTGTTTCTGTTTTTGTTGATTAGGTTAGGGTTAGTGTTATGGTTCAGTTTACTGTGTAGAGGCCGAGTCAGTTAGTGTTAGGGTTAGGGTTATGGTTAATTAGGGTTCGGGTCAGTTAGTGTTTGGGTTAGGGTTAGGGCTAGGGTTCGGGTTTGGTTAGGGTTAGGGTAAGACTTGGGCTAGGGTTAGTGTTAGGGTTAGGGTAAGACTTGGGCTAGGGTTAAGATTAGGCCTTCATTGTATGGTTAGGGTTAGGGTTAGGGTTTGGTTCAGGTTTAGGGTAGCTAGGGTTAATTTGGGTTAATTAGAGGCTAAGGTTAATTTGGGTTAGTTAGGTTAATTTGGGTTATTTAGGTTAGGGTTAAGGTTTAGGGTTAGAGTTTAGAGTTAATTTAGGTTAATTAGAGGCTAGGGTTAATTTGGGTTAATTAGTGATAATTTGAAAGGGTTAGGGTGTTGATTAGGGTTAATTAGGTTAATTTTGGTAAATTGGGTTAAGTTTGGGTTAATTAGGGATAATTTGTGTTAGGGTAATGATTATGGTTAATTGGGGTTAATTAGGTTAATTTGGGTTATTTAGGATTAGGGTTTAGGGCGCACTAGTTCATTCAGTAGAATACTCGATGATAACGTATACGTACAACTTTACCATAAACGCAAGAAAAATTTACCCTAACTAAAAAATTCGAATCCATAATAACAAAACGTAAACGTAAAACCTATTCAAGTTAAATGTTCAAGTTAAAACCAATATAGGGTACTCGATGATAATATGAAACTTTCATATTCTCATCGATACTCATACATGAAAATCAAAGCGCCATTTAGTCCCCGTCTATCGGTTAACATACATTTGATGTTCGTCGTGACATAGAACTATACAAAGGTTGTTAAATATCGGACGGTATAGTTCGGTACTAACAACCGTCGTGTAGTCTATGTGACGAGAAGATTCAATCGTATGATAACCGATAGAATTGTCCAGTGTGGACAAGTTAGGAATGTATAAAGCAAACACCTGCATTCACTTGTGTTTTCATTCGTTTCGAGTTATTTCGTCGGTACTTTTCCGCTGGTTCTCCGTGTACAAAGATAGATTAGATGTTCATTTCAACGTTGTTTCACAGCTTTGAAATGAATATCTATTCTATTACAGTGTACTCGGAGAACAGCGAGGAGGTGCTGCCGAAATTTACTCGAAATGGTGGAAAGCACAAGTGAATGGGTGTTTTCTCTATACATTCTTAATGGGATAAAAGCCTTACCCCTGACAGCCGAAACACACACATACAACATGAATACATAACAAACGCACACACAACACATACACACTAACAACCCTACACTGAAGCGAAATCATAAATTGAAACACGCAAATATAGAATACAACCTATACTTGGGTATTCTCAAATCTAACTTTGTTTATCGATAATTTATTCTTTTCAACGAAAAACGCACACACAAAGCACATACACGGATTTTCTCCTTTGTTAGTAACCCCCTCGTACTTAGATTTCTCAATATAATCATGATAACCAACAATTTATATGTTATACAGTCTAACATGGCCCATGAGTACATCATAGTTAAGGACTGGATGTATGTAGATTGGAAACAACGTATGCAACCTAGGTTTGTCACAAGAGTTGCTGCTTTTATTGAATTTACACGCGCACATAATAAGATCTTGATAGAGAAGATTCTCTGCCCGTGCGATAGATGTGGGAATAAGTACTGGCAGAAGGTAGAATTAGCAGAGCTTCATATCGTTAAACATGGTTTTACTAGACTTTATATAACTTGGCTATATCACGGGGAAGGAGAAGAAGACAGTAATGCAGAAGAAGAAGAAGGAGAAGACGGTAATGTGGCAGAAGAAGAAGACGGTAATTTCTTTCCGGGAGAAGAAATGGAGGATATGGTAGAGGCTGCCTTAGGTGAATCTATTTGTACCGAAGATGACATTCCTTCCGGTCAAGGACCGCGTGCGGATAAATATGAAAAGTTCATGAATGATACTAGAAAACCAATTTATGAGAATACAAAGTATTCCACCCTCTCATGGTTCGTCTAACTTTTCCAGATTAAATGCCTAAATGGATGGAGCAACAAGTCATTCACAATGCTTCTTTCGTTCTTGAAAGATTCTATGCCCTCGAGAAATAACGTGCCCGGCAGCTGGTACGGAGCCCAGAAGATGATGTTTGATTTAGGTCTGAAGTGTGAGAAGATTCATGCATGTCCTAAAAATTGTGTGTTCTACCGGAAAGAGAATTCAGATTTGAAACAGTGTCCAACATGCGGACAGCCCAGGTATAAGCCGAAAGAATCTGATAAGAAGCTTGATATACCTGTCAAGGTAGCACGATAATTTCCCATAACACAGAGGCTGCAAAGACTATTCAGATGCAAGAAAATAGCCGAAGCAATGATTTGGCATCACCGTGCTCCTCCAAGTGAAGATGGAAAAATGAGTCATCCAAGAGATTTACCGGCATAGAAGTATTTCGATAGGAGGCATGAAATATTCAGTTGCGATCCTCGCAATGTTAGGCTCGGATTCGCTAGTGATGGCTTCTGCCCATTCAACTATATGGATGGAAACCACAGCACATGGCCCATTATAATGATAGTTTATAATATGTCGCCTTGGTTAGTTATGGATCAATAATACTTTATGATGCCTCTTCTTATCGACGGACCAAACTCACCAGGAAACAATATCGACGTCTATCTCTGACCTCTGATTGATGAGTTAAAAACTTTATTCATTGATGGTGTAGAGACTTACGATGCAAACACAAATACAACCTTCATACTGCGTGTGGCTTTAATATGAACAATTAATGACTTTCCTGCGTATGGAATGCTATCAGGTTGGTCCATTCATGGTCACAAAGCATGTCCTTATTGCCATCAACATACAACATCGAAATTCTTGAATTTTAGCAGGAAGGTTTGTTATTGCGGCCATCGACGTTTCCTACCTCTAGACCATCCCTATAGGTTAGACACTGTTTACTTTGATAGTCATCAGGAGCTTCTTGGACCTCCAGCCCCATTGTCCGGAGAGGACGTGACAGCTCAGTGGGATGGTTACAATAATGTGACCTTCGGGATAGATCCGACAAAACATGTCAAACCGCCATTCTGGAACAAGTTAAGCATTTTCTTCGAGCTTCCGTACTGGTCAATAAATTTAGTGCGTCATTATCTGGACGTCGTGCATATAGAGAATGGAGTATCCGAGCACGTACTCAACTTGCTTCTTTGTAAAGACGGGAAATCGAAAGACAACCTCCATACTCGGATGGATCTACAAGACTGGAATATTAGAAGTGAATTACATCCTAAACCGATAGCAGGTAAACCAGACAAGTTTGGACTTTCCAATGCAGCGTATCATATGTTACAACCGAAGAAGAAAAGATTCCTGCAGGTGTTGCATGATTTGAAAGTTCATACAGGTTTCTCAGGATCATTTAGCAAGAAGATAAAAATTGTGAAAGGCAAGATCGATGGGCTGAAAAGTCATGATCACCATGTTATTATGGAGCACCTTCTCCCATTGGCCTTCAGGACTTCCCTTCCCGAGTCGGTTGGTCTAGTAATCAATAACCTATGTTGCTTTTTTTTAGAGAATTATGCGCTAAAACACTGGATGTTGTGACTTTGGAGAAACTAGAAAATTCTATTTCGTTGATACTTTGCAAGTTTGAGCGTATTTTCCCACCGTCATTTTTCGATATCATAATACATCTGACGGTTCATCTTGCAACTGAGGCTAAGTTAGCCGGACCGGTATAATATCGATGGATGTATCCCGTCGAAAGGTACGTGGAATTCTTCGTTTCGCGCAATTTGTAAAATTATCGTTGTCCTGTATGCCCGTATTTATTTATTTAACATATTTTTCTTTAGGTACCTCTACACTCTAAAAAAGTATATACGCAATAGAAATCGACCAAAGGGTTCTATCATGCAAGGTTATCTTCTAGATGAAGCAACCACATTTTGTTCCCGCTATCTGGACGAGAACATTGAGACGAAACTTAACCGACCTCGAAGAATTCAAGACGGGACATATGGTAAAGCTTACTATAAGAGGGCAAACACTATATTTATCAACAAGATTTATTGCTTTATCCTCCTCAACAGCGCATGTCTTGAAAAAATTAGAGAGTGGGTTTTTTTGGATTAATTGTTATATTTGTGTTTGTGTGTGTATGAAATGATATAATATTAATGTCATATGCTGTTGGTGAGAACAAAATTCATTTTAACAAGGTACGTGATGGGCATCCTGATTGGAACGATGAACGATTGGAAAAATATCATCAGGATAATTTTTGCGATTGGTTTGCAGATCATGTAAGTTATTCGAATAATATGTTATTACTACCAGTTTTAATCTAAATTTATATCGTTATGTATTTGTCGTAAAATTTGTTTTGTTAGATCCAAGATCCGAACTTGTCTGCATCATTAGATAGTGATTCAAGATGTTTAGCTCAGTTTCTTAGCATGGAGGTTGCATATTATAAAGGATTCGGTGTCCTTGGATACAAATTCGAAGTTAAAAACATAGAAATATCTAGAACCACTAAGAATAGTGGAATTGCGACGGTAGGATCGGATGGTGTGATTTATTATGGATACTTAAATTGTATACTTGGCATCCAATATCCCGGACAATCAGAACCGTTTTATATATTTCAGTATACTTGGTATGATACACGAACGATACGGATAAGTGGAGAAACAATCTCGGGACTTGAAAAGATGAATATGGATTGACCAGTGTGAACACACTTCGATTTTACGGTCAGGACGATCCGTTTATCTTTTCGAACCAAGCATTCCAAGTATACTACTCACAGTATTTGGAATATCCAGGATAGTGTGTCGTATGCCGTTGGAAACCCATGGATGTTTACGATGTCCCAGAATTCGAGGACAGCAATGAGGATGAGGAAGAGAGAAGACTTAGAGTGCTCCGACCATCTGTTTCAAAAGACGGGTTGTCTTCGGCTGATCATGAAGTTACGTGGGTTAGAAATGATATCGATGATGAAATCCAAGTAGACATGTCTAATGCGTCCATGAAACGAAAAAGGTTATCAGTAATGTTATATTATTATTTCACATTTTACGATCTATACATATATAGTCAATATTTGTAATGATTGTCTAATGCATCCACGAACCGTTTTATTTAGATTTGATGACGATGACGGGAGCAGCGAGGGGTGGCAGGAGCTCCAGCCGCGGCACTGGCAGAGGCAGAGGTAGAGGCAGAGCGGTTCTGCCGCTAGAAGAGCTGTGTAGGGAGCTTCAGAGGGCCGGTCTTACACCCCGATCGGAGACCCCTTCGGATGGCTCCTTCCGTATGGACTTTGCTACACCTCCAGGTATATTGCACACATATTCATTTTGAATGTAATATTATAGATATACATGCATATTTATGTCAAAATTACTTATATAGTCAATGTTTGATTGTCTAGCTATTGGTGGTGCGTCCACATCAGAGACAGAGGCTACTTCCGTACCTCCAGGTATGTTTAAATATCCTATAGTGCATGCATATTGATTCAGGATGCTATATCATAAATATACATACATTCTATTTGCTCTTACATACTTAGATAATCCTTTTTTAATTGTCTAGCTGTAGGTAGTGCCTCCACATCTCGGGCAGAGGCCACCACTGTACCTGCGGGTATGTTTATATATCCTATAGTATATACATGTTGATTTAGAATGCAATTACTTATATAGTCAATGTTTGATTGTCTAATTATAGGTGGTGTGTCCACGTCTGGTGCTGGGGCCACTTCCACTTCCATACCCTCCGCTCAGTTTGCTGGTTAGTATGAATAAATATAAAATATTTATTCATTTTACATATCCTTTAAGAATAAACATAAACTACATGTAATTTTATCTATATTTATTTTCTAGTTGGAGGGGATGTGTCCACGTCGGGGTCACCGGCTGTTCCTTACCGAAGGAACTATCGTCCTGCTCGTGCTGCTGCCCGGGCCCAGGCTCGTGCTGCTGCCCGGGCCCAGGCTCGTGCTTCTATCGCCGGAGGTATATATCACATATCAATTTTTGTTCAACCTTGATTTCTTAATATCACTTTGTCTTAATATTGATTGTCTTGATATTTCTTGTAGACGCAGGGCATCCCCATCCTGAGCGGGGGACTCGAGGCCCGAATCGGTCCCACAGGCTGAGGCCCGACAGAGCTAGGGGAGGCAGCATTCCCCCTCTTCTTTACCCCTGATTATCGCTATACCGGCGATTATGCCGAAAGGTTCGGCCAGTATATAGGGGATGAGAGCCGCCTCGTGAAGAAGTATCCACTTCACGTTGAGTGGGGCGACCAACACCGGCGCTCATTCGCTCTCTTCTGGGAGCAGACTCGGGTATTAATATATATTTTCATTTGATTTATCCAATATATTTATTATTAACACTTGCAATTTAATAACATCGTTTTTTTTTGTATTTACAGTTGGATTACTATTTTCAGCCTATACCCGACCCTGATCACCCTGAGAGGGTACTCGATCTTCACGCTCTGTACTATGGCCTGATGAAGAACATGCAATCAAAGGTCCGATACAATAGGAACGAGCTGAAGATCGACTGCTATTCCCTGTGGATGGCGACCCCCGAAGCAGAGAGAGCAGCTCTCCTACATACTCCGGCCTTTGCGAGAGTCGACGTAGATACATGGCCTCTCTTGTGCCAATATTTCGACTCTCAGCACAAACAGGTTTGTATTTTAAATGTAATTCATTGTTTAGTATATAATTTATTTTTTTGTGTTGCTTAATTAGAAAACTAAATCTGAATATGTTGTGCAAAAACAGGCGGATCAAAATAAAGAGAATAGGAAGTCGGCAAAGAGGGGTCGCCCCACTTATACAAATGGCTCTAGGAATATTACTCATGCCATAGAGACATCGGTAAATTACAATAGATCTACTGTGATATAATGTAATATTAAGAGTTATTTTATAATATATGTAAATTTTTTGCGAATTGCAGAGAGCTCAGACCCTGGCGCAGGGTGGTACACCGAGCGTGCTGACCGTGTATCTTGCCGTCCACGGCACCTCGACAAATCCCACCACGGGCGAGCTTCGATACCCCGACACCGCTACCCAGGAGTATTGCGTATGTGTTAATATTTATTCAACCCCTATTTGAAATTTTTGTTTTGAAAAGTTGAAATTTAAATGATATACTTATATTTTACTGGTTAATGTGGGTCTAGAAGTAGGTGGTTGAACAGGCGGAGGCATCGGGGATCGATTTTACTGGACAGAACGATCCGATGCTGCTGACCCCAGTCCTAGACGCCGCACACGGAGGGCACCATGGAGGTTGGGAGAGAGGCCGGGAACTAGGTCCTAGCAGGACCCATATGAGGTTGGACTCTACTCCGGCGGTTACTTCCTTTATCTCCCATGAGCGACGTCTAGAGCAAGATGTTGCCACCTTGAAGGCCACCGTCCAGGAGTTGAAGGAGATGATTGTATGTATACTACTTAATAGTAAAATATTATATCATATTGTAGATAGCAACATACCCAATATTAGCACGTAGGCTGAGCTTATTTGGTTGTAGACTTAAATTTGATTAATCATACATACATATAACTGTCTAATTAAAATAAACTACAATTTTCCAAACTAGATACCCAAACGGGGCCTAAGTCCCTAAGTATTCATAGATTGGGGTTTCGCAATAACCTGATAATGATACGAATTCGACTAATACACAGTTCTTACTCGTTTATTACACACAAAACTGAACAGGTGCGACAGGGTACTTCGGCTGCGGCTCAACATGCACCTCCTTCGGCTGCGGCTCCACATGCATCTCCTTCGACTGCAGCTCCGCAATCCACTACCTCGGCTACGGTTGCACAGACCACTCCTACAGCTCCACAGCCCGCTCAGACTTCTGCACAGTCCGCATTGGTCGAGTTGTTGACTCAGGATTTATCCGAGGAGCAGATATACCAGATTACGGTGATTATCAGAGGTGGAGCTGGACCGAGCTAGGGTAGCTTTTTTGTTTTTATATTTTAAGCATGTATATACTTATATGATACATATTGTATATATTTTGGACGATATTGGTGGTGTTTGCGTGTTTTGCTTGTTGATTTTTATATTTAAGATTGATATCGTATTTTGCTTGTTGATTTCTTTTATATATTATGTGTGAAATGATTATGAATACTGCGGTATATGTTCTGCTTGTTGATTTCTTTCATATATGATGTATATATTATTGTGCGCAGGGCGAGGAAAAAACAGACATCCCTTTTTTTAAAAAAAAACTTGATAATTTGTCCCTACGGATTAATCCATAGGGCCAAATGTTGCACCTACAGATTAATCCGTACGGGCAATTTTTCCTCTACATATTTAACCGTAGGGACAAAATATCATGATACCTGATATTTTGCCCTTATGAACTCGGTAACAGGTGTTAGACTTGTCCCTACGGTTTAATCCGTAGGGACAAAAACTTTACCACTACACATTTATCCGTAGGGATAAAATATCAGGATACCTGATATTTTGCCCCTACACATCTATTCGTAGGGGCATAAAGATAGACCTGTGGAGGGATATATTTGGCCCTACGTATTACTCCGTAAAGGCATGTATTTACCCCTACGGAGTTATCCTTAGGAGAAACTATTTTATTTTATAAACCGATAAATTAAATAAATATTTTGTCTCTACGGATTAATCCGTAGGGACATATGAACCTACACATTAATCCGTAGGAGCAATTAGTACTCCGTAGGGGCATATTTAAGGCAAAGACTTGCACCTGCGGAGTGTGCACCTACGGTGTATTTTTGTGCCCCTACGAATATAGTCGTATGGGCAGTGATTTGCTCCTACGGCTTTATTCGTAAGGGCAACCCCTATTTGTAGTAGCGGGTCCTGATTTGTTGGATAAATTGTTTATCCAACATTGCACCTAGGACCGGACCCCATGTATTAATTGTTGTATTAATATCATATAATTTCTTTTATTTCATAATTTTAATAAATCGTTTTATCACATTTTGGACCCTATCCATTTTTCTTTAAAAACAGAGTTAATATTGACCATTGAATACTTGCAAGTTAAGATTGTTGTATGGCCGGCTCAACTCAATACTGTATGTCCATCTCTCTTACTAATATCTTAATTATAGCTTTTATTCAAATTTCATTGTTTATTTCTTTATGTACTATATGATATAAAACTTACATTTGTAGGATTCAAATTCTCTTGGTACTTATCTGCTCCTGGAGAGTCCGGCGAATTAATCTGGTCTATCTCTTTTAATCTAGCGGATGACATTCAAAATGGGGGGAAATATCAGAAGTAAACATGTTATGTTTTTTTGTTGGTCTCATATTAGCATCTGAGTAGACATGTAAATATAAACTGATGACTCGAGGTAAGACGTAGATAAGTATACCTTTTTTTGAGCGAAAAAAAAAAGGCTAGCTGGCAAGATATGCATATTACTCAAATTGCTTTCCTCTGTTAGTTATGAATTCACCCAACTTTTCAATTACCAGGAGGCAGCAAACTAGAAAGATTCCATAGATTATGAATCTTTAAAGCGACTTCTTTTTCTTTACCCATGCAAATAAAGTTACCATGTTATCATACTTCTACATGAGTACATGCAATAAATCATCAGAAGAATCCAGTTATTAGCCACCATTTCCTTTTCCCTCTCATTCAGTCTCCTCTTTTATGGCTTATTTATGTTCTTCATTATGAATGACAACTTTGTTGCTTTCCTTACATAAATAGTATAGCAATTACTTGATGGTCAGGTATTTATTCTGTGAGGAAGCTTTCTCATTGTAAAGGCATGCTAGCTTCCTTATAAATAGAAATAATTGATTTCTCTTTTTCAGGTTCAATGATTCTTTATTGTAGTTGCTTCACGTGTTTTAATGTCTGTTTTCTCTCACATGAGCACTGATGATGCTCTATATTGGCTACCAACGGTCACTAAAGAAAGCACTTGCAGATCTACATAGTATGCAAACTGAAAAGATCAGGACACGTGGCAGGTGACGTGTCCCAGAACTCAGAAGAGAGGGCCCACAGGGGCCGATCAGGCAACCCCTGTACCCAACCTACAAGCACAAAGCTGGCTCACCTCAGGGCCCCCTGCATATTGGCCTCCTTGGCCTCTCAGCTCGCCTCCGAGCTACCGCAGGACCATGATACCTCGGCCCTCTCGCTCGTTCCCGAGCTCTCCCGCCGAAACCATCATCCTCGGTCCCTAAGACTGACCAACTCCACCACTCACAGGCGTAACCGCCGCTTCGCAAATCTCGTCATGCGCAGATTCTCCGCCAGCAACATCCCACGTTCCACGCCATCACGATCCTCATTAATGGGCGATCCGCTCTTTACGCGGGCGTGACGTCGGGAGCGTAACCGCCGGCGAGATTCTCGCGCCTTCTACTGCGTGTTGCCGCCACTATAAAAAGACCATCACAGAGGGGTCAAGTAGGCCATCTTTTACTTTTTTAAGCCGTTGCTCTGCTCGGATCTCATCACTAACTTGATCGTCGGAGGGTCCTTGGTGGTATCAAACCATCCCGGGACTTCTTTGCAGGTACTCGGCACCAAACTCCTCATTCCACTTCTTCCTCCAAAACCCATTGAGACCCACACGCAACAGGAGATAATCAACAAAGTCCACCGGGAGATCAACAGAAGACAACATCTGGCGGAGCCCCGAAAAGGACCTCCATCAGTTAGCGCCGTCTATGCGAAACTAAAACTCTACAAGAACAAAGTTGGCCTTCCGATCTCCATCCACATGGCGTGCGATCACCCTGAAGACCCAGGTACCACCCGCCGCCTCCCCATTATCGGAGGCGCGGATGGACCTCCTCCAGCGACCGTCATCAACGCCCTCGCCGGCCGAATAGACCGACTAAATTCCAAACGGCCAGGCCAAGGCCCCAGATCACCGCTCCTCTGCCTCCAGAAGACTCTGCTCTCGTCGGCACGGCTGACCATCGACAGGCTACGTCCCATGGCCACAGATCTCACGGGCCGATACTCGTCCGTTGGGCGATCATTGGGCCTCCTCTGGCGAAATCGAAACGACGCGACTCTGGCGCTTCGCCTCTCCGCACAATCGATGCGCGTGCTACGCGCACGTTCCTCGCGGCCGTTCCTGTTCCCCATACCTGCAACTGGATGGTCGGGCGAAACCTCATGAAGAATCAACCGAGCAGCTACCCTGCTCGGTTATCCCTGACCGGTAGGTTCCCTACCGCAACGCCAGGAATCAGAAAGTCCTCCCAGAGGCAGTCGAGCCCGACCCTCGCTCGGCTATCCCTAGCGGTAACTTCCCTACCGCAACGCCAGGGATCAGAAAGCCCTCCCAGAGTTAGTCGAGCCCGAGGATCCCTAGCTCGGCTATCCCTGGCGGGTAGCTTCCCTACCGCAACGTCAGGGATCAGAAAGTCCTCCCAGAGGCAGTCGAGCCCGAGGATCCCTCGCTCGGCTATCCCTGGCGGGTAGCATCCCTACCGCAATGCCAGGGATCAAAAATTCCTCCCAGAGGCAGTCGAGCCTGAGGATCCCTCGCTCGGCTATCCCTGGCGGGTAGCTTCCCTACCGCAACGCCGGGGATCAGAAAGCCCTCCCATAGGCAGTCGAGCCCGAGGATCCCTCGCTCGGCTATCCCTAGCGGGTAGCTTCCCTACCGCACCGCCAGGGATCAGAAAGCCCTCCCAGAGGCATTCGAGCCCGAGGATCCCTCGCTCGGCTATCCTTCAGGACAAAAGCCCTCGCCAAGAGGCACCGGACGGTAACCCTGCCCGGCCAAGGGTCATTGGTAAGCTTCTTAAGCCCCTCCTGCGCTAAGGACCAAAGTCCTCCCAGAGGCAGTCAAGTCCTTGCTCGGCTATCCCCGGCTGGTAGCTTTCTACCACAACCGACAGGGATCAAAGTCCTCGCCAAGAGGCACTGGGCAGTAACCATGCTCGGTCCCCGTCCTGAAGGATCAAAAGTACTCCCAGAGGCAGTCGAGCCCGAGGAACCCTCGCTCGGCTATCCCCAGCGGGTAGCTTCCCTACCGCAACGCCAGGGATCAGAAAGTCCTCCCAGAGGCAGTCGAGCCCGAGGATCCCTCGCTCGGCTATCCTTGACGGGTAGCTTCCCTACCGCAACGCCAGGGATCAGAAAGCCCTCGCCAAGAAGCGCCAAGCAGCTACCCTGGTCGGCCATCCTTCGCAGGCCTCTCACGGCCCTTCCAGCGTCAAGGATCAAAGCCCTCGCCAGGAGGCACCAAGCAACTACCCTTCTCGGCCATCCTTCGCAGGCCTCTCGTGGCCCCTCTAGCGTCAAGGATCAAAGCCCTCGCTAAGAGGCACCGAGCAGCTACCCTGCTCGGTGCATCCCTAGCGGGCACCCTCCTGCCCATCAGACGCTGATGGTCTGAAGCCCTCGTCGCGAGGCCGCCGAGTTCCTTCTTGCTCGGCGCATCCTCAGCGGGCATCCTCCTGTCCGTTAGACCCTGATGGTCTGAATCCCTCGCCAGGAGGCACTGAGCAGCTACTACTCGGCGCATCCTCAGCGGGCATCCTCCTGCCCGTCAGACGCTGATGGTCTGAAGCCCTCGTCGCGAGGCCGCCAAGTTCCTTCTTGCTCGGCGCATCCTCAGCGGGCATCCTCCTGTCCGTCAGACGCTGATGGTCTGAAGCCCTCGCCAGGAGGCACTGAGCAGCTACCCTGCTCGGCGCATCCCCAGCGGACATCCTCCTGCCCATCAGACGTTGATGGTCTGAAGCCCTCGTCGCGAGGCCGCCGAGTTCCTTCTTGCTCGGCGCATCCTCAGCGGGCATCCTCCTACCCGTCAGACGCTGATGGTCTGAAGCCCTCATCGCAAGGCCGCCGAGTTCCTTCCTGCTCGGCGCATCCCCAGCGGGCGTCTTCCTGCCCATCAGATGCTGAGGATCTCAAGCCCTCATCATGAAGCCGTCGAGTTCCTTTCTGCTCGGCGCATCCCCAGTGGGCATCCTCATGCCCATCAGACGCTGAGGATCTCAAGCCCTCATCGCGGGGCCGCCGAGTTCCTTCCTGCTCGGCGCATCCCCAGCGGGCATTCTCCTGCCTATCAGACGCTGAGGATCTGAATCCCTTATCGCGAGGCCGCCGAGTTCCTTCCTGCTCGGCGCATCCCCAGCGAGCGTCCTCCTGCCCATCAGATGCTGAGGATCTTAAGCCCTCATCGTGAGGCCATCGAGTTCCTTCCTGCTCGGCGCATCCCCAGCAGGCATCCTCCTGCCCATCAGATGCTGAGGATCTCAAGCCCTCATCGCGAGGCCGCCGAGTTCCTTCCTGCTCGGCGCATCCCCGGCGGGCATTCTCCTGTCCATCAGGATCTGAAGCCCTCATCGCGAGGCTGCCAAGTTTCTTCCTGCTCGGCGCATCCCCAGCGGGTAGCTTCCTACCCAACAAGAGACATCAGGTCTATCCAAGTTCGAGTAATCCCCCCTCGACTTCGGGGCCATGGAGATGCCTCCTTCTCAGCAGCGCTTGGCACACTTGGCAAGTGATCGAAATCAACTCGGGGACCGATCGCTCCGCTTGTCGTTCCCACACTGGGCTGCATCCCATCAGACGCAGCAGGTCTGCACACGTCGCGTCGGCCAACCGACGCTTGACACGCAGACAGTCGCTCCAGTGACAGGATGCACGAACCGGCGCACCTTCCTTTAATGCAGAGATTTCGCCCTGATTCACTGGCAAAAAAGGCAGCTGACAGCCCGGGGACACCTCCTGACGAAATCTTAGGAGGGAGCTCTCACCGGGCGGCCCGGCAGTCCACTCTTGGCCCGACCCGCCAGTTGGTCGAGACAAGAGTGGGGGGCTAATGATGATGCTCTATATGGGCTACCAACCAGTCACTAAAGAAAGCACTTGCAGATCTACATAGTATGCAAACTGAAAAGATCAGGACACGTGGCAGGTGACGTGTCCCAGAACTCAGAAGAGAGGACCCACAGGGGCCGATCAGGCCACCCCTGTACCCGACCTACAAGCACAAAGCTGGCTCACCTCAGGGCCCCCTGCAAATTGGTCTCCTCGGCCTCTCAGCTCGCCTCCGAGCTACCGCAGGACCAAGATACCTCGGCCCTCTCGCTCGTTCCCGAGCTCTCCCGCCGAGACCATCTTCCTCGGTCCCTCCGACTGACCAACTCCACCATTCACAGGCGTAACCGCCGCTCCGCAAATCTCGCCATGCGCAGATTCTCCGCCAGCAACATCCCACATTCCACGCCATCACGATCCCCATTAATGGGCGATCCGCTCTTTATGCGGGCGTGACGTCGAGAGCGTAACCGCCGGCGAGATTCTCGCGCCTTCTACTGCGTGCTGCCGCCACTATAAAAAACCCCATCACATAGGGGTCAAGTAGGCCATCTTTTACTCTTGTAAGCCGTTACTCTGCTCGGATCTCATCACTAACTTGATCGTCGGAGGGTCCTTGATGGTACCAAACCCCCCCGGGACTTCTTTGCAGGTACTCGACACCAAACTCCTCATTCCACTTCTTCCTCCAAAACCCATTGAGAGCCACACGCAACAGGAGATAATCAACAAAGTCCACCGGGAGATCAACGGAAGACAACATCTGACGGAGACCCGAAAAGGACCTCTATCAGGCACCTATAAATATAGTACATTAAGTTCCTAATTAATTCATCTTCTATATATTGTACAGACAAATTTTAATCTCTTAGTTTCATATACTAGTCTTTTTTTTGCACTTTTTTCTGTTTAAACTATTTGTCTCTAAACAATGAGCAATAGCTCAACTGGTATGGGCAAGAGAGTGCCAGTTCGAACTCCGAGAGAGGAAGTGGGCACAAATTAACTCTTTTGGGGCAAATTCGGGAGGCTCCTAAGTGTGTGTTGTGTATGTGGTGTGCGTGGGTGTGTTGTATGGTTAGGCTAGGACTTACATGCCTGTGCCAAAAAAAAATATTTGTCTCTATAGAATATCAAAGATCATGTTTTTATTGTATGCCTTAAATATTGCCAATGCCCTTTATATGCGGAGTTTTAGATTTAACCCTAAAATTAAGTATATTAATGAACACTATCAAAGTGTTATATTAGAGATGTTATATTTATGACATTTTAGATTTTAGAAAAGTTATACTCTTTCTGTTTTGACAATACTGGTCTATTTTTAAGCCTATGTTTTCCTCAAATTATTTGACCACCCTTGGAACATCAAGAAGCATCATTTACTCTATTATTGTATCAGAAAATGCACTTAAATAATTTGAGTCTGAAATCTAATTATAAAATTGCAATCAGTGAAGAGTATCATAGGGTTAGTAGAAATTTTACATATGATTTAAAAAAGCTATGATTTTCTTAATATGAGCGCAAGAAGATAACAAAAATCTAGTACTGTGACACAGAGTAGTACTATTTATATTAAGTATGCAAGAGGGAAAAAGAAGAAGAAGAGTAGTATTGTGAAAAGGAGATAGTATTTGGTTAGGATCCAGTAAAGCTCTTCAAATTTTTAGGAGTTTGTGCAATTAATCTTGTTATCATCAACTGAATCTTTCCAGTTGCAAAATGGATGTATCAACGGTTAGTTGCCTCTAGTTTAGCAATAACTTTTGGGAGTTATTTGATTAGAAATATATCAATCTTTTCTTTTTCATATTTGGTGAACAATATGATTAATCAAAATGGTGAAAAAAGAGAAACTATAATTCACAATGAAAGATGAAAGAGCTGCCAGGACATGTGGTTTTGTCGTAAGTTCAATGTATGCAAAGACTTGACGGTTACACACACGAAAGCTGGCCGTCATACATTTGCCACAAAGAAAATTAACCAAATTCCAAATTATTGTTTTTATGTTAATAAGTGTGTTGTGCTGGTTAGCTATATATCAAAAATAATTTAGGCATGTGGTAATTGCATCTTGTTATAGAATTTGTTGCACTACCTACCTATCTATCTATTATATATAAAAGTTATATGAGGGAATATTCCCTCTTCAAGTTTTCTTCCCCTCATGCAAGGAAAATTTGACTCCACCCTTTTAATTTAAGGAAATTTGTATTTATCCCCTTCTTGCAAAAAACTAACCCTCCGTCACTAAAATTTAAGTTAATATGTATTTGGTCTATTCTAAATTTATCTTTAGAGTCACGGGATATATTTTCGGATGAATTATCTGTATTTATTTTCTTACGGGTTATCTGTAACGATAACAAATCCTATGTACCTTTTTTTCCCGTTAATAAAGGTTTTTTTTATAAATTTTATGTAAAAAGACTCGATTTTAATCCATGTCTCTTTGTAAACATGGTCATTACTTTTATCTCTTGGTTATCACGTTGCATTACTATTCCATGGTCACAAGTTTGAGCCCCTGTATTTTCAATATCTTATTTTATTTTCTTTATTCTGCCGTAAACCAAAAACACTCCACTCTGTCTCTTCCTCATCTTAAACTTTTCAATTTTTTACTTTGAGGAGATCGCCGCATAGAAATAAGGAAGGGCTGCCAGTCTCGAAATTGAACTTCTTCTTCTTTTGGCTTGCGACTTGATTTTTAGAAATTAAGATCGCTGATTGTAAGTCCCTTTTTTCTTCTCTTCTCACTTTCCCTTGTCGTGTAAAAAATCCCTTGGCTAATCACAATTTTTATCCTGATCTAAAAGCCCTAATTATTTATTTTTTTTTTAAAAATGAAAAAAAGGGTGTTCGTGACTTGATCAATACTTATGCATGAAAAAAAAATAGTTTACTGACAAATGTAACATGCCTTTTTTTTAATAAGAATTATCATCATAATTAATATGAAATTATTAGATCTTTTAGAAATTTATTCCAAAAGGTTTCTAGGATAATTTCCACTAAACTTTGCGCTCTGTTACATGTTTATCATACTCATATTTCTATTATTCTTTTAGGTGTTAAGTGTGGTCCTTAATTAATGTATTTAGTATTACATGTTTGTGTATAATATACTACCGTGTTCATCAAATTTCTTCATTACACTAAAATCACTACATATGTGTGTGTAGTCTAATTATATATGTATATTGCGTGAGTCATCACTATGCGTATGTATGCTAATGTTAGGGTACTGTATTTGTACCTAACTATTACTAGTGTTTTGCACGTGCAATGCACGTTACCTCTTAAGTGTAATTAAAAAGAAATTTGTGGAGTTACTTATTAGAAGAGATGATAGAGTTAGTTACGGTTGTAAATTGAGGTTTGATTCTTTTAATATTTTTTTTCCAAAGGATTTTTCGTGCAAATTAGATGGCAAAGGCTCCAAATCAATTTCAGAATTGGAGGCCCACTCCCTTTTGCACTATATTTGAGATAATATTTATGTCCGATGATGCCGATAATTATTGATCCTAAATGATTTTTTATACCTGTATTCTTGAAACTTTTGTATATGCTTTACTCTGATTAGCACTTGCTATCCTAATCTAATAGTTCTATGTCATACTTGTACTGACATCAATGTTCTATTTTCTTTTACCTGTTATAACATACTACGCTATGTATATTATACTACCACTTTTACATTCTATATGTATATTTTATGAATTGATTAAACAATTGCAAATGCACTATGCTTATAACTGCTTATTCACCACTTGCTTGCATGCTTGCTTGTTTATTTTTAATGAATGAAATATCTGTGAACTTTCTCAACGGTTGTGGCTACTGATTTCAATGGAATAAAATAAACCAATATTTGACTTCCATATATATGAACACTAACAATACTTAAGTTCATCATCAAACCGAGCCTTTTCATATATGCCCTATGTCATGGGTATATCTCTATTTTTTTACATAGGCGGTTTAACCATAAATCTGTTTTTGTTCTATACGCATAAAAAAAATACTTTCACTATATGTATTTAGTGTTAACATTAAAGATTACAATTTCTAACAACTATTTTAAATAATATGATAAAAGTGTATAACTACCAAGATTAAAATTACTACATATATGTGCTGAATATTTACGACATGTGTTCTTTAAATAAATTGTAATGTAAATAATTCATGTTTTATATCTTATGTTTCCACACCCTATGTCACGGGTGTGATGCGGTGTAGTTGCTGTTGATTTACTTTTATATATAAGATTACAATCTTATGTTATATATATATATATATATATATATATATATATATATATATATAGACACACACATATCTTTTGCATCCCCTCTTGAACTACACATGACTATATCTTTTGCATCCCCTCTTGAACTATACATGACTCCACGAATATACGACTCCGTGATTATATGAATCCATGCACTCTTGAATATGACATGCATTTACAATTAATTCAAGCATTCATAAATTCATGCTAACATTTACATTAACTCCTTAAAATGAATAATCCACATAGGGATGGGAAGTTCAAAAAATGAGGGTATTTATGTGTAACGGGGATCATACATGATCGTCGTAGTTCCGGGTAATATGGAACATTGTATTACTAGCTCATGAATCACTTGAATCCGTATTTCTGTTGTTATGAGAGAAAACGAAATATTTTCATTACATGTAAAATCCTAATTAATCGAACTATAACTTAAAACACGATAGCGCGGCCTAGATAACCAATATCATGACATTATCGCTTTATATTACAAGTTATTTATACATGTTTGATTATTTCTTTTTTCGTTCTTTTATCATGTTTAAAATATGTTGAATCCTTTTATTTTGTGTCTTACCGAACTTTAGTTCACTTACGAGCATTCCATTTTCTTTTTGTGTTTTTTTCTTTCTTTTGGGGAATGTCCATAAAACGACGTTAAAACAGGAGAAGGTCATCAAGAAGTAGAGCCCAGCGATCAAGATAGCAACTACCTCTCTGTTCAGATCAATTATTAGTTTTTCTTGTTTTCTCTGCAATACGTTGTTGGGACCATCTTTCTTTGCCACTATCGTTGTTATTTAGGAATCTCGTTCCAGTTATTTAGTTCGGACTTGTAATAAATTTTGTTGGACATTGTTCTGTTATTTATATGAAATTTTTGTAATTATTATCTTTATTCTGCTCGCAATTACGCTTAGCGTATTCATGATGAGCAGGAGTGTTTCTCATTGTGGATACATGCGGGCCTTGATCATTTTCGCTCCTAACCTTTTGGGAAGCGGGACGTGACATTATCACTATTCAATTTAGATTGTAGCGTAATATTTATGGAAAATATCTTCTCCCTGGTAGGATGTAAACAGACGCGGATAATCTGATCCGGATCCATTTTCGAATCCGACAACTTATGGATATAAATATTAAAAATCCATATCTTGACGGATTCGGATAAGAAATTTGTATCCAAGTCAGATCCAAATTCGAATCCGGATACAACAAAAATATTTAGATTCAGATCTTGATATCCGAATGAATGATATCCACTATCAAACTACTAATTAATTTTAGTTATAACTAGACTTCTGGAAGGTCCGTGGGTTTGATGTTACATGAAAAGCCCTAATTTGAAACTATTAAGACTTGTGGACTTGACGTGATTGTTTGAATCTAAAAATATTGGTTAACCTATTGAAATATTTTATTAGTTGTAGTTATGAATCATATCTTTTTATATTTATTCTAAATAGTATCTGTATCTGATTCTAGCGGATATGATTTTTACAATATCCAATCTGTATTCGTATTCGATCTGCGATAGATACGGTTAATAAATTTTTGTTATCGACAAATATTATCTGCATTCGCATCCGTGAATAAGTGTCGAATACGGATATGTAATGCCTATATTCAGGCCATATCCGATCCGCTTACATCCATAATCTCTCTGGACACATGTGGATGGAAAATTAGATAAGATATTTGATATCTTTTGAAAATTGCTATCAGCCCATCTACTATTTCTTTGCATACTCACATGCATGGAAAATTAGACGAGCTTCAAATGTGTTTTGAAAAATTGCAATCAACATTTTCACTATTACTCTGTATACGTTCTCACCGATCGAGTAGGGATCGAATGCAGATGTTACCCTATACATATTATGTGGTCGTTAACGGATGCAAATATATACATGGATAGTTATAAGAAATGAAAATCCATATATTACAGATCGACTATCAAAAAGGTTATGAAATACACACACACACACACACACACACACACACACACACACACACACACACACTTCTAAAATATATATTAAAGGTAGAGGATTGAATTATATAGGATAAAAATCAGCAAGATAAGAGTACATGATGATGTGAAGATAACCGTTATTAGGAGGAGGAAGGAAGTCGACAACAATCAGTGATAATGGCAGGAAGACAAATTTTAAATGCAATTAGTGATGATGGCAACATTTTTCGAACGCAATTTATCATCCGTTTAATATATGCAATATGTAGATGTGTAAAAACAAATAATTTTATGGAATTGATTTGAGAGAACAAAGAAATTTTCTAAATTGTTTCGAGAAAATTTAGGTAATGCTTGAAAATTTTGCCTGCGATAAAATTTAGTTACGATTCAGTCATCTATGTGATAGCATATATTTTGGCAACTCTTCGGACCCGTGCATCGCATAGGCACTTGCTAATATATTATATATAAAGCTATATGGGGGATTATTCCCTCTTAAAGCTTTTTTTGGTCCTTAGTTTAAGGAAATATGCATTTTAGCCTCTTCTTGCGAGAAATTAATCCTCGCCCCTTATAATTTAAGTTAATATGCATATTTAGTTCATCCTAAATTTATCTTTACATTCACGCAATATATTTTCGGATAAATTATCTGTATTTATTTACATACGAGTTATCACTATTTAATCTAAATTATAGCATAACATCTATGGAAAGTATCTTCTCCCTGTACACATACGGATGAAAAATTAGATAACGTCTTTGATATATTTTAAAAACTACAATCAACATGTCCCCTATTACATTGAATATGTACATGCATGGAAAATTATATGAGGTTCAGATGTATTTTAAAAAATTGCAATCAATACTTTCACTATTACTTTGTATCTATTCCCATCGATCGGATACGGATTGGATGTAGACGTCAACATATTCATATCATGTTGTTGTTGATGAATACGAATATGAATATGGATAGTTATATGAAATGATAATCCGTATATTATAGGCTTACTACCAGTAAGGTTATGAAATATATATTAAAATTTATATACATATATATATTAAAAGCTGCGAGTTAAATTATGTAATATGAAAATTAGCAAGAGAAGTATACATGATGATGTGAAGATAATCGTCGTCTCGAGGAGGACGAATGTCGAAAGCAATCAGTGATAGTAGTAGGAAGATTCCGGAGAAAATCTTTCCAAATTTTAAATGCAATCAGTCATCATGGCAGGAGTTTTTGAATGCAATATGTCATCAGTTGAAATACATGCATTATATAGAAATGTGTAAAGACAGATACTTTTATGGAATTGTCTTAGATAAAAAAAATGAAGAAATTTTCTAAATTGAGAGAATTTAAGTCAAGCTTGAAATTTTTGCCTGCAATAAAATTAAGTTACGATTTGGTCATCTATATGATAGTATATTTTTTGGGCAACCTTACAACCGAATGCATGTGTATTTTGCAGCAAACTAAATATTAGAACAAAACATAATATATGTTTAAGTTTGAATTAAAACTAAACATGTATATTGCACGTGCAATACATGTGTATATTAAAATAAAAGTTTGATGTGGATATCTTCATTATTTTAAGGCTTAAATCCAAAAAACTACCAAAAGGTTTGCTGGTTTGGAAACTAACTACCAAATAGTCTCAAAATTGCGAGAAACTACCATGGTTAACAGTCAACGTTAGTCAACGCCTAATAAAGTTAACTGTGTGGGTAACATAACCATTTTACCCTTTGAATTAATTTAATTTAATTAATTACATTAGAAAATTTTAATTATTTTATTAATAATTGTTAATTAATTAATATGCACACCATCCGATGGAGGAAGTGGTCGATGGTGGCGACGAGAGAGGAGGGCGGAAAAAATGGCTACGACAATGGCTTCAAGAGAGAATGGTGATGGTGGCTAGGGTTAGAGCTAGGGTTACAGTTTGGGTTAGTAAATTGAGGAGGAAGAAGAAGCACGTTAAGAAGATGATGATGATGATGATGATGAGACGGCAAGGTGGCTAGGGAGGTGTTGGTGGCGAAAGAGAGGGGGCGTTGTGGTGGTGAGGATTAAGGTTATGATTGGATGAAGAATTGATTTAGGGAAGAAGATGATAAAAGGTATGCGGCAAGGTGGGCGGCGAAGGGGGCGGCGGCGAGGTGGTTGAGGGGAGGCAAGGTAGATTGGACAACAGCAGCGAGGTGAAAGATGGCAGCGGAGTTATGTAACGAGGGAAAAGAATGAGGATGAAGATGAGGCGGAGAAGGATGGCGGCGGTGACCGCGGTGAAGGTAGTCGGGGTGATAGCATGGGCGAAGGAAGAAGGGTGCCAGTGGCTAAGTTAGGGTTAAGGTTTAGGATTAGGGATAGGATGAGGAAGAAGGGCAGTTTTGAAAAAAAATTTAAAGACATGGCAACTTAATTTACTGTGATGATGTGGCAATGGCGTGGCACCGTTAACCATTGTAGTTTCTCGTAATTTTGAGACTATTTTCCAAACCAGCAAACATTTTGGTAGTTTTTTGGATTTCAGCCTTATTTTAATTAAAAACCCATGTCTAGATTCCTTTCAAAACTTTTGTTTATGATAATAAAATATATCCGTGTGTATCGCACGTGCAAAAAGTCAACGATGCGAATCTACTTAGGTTTAGGGATTTTTCTTGTCTTTTAATATATTTTATTTCAATTAATTATAAGAGCACCACATACTTTCTTTCTACTTGCGCTTTTGGTTATAGTTGTAGAGATGAGTTGGCATGTCTAGATTGTTCTATTGATGAAAAAGTTTCTAGATAATACATTACTTTTATGGATATGGATAATGTGATCATTTTACGGTCTCTCTCTCTCTCCCTCTCTCTCTCTCTCTCCCCACTTGGAATGTCTTTTTTTAGGTTTTTTAGTTGGGGGGGGGGGCGTAGATGTATACACTTAACGAATTTTATGTTCTCTGCTTCCATTTCATTACCTAAGAGCTAGCAAGGTGTCACACCCCGCTTCCCAGTATACGGAAACGGTGACATGGAAAGCCGCAACGTATTTACTAAGAAATAAATACGTTAAGCGTAATTAAGCAATATATATATATATATATATATATATATATATATTGCACAAGAATGACAAGTGATATAAAATAAATAGCAACTTTTATTTATATTCATCTTTACATACAATTGTTTTTGAAAAGGAATGATACAATGAAATAAGCAGTGCCTACACAGTGGTATACAAACTGAAAGTAAGTACAAAGAGAGCTAGTAGTCCGGCTGGGCGGTGAGCTGGTCCAAATCCTCCTGGCTAGGCTCGATCTCCTGAGGGTCCAGTCCTCCTGACGAACATTCTAAAAAAAGAAATAGAAGGAATGTCGTCAGCGAAAAAACGCTCGGTAAGTCCCAAAAGAAGAAATGGAATATAACAAGTAATGAGAATTGAACTGGTAAGTTGTATAAATATATGATTGTTATTCTAACGTGGTTGTTTGTAGATTGGTACAGAAGGTATTTGTGTATATGAGAGGAGTCCATCTTACCCCATGGACTATGGTAACATGTAGTATAAGGCCCCGTCAAAACCCATGGGACAACGGTACGAGAATTCATGTAGGTGTCTTTTAAGTGATCATCCCGTGCCACGTTAATACGTTCCGTACCAATCTACCCCATTATCCCCACGTAATGTATTGTATGGGTTATTTTTAAAAGTCTTGCTGAGACCATAGATACAAATTGTTCAAGTAATCAGGTTCATGATGTAATCATATATTCAAGCAGTCATGTCAAGTTATAACCATGGTTTGGTCAAGTCCAGTCAAGTATTCATGTTTGAAATTGATGTTTGAATTCAAGTATTCAGGTTCATGTTCAAGTATTCATGTTTGACATTTGATTCAGATTTGAATTAGTCTCAGGCTGAGTCAGACTCTTGTAAATTGATTTGAATCTTGAATTAGGTTCAGGAGTCATCGGTAACTGTTACACATGGACGGCAGGATTTGTGTCTTTTTCCAAGACAATTACCATTAATAACTCCGTTAAGTTTTCTATCTTAAATAGGCAAGCACTCACTTTCACTACTACAAAGAAGGGTTGCTCCTACGGATATATCCGTAGGGGCAACCCACTGCCCCTACGGATATATACGTAGGGGAGAAAAAATACCCCGTAGGTGCAAAGGCCGCAGGTGCAAGTTGAGGCCCTGAACTTGCCCCTACGGTTAAATTATTGCCCCTACGGATATGTGTGTAGGTCTAGTTGCCCCTACGGATTAAGCCGTAGGGTATGAGATTTTATATTATTTACGGTTTATTTTAATAAATTACTTGGCCCTACGGGTATATCCGTAGGGGCCTCTACTACCCCCTACGGATATATGCGTAGGTACGTTTCCGTAGGGGCACAAATTCAGGATTCCTGATATTTTGCCCCTACGGATAACGCCGTAGGGGAGAGTCAGTGGCCCCTACGGATATATCCGTAGGGGCTTTCCCAACCCCCTGGCACTGAGATCTGGGGGAAATATCAGTTACTGCTGATATTTTGCCCCTACGGATATATCCGTAGGGGTAACATGTGTGCCTACGGATTAATCCGTAGGTACATATTGTCTGTAATTTTTTTTTAAAAATGGGCTGCTTGATTTTTTCCCGCCCTGTGCACAATAATATATATATCAATCAAATCATATATTGCAGTATTCATAATCACATCTCACGCATATATATAATATACAAAAGAAACACAAAAACTGAATATGATATAAATACAAACCAATATCAATATCGTTTCAAAATGTAGTACAATGTGTATGATATAAATAAATACATGTTTCAAAAAAAAAGAACCAAAAATCTACCCTAGCTCGGTCCAGCTCCACCTCTGAATAACGATAGAATAACGCGCGCCTGCTCCTCGGTCAATAAACTCTGCAATTCGTCGCGAGCGGGAGTCTGAGTGGGCGGTGGAGCTACAGGAGCTGTCTGCGGAACCGCAGCCGATGTAGTGGCTTGCGGAGCCGCAGCCGAAGGAGATGCGTGTGGAGGCTCGGCCGATCTACCCTGTCGCGTCTGGATATAACGTGTGTAAGAAGCGTGTAAGAACTGTTTATTATTCGAATTCGTATCATTATTAAGTTATTTCGAAACCCTGTTTGGATATCTAGTTTGGAAAAGCGTTGTTTATTTCAATTACATATGTATGTATGATTAATCAAACTTAAGTCTAAAACCAAATAAGCTCAAGCTACGTACTAATTATGGATATGTTGATATGTATATAATATGAAATGATATTTTACTATAAAGTAGTATACATACCAGCATCTCCTTCAACTCCTGAATGCTGGCCCTCAAGCTATCCAGTTCATGATGGACATGCCGGTCACTGGAGACGGAGGAAGTAACCGCCGGGGTGGAGTCCAACCTCATATGGGCCCTGCTAGGGCCCAATCCCCGGCCTCTCCCAACCTCCGTGGTGCCCTCCGTGTGCGGCGTCCAGAACTGGGGTCAGCAGCCTCGGATCGTTCTGTCCGGTAAAATCGTTCCCCAGGCCTGGGCCTGCTCAACCACCCGCTCCTACACCCACATTCGAATTCTTATCATTATCGAGTTATTTCGAAACCCCATTTGGATATCTAGTTTGGAAAACTGTAGTTTATTTTAATTAGATATGTACATGTATGATTAATAAAACATAAGTCTACAACCAAATAAGCTCAGGCTTTGTACTGATATTGGATATATTGATATCTATAATATGACATTATATTTTACTATTAAGTAGTATACATACCAGCATCTCATTCAACTCCTGAACGGTGGCCTTCAAGCTCTCCTGTTCCTGCTGGATACGTCGCTCACTGGAGACGGAGGAAGTAACCACCGGGGTGGAGTCCAACCTCATATGGGCTCTGCTAGAGCCCAGTCCTCGGCCTCTCTCCCAACCTCCGTGGTGCCGTCCGTGTGCGGCGTTCAGGACTGGGGTCAGCAGCCTCGAATGTTGCCTTCCCCCTAGCAACTGCCAGAACATTATATTTAGCACATACTGGTCTATAAAATTGACAAGAAATACCAAAATCAACAAATTCAAAGCCTTACCTACAGAGATAGAAGATGTGCTCCTCTGGTATCTGCATGTATCAAAATTTGAATAATATTAATTAATTTCAGTACATACATACTAACAAGGTAAACTCGCATATAGCGCTGCTTACACATATGACAGGGAGTGAACAAGCTCTTGTAGATCATCAGGCGCAAATCTAATCTCATCAAGCAGCGCATGATAATGAGTTGGACGACTAAGAGCAAAAGGAAGGTGTGTATATTTATGATATAGCATTCTAAATCAATATACATGCCCTATATAATATATAAACATACCTGGAGGAACGGGAGTGGCCTCTGTCCCTGATATGGACGCATCACCAACAACTAGACAATCAAACATTGACAATATAAGTAATTTTGACATAAAGAGGCATGGATATCTATAATATTACATTCAAAATGAATATTAGAGAGCACACCTGCAATGAGAAGTGATAAAAGTATCACCCAACAAGAGTGTAATTTACAGAATCAGTTGAGACTCTTAAAAGTCATAGAAGAACCCGACCTGCACAAATCTGATGTATGCTTTCCATTGGACACTAAGAAGTCTCTAAAGGGAAAAGCCTATGTGAAAGCCATCATTAGTTCATATCAGAAGATTGATGCTGAAACAGAGAACGAGGAATGTCATTTTTTTCTTCTTCCGTCACATTACTGTCTTCTCCTTCTGCCACATTACTGTCTTCTCCTTCTTATTATGTGCGCGTGCAAATTCAATGACTATATTGAGAATATGGATTAATAGTGGGTAGGAAAAGTATTTCTCAAATGGCTTTTGCGTCTTAAAACCATAAACTACTAAGTAATGGCATACATAATTTTTTTAATATAAAGGTTGTTATTTTAAGTTTTCCCTTATAGAGATATGATCTAACTGTATCTATAAACTATAAGTGTGCAGAAAATTATGATAAGAAACCATAAGAAAGGGTCGTAGCCATGCATAACCTTGAATCTACATACCAAAACATGCAAAAGCATGCACTTATTGTCACCTTGCCTTGGAATATAAAATATCTTGGAAGACTATAAGCGAGCATTTAAATCTTGATAGCTTTTGACTTCAACATATATTTTTCTCAAGTACCATGAAATATACTTGCTCCGTATAAACCGTTTTTCAGGAAGATGGATTAATAATGACAAATTATCCATTGTGGCTCACTAGGTTAGTATTTTCTCTTCTATTGACCATCTTTCTAATCTGCTCGGTAAATTTATTCGGAACCGGCTGCGAATCATTAAAAGACATGCATAAGAAAGAAAGCTAAAATACAGATATATAGCATACCGATACATCGAAACTTCATAGTTGCGATGGCAATCCAGAGATATTTATTTCTACACACGTGGTGCGCGTGCGAATGCGTCAGGCATCATGGACAAATATTTCAGAACATGGAAAGTATTATTCGTATAAAGTAATTAAAACTTTTAAACACCTTGGGTAGATATTTTCTTAGTTGATGCAATCATATCATGAGGACTAAATTTAAGCTATTATACATATGCATATGTATTTTTCTAACCTAATATATCACACACACACACACACAGAGAGAGAGAGAGAGAACACCTGGTAGGTAGAGAAATCAGGTAGCAGAATCCTGAAGAAATGGAGTCCATAGCATTGCTCATCATCATCATCCATGATCCATTTGATAATATTTTTTCAAAGGGATCACGGATGATGATGATGAGCAATGCTATGGACTCCATTTCTTCAGGATCCTGCTACCTGATTTCTCTATTTACCTGGTGTTCTCTCTCTCTCTCTCTCTCTCTCTGTGTGTGTGTGTGATATATTAGGTTAGAAAAATACATAAGCATATGTATAATAGCTTAAATTTAGTCCTCATGATATGATTGCATCAACTAAGAAAATATCTACCCAAGGTGTTTAAAAGTTTTAATTACTTTATACGAATAATACTTTTCATGTTCTGAAATATTTGTCCATGATGCCTGACGCATTCGCACGCGCACCACGTGTGTAGAAATAAATATCTCTGGATTGCCATTGCAGCTATGAAGTTTCGATGTATCGGTATGCTATATATCTGTATTTTAGCTTTCTTTCTTATGCATGTCTTTTAATGATTCGCAGCCGGTTCCGAATAAATTTACCGAGCAGATTAGAAAGATGGTCAATAGAAGAGAAAATACTAACCTAGTGAGCCACAATGGATAATTTGTCATTATTAATCCATCTTCCTGAAAACGGTTTATACGGAGCAAGTATATTTCATGGTACTTGAGAAAAATATATGTTGAAGTCAAAAGCTATCAAGATTTAAATGCTCGCTTATAGTCTTCTAAGATATTTTATATTCCAAGGCAAGGTGACAATAAGTGCATGCTTTTGCATGATTTGGTATGTAGATTCAAGGTTATGCATGGCTACGACCCTTTCTTATGATTTCTTATCATAATATTCTGCACACTTATAGTTTATAGATGCAGTTAGATCATATCTCTATAAGGGAAAACTTAAAATAACAACCTTTATACTAAAAAATTATGTATGCCATTACTTAGTAGTTTATGGTTTTAAGACGCAAAAGCCATTTGAGAAATACTTTTCCTACCCACTATTAATCCATATTCTCAATATAGTCATTGAATTTGCACGCGCACATAATAAGAAGGAGAAGACAGTAATGTGGCAGAAGGAGAAGACAGTAATGTGGCGGAAGAAGAAAAAAATGACATTTCTCGTTCTCTGTTTCAGCATCAATCTTCTGATATGAACTAATGATGGCTTTCACATAGGCTTTTCCCTTTAGAGACTTCTTAGTGTCCAATGGAAAGCATACATCAGATTTGTGCAGGTCGGGTTCTTCTATGACTTTTAAGAGTCTCAACTGATTCTGTAAATTACACCCTAGTTGGGTGATACTTTTACCACTTCTCACTGCAGGTGCGCTCTCTAATATCCATTTTGAATATCGATAATATTACATTCAAAATGGATATTAGAGAGCGCACCTGCAGTGAGAAGTGGTAAAAGTACCACGCAACTAGAGTGTAATTTACAGAATCAGTTGAGACTCTTGAAAGTCATAGAAGAACCCGACCTGCACAAATCTGATGTATGCTTTTCATTGGACACTAAGAAGTCTCTAAAGGGAAAAGCCTATGTGAAAGCCATCATTAGTTCATATCAGAAGATTGATGCTGAAACAGAGAACGAGGAATGTCATTTTTTTCTTCTTCTGCCACATTACTGTCTTCTCCTTCTTCTTCTGCCACATTATTGTCTTCTCCTTCTTATTATGTGCGCGTGCAAATTCAATGACTATATTGAGAATATGGATTAATAGTGGGTTGGAAAAGTATTTCTCAAATGGCTTTTGCGTCTAAAAACCATAAACTACTAAGTAATGGCATACATAATTTTTTAGTATAAAGGTTGTTATTTTAAGTGCGCGTGCAAATTCAATGAAAGTTAGATTTGAGGATACCCATGTATGAGTTGTATTCTATATATGTGTGTTTCGATTTATGATTTCGCTTAAGTGTAGGGTTGTTTTTACTTAAATTTCAAATGTATATACATGCATACTGTCTTCTCCTTCTTCTTCTGCCACATTACTGTCTTCTCCTTCTTCTTCTGCCACATTACTGTCTTCTCCTTCTTATTATGTACAGTACTTCCACAAAATATGTGTTGTCATTTCTAAATGGAAGTTTCTCAGTGCCACCATAGTAGCAGAAGATGGAATTGTTTATCGCCACTAGATTATGCTAAGCCTCGGATAGATTAGGCAAACATGATCTAGAAGAATATAATTAGCAGAGGAAATATGCAAATAAACATGCATGCAAGCTGACATTAAAAGATTAATATAACAGAGATGTCTACTGATGATTTGTAAGATGTTATCGCAGGTAGGACAACTGCCAATTCTATGGCTTGTGGCCACCAGCGACTGCTTTCTCACCACAGTAAAAATAATGAGGGACTATAACATATCATGAATTCGATATGCACCGTGATTTCATAGCATATGTCTATTAACCTATAATGTATAAGTTCTCGGCGTTGATTGCAGAGGTGCATACAGTCTGAACTAGTAAATATACGTAAGAAGGAAAAAGAAGAAACGATTCATAAATATGGTTGGGCCAGAAACAGACTTAGTCACTGAATGACATATAACTGATATTCCTTGATGTAGAAATCAATACACCTTTGATAACAAACTCATTCTTTTTTGGGAGATATATGAATAACCGACTCTGACCCTCAGCATTCCATTGAACACATGGAAATCCATCGTATCTCATATCCAGCCACCTCACTTCACCGATCCTATGATCGCCCTCTGGAGGACGCACAGCCCTAGCCGCAGCCCCAGCCCAAACCCTAGCCTTAGGTGGTGGTGATGAATGTGAATCCTCATGTGATTTTGCATATTATTGCAAGAGCGTTAATGGGTTTTCAAGATTTGTACGTAGTCAAGAGCAATTGTGAGCAAGGAAAGTAAAAATAGTTTTGGAATTTTATCAAACGGTTGGTGAGCAAACTAGTAAAACGTTTTGAATGAAAATATAATGTAAAATAATTTCGAGAATCAAAAGTGATAAGCTTTGTTAATGATATGGGAGAGAAGCTTGCTTTTTCTTTTTTGTGAGAAATATTTTAGTTTTTTTTCCTTATTTCTGTTACATCCTGACCGAAGAACTTTCACAATTGTTAAAATTCAGCATTTTGGTCAGTCCTCTCCTTTATTGATATGCATGTGATGTGAGGGTTGGATTTAACACAGCAACCATTGTTCATCAATATATATTACCAAATAAAGCTCTTTATTGTTGGTTATGTTGGTTTCATCCTATTCTTGCCTCAATTTGGTGTAATTTGAAATGGCCCACGATTCTAGGGTTTGATATGGGATGGCAATAGAAAAGAGAATTTGTTCTCAAGTTATGATCGAATACCATAATAAATTGGGAGTTGGTTAGGATTGTGAAATTGTGAAAGTAGTTGCATTTTTTTCAAGTATGATCTTGTGAAAATCGGATGAAATATTTAACATCATTTTGTTGTTATTTAGGATTAGCATCCTATAAAGGATTTTAAGTTAAGATAATGGATATGGATCTTTTGTCAGGATAAAGAAGATCTGCACATGCATAAATACTAGTATAAGATAATTCAAAATTTGGGACAACGGATACATACCGCTAAAAGATATAAATCGAAAACCCAAACAATATTTTGTGATAAACTTAAGTGTTCTTGCAAACTAATACAAATCTTGTTAAAAATTTGATAAATTGACCTTCCCCTTCCCCAGCCCTAGCCCCAGCCCGCAGCCCCAGCCGCACCCCCAATAAAAAATTTGATAAATTGACCCTTCCCCTTCCCCGACCCCGACCCTAACCCTACCCCGACCCTAACCCTACCCCGACCCCGACCCCGACCCCGCAGCCCAGCCCCTGCCCCAACCCTAACCCGACCCCGACTGCGACCGCGACCCCAGCCCAACCCCAACTCGCGCGCCATGAACCTTAAGCCCAAAATAATCCAATAAATTCTTTAACTTACCTCGAGATTTACTCACCTGAACGGCTGCTGGGGCAGGGGCGACGATCTGAACGGCGGTGGCGACGACCTTAACCGCGGTGGCGACGAGAACTCCAGTGGCGACGAAACCGGCGGTGGCGACGAGGAGAACAACCTTGGCGGCGACGGCGTGGCGCATTGGGGGCTTATTTTCGCGCCCGATCGAGAGAGAGAGGGAAATGAGCGTAGGCGATCGATCTGGGATTTTATTAAATCGATATTTACTTGCCCCTACGGATATATCTTTGTTTGCGGCTCCGTAGGGGCAAACACCTAATTAAGAATTAATATTTTTATTCTTGGACGTCTTTGCCCGTAGGGGCAACCTTTTAGCCCTACGGATATATCCGTAGGGCCAAGTTATTTCTGCCCCTACGGATTAAACTATCCGTAGGGGCAACCCCCTATTTTACTAGTGTTTCTCCGGTTCCCTGGGACTTAAGAGAATTGATCCCGCTTAAACCTATATTTACTAAAGTCCTTAAATATTGTTTTTATATAACTCGAGGGGGTTTTATAAAAAAATATTATAATATAGTTAAAAATAATTCTCGAGGGGTTATTTATATTATTAGGGTTTTCATGAGCATAAGTTTTAAGGATTTGAGGTATTTTAGTGATAAACAATTAACTTTGGAAGTTCATGGTATTTTATTGAAAAGAGTTGTCTTTTGGTAACTTGATGGTATTTTATTGAAACTTGTTAATCTTTCATTTTTTTTTAGAAAATAAGTTTATTGCATTTTGAAAAAAAGGATTTGTAATTTTTTATATAATTATTAAAAATTAAATTTCTTTATTTATTTAGAAAATTGGTTTTTCTTAAAACCATATTTAAAACCTTTCGAGACCGAATGCTCCGTGAGGAGGTTTGCATCTCGCTCTACTAGCCCAAGGATGTACAATAATCCGCACCATCTAATAGCGAGTCCCATAAAGAGGGTCGTAGAGGCATAATCGCAAAGGAAATAAGAATACTGTTTTAAAAGAAAACCGTTTTTAAAGTGAATAGGATTTTAATGTAATATTTTCCTCGTAACAAAAATTCACATAAAAGGAAGTATCGTGCTATGGAACCAAGTGTGTGTGTGGGATGGGTCGTTACCCCGTGAAGTTTTTCCTAAAAGTATATTTTTTAACAAACTAAAAGAAATGTTTATAAAGTTCATGGTATTTTAATGAAAAAGTGATGCTATTGTTATTTCACATGAGAATTTTTGATGAAATTTGATTCTAAATATTAGGGTTTAAGGTTACAAGCGATGTAGTGAAGTTGGATTGATAAAAATGTAAAGGAAAAGGGAGTTATGTGTTTTAGAAAAGAAGATATCGGTATAACTCCACTTTTACCGATAAAAATTTGAAAAAGGAATTACAATAGAGAGAAAGAGATTTAGAAGGGACTTACTACTTGGTTATGTTAAGAAGAGGTAGAAGAAGGAGAGTTGATCTTCATAGCGTCGCGGGAGCTCCGGAATAGCTTCGATTCTTCGCCGGAAGTTGACCGCTTGCTCACCCCTCTTAACTCCACTTGTACTTAGAAAATTTTGAGAGTTTTGGTTAGAAATTTCATAATGATGCTGAGCCAAAATATGGGGTGGTATTTATAGTGTAGAATTAGGGTTTTGGAATTAAAATGGTGGATTAAAAAGCATTAAAATTTGGTTTAATGGTGAAATGAAGGATCTCTGTTTGATTGCAGAGAAATTAAATAGTGCAGGAGTGTTAGGGATAGGTAAAGGGGTTAGTGTGCAAAGCCCGGGCCTCATTGGGTTTGGTTCAACCGTCGGTGCCGGCCTAAATGAAGTTTCCGCCAGTCGATCTAGAGCTTTGGGGCTCTGGATTTGTGCCACGTGTACATCTCAGTGTTTACTCCATTTTCCACATGTTTGATTTTTCTGACTTTACATTTTTCTGTGCATTGCACGTGTAGAATTTTGGGCTTCCAAAAAGTTAAAAAGAAAAATCAGAAAAAATAATGTGTCTGATGGGGATCAAACACAAGGGCTACGTCACAACAGTGCAAAGGCTTTACCAGTGAGCTACAAGTTGTTTCTTGTTATTATTTAACCAAATTTACTTATAACTCAAACTCAGGCTGTATAACTTATTTCTGTACATTAAACTGGAAAATTCCGTACAATAAATTCAGAGTCGTTACACAAAGGTCTCCGCGCAAAGTGCGGATACGAAGAACAAAATCAAGAAAAATTATATTAATTTAGAAGTTTATTTTTATATGATTCATAAGTTGTAATATCTCATATTTATAAACTTCATATATGAAATATATGAAGGATTAACTTTCAAATACCTGTACATGATTTTTCAACTTTCCAATATTTTTCTTATTAAAAAAAACCCTAGCCACCACAACAAAAACCCTAGCCGTTACGACTTTCTCTGATCTTGATGTGTGGCAATCTGCTCACCGGCGATGGTGGCACAAGAGGAGTTTTCTTCAGCGGAGACTCCTCTAACCATCAATCATTATCATATGCTTCAGTATTAAATGGAAAACCTCTTCTGCCGTCGATGCAAATCCCAAAAAAAGATTTTTCTTCGACTTTCGATGGATCCCTTGCTATTCTTTTTCCACCTGGGGAGATCAGCCGATCGGCCTACGCTTTCATATTTTCCAATATAGCCAAGTGTTCTTATAGAAGGCCATCTATCCACGAGATCAAGGAAATCAAGCAACAGTGTAGCATATCAATGAATTTCGTGATCAGCGTTCTTGATAGTAGACATATTTTAATGCACTTTCATGAGGAGAACGACTACTTAAACATTTGGCTTTGAGAAATTCTCTATATCAAAGGGTTTTTATTCCGATATCTCAGCCCCTAACGTTTCATGTTGGGAGGGAATCTACTATTGTTTTGGCATGGGTAATTCTTCCTAGACTTCCTCCTAATTTTTATTATTCTGATATGTAGCGATCAATTCTGAAACCATTAAGACAATTGTTAACTGTTGATATAAACACCTCAAGAGACACAAAAACAGATCAAGCAAGGGTTTGTATAGAACTAGATCCATCTAAAATTCTTCTGAATAAAATTTGGATTGGAACCTCAACTAAAGATCATGAGGGAGATTGGCAAGCCTTTTCTTTTGAAAAGAATTTTTTTTACTACACTTGTTGTTTCAAATTGGGGCATAGAAATTCAGATCGTAATAAAACAGTCCAAAAGGATCAGCCTTCTATTAGTAATGTGTACCATGCACAGAAAGTTCATTAAAATCCTAGTGATTCCGAGAATATTAATATTTCAATAACTGAAAGAAACAAGGTCATGCGCTCAAATAAAAATCAGGTGTCTCAATGGCAGCCTACCGGAAAGAAAGCTGGCATTGCGAATCAGGTCCAATTGACAGCATACCCTCCCACACATAGCCTGTACTTTCTACTAAGGCATGGGTATATCAAGCTTTCTATCAAGATACCGCTGATCGTGCATAACATTCTTGTCATGTTCCAACCAATTTTGCATCTGAAACTGCTCCATGTCATGATCTTATGCTTCCACCTTCCTCTGGTCCAACCGAAAATGCGACTATAATCGATACATCAGTATTGCATATCAATAAATTTGCTTCTAATCATATGTTTGCTCCTACTCTCACATGTGAAATTCAAATAATGGAAAACCCAGATAAAGAGGAAAATAATAATCATGTGATTCCATATGCGGCGTCTAAACCCATTAACTCAGATAATTTGGTGGTGCAAATTTCCAATTCTATTGAGTTTGATTCGGAAAGGGATCCTTTGATCCCTCCTGGATTTAAACTACCTCGTTTCAAGAAGATGACCCCTAAGAGAAAATTGTTTACTGCTACAGCTTTTTCTAAACATCATTGTAGCATGGATTTGCCTCTTCGTTCAAATATTCTAGGCAAACAACGGATACGAAATGCCCTACTAAACCTCCCTCTACCAAATCTCTGGATGACTAATAATAATGTTATTATGGATATTGCTAATTCTTGTGGCATTATTATTAAGGATGGAAATACTATTAATAGTATTCGGCTTTTGGATAAAAACAGAAGAGGGGGGATCTTAATCCTTGGTATTTTGGTGAACATTCTTTCCGAGGATATTGATTGGAGCTTTCCAAGAAGGATACATATTTTTACTTCAAAGAAAAATTTGCAATGAATTCAATTTAGTAACCGTCGATGTTTAAATGAATAGTTGCAGCATTTTTTTATTGTATTTTTATATGATGCATCGAAGATTTTAATTGTAAGGTCTAGAGCATGTATCCTATGATTGTATTTACGTGAAGGATAATCAACGATTGTATGTTCCCCTTCCACATATAAAATCGTGAGATATTAGCTCTAGCACTAATTGTTTATATCGATGCATAAATGTTTTGTCCTGTAAATATTTTGTTTATTTAATTTATTTTATTGAGTAAAACGTCTTGTCCTGCTTTTTCCTTCAAAAAAATAATATTTTTCTTATTATAATATACGAAAATCGCGAAATTTTTAAAAATCTCAAACTTTTTCTTAACTTTCAATAATTTGCTTGTATGACATATGAGAATCATGAAGACATATGGGAATCCCGAAATGTATAGAAATCCTAAAAAAATTCTTCAAATTTTAAACATTTTCCACGCTATATAACACGAATATAGCAAAATTTTAAAAATATCAAAATTTATATTTTCTTCGACCAATATTTTACTTATTATAGCACAAGAAAATCATAAAATTTTGAAAAATAAAATATTTTTTGTTTTCTTTGTTTATTCAATATTTTTCATAACATAACTAAAAAATCGTAAAATTTTAAGAAATCTCAAAAAAATTTGTTTTCTTCCTTTTTTTCTATTATGTATGCTATATGTAGAAAACCGAAATCATGAAATTTTCAAAAATCTCAAATATTTCTATTTTCTACGAGTTTTTTTAATCTTTTTCATTTTATAGCACATGACAATCATGAAATTAACAAAAATAAGAAAATTATTTGTTTTCTTCAAATTTACAATATTTTGTACGCTACCATATGAATATTGCATAATTTTCAAATCTCAGAATTTTCCGTTTCGTTCACTTTTCACTTAGCACACGAAAACCGTGAATTTTTGAAAATCTTAAAATTTTCTGTGGTTTTTGGTTTTTCAATATTTTGCTTATTATATCACAAAAAAATCACGATAAATTCAAAAAATCAAAATAAAATATTTCTTTCAAATTTTAAATATTTTGTATGCTAACAAATGAAAAGCATAACCTTTAAGAAATTAAAACAATTCCGTTTTCTTCAAATTTTTAATATTTTGCATGTTGCAAACACTACTACAAATAAGGGTTGCTCCTACGAATTTATCCGTAGGAGCAAACCACTGCCCCTACGGATATATCCGTAGGGACAAGAAAATACCCTGTAGGTACAAACGCCGTAGATGCAAGTCGAAGCCTTGAACTTGCCTTTACGGATAAAAATTTTCCCCTACGGAGTTCTGTGTAGGTCCAGTTTGCCCTACGGAATAGGCCGTAGGGGCAAAAAATTTATTTTATTTATGGTTTTATAAAATAGATTAGGTGTACCTACGAATGAATCTGTAGGGCCAAGTAGTAGCCCCTACGGATACATGCGTAGGTACTTATCTGTAGGGGCAAAATATCAATTATCCTGATATTTTGCCCCTACGGATAACTGGGTAGGGGCATTTGTTTGCCCCTACGGATATATCTGTAGGGGCAAGCTCAACCCCCTGATACTGAGATCACAGGGGAAAATATCAGTTATCCTGATATTTTGCCCCTACGGATTAATCCGTAGGGGCAACGTTGGGCCCTACGGATTAATCCGTAGGTACATATTATCAGTTTTTTTTTAAAAAAGGGGCTGTCTATTTTTTTCTCGCCCTGTGCGAAATAATATATACATCCATCAAATATAAAATTAATCATCACACAACATATATCGCAGTATTCATAATCACATCTCACGCATATAATATACAAAAGAAACCAAAAAGCAGAATATGATATAAATATAAACACGCAAACACCACCAATATCAATATCGTCCAAAATGTAGTACAATATGTATCATATAAATAAATACATGTTTCAAAAAATAAGAATCAAAAAGCTACCCTAGCTCGGTCCAGCTCTACCTCTGATAAACGCCAAAATCTGGCGCGCCTGCTTCTCGGTCAATAAATCATGCAATGCGGAGCGTGCGGTAGTCTGAGCGGGCTGTGGAGCTGGCGATGTGGTCTGCGCAGTCGCCGTCGAGGTAGTGGCTTGCGGAGCCGCGGCTGCGGGAGTATGAGCGGGCGGTGGAGCTATAGGAGCTGTCTGCGGAACCGCAGCCGATGTAGTGGCTTGCGGAGCCGCAGCCGAAAGAGATGCATGTGGAGGCTCAGCCGGTGTACCCTGTCGCGTCTGGACCTAACGTGTGTAATAAGCGAGTAAGAACTGTGTATTATTCGAATTCGTATCATTATCAAGTTATTTCGAAACCCCATTTGGATATCTAGTTTGGAAAACCGTAGTTTATTTTAATTAGATATGTATGTATAATTAATCAAAGCTAAGTCTACAACCAAATAAGCTCAGGCTACGTACTAATATTGGATATATTGATATCTATAATATGACATGATATTTTACTATTAAGTAGTATACATACCAGCATCTCCTTCAACTCCTGAACGGGGACTAAGTGACGCTTTTAGTTTCATATATGAGTATCGATGAGAATATGAAGGTTTCATATTATCATCGAGTATCATATATTGGTTTTAACTTGAACATCTTGAATCACTCTCTAATTATGCGTTTGTTGTGTATTCTTGTTGTATGTGCGTGTTCCGGCTGTCGGGGGTAAGGCTTCTATCCCATTAAGAACGTATAGAGCGAACACCCATTCACTTGTGCTTTCAACCGTTTCAAGTAAATTTCGGCAGCACCTCCCCGCTGTTCTCCGAGTACACTATAATAGAATAGAAAATCATTTCAAAGCTGTGAAACAACGTTGAAATGAACATCTAATCTATCTTTGTACACGGAGAACCAGCGGAAAGGTACCGATGAAATATCTCGAAACGGATGAAAACACAAGTGAATGAAGGTGTTTGCTTTATAAATTCCTAACTTGTCCACACGGGAAAAATCTATCGGTTACCATACGATTGAATCTTCTCGTCACATAGACTATACGGCGGTTGTTAGTATTGAGCTATACCGTCCGATATTTAACAACCTTCGTATAGTTCTATGTCACGACGAACATCGAACGTATGTTAACCGATAGACGGGGACTAAGTGGCGCTTTTAGTTTCATATATGAGTATCGATGAGAATATGAAGGTTTCATATTATCATCGAGTATCATATATTGGTTTTAACTTGAACATCTTAAATCACTCTCTAATTATTTGTTTGTTGTGTATTCTTGTTGTATGTGCGTGTTCCGGCTGTCGGGGGTAAGGCTTCTATCCCATTAAGAATGTATAGAGCGAACACCCATTCACTTGTGCTTTCAACCGTTTCGAGTAAATTTCGGCAGCACCTCCCCGCTGTTCTCCGAGTACACTGTAATAGAATAGATAATCATTTCAAAGCTGTGAAACAACGTTGAAATGAACATCTAATCTATCTTTATACACGGAAAACCAGCGGAAAGGTACCGACGAAATATCTCGAAACGGATGAAAACACAAGTGAATGATGGTGTTTGCTTTATACATTCCTAACTTGTCCACACGGGACAAATCTATCAGTTACCATACGATTGAATCTTCTCATCACATAGATTATACGACGGTTGTTAGTATCGAGCTATACCGTCCGATATTTAACAACCTTCGTATAGTTCTACGTCACGACGAACATCAAACGTATGTGAACCGATAGACGGGGACTAAGTGGCGCTTTTAATTTCATATATGAGTATCAATGAGAATATGAAGGTTTCATATTATCATCAAGTATCATATATTGGATTTAACTTGAACATCTTGAATCACTCTCTAATTATGCGTTTGTTGTGTATTCTTGTTGTATGTGCGTGTTCCGGCTGTCGGGGGTAAGGATTCTATCCCATTAAGAATGTATAGAGCAACACCCATTCACTTGTGCTTTCAACCGTTTCGAGTAAATTTCGGCAACACCTCCCCGCTGTTCTCCGAGTACACTGTAATAGAATAGATAATCATTTCAAAGCTGTGAAACAACGTTGAAATGAACATCTAATCTATCTTTATACACGGAGAACCAACGGGAAGGTACCGACGAAATATCTCGAAACGGATGAAAACACAAGTGAATGAAGGTGTTTGCTTTATACATTCGTAACTTGTCCACACGGGGCAAATCTATCGGTTACCATACGATTGAATCTTCTCGTCACATAGACTATACGACGGTTGTTAGTATCGAGCTATACCGTCCGATATTTAACTACCTTCGTATAGTTCTATGTCACGACGAACATCGAACGTATGTTAACCGATAGACGAGGACTAAGTGGCGCTTTTAGTTTCATATATGAGTATCGATGAGAATATGAAGGTTTCATATTATCATCGAGTATCATATATTGGTTTTAACTTGAACATCTTGAATCACTCTCTAATGATGCGTTTGTTGTGCATTCGTGTTGTATGTGTAACATGATTTTAAACCATTGAGATCAAGATTGATAGAACTGATCATCCACAAAGAGATTAAGGATTGACTTTTGACAGCCATATGAAGGAAAATTTTCTCCTACGGCAACCTAATAATATACCCATTTTCCTCATATATACATATATGCAGGCAGGCATGGATACATACATGCAAATATTTGAAAAATTAATATATCAACCAAAAACTATTATTGCAATGGCATTCATCTATAACAATCAAAAATTAAAACTACAAATGTAGGATACTGATATCATAAAGCGTTTTATGCAATATATGAATTCACATGACTGAAACATGCATCAAAAAAATATGTTCATCCAAAAGAAAGGCCACTGTCAACAAATATAGACAAATACGTCATAAAAACAGTAACTAATTAACAAGTTGATTAGCATCTGGATCAAGAAAATGATAGGAAAAACAATTGACTAAGATCTATAATGACAAGTCTATTACCATGACTCTCGACTAACAAAGGTGGCTTTTCGTCCTCGGTAGCTTGATAATTGGGATTTCATGGCGAATAAAAATATGCATATGCCGTTTGACCGGGAACTTCAATAGGAAACTCAATGAGGTCGGGTGTACTGAAGTACGCTTTGTATTTCGCGATATCAGGTGATGAAGCCCAAGCCCTAGCTAGCCCCAGCCCCACCCCAACCGAACCCTAGCCCCAGCCCCGGCCCAGCCCTAACCCCAACCGAACCCTAGCCCCAGCCCCAGCCCGGCCCCAGCCCCAACCCCAACCCCAACCCCAACCGAACCCCAACCCCAACCGAACCCTAACCCTAACCCTAACCGAACCCGATGCCGATGCGATGCCAAACCCTCACCCCTACCCGAACCTAGCCTGAACCCTAGACCTAACATCATCAAAATTAAAAATAATTTGAGATTTAATTACTAATCGGGCGGTGGAAGAGACGACAGAAATCGGTGGTCGACGACGATCGGCGAAGGTGGCGACGAGGTGCGGGAAGTCAACGAAGGTGTGGGAACGACCGACGAAGGTGGCGACGAGGCGCGAAGCGCGATGGCGACGAGGCGCGGGAACAGGCGATGAGGCGCGGGAGAGTGAGAGAGAGAATTTTTGGGAACGATGAATGACTTTTCTGTGCTTTTTTATTATTAATAACATATTTATATGCCCCTACGGACATAACCGTAGGTCCACCGTTTGCGGCTCCGTAAGGCCAAACAACAAATTAGAACGTAAGGCACCGTAGGGACAACGATGTGGCCCTGCGGATAAATCCGGAGGGGCAAGAAATAGTTACCCCTACGGATCTTGAGTCCGTAGGGGCAACCCCATATTGTAGTAGTGAAATAATTAACACGAAATTTTCAAAAATCTTAATATTTTCTGTTTTATTCGGTTTCTCAATATTTGTTTGCTATATACACAAAGATTACAAACTTTTCAAAAATATCAATTTTTTATGTTAACTTCTATTTTTCAATATTTTGCTCAATATAACAAACAAAAATCGCTAAATTTTTAAAAAATCTTAATTTTTTTTTGTTTTCTTTGATTTTACAATTTTTAGTATGCTAGCAAAAATCTCAAAATTTTCTATTTTCTTCGATTTTTTATAAAAAATTTTCTATAGACCATGAAAATTGCAATATTTTCAAAATTCTTTAAAAAATTTGTGTTCTTCGATTTTTCAATATTTTGCTTAGTAAAATAAATGAAGATCCCAAAATTTTCAGAAATCACGAAAAATTCTATTTTTTATATTCATTATTTTACATGATATAGCACATAAAAATCGGAAAATATTCTAAAATCTCAACAAAAAAATGTTTTCTTCCCTTTTTATTATTTTGCATTTTATTGCTCCTGAAAATCATGAAATTTCAAAAATCTCATAATTTTCTGTTTTCTTTGAATTTCTAATATTTTACTTGCTCATAATTTTAAACAATTTTTGGATATCAAAGAGACAAGGCTAAGTGAAATAAAAATAAATAATATGTCACCGATGGGTATTAAAAATCTAACAGAATAAAGAAATTATATCTAAGTGACTAAGATTTATGGTGAATAGGAATCCCTGACAACACACGCAAATCACGTAATTTAAAAAATTCCAAAATTTTGTTTTCTTCAGATTCCAATATCTTGCACACTCGCAAAAATCATGAATTTTTTTTAAATTCTTAGATTATTTTTTTTTCCTCAATATTTTGCTTGTTTTAGGCTTTTACATATGAAAATTTTAAAAATCTTTAAAACTCTTAAGAATTTTATGTTTTCTTTGAATTTTCTATATTTTTCATTTACTAGCAAACGAAAATTGCAAAATTTTTTAAAATGGTTTTCTTTTAAGTTTTCTATCTTTTTACATGATATAGCAAAAAAATCGCAAAATTTTCAAAAATACTTAAATTTACTGCTTTCTTTTGTTTTTTTGATACTATGAATACTGTAGCACCCGAAAATCATGAAATTTTCAAATATATAACACATTCTCTTTCTTTAAAAAAATTAATATTTTAAATGCTATAGCACATAAAAATAGTGACTTTTCAAAATGTCAAAATTTTCATCTTTATTTGGTTTTTCTATATTTCTTTTTGCAATATCTAACGAAAATCACGAAAATTTTAGCTCTAATTTTTTTTCTTCTTTTTATCTTTCAATATTTTGCATGTATATGGAACACAAAAATCATGAGATATTTTAATCTTTTATCGGTAAAAGTTAAATAGAGATAAAAAAAATAGAAAGAGATTTTAAATAAAGGAGACGACTAGAATTTTTCCATCATATAAGTCTAGCTGCATGAAATAAAAAAAAGTGATAAATATTTAGTATGGAACCTGCAATAAAAAAAAAATCCATGATCCAAATGTGGTAAGAGAATTAAATATGAGTTAAATAATAATTTTCTGCTGAAGTCAAGCTAGATAAGAAAATATTATAGGAATACTCTCTCATATAGCTTTATATATACAAGTGTGTTGCCCGTGCATTACACCCGGGTAAGCAAAACGAATACCTTCCAGCGGCCGCCTTCGGTGGTATAATATAGAGAGCACAAACTGAATACATGAAATAGAAGATAATATAAGAGTACCTTGAATCAAAAGGTATAATCATGTACCTTGTTGGCTGGATTTTAGAGATACAATTTCGGAATTCAGCAGCCGTTGAATTCCAAATTCATAGTATAATCATGAATTTTGGCTGAAAAAAGAGAGATTGCTAATTTACACAATTAACACGAACACCACTAATATATATATATATATATATATATATATATATATATATATATAAAGGCAAAAAATAAGCCACCAGCTTCTCTATGGAATCTGTCAATAGTCGATTGATATATATACAAATAAAGTTCCAAAATGCACCAAAGTGTATGCTTTCAACAGAAAATATGTATGCCTAGTGATAAAACTGAATTTTACTTTAGAGATGTATTCTTTTTTCTTATTATAAATTGATCAGCAGAAGATAAGTTTCTATTGAAGAGGACATGGCTTTAATTGCAAATTGCTAACCTTGAACATTTATGGTTATGTTGATACATAACAATCCTTTTATACGCAGCCATTGTTGCGTTCCAGGAGAAAAGGAAGCTGGTTAATTTGCTTCGTTTTCTCTGTTTTGTTTATGTTTAGTAGCTAAGGTAATTTCAGCTACTTCTCAAGCTGAAATTGTGGATGAATGTCGTAGTTTCTACATTTCATCTTAATTTAGTTGGTGTGTAACTGTATATGTAATATGCTTATGATTGAAGAGCTTCTGCCGGTCCCTATGTACCATGAAAGTGTTTTCTGGTATTAGAATATTAGGTATATTATTTATTAACTAACACCAACTCAATTTGCTGTTGTGAGATGGATGTCTGGTAAGCTAAGCTTCGATTTGATCTGCAGCTGGGTGTTAGGGGTGTGTTTGGAGTTGCAAGAGTACCTAAATGTAATTTTTGTTAGAAATTTCATTTTAGATGTAGTTTTTCTGCAGTTGTTGGGTCTAAGGGGTCTGGTTATACTTGATATTGCTCAGACCACCAGAAATATGTGAACTACGCATAGGGGAGTTAAAAAAAAACATCATCATAAACATACCTAAATGTATACCTGATCAGTGGGCTTACAATTTATAATTTCTCTATGTTCCTATATTTAGCTGAAGTAATTACATTTGGTGACGGATGGTTAAAATGTTATGCTTTAAAGATTAACGCCCATATGCATCAATACTACAGAGACATACATATACAATTTGTAGATATAAATTGACAGTGCATCATGAAAATATTGGGCCATGTATCGTTTTGATCCGGTAAATGAAGCAAGAAGTATGTATCCTTTCCCTAAACTTGAAGCATCGGTATCACCGTGTCTTACAACGTCACAGAGAGCTTGATATAACTCTGTCTGGAGCTTTTTTTGATTCATCCGAATCCAGTAAAGCCTGGATTGCTCAATAGCTGAGAATGCGTCGACCATAAATTGTTGGTACAATCCACCACCCAACCTTAAAGTCATCCCTAATATAACATATGCAACAAAACATATCACAATTATCAAAATTTAGGGAAGCAATATACAATTTAAAGCAATTAAAAATCTTATAAACATAAACCAACCTTGATTAGGTCTTACTTATAGAACATGTGAATAATACTCTTTCATAGTAACTTCTAAGCACTTTTTTCTTTTGACCCCACCACGGTCCACATATGGTATATCTGTATGATAACCATCTTCCCTATATGGAAAGAGAAGAGGGTATTGCATTGCCATAAAGGAGGGGTGAATATCACTGAAGGCCAGCCGATTTGCTCTCAACAACAACATCCCGCTGACTACACGTCTCTTCAATATCCCCAACAATCAATGCGGCAACTTCAGATGATGATGTGATGTGGTTTGGCCGTCCACTTGCAGATCTAGATGACATTAAAATCAGTTTTACATCTACCTGATCGCCTTCCTTGAAACGATCTCGAGCCATGCGGAATGCTTGGACCAACTGATTATTCTCATCCAACATTTTCAGCAATCCGCGAATTATATCTAAATCAACATCATCATCAAGTTTATTTTTACAAACAGCTGAAATTCTGTTATTAACCTCATTCTCCATATCATAGATGTATAATTGGCAAAAACGTGGATTTTCAATTGGTAAAAGACTACCAATTCTGTGATGATTTTGTCCATTCAATCTGAAGGAGTATGGAGCATTGCCAGCGTTTATGCTCCCCCCCCCCCTCCAAACGAAGAAAAGGCAAATAGTGAATTGTACACCCTAATTTTTTCTTTAATCTTCCGGCCAGTTTGATCATCTAACAGAAACTCTGCTAGATGAGGAGGAGGCTGCTTAACTTCAGGTAATTCCACCTGACCCATACCACAACACAGTGAGAAAGCGCATTTTTTTGATTCCGCATTCTTGTTGTTGCGCTCTTCCTCCCACATTACAGCTCCGCAATATTCACATATTGCATCAGGAGCACCACCGAGACTATTGTACTCAGGTGGAAAACCCATTAAACAAAAAATTATATTGTAATTAGCAGAAAATCTCAAACAAAATTTAAAATTATTAGACAAATGTTAAAAGTGGAACAAATGGCTTATATATCCATGAATACATAAATAAGTAATGAAAATTACCTATATTATCGACTTCCTCTATATCCTCTTCACTATGACATCTCCATTTTCAACATTATCTACAAATTTGGTTTTTTATCGGATCAGGTTCGTGAGATAGGTATATAAAAAGTAATCAATTTGCAAAGTGTTTACAGAAATAATTTTCTTTTTTGCTATGACAATTACAAAATCATAAAACAAATGTTAAAACTGGAACAAATGACTTACATGAATACATGAAAAAGTAATATTACTTACCTATATTATCGGCTTCTTCTCCATCTTCATCACTAATCACATCTCCATTTTCAACATTATCTGCAAATTTAGTTTTTTATTAAATCAGGATCATGAGATAGGTATATAAAAAGTAATCAATTTGCAAAGTATTTGCAGAAATAATTTTCCTTTTTGCTATGAGAATTACAAAATCATTTTAAAAAATGTTAAAACTGGAACAAATGACTTATATATCCATGAATACATGAAAAAGTAATAAAACTCACCTATATTATCATCTTCCTGTACATCTTCATCACTAATCACATCTTCATTTTCAACATTATCTACAAATTTGTTCATTGATTGGATGAGGTTTGTGAGATAACATTATAAAAAATAATCAATTTGCAAAGTGTTGGCAGAAATATTATTCCTTTTTGTTATGAGAATTACTAAAAAAGTTAAACAAATGTTAAAATTGCAACAAATGTCTTGCATATCCACGAATACATGAAAAAGAAATAAAACTTACCTATATTATCGTCTTCCTCTACATCCTCATCACCAATCACATCTCCAATTTCAATATTATCTGCAATTTTGTAAATTGATTGGATCAGGTTTGTGAGATAATATTATAAGAAGTAGTCAATTTGTAAAGTATTTGCAGAATTGTTTTTGTTTTGTTTTTTTGCTAAGAGAAACACTAAATTGTTAAATAAATGTTAAAATTGCAAATGTCTTATATATCCACGATTACATGAAAATTAATAAAACTTACCTATATTATTGTCTTCCTCTACATCCTCATCAATAATCACATCTCACTTATCAACATTATGTGCAATTTTGTAAATTGATGGGATAAGTATTGTGAGAGAACATTATATATAATTCTTAATCAATTTGCAAAGTGTTTGTAGTAAAACGTTTCCTCTTTGCTATGCGAATTACCTCCTGAATTGTTTAAATTTATTAAACAAAACTATCTAATGTGAACTATGTTATTAAATGCCACAAAATAATCATATATTTTCTTAACCATTAAAGTTTTTTAAAAAGGTCATTATGTTAGCACAACCATTGAAGTTTTTACTAAATCAAATATATACATTGTTTTAGAATAAATAACTTACTCCCAATTTTAGCGCTCGGGTGTCCAGAAAATTTGATAGGTTCATGTGTATGTTCAACACTGGCCGAACTAATTAGTGACTTCATTGCAAGTTTTTGGCTCTGTTGCAATTGTTTTTTTTTTTTTTTTTGACCACCAACACCTTTCTACAATGGGAGTTTCAACAACATTTGATTGATTTTCACAATCATAAAAAATCATTGTGCTTGGCTGTATTAGGTTTCCGGATTTTGCAGTGTTTGCTAAGCGGTCATGTCTTCTCTTACGGTAGATGTTGTTAAAACCTTTCTGAGGTTGTATACTAACATTTTGAGATTTTTTAGTAAGAGGGGGGCTTAGAGGGCTGTTTGAATATTTGGTAGGGTCGTAATATAAAAATTGGGAATATAAAGTGTTGAGATGCTCATAGGATTCCCCCGAAATTCTGGTGGACCTTCTACTTCCTGTCAATTTGCATAAATTATTTGTTTGTCAATCATAAGTAATCAATTTTTATGTGATGATTGAGAAGTAGAAAAATGTTATGATGATTGATAAGTGCATATATGGAAGGGAAAAAAACCTGTATGTGGAGTCAGGGTTGGTTGCGTCAAATTTGGGTTCACATTTTTTGAATCATCGCATTATGTCAACGTATTCGAATATCCCAAAGTTCTGGTGGTTCGTCTACTCTCTGTCAAATATGCACACATAATTTGTTTGCCAATCATACATACTCGTATCTTATGTGATGATTCGGAAATAGAGAAATTATGTGATGATTCATATGTACATATATGGAGAGAAAAACAAACCTATACATGGTGTTGGAGTTGGTTGTGTTAAATTTGGATTGACATTTTCAAAATTATTGCATTGTGTCATCTTTTTCAATGTGCCATCTTCTCTAATAATGGTGTGACTTTTAATAGTCCTCATATTCAGATTTGGATTACGCATTGCTTCTCAATTAATAATTGCCTTCTTTTAAAATTTCCTGCAACAATGTGCACATGTTGTTAGAACAAATTTCATATATGTGAACTTTCTAACTACAAATCCCGTAAATACACCTATAATTCTTTAAAACTTCAGACACTTAATGCTAAAGAATCCAAAACAGACCAAGCTAATTTGTAGTTGTTATATACTCAAATATTTAGAAGAGCTCATAATCAATTGCTATTGTAAAAAGCTGTACAAATCAAACCACCAGATGCAATAGTTAGGAATATTTTACTGAAAATGGTTACCATTAAAAAAAATGAGTTGAAAGAAATGAAACATTAGGAAAATAAAACCAATCAGGAGCTAATAGCTGAGGAACTTAGCTTAATTTAGAAAAAATTAAAATCTTAATCATCACATAGTTAAGAATTCATATCGATTGATTCAAGTGATTCAATCTCGTCTCACTTCCACGGTCACAAAAATGGTTTCATAATTCGAAACATAAATTCCTTCCAACAGAATAAGAATTATCTGCAAATTTGTAAAGCAATTATAGCCGAATAATAATTTGATAAAAGACCTGAGATATAATTATACTACAATTCTACATATCAATTATAAAGAATCCAAAACAGACCAAACTAATTTCAAGTTGCTATTTGGAAAACTTCATGATCGATTGCATAGATTTAGAAAAAATTATATTTATAAAAAAATTGAAATCTTAATGATCACACAGTCATGTAAACATATATATAGAGAAAAATATGGGATTTATACCTAATTTAAATTGCAAAAACCTTCATACTTAGAAAGAACGGAGTTATCGATCCTAAAAGTGAGACCATGTTGTTGAAAATAATTGACAACTTAATGATCCAGATTACAGTAAAATATATCGACTTTCGGAAGAAAAAAAAACAACAGGAAAACTTATATTTAGAAAAAATTAAAATATTAATGTCCCTTAAAATATTTAAATGTCTTATGCTCAATTCTAAATGATGTTGTCGTTGAGTAGAAAACCAATACCAACGGTAGTTGTTATATGAGCATATTTCTAGTTACATTAATTTATTTCTTTTGTTGTCAATATAGAATGGAGATTTTCATGTATAATTCTGAGTTTGCAGTGCTCAACCTCAATCTACAATTTATTTAATGTGAAACTACAACTCTTTTATATTGCCTACAGAAAAAGAGGGATCAGATATGGATGGAAGGCTAAGAGACAAAGGGATCGTTGTTCATCGATGGAGGAATTGGAAAAAATTACAAAGATGAAGGGATGGAGGTCCATCAATGGTGGTATAATAATAAAAAAATTACAAAGATGAAAGGATGAGACTTATACCTTTTTTAAGTTTTTGAAACATTCTTATACAGTAAGAACAGAGCCGACGATCCTGAAAGGGAGAATAGAGGCGAGAGAATTATGTGATTTTGAATAATATTTTGAGTTGCAGATTCGTAATTAAAGTGAGCGGTAGAAAATGACGGTTTCGTAACTAAGGTGAACAATAGAAAATGACAGTTCTGTAATATTTTGGAACATTTTTAAAACTCAGAATTTATATTTTAAATAGATCGATAGATTATATAGAAAGAATAAGCATATCTGCTTTCAGATCCAAAATCCAAAATTGATTTAATTTCGATCACTGCCCTCTGTCTTAAACATATCTAGATAGACCAAACATTATGTAGTTCTCATACCATTTGATTGTTAATCTAGTAGTGAAAAATGTATTCTAATTGAAAGACTGTTTATTAACGTCTTATCTAATTGATACAAAGGCAAACAAGCATGGAAATCATAGAATTTTTTTCTTTTTTTGTACATAAGCTTTAAAACCATGAAATTTTTTCTCCATATCTTTAAAACCATGAAGAACAGGATTATGGTCGGCTTTTTCAATGAATAAATATCTCATAGCATCTTGCACCCATTTACCTTTTGTGAACAGAATGTAATGTATCGGACACTAGAGTTATCAGGGAATCGGGTATCATCCATTTAAACCATGTGCCGGATGCATGTGCCCAGCCATGAAAGAGAAATAAATATAGATATGGGCCCTACAAAACTGCCCGAAGATGTCCAAGAAAATCCTATCTCTTTCTATCTCTCCAGATCGGAGATGCATTGCACCGCTTTACCAAATAATTTTTTCTCCATCCCTTATACGTATTTGCTTAAATACAGACAAAATATTGTTATATATAGTGTTAGTTTCTGAGCTTGAATTCGAAGCACTAGAAGCTTTGAATGACGTAAAAACTTGTTGGACATTAGACCGCAATATGATCATAGCATGTGAGTGGACTGTTGAGGGTTGGCATTTATGGGTCGTCGCTGTCCCCTTATCCCTGGGCCCCACAGAATTCTGTTTTGACTCTCGCTCTCTCTCCCTCTCTCTCTCCCCCTCTCTCAAAACAGTTTGCCTTCGTTTAATATGCATGATGGGTCCAATCATGCATCAATTCACTTGATGAGAGCAACACCAATGTCTCTCGTTCAAATATATATACATTATTATTACAAGGGAACATTAATTATAACAGTAGAAGCTCTATATCCTTTTGTTGTTACATTGAGAAATCCAAACGGAAAATTTTATATATATATATATGAGAATAATGGAGGAAAGAGACCATAGGAGGGGATTTCCTCCTATGGCGTCGAAAAAGTATGTCCTCCGCCATTTTTTCCGACAATGGGCATCCATCATCATTATCGTTATCATTTAAGATGTGCATACACCAAATTTCATGTGATTTCACCACTTTTTCACCGTTGAATTAGCAATGTAAAAAGTTCTATTGTCGGTAAACCGTTAATTTTGAACCCACTAATTCCACGGTGAAAAGGTTGTAAAATCACATGAAATTTAGTGTACCCATATCTTAAGATAATAACGATGAAGATGATGCATTCTGATCGTCGGAAAACACGATGGAGGATGTGTTTTTTCGACGCCATAGGAGGAAATTCCCTTCTAAGGCATCTTTCCTCCATTATTCTCTCTCTCTCTCTATATATATAAAAGGATCCAGTAAGACGCTTTCTTATGTGAGACAAATGAGACGCACTCTATAACACCCTACACCCGTGTATTTCATCGATCCGGACCGTTGACCATGATCCGTGATCTGCATGTCACACATACTCTACATATCAATTTTCATGAAGTTTCTACATCTCCAGCACGCACGATCATTTTTCAGACTACCGAGAGACGTTCATTTTTCGTTCACTTGATCGCATATACTAGAGGTGTAGGAATCTCATGAAAATTGATACGTAGGGTATGCATGATATGTAGATCACGGTGAACGGTCTAGATCGGTGAAATACACAGGGATAGGATGTTATAGAGTGCATCTCATTTGTCTCACATAAGAAAGCGTCTCACTGGATCAAATATATATATAAGGAAGGAACAAATTAGTTTTAGTTTATTCTTCCCTTAAACATACATGCATGCTTTATGTCCTTTATCTTTTAGTGGGTACGTAGAAAGTAGGAAAAAACAAGTGATTAAATAAGTGTATACTGTTCATGGTGCAGTCCTTTTTGCAAACTGGACGTTGCATGGGTGCAGTCCATACATGAGGCTACCTGTAGCAATGTGTGGGGATCACGGCTAAGGATCCTGATGAATTTAAAATTTGATAACTTTTAACTTTTAGATACAGGCAGTTTATTTATTGTCCATAACGGTAATATACATACCACTTAAACACAAACATAAAAATAAAAGTCAAAACCTAGTTGTAAGTAACTCTCTTACCAAATCTTCACTAACCGTTTAAGCAGTACATCGTGTTCAGAAGATAAACCGTTTCTATATAAAATGGCAAAATAGGAATTTGGCTGTAGAATGCGATTACTATTGGGCTCAAGTTTATAGACTGAATAAATTGCATGAAATCCTCTTATTTTTGTTAGATCGGGTAGAAGAAGATCATCACCCATTTTAAAATTTTGCACTTCACTCTTAGGAGTAGGTACATCGGAAGCAAAAATTACAATGACTAAAAAGTTTGAGTAATTTTGTGTCATTGTTTATTTTTTTGGCTTCAGTCCACCAAACTCTCTAAAAGTTTGGGCAAATCCTGAAGAACTGTCAAAATGTTTCTAAATTACAAAAAACTATGTTAATTAACGGTGACAAGTCATCACCGTCAGCGTCAAGTCATCGACACGTCATTAAGATCACTAAATTTTCTTTTAAATTCCCAAAATACTCTTTTTCTTTCTTCTCCCACCGGCGCCGCAGCCCCTCCTCCTGGGTCTGAGCCCAACCCTACTTCCCTGCCTCCTCCCCGCCTCCTCCGTCCCCTCCTGCATGCCCTCCTCGCCCACCTCACTTGCCCAACCTCGCCGCCTCCTCCCTCCCTTGCCTGACCACCTTCCTCCTCCACCCCCACCCGACCCGACCCGACCCCCTCCTACCCTCAACCCTCTGCTCCTCTCCCCCCTCAACCCACGTTGCCTTCGACCACCTCCATCACCATCAAAAACCAAGATTAAAAGTAATAATTTAATTCACTGTTGTTTATTTGAAAGGGCAAAACGGTCGTTTTTCATGCCTACTTAACACAAGCAGCCATTTACCATTATCTATGGTAGTTTCTTGTAATTCGTAAACGTTTTGGTAGTTTCTTGGGATTGGGCTAAACGTTTTGTTGGTTCAGTGAACTTAAGCCTATTTATCTACAAAAACACAACCCCAACAAATTGGGCTTTGAATTTTAGGCCCAAGAAATTCTTTTGCCTAATACCGTACCATATCTGTCAACGGAAGAAATTCCCAGAAACTCAGTATGCTATTTGTCGGATACAATACTTATAAACTACAACCAAGCTGATAAATAAATTTTCCAAGTTAATAACTTAATATAGACTGTTAGAATACTTGCACCCATCTCTTCAGCTTAAAGATAAATGCCAAATATTAAACAGAATACTAGCGAAGAACTTTAAAGACATCAAACATGATAAACTCGTAGAAGAAAAGAACAAGCTCAAACACAACAGCTTTCAATGATCATGAGAACAAAGTCTCAAAACAATTCCGAAATGGATTCAATACAGCACGATTCCGCAGATGTATTACAGATATACGTGAATGATGCTTCCACAAACAGTTGACGAAACAAACAGAAACGCACATGTATAGCCAGCAAATTTAGGTATATATGCTCTAAAACAATCGTTATCTATAGCTACCATAACTTTCAATGAGCATAAAAGTAACAAGTTTATCAGCCGTAATGACAAAGAATTATGAAAGCTTATATCTACTCTGTACAGTACACTGAGTTTTCATATGTTTCCTTTAATTTAAGGCAATGAGGGGAACTCTTGCATCGCCGGATAAATGTTTTACGTCCCCGTTCGCTTGCTTAGATGCAGACTTTGCTTCCCAAAAAGACTTTAGTAACTCTTCAAAAGCCGGTGTTCTCAACTCCTCGATGGAAGTGGCACTAGGCAAATTGATCGATCTCTTCCTTGGTGTTGAACAAGAGGGCTCATCCACCTAAAAGAGGTAGAAAGACGTGAAGATCATGTAAAGCGAAAGATTTAGTGACTGTTGCTTACAGTTTGGGCACGTGCAATGCATGTTTGTGGGTGGAGAAAATATTAGAATTTTATGTTGCTCTAATTTCATGACATCAAACATTGTTTTGATAATTTTCTGGTAGTGATTGATTATTTTCTTCCAGGAAATGTATTGTTGAGATCATTCTATAAAGATTATTATATTGGAAGGGTTTATACTTCACATGTAAAATGTCCAGGTCTATATTGTTGGAGAATGAAATGGAATGGACGATAAAGTTAGGTTATGGGTTACATCATTAAGATTCTTATGCCAGTTAATGGCGGTGAATCACGATCTTTTTATACTAGTACTTTACATGTAAAATGTCCACATGTCACACTAAGAATCAAATTGGATTTTAATACGAGACCGCTTCCCCTTTGAATTAAAATAGTCTAGATTTACTTACCGCATAATCTTCTTCCAAGTACTTGCCAGCATTTTCCGTTATTCCAACGGTCTTGTGGTAATGGCCGCTCTTCAAATCCCTCAGCTCTTCACGAGAGGGAATGATCATGGAATCGATGTTTGTGCATGCATCGTGATCAAGTTTCAAAGAACCTGGATAAAGAGTACACCCATGAAACAATATAAACCAGAAACCGAAGGCTGGAAAGATAAAACTAAGAATTTAAGCTATTATTTCACATAATAAATAATTAAACTATGTTTAGAAGAGAAATGAAAAACTTACCGTCAATAGAAGAAAGGAGACCCTTGCTTGCGACATCAACATTTTCAAGAACGGTCGAGGCAGCAGAAGACAACTTAGCACACAGTAGCTGATTGGCTTCCATACCACTCCTGCTTGAAGCAAGGAGGGAAAAAATCATATTTATATATATTTACTGTTATAATGCAAACTTGTTTAGGGTTGTAATCCGATAAGATGTTGTCACATAAACCATATCAATGATATCATCAGCCTCATCACTTTATTCAAGAAGCGGCATATAGCAATAAAAGAAAGATCATCTCCAAACCCATGAATTGTGAAATGTCCCTTGCAACACATCAAAACTCCTAAGTTATGATGAGAGTTGAGGGAATATATTTTATATTCTAATACGTCCTCGTAGGTCGAAGGCCCTTTGAGCCGAAACGTAAGCTTTTACACAGCGGTATTTGTAATTCAAATAAAACCGCATTTAATACGTGAACCTGGGTTGCTTTGATACCATGTGAAATGTCCCTTCTACTGCACCAAAACTCCGAAGTTATGATGGAGGTAAGGGAATATATTTTATATTCTAACATGATCAGAACTTTTCCTTTTTCCAGATCAGCCCTTCGGAAATAAAATTGTGTCAAAAAGAAAAATTTTCACTATTAAATGCTATTTTTACTCCAATTGCTGATTTTCGTTGCATGTGCACAGAATATGACAGAAAACTAGTATACATAATATAAACTATCAAATATATTACCACCTCAGGTTTTTACCTAACAATTGAATCTACTGATGCTACATTTTGTTCTCCAAGGCTCAGCAGGGAATCTTGAGCATTTCTCCATTGTTGTGAATCCATTTTTACTTTAGTCATGCTGCATTATTATTTGTAGATCAATATGTAATAAGACTCACATAATCTGTTAGAAATAAATTAAAAGAAAATAGTGACACAAACTATAAAATCATTAACATTTAGCACCAAGTCCATACCAATCTCGAAGACCGTCTTCCAAGCAACGCTTTTCACTTTCTACTCCAGCAGTATCTACGTGATAACGAGTTTCAGTTTCTTTCATGTAAGCTGTCCATTGATCTTTGACTGTAGAGGTGGAATCGTTAGCAGTAGTCATTTCCTGTTGAAGATTACTGGTTCTATCAGCAGCACTTGCTCGGAGACCATCAACTGCTGTTTGAACCTGCACAAGAACAATGTCATGAACAAATTATTCAGTCGATACTATCTTTAATGAATAACCTTGTAGATTCTGAAATGCACCGTAAACTTTAAAAATCATGAGTAAGTTGATATGCTGTGTAGGTCACTTTTATATTGTTTATATGTACCTCATGAGTCAATGCCTTCAGAGCTTACATTATTAATGGTAAAACCGTATGTAATAGATAGTGTATATACTTAACTGCGTTTTACTTGTATATAATATTAAATCATATTGGCGAGCTAATTTCAAAGTGGCATATCTACTTCCCCACTTACAAAGTTGAATTTCTTCTCAACATATTTTGTGTTTCAACTTCCAATAAGCTATACAAAAGAGGGGATGTTTTGCAACCAAGAACTTCTGAGACATTCTCTAGAATTTGACATGATGTAATAGCTCATCAGGCTCCTTCAATAATTCCTTGAAGAGTCACTTTGAACACAGCCCACACTCCACACTTCCAGCAATAGAGGCAATGAAGAACGATATGCTCAGATTTCGTCAATGCAAAATATGCAAGACATTTTCTCTTAAGCATGTCAGCATCTGATATCTATTATAAGGTCAAAAAATCATTTAATTACCCAAGTGTTTGCCGTCTGTTATGGCAGTTTTTATTTTATAAACCATAGTTTAGAAAGTTTTTGGTAGTTATCTGCCAAACGCCTATTGGTTGGTAGTTTATAAACTAACCCTTGGGATTAGATTCAAGGATGTTTCATTATGAGAAAATTTTCTTTACAGTTTACTCTGTAAATATCTAGTATGCGCCATGAGGAAATCGTATAATTCTGAAGTTTGCGTCACCAAGAAATCAAGTTGTTTTATACTAACATTATCAATTCCTTTAAACTTCATATCGATTTCAACTTCTCCGTTGTGTAGTTCATTGATGCTCCCGCTCCTTCACTAGTTTTAGCAAGCTCAATTGCCATAAGAAGATTGATTTATAAGGTTCATGATGTCTGCCATATGTTGTTCCTAAAGCCCTTAGCAAAATTAGTTCCTTGTATCAGTGTCTCTCTTCTGCAGTCTAACTGATTTTTTCAGAGTAAATAGCTGTTGATATGATCTTTTGTAAAATTTTCTGCCTTCAAAACTCTTCGTAGTTCGGTAGTCTAAAGATGGCCCCTCAACATGTATACAGTTAGAACAACCTTCATCCTCTCAGATATTATATATTTAGGTCGAATTGAAGGACTACTTTCTGGAACTTGGACTCCATTCTATCAATTGAAGACAGAAAATCATGTACAATAACTTCCACATTGAAATCCATCCATCAGATTTCATTATTGCATCAGTGTAGCACCATTAAAACCAATGAAGTAATGAGTTCTGCGATACATTGAACTTATGGATTCGGTGCCCCCAACTCTTCCTGAGAGAACGCTAATAAATATGTTTGATTTGTCTTGAAGCTTATACTTCCTTGAGATCTCATAGGTCTCTCAGATCTACCCTTGAAACTGTTTGCCAATATGGTATACAAAAAGCCGACACTCCAATAATTTTTGCAGCAAGATGCCCAAACTTCTTTTCCCACTATGGTGCGTCTCCACAAATGATTATTTTCTGTTAATGTGGGTGTCATCCTTGCTTTTTGAGGCATAGAGTTGCTAGCTCGATTGTTTTACAAAAAAGAAAGAAAGAAAGAAAAAAGGTTTTGTGTTCAGACCCTCTGATCCCTCCCCCTCTCCATTTCATGCATGTCAAATCTTTTAACCCAAAAAAATTGTATCCTAAATCTATAACTAGGTAAGTAAAGTTGATCTACGCTTCCACTGATATCTTTACATCGGAAGCAACTAAAAGATATCAAATAGCCTAAAAGATGCTTCAAGAATAGAATGTAAGTTCTTTCAAGAAGCCAAAGTATATTTCTCCCCAATACAATTTTCTTTTTTGTCATCGATGTTTTTTTAGCACTTTTGATTTCTGGTGGTCAACAAGCTATGTAGCACGGGTTCGGATACGGATTCGTGATACGATACGGATTCGTGGATTCGCAATTTCCTAAAATCCTAGGATACGGGATACGTTTTTATATCTATTTTAAATTAAATAAATAAGAATATATATTAAGATATACATACCAATATATAATAATATACATAAATAATGTATTATGTAAGATATTCAATACACTTTCAAACTTTTGAGAGCCTTGATCTTTTGGAGAAAGAATAGAGGCATCGATTCGAGAGGTTGGTGAGACATTTACAAGTCCGAGCGAATCCAAAAGAATCCGATAGTTTCTGAGAGTTTCGGACTCCGATACGCGATCAGGGACGATTCGTAAGGCATATAGCTTCATAGTCAACAAGAGAAGGGGGATGCATAGGTTTTCGTGTCTGAACAATATAAAGTATGATATGATGAATCAATTTAAGTGTAATTCAAAACTTTTTGCAGTAGTACACAGACACCAACAATATAGCATCAAGGTATCATATGCATTTTTGCATTATAGACAAAAGTGTCCATAGCAGCATTTCCTCTTCTAGTAATGAGCAGTTCATCTCTCTTTCTACCAAGCCAAAACATATTTTCCTAGCATTGAGAAGCGCATTTTTTTTCCCTTACGAGCCATCAATATATGTATTCTGCTGTCTTTTTCTTCCTAGCCAAAATAATATTTTATCTTACAACTCATGAGTTTATGACATGGTAAGTTATTCCATAATACTGTGTCTTTTCATCCACATTGTTTCTCCAGAAGCATGTGCTCCTATAAAAATGCAAGAAATTGTACAACATAAAACATGATACCATTGAAGAAGGGTAAATTTCGGTAAAATGCCCTTACCTACCACTTTTCTAAACTGACCTAGAGTTTTTATTTAAGTACAGTAAGCCCCTTCAAAGTGTTACATTTAAGGGCACTTAAATTTTTTTTGTAGTTAAAAAAATCCTTAAATCCAGTAATTAAAAAAAAACTAGAAGGCAGTTTTATGAAAAACATCGATAATTAAGCTACCCCAGGAAACATTTGAACTGAAATTAACAGCTTTCTTCTAGTTCTACACAAATTCCAGCAGTAATGGAATTAAGTAGTATAAGTACAGGCAAAAGAGTGCATACCAATTTTTTCTTCCTAACGCTTGAACTTGCTAGCATCTCTGCTACCTTCTCTAGGAGCTGCCTCTCCTCAATAGCAGCACACTCCTACCAACAAAACACGAATAAAAAGATGAGTGGCAACACAAGAAACCCGATATCATTATTATCAACCAAATAATTTAGCATAGCAAAATAGAGCTACCTCAAACTTCTTTTCAAGATCACAGAGTTGCTGATCTTGCACAGTTTGTGTTTCTTCCAAAATCTTGCTCAATTTAGATGCATGAACATCTAATGTCTGGAAGAAATTTGTTGTAACCTTTGAAATAGATCGGGTCGTCTCCACGGCTCTGAAGTGTCCCTATTCATGAAACAAAAATCATGTAACCAGTGAAAAGAAAGTTCAAATTTTATTTAAAAAACAATTTTTTGACTAGTACCAACCTCACGTTGTTGCTGTGCAAATGCAGCTAGTTTATCACCTTGGCTGGAGAGACTACTTTGAAGGTCACTAAGCAGATTATCAGCCTCTAAAGCAATTTTCTTGAAACACTGCAATAGCAAAACAATAAAATTATCAAAATTTTGGAGGTTGATTTCAAATAAATATCATATAGGAGGGACAATCTAGTACTTACATCCTCAAGAGCAGAAGAGTGCATCTGTACTTGTGTGTTCAATTTTCCATAGGTCGATAGTGAATTCTCATCTAATTCGCCAGCTAAATTATCCAATGCTCTTATCCCAGAGCCATACATTACTTTCAATTTCTCAACCCGTCCTCGGAGTTCCTCAGTGGCCTATTTATGAAGGAACAAAGAACAAAGAAAGCCTCGGTTATTCACTTATTGTGACAAACAAAATCAGGTTTTCCTTAATCAAAAAAGTACCTTGGTCTTTGTAGAAACAAATGATTGCATGTCTTCTTCCATTTCGTTCAGTTGATTCTCCTGTTGGATAACAGAAGCTGAGACAGTTTTATGCAAGACATCTAGATGCTCAGACAACTGAGATCGGAATTTCTGGACAATCACTCTGTTTCCATCTTCAATTTTATCTTTGCGTTCTGAAAGCCAACAAAAGACCACATAATTACTGGTTATGATCACAAAATGCAGGGCACGGCAACAATAATCAAACACAATAGCTGACCAATTTTAGAAAATAAGCCTGAAACATCCGTTGCTGCACTCTCTAACTCTGTCCGAAGCTCGTGAGCATGCTCAACAAGTGCTTTCTCTGAAAGAGCAAAAGCAAACATATATGTCAACTAATATTTAGGCATGTGAAATCACATGGAAAAGGGAAGATATAAAATAACTTACGAAGGATCCGTAAATCCCAATTTCATTTATTTGTACTTTCAAAATCTTATAAGAGTACTAATGGAACTCTAATAGTTTTCAAGGGCTAAAATGTGGATCAATAGATTAATTGAAGAACGTTATAGAAGGTGCCACATGGAATTCCAAAAGATAAATCCTGAAATGCAAGAACTCAATAGGACCTTGCATTATAATAGTAAGGACATGGGAAACTCAGCAGAAGAGCAATGTAATGCGCCTCTGATTCCATTTAAAATGAGCAATCCTGAGAAATGCATCTCAAAAGTCTGGGTGCATAAACCATGACCCTTGAGATGAGTCAGAAAAGGACACAGCATGAAAGTACATGCACTTTAAGATAATGTGTGCAACAAATAATGAAGAAAAATATGTAAGAAAATTTAGAGCAGTTTGTTCACCTGATTTGAGTAGATTAGATATCAAATATTCTTTTTCTTTTATTGTGTTGTTTGCCTGTCTATATCTTTCTTCTAGTTCAAGCAGTGCATTTTCAGTGTCTTCCAGCTTTTTCTGCAAAACGAAAAATTAAACTAATAAATTTGAATTCTTGCAACAATATTTTGGTGATGAATTGTTGGGAACTAGAGTACCTGGGTGATTTCTAGTTTCTCGCTTAGCTCTGTACTTAATAGTTGTTGAGAATTGTAAAGCTCTTGAAGCTCAACTAATTGCTGTGCATCATATAACATTATAGTTAAACAATATATACCAAATTTATCAAATTAACCGAATGGGTAAAGTAGGAAAAATACCTTATCTTTTGACTCCAAATCTAGCTCCAACCGTTCGATCTTCTCTGTCATGGCCTGAATAATCATAGAAAACAAGTGAGCACTTTGGGAAATCAATATTTATGGCATAACTGTGCTAAGAAATGAAATCAGAAAGTAACCTTTTTTTCTGCTTCTTCATGTAGGTAGCGGTCCCTTGGAATGTATATACCATTCTTCTCTCTTGCAGCATACACCTCTGTGATTAGATGTATTCAGTAAATGATTAGTTCTCTAACAATTCAAAACACACTTTAGAAAAAAGATATATGAAGGAAAATTTCTGAGAATCTTCAATCAAACAGTAGCTTGAAGACAGGACACTTTTCAGCTCCAAGTATAGTCCCCCATATGAACCTCAACTTTGTAATTTTTTTTTTGAGATAAAAGGTGGCTTATTATTCCACCCAAACTTTGTAATTTGTTTACTGAATCGAAGTTGAAATTCTATCAGCTGATGAATAATATGGTTATGAAGAGCCACCAGAATGGCAATTTAAGATATTAAACACAGATAAAGAGAATGGCAATTTAAGATATTAAACATGGATAGGTACCCGGTGTATAAAAGAAAAAAATTGCCATGAGAACTTGGATTCCCTAGTGATTTATAGGTCTGCTGAAGAATTCATTGATCTCAATAAACAATAAACAAATATGACTAATTTTAAACTTATACAAAACTCAAACACAAAGACACACGCACATGAGAAAGTAACCGTGACGGTGACATGATAAGAAAATGCATTAGACCTTGTTTAAGGCGATCAATCTCGGAGTACAAATCCTTGATCACTGCTGATTTCATCATCTTCTGATTGATCTGTATAGCAGCAAAAAAATTGTTGAGTGTTTAGAATTTTAACATTAAAGAAATGCAGAAAGATAGAAATTAAATGAGCAGACGCGTGATAAGATTGCTAACCTCTGGTTTATTCTTGATATTTTTTGCACGGTGTGCATAATCCAAGGTGCTCAGTGTCTCTTCCAAACAGTGAATTGAAGGTGATACAGTGGCAATAATGCAGGTCTTGGTTTTACCTCCCAAGGAGTCTCTCAGTAATCTTGTTAGTTTGCTATCTCTGAGAATTTTATTATAAAAGAAAAAGAAAAGAAACTCAACCCAAATGCGAGATTGCACAGGAAAAAAGGAAACAGATGATTAGACTAATAAAAAAATGATGCAATACCTGTACGGAATGTGACCAGAATGCTCAACGAGAGCATTAATAACCCGACCAAGTGTAAGCAAGCTTTTGTTAATCTCCCCAGCTTCCCTTGCTCTATTCTGCAATTGAAGATAGTTTCACAGTCATCTCAAAAACCAAATTTCCAAAACTCACGAAAGAGTTTGTAATAATGCAATGGGCATTGACTGCAAATTGCATATAACGCCTTTCCTCGTCTAGCACTTATCAAGTGGTTTATTGGCACATAACACTCTTAAGGTCCGTCTCAATATAACTTGGTTGAAAATTTTGAACTGGTTGTTGACTATCTTAAGGGTTGACAAATGACAATCATTCTCGACACAACTTAACAGCGGGGTATTTTAAATGATTGTTGACTAGTTTGGATGTGCAATGTGCCAATAAATTAGTTGAGAAATGAAAATGGCTAGACTAGGTGCAACTGAGTGGTGTAATATGCAATCAACTGTAGATTGAAAGAGAAAGGAATGGACTGATTTACTCACATCTCTAGCACCAGATCGTGAGATATTCTCAGAACCAGCAAGATCCACAAGATTAAGCTTTCCACATTTGATCATTTCTTCTCCCTCGGGAGTACGCTCCTTTATATGAATGGTAATAGAAAAAATTGAGTGTGATCGGCTGCTTTGCTTGTTAAGTAGGGTCTCTGCAGTGCGCCTTTTCGCAGACCCTTTATCCAAAATTTTGTATATTTCGCTCGCGGAGGAAACGATCTCCTCTTCAAGGCCTCTCACAAAAACACCACCCTTGCCGTCTTCCATTAGAGCTATAGGCTTCTTGGATTTATCGTCCACAAACTTTGACTCGTCTGGAGCAAGAAGATCGGAAATCTCCTCATTGTATAGCTCGAGAAATGTGACCTTCATGCTGTACTCAGCAATCTGTGCCTCGAGTATCTCAAAGATTTGTCGAACTGATCTTGGGATAACGCCAGCATCAGTTGGAAATTCTCCGCTCTGCAATATTGATCCAATCTCTCAATTATTTCAACTTAGAAGTGGAGGGATATCAAATTGAAACTGATTTCAAATTACAAAACCAGAACATGCCACATTGCAAGCTCTGGTCATAGAACAATTTTAATAACTTGAAAAGATAAATGAATTTTTGAAACAAAACACATAGGCTGCATACACAGCATGTGCGAAATTACTTAACTTTTATGAAAGAAAAACCAACATCCAAATAAAAAACCTCCAAAATACAGTCCCACAAACAAGAACAACAAAACCTTTAACACTGGATCCTAGAGGTTCCAAAAGTAATTTTTCAGCGACAGGATCTCTCTCGTCTCAGTCTTGGATTGAAAAAGGAGTCGAAACTCTTTTCTGGTTGAAAAATATATCTCTACAATGGAATGTAAAATCTTCTATGAGAAAAAGAAATAAAACTGACTAATTTGTGTTAAGAAACAAAAATTACCTTTGCCTTCCTCCCTCCTCCCTCCATTGTGTAAGTTTTCCCGGTGCCGGTTTGTCCATAGGCGAAAATAGTGCAGTTATATCCTTCAAGAATTTCATTTACAATAGGAGAGATAGCTTGATCAAACAAATCCTTTTGCTTGGAATTCGGTCCAAACACCTACTCATTATGACCAAAACTCATTAATTTTAGACTCGTTATCAAACCAAAGTGTAGATATGTACAACTGAAGATGGAAAACTATAATGAACCTTGTCAAAAGCAAAGGTCCTATCAATTTGCTTGTTTGCAATATTCTGGATAGCTGAAACTTCTCTCCGATGCTCATTGCACGATATGACCACTGGAGTGTGTACTTTCAACTCATCTTCACTCAATGGTCTAAAAAAGGTTGAACATTTATAGCAAACTTTAAATATTGGTAAATAAGAAACGCTAAATACTCAAAATCACTTCTTTCTCCTGCTTGATTGTTTTTACCTGCATCGGAGAATAACTTGAACATTGACCCCCTTGTCTTTATCATGTTTGCTATTTGAATTCCCGTTCCCATCATGGAATCGCAGTTCTCTGCCAAACTTTTCACTAGATTTTGGGGTTTGAGATGGAGAAATGGGGACATTACCTCCTTTCCTTTGAGAACTATCCATTCTTAAACACTCGGAAGAAAAAAGCGCCGCGATATACTCAGAGACACCTGAAACACCCAAAAACAAACAGGGTTATGAAATTATAACACAATTTTTTACACAAGATAACTACAAAAAAAGATAAATTCAACTAGCATTGATCTATTGGAAGGCATTTCAATTTCCAAAGATCCATAATCATCAGAAAACTTATTACCAAGGAGAGCAACAAACTTAGCTCCAATAATAAAAAAGATCAAAGAAACTGCATCATCGTCCCAAAAAAGATCACTTCTTTTTAAACTTTAGGGGTTTGCGAAATGAAATAATAGATTCATGAATCAACAAATAATCACCTCAACCAAGACAAAATTACTAGAAAAATGAGCATCGCTTTCAGTAAACCAATAAGCTCCACCTCAAATCTCACAACAAAAATACAGAAAACCCTAAGGATTTCAAAATCAAAGCTATTTTGCATACAGCTTTCAAGAAACTAGCAGTCATCAACTCAATCCAATAACAAAATTACAAGAAACCTAACAACTCCAGTCCAATTGTGAACAGAAAATCATGAACTGACAAATCCAGTAAAAAAAATTAGGAATCACCTTGAAGAACCCGACGCAGCACCAATCCAATAACAAAAGCCACCAAAACAAACAATCAGCAAACAGCATTCAACAAAACAAGCTACGATCTTTTACCATGGTCCGAAAATGTAATCTAAGAATCAACAATCCAACAATCATCAGATCGCATTCAGCAATAAAAACCCAAGCAATCCCACAATGCGCCACATAATCAAACGAATCCCTTACAAATAGCTCACAATCCATCAAAAATAACCCAAATGCGGAACAATCCGCATCAAGAAACGATCTTTCATTGGGGATTCAAAGCAAATCTCCACGAATCGAGAAACCCAGAAAGGAATCTCGAAATCGTTTGATGATTCGAAAATGTACCTGAAAAAATCGAATGGCGATGAGCTTACGGCCTGAAGAGAGAAAAAAAAAATCACGAAGACTTGCAGTAGAAGAGCTGCAACTGAGAGAGCTTTGGATCCAATCTCGTTTCTTTTTTGCTTTAGATTATTGCTGCTGTAATCGTATTTTTATTTTCTTTTCTTTTTCTTTTTCTTAAGTTTTGTTATTTGAAGTCAGATAATGAGAGGAGATAATAAAAAGGAGGAAAAATAAAGAAAAAATCGCGAAGTTGAAGATAACGGACGTGGTTTTTGAAAATTAACGGTAACGGTGGCGGTGGCTGACCTGACCATCAGGCACCATTTCGATTAGTTTCGGGGCTTTTCTGCATATTTGGAGATGGAAGCTTTGCATATTTTATCTTAGTTAAGTTACTATTTACGTGTGAACAAATTTTCGTTTACAACTTCATTTTGGCAATGGTAGGCTTTAGTATGATTTTTGTCATGAGAACAAAACGTTTTGATAGTAGTGTCTACACTAGAATTTTCGTTTACAACAATCAGGTTATATCTCTTGTAGTGATAAAATACAGCAATTCGAAGCTGCAAAAGCACCTAGAATTTAAGATGTATATAAAACATATTTTTTATCTCGAAATAATAGGCCTTAACCCCTATTTAAACCTTAAATGAATGAACGTTAATAAAAGAATATGCTAAATTCATGTTTTGAGGGGTATATATGTAAAATGATTTGAAAGGGTGGCCCAATGCACATGAGGTGGGCCCAAGAAATGGCGTTTGTTAGGAGTGAAAGGGACATGAAAACATAAAGAGAGAAGATCTAAAGGAGGCTTTAAAAATATAAATTACGCACTATTAGGAGGTCTCAAAGTAATTTTAGATCTTATAATGGCTATTTTAATTACCATGTCAGCTAACTCGAGGCTTTTTTTAGTTAAGTCAAGAGATGCATGTGGATGTGCTCTTGTCAAAATAGAAGCATCTAAATGCCTTTTTTCCAACTAGCAAAAGTTTGGGAGGCATATAATACAAAAGAATAAAAGAAAACCACCCCCAAAAATAATTAGAACGTTTTTTAATAAAACCATTGCATTGCATCACATTTTCTTTATACCTCTTACTACCCACCACGTAAAATTAATACACCGAGTTCGATTCTTATGAAGAATTTTTTTTTAAATGTACAATTTGCATTTTGAATCTTTAAGGGTAAATTGCTTAATAATACCTCAACGATTTCATCACTTTTGCACTTTAATAGCTTATAGTTTTCTTCTCAACGCTTTAATACCCTAATTTATTTCGCCGTTAGCATTTTGCTACCTTCTGCTTTTACAGCCGTGTCTATTTTGTGTCGGCTGATTCATTGAATCCGTCCTAGTCTTCTTTTCTTTTTCTTTTTTAAATGAAAGAGGGGATGAGAGAGGGAAGAGGAGAGAGAGATATAGCTAGAAGCACGTTTTTCCTTTTTTCTTTTTCTCTTTTAAATAACTTAGAATCTAAACTCTCAGTTAGTTCTTCGACTATGTATACTTGTATAGTAATTTGTCATCGACGGTAAAACTAAAAATACATATAATCGAATTTTGATTCAGACCGTCATGCAAGCAAACTCATGTGGATCATGTCAATTTGTGAATAAAAAATTCTTCTCAACTTTATTTCACGCAAGGGTAATTGGATACTTCTAACTCCTTTTTGTCCAAGATCTCAAGAATTATTGAGGCAGGGCATGTGATTTTGGCCAACTCTCCCTCTCTCTCTCCCCCTCTCTCTCACACGATCAAATGGACACCATTGCTTTGGCCTTTTTGCTTAATCTGTTTGTCCTTATTTTCTCCTTCATTAATGGATTATACCCAATATGTGCGCCATTAGTCACGCACACAAGACATCAATAAGTGAATGAATCTATGTCGGAAAAAGACAACATAATGCTATACAAATTCTAGGTGATGATATTCAAGATCTAATGCGTTAACTTTGACCCTACTAGCAATCTTCCTAAATCATTCATATTCTTCTAATCAATTCTTGAAAGATATGTTAAACCAACCAAGTATAAAGGAGAAGGAAAATAAGTTTTAATGTGACACGCAAATGGGGGTTGAAGCTTCGGATCCAAGACCTCTTGCACAATCACAAAAGATTCTAGCACTAGGCTATAGCACCACATCCTATTTATTATCCATGCCACAGGAATACTCTTCATAGACACTACACTGATGGTTCCATATAAGAAATATGTTTCTGATAATACTCATAAGTAGGAATTTCTCAGATTGCAACACGTGGCGGAAGACGTGTCCCGGGGTCTACGGAGGTGGAATAAACAAGATGCATTGGGGACGTTCCTCGGGACTTCGTCTTCGAGGATACTCCGACCTTCTGGAGACCTCCCCGAGTACCTTCCATATTCACCTAGCAAACAGCAAACAGCTCATCTTCGAGCAATGCTACAACCGAATTTTCTCGGCTTCCCTACTCGTCTCCGAGCTATTACAAAGCCCGAGCTTCCTCGGCCTCCCGGCTCATCTCCGAGTTCCTGACAGGCCGAGCATCCTCGGCTTCTCCGATCAACCGAGAGTGCGGAGCCCAAACACTCCGCAACGGATCCGCGTATCTCGCCAAGGCGAGATATCCGCCGCCCCACGTTCCGCGTCCCACGCTGGCGCGTCCCCCTATTAATGAGCGTATCCCGCCATTAATGAGAGGATAACGCAGGGGCGTAACTGACGGCGAGGATCTCGCGTCGGCTCGCTCCACGCGACCACTATATAAACCCCTTTTTCAGACGACTTAGGTAACTCGAACCCATTCCAATAAGCTGCTATGCTGCTCTTATTCCCAGGTACTAACTTGATCGTCGGAGGGTCCTATGGTGGTTTCCCACCCCGGGACTTCCCTTGCAGGTAGCTCGGCCTCAACAACTTCCAACAACCCATTAAGATCCACACGCTCAACAATCCCCAAACTAATCTCAACCGTTCAAAACCGCTTGCTACCAGATCGACGGAGGACAACATCTGAGGGAGATCACGACCTCCATCAGTTGGCGCCGTCTGTGGGAAACTACTCAGAAACTTTTCCACACATAAAGTTGATCTTCCACTCTCGACCCGATGGAGAGCGACAACCGCAACGATCCAGACACGAACCGCCACACCCACAATGGAGGCAGGAGCGACTCATCCCCCTCCTAACGTCATCAACGCCTTATCCGCTCGGATCAAAAGGCTCACATCGATGGTGGATGCACTCATCCGCGTTCAAGTGGCGGGCCCTACCCACCAGACCGCAGTTCCCCCTCCCCGAGATAACGACGTCCACAGAAGGACGGATGGCCATGCTCAGGCCCTCGATCTCACTCACGCTCATCTCAGCGTCACCGAGTGCCGGCGTACCGACTCCGGCTACCATGACCCGCATACAGCGAATGATTCCATGACCCGCTGGATGCCGGACAGCTCCACACCCCGATCTCGGGGAAGATTAGGTCGTTGCCCCAACACCCCGCCGCGCGCGCACACCTCCTATGGAGATGTCGATCAGTTCACCTGCTTCCAAGACGAACAACACCCCCAATCCCGCCGAGGCCGTGCAAACGACGAACGTCGGGACTACTCAAGAAAGATCTCGTCCGAGGATTTGAGAAATTTGATTGAGCGAAAACGAAGCCGCACAATCGCACAAACCCGGAAGGGGGTAGCCACCACTCCGACTATGCAGAATCCTCAGGGTACCACCACCGGCTGGAAGCCCTCGAAAAAAAAATCGAAGGCATACGACGAGATGGCCACATGCCCGGCGAAGGGGCCAGGTATTCTGCCGATTCGCTCACAAAGCCCTTTGCAGAAGAGCTGCTTGCCGAGCACGTCTCGTCCAGGAACAAACCGTCCAAAGTGGCCCTCTTCGACGGGAAGTCCGATCCGAAGGACCACTTAGACACATTTACGGCGGGCATGAGCTTCCAAGATAACTTGGACACGGCTCAATACCGAGCTTTCCGCACTACCCTAATCCGGGCTGGCCGGGACTAGTTCCGAGGGCTCGCGCCGTGCTCCATCTCGACCTTCGACGAGCTGGCTACCCAATTCCTCGGTCATTTTGTCGGAAACCGACGACAGAAAAGGACAGTCGACTACATGTTCACTGTTGTTTCCCCAATCAGAGCAAAGCTCTGTTTCCAAGATTGGAAATGAAGCGACGCTTCTCCCAATCAGAGCAAAGCTCTGTTCAAATTCCAAGACTGGAAATGAAGCGACGCTTCTGCTTTCCCCAATCAGAGCAAAGCTCTGTTTAGAAATTTAAAAGTCAAAAATTGAAGCAACGCTTCAGATCCTGCGCTCTGCGCTGCATGCCACATGTCTAACACAGATGCGCTAGCGCAGTTGCGCTGCTCGCCACGTGTCTGACACTGGTGCGCTAGCGCAGTTGCGCTGCGCTCTGCGCTGCGCGCCACGTGTCGAGCACGAGTGCGCTCGCGCTAGGCGCGCTGCGTGCCACATGTCAAAACAAGAATGCGCTAGCGCTAGCGCAATTGCGCTGCGCACCCCAAATTAGTGCAAAGCTCTGTTTCAAAGATTGGAAAGCGAAGCAACGTTTCATGATTATAGCAAATTAAATTATGCGGCGCATAAACATCTTACAGAGGAATAACAAAGAGTTAAAAACAGGGGAACACTTAACAGATAATAAAATACTAAATTAAAACATCTTTTTATTATTATTGTTTATTATTACATTTAAAAAAGATCACCAAATAAGAGATCAGTGGCACAAGGGTGAACAAAACAATAAACAAAATTTTCTAACTCCCTCGCCGCCTTCTCCAGCACATCAAAATGACGATTTTCACGAGGAGTGGCTCCCCACCGATTGGCGCCGTGTTCATCCGCAAAATCAGACATGATAGCCCGCCGGGCTCTTATTTGGCTCAATAGGTGAACCGAGCAATCTTTCAGAGCCTGAGTAATCAGGCATGCCTCATGAAAGCACTCGAGCTTGTCTTCAGCCGCATCGAGCATCGCCAGGGTCATCTCCGCTGGGTGAGAGGGGATGTCATCAAGAACGGCAAGAAGAATCATCCGGAGCCAAATGGATCCCATAGGAAGAGGGGACCCCTTACGGATCACAAGTTCATACTTCACCGCATCGCACTCGGCATCCGTGAGAGAAGGATCCACCAAGCGCGCAGCAAACCGAGGAACAATGTCCTCAATGGGCACTTCCCACGGCTGTCTACGGGCATGGGGGCGGTTACAAGCCATAGTTGAGAAAGTTATTTGGAGATAAGAAAAGGAAGAAGCTTTGCTTCGAGTTATAAAGACGAAGCACAGAAAATTTTGTGCACAATGGAACTATTTCCAAGATTGGGAAATGAAAGATTCTCGGAAATATAAGTTTGACTTAAAAAGGCAGGTGAAAAGACACCTCTGTTGAAGCAACGCTTCAGATCCAGCGCTCTGCTGAAGCAACGCTTCAGATCCAGCGCGCTGCGCGCCACGTGTCAAGTACGAGTGCGCTAGCGCAGTTGCACTGCGCGCCACGTGTCTAACGTAGATGCGCCAGCGCTGGAATTAAAATTCCCACCGTTAGATCAAAAGATCTAATAATAATGATAAATCATTAATTAACCAGAATTAAATTCTGTTAAGGAAAGATTTCTCAAAATCTTTCCAAACAACAAGATTGTGCTTTAAGCACCGCTGGATCAATGATCCAATGGTAAATAATGAATTACCAAAAACAGAACAAATTCTGCATGGAAAGATTTCTCAATCTTATTAGAAAACAAGAAGATTATCTTCTGTCAAACAGGAGCCTTAGGATCAAAGATCCAACGGTGGGAAATATTCCCAAATCAATCAGAAAAAGATCTCTTAAACTGATTTAACAAATCAATTGGCCCTATATAAAGGACCCTAGACTTCAAATCTAAAGGAGACAGAAACAGAGAGGAAAAAAAGAGAGAGAAAACCCTCTGCAAACTTTGAGAAAAACTCAAAGAGAAAGAAAGGTAAGCCTTTAGAAAAAAGAAGATCATTTCTTTATCTTTAAAGGTAAAGAATTAATTCTTGAACAACAGAGATGAAACCATCTCGTAAAAAGAAGAAACGTCTTCTAAAAAGATCTTAGATCTATAAAAAAAGACGAAGGTCTTTAATAAAAAAGAAAAGATCAAAATGATCTAATCATAAAAAACTAAAAAAAGTATTTTTACTTCACAGATCTTCTGATCTATAAAGACAGAGCCTTTTATAAAAACAAGAACTTTTGTTCTTGGATCTTGAGGCAGGGCCTCCTTTGAAGAACATAAATTTGTTCTTTGATCTTCAAATTGATCAAAATGCGCTTTGCGCTATTAGACAGTGCTTTGCACTCATGAACTGCGCCCTGGCGCTCTTTAGATCGGCGCTCAGCGCCAAAACATGCCACGTATTAACCATAGACACGATCTGCGCTTTGCGCTCCTGAAAACAGCGCACTGCGCTCTTGGGTTGGTGCTCAGCGCTAAGCGCGCCACGTGTCACTCACTGGCGCACACATAAACTAGCACAGCGCGCTCATAAATTAAAAGCGCAGTGCGCTAACAAACTAGCGCTTAGCGCTAAGCGACACATGTCCTCCTCGTGTGCGCCAACCGACAGAAGCACAACGCGCTCTTTAATTGGCGCAAAGCGCCTGATGCGCCACGTGGCGCACTGTCAGGACACCACTTTGTTCCTGATAAGTGCTATGCATTATTAAAAGGGCAGAGCCCAAACAAAGGCCTAACAGGCAGATCAAAAATAAAATGTTAAACATTTTTAACTGGACTTAGCCCAATTCTGGCCATAAGTCCTCAATTTAAATTGAACTGAGCTCATCTGCTCTTCCAATCAATTTACACCCGGTTCGAAGGTACATCTCTTTACTCCTCTGATATCTGTCGTTGTAATCCCTCAACGTCGTCAGAGAGGTAACGGGTCCCAACAACCACACATTGCGACGGACGGTGGGGTCCTTAAACTCATGGACTATGATGTCCTTAACCTCGACCGTGATGTCTTAAAACTAACAACGGACTGTGGAGTCCTTAAACTCATGGACTATGAGGTCCTTAACCTCGACCATGATGTCTTAAAACTAACATCGGACCGTGGAGTCTTTAAATCCACGGACTATGATGTCCTTAACCTTGACCGTGATGTCTTAAAACTAATATCGGACTGTGAGGTCCTTAAACGCACGGACTATGATGCCCTTAACCTCGACCGCGATGTCTTAAAACTAACACCGGACTGTGAGGTCCTTAAACGCACGGATTATGATGTCCTTAACCTCGACCGCGATGTCTTAAAACTAACATTGGACCGTAATGTCCTTAAACTAATTATCGACCGCAATGTCATTAAACTAAACAACAGAGCCCAATTGCTCTTTTGTTGGATCTAAACGATCCCATTAAGTTGATCTTAGTCTAGAATTAGACTAACGTGTTCTTAACAAACGTTTAAATTGATCTTAGCCTCAAACAAGGCTAACGTATCCTTAAACATAACCCCCCAAAACCCAAATCTAAGAAAGATATGGATTTGGACTAGTCCACGCCCTACGGGCGACAACATAACTTAGTCTCCGTATACAATCCATGGGCAACCAAACACAAAACAAACACCCACGACACGAAGTGACCATATGGAGAAGGAGAAAGTTGTTACCGCGATGCGGTAGCGTAATTAACTGCAGGGGCTTGCACCTGTAGGGAAGAGCGTCCCCACAATCAAAAACCCTTCAAGCGAGGGGGAATCTGACGAAGTCTGCTATATCGGCCGCATCCGTTTAAACCTTCGATACATGGTGCCATAAATCAACTTGGCATCTTCGGAAAGGTGGACGGATAGCACCAATTAGCATCTACCCCCAGATTCAGGCAAGACGTCCAGTCTTCCCGGCTTCCGGCGGTGAACAGATTCCGGCACGCCCAGTGGGACCTTTTCTTCTTTCTGCTCCACTTCATGCGTCGTGTTCGCGAACCAATCGCGGTTTGCTAATGGTTGCCCTTGGGTTTCGAGGTACTAAGATTTGGCATTTTGGTCGGTGCAGAAAGCGAAGGATCAATGTCTTCCACTTGTGCAAAGTGTTCCAACTGCAGTTGCAACTCCCGCTCCGTCTCATCTGGAGGCATAGCTTATGGGCCCCAGCAGCTTCCTTGTTCACAATGCCGGTGGAGCAGGTCACTCAAGCCACCACAGGATTGTTTTTCGGAACCATGCTCCCGCCAACGAGCTTCACCGCTCCTGTGCTGACACCAGAAGCTCCCAAGAAGTCGGCCTTCGATCGGCTTACAGCTACTGCGGCCCCTCTCAACGGGTCGTCCAGCACCGGCGCCTCGATCTTCTCCATATTGGGCCAAAATTCCTGTGGGCCCACAATGAAGCCTGCAATCCCATAGAAGGTTATTCAGGAAAGAGTAACCAACTCTGCTCCTGAAGTCGTCAAGACGGCTTCTCTTGCCAAGGGGTTGGTCTTTACAAGACTGACTGTCCCAACTCCCACTCCCGCTCCTGCTACTCGAAGGACATCAGTTTTCAACAGGCTGACGCCAGCAACAACCCCTCACCTGAACAAGGGGCAAGACAAAGCCATCCCCGTCACCGAGCCAACTCCATCAGCTCGACACGCTCGACGTCGCCACTGGCGCCGAGTAAGGAAGGCCGGGGGAAACTCCCTCTCTGGGCTAACTCCACCAGCCCCAACAGCGGAAATTAATGCTGCTGTTCCGACCGGGAATAGCTTCGAGCTGCTGAATAAGGTGCGCAGGAATTCTCCTACCGCCGTACTGAAAAGATCTCCTCCTCCGGTGGAGAATGTTGCGGAAGCAAAACCAGAACAGTCCCCTCAGCGGCTGTCCTCCAAGATCTACAAAGCCTGGCGGCAGGTTCGGAACTCAGTAGTTGATCAAGATTACCCTCGCCGGCAGAAAAGGGTGAAGGTTCAACAAGAAGAAAGCCATCCTGCCAAGCCACAAAAAGCTATCTGGGAGCCCACTGCGACGGCCCCCTCGACTTTGACCGCTCATAAGAAGAGAAGACCGGAGAAGATCCCCATGCCTGCGACAAATGTCAAAGGCACTGAGCCCAAACGCCCTAAGTCTGGGGGCATGGTGATGCATACCGTCTACATGGCATCCGGGAAAGAGGATAGCCGCGCTTCTACGGGCCACCGACCACTCACCTGATCCATCACGAGAGCTCAGGAACCGCAATAGAAGAAGCTCCAGGAGATACTGACTGCAATGACCGCACTCACGGGGCCAAAAGAAAGCCCGGAGGCATCATCAGAACAGCGTCACGAACAAGAAACTGATGCTGACTTCCTTCGCAGATTCCTCAAAAAGAAGGGCAAAGAAGCCGCAAAGCAAGCGGCTAACATAAAGCGAATGACACTTCTATTCCAAGATATGGTAGGCATGATGATCCAGCCAGATCCCCCAGCCGAAGATCCTCCAGTAATAATTGAAGATGACAGAGGAGAAATATCGAATCCTCTGCCGGCTCTGTCAACAGCCAAAGAGGAAACAATCTCTAAAGCTGCCCTGGATGACTATATTGCTCAGCAAATAAGAGTTCACCAGGAAAATGAGGCGGCTGGTCAAGTCGTGAAAACTGGGCGACCATACCCAGGCTGGTATGATCAGATAAAGTACCCGCCGGGCTACACAATCCCCAAATTCCACGTGTACAAGGGGACGGGAAATCCCCACCAGCACGTCGCCCAGTTAAGAGCTCTGTGTGGCAACACCGGTGGTGATGACAAGCTTCTGCTCTGCCAATTCGTCGGCAGTTTATCGGAGACGGCGTTTGAGTGGTACTCCGAACTTCCAAATGACTCCGTCAAGACTTTCGCAGAAATGGAGTTGTTGTTCATCCAGCGATTTGCAAGTGCTAGTGAACGCACCCCGATAACGGCATTGATCAATGCCAGGGTGAAACCGGGCGAGACGTGGGTTCAGTACGCAATCCGATGGTGGAATCTGTGGTCAAAGTGTGAACAGCGCATCGAAGAGGCACCAGCAGTGGGCATGTTCATGGGAACCCTAGACCCTCATGCAACCATTTCACAGTTCATGATGTTCTTCAAACCGACCACATTCCAGGCTTTAATCGACAAGCTGGCCCAGATGGATCAGATGGGTCACAGACCGTCTCCTCCGAAACCGGAACCGCGGAACGAAAAGGGTAAAGGGAAGGCGACCTTCGTTGCGAACACCCAACAACAGCCCAATGCTCCAAGACTAACGGATCAGTTGGAAGAGAGACGGCGCTATTACAATGAGAAAATCAAGGCAACCATCGCAACCATCGCAACAGGCTTATCAATTCCCGCAGGATAAAACGAAGAGGTTGTTCAAGCTGGCGGTGCGCAACAGGCTTATCAATTTGCCGAATCCAAGGCAACCATCGCAACCCGGCGAAGTGAATAATCCCAATTATTGCCCTTACCACCAAACGGTAAGCCATCCGATCGAGGATTACTTCGTCTTTAAGGGGTGGATCGAAGATCAGTACCTACAAGGCAAGTTCGCGCTGTCCGAAAAGTGGAAAGCGAGCCCACCACAACCGCACACTCCTAAGAAGATGGACACACCGGAGGCAACGTGCTCTTTTGTTGAAAATGCTCCGTGGAAGGTTGTGCTTTCAGCCAAAACCAAAAGAATGCTGAACGATCTCCAGACATGCCCGGCGATCAGGTGGAAGAATCCGTTGGAACCTGAGATCATCGAAGGGATGCTGAAGCCGCGCCTAACTCCAAAGATTAGTGGTGATAGCCAAAGCGTTCATGCTCAGCTGTCGAAATCTTCGAAAAAGAAGAAGAAATCTAAAAAGCCCGTGAAGCCTGGCGACAAGCGCACAGATCTACAGAAACAGATTGACGTGCTGGAAGAGTACAACCAGAAGGCGCGAACCCCAATCATGCTTCAAGAGTTCCTCGGCCACGTCCTTGAGGACGAAGAGGATGGAGAAGACTCGTCAGATGGATCTGAGGATTACGTAGCAAGTTGTCATGTGATCTCTCACTCGTCTACAGACGATGAAGAAGCTCCTTGCACAGAGAGACCGAGGGCAGGTCCCGAGCCAGAACTTCTGTGGCCGTCAGACGAAATGATCGACACCTTCCTGAATGAAATTCATCTGAAAAGTAAAGCCGATCGGGAGCGTGAGATGGCCATATTTGAAAGAGCTAAACGTCGGCGACTAGACGAAAGAGTCGAGACACTCCCGCCGAATCAAGGAACATCCGTCACGGATAAAAACAAGTTTAAGACGAGGAAAAGGTTCGCTAAAGCCATATCAATGGGAATGAAGCTACCACCCTCCGAAAGAAACACTCCCGGTGAAGCAGAAACACATCCTAACTACTGCTTATATCATCGAAAGATTTCTCACCCTACCGAAGAGTGCGACGCTTTTAAGAGATGATGGCAGGGATATGTCGCTCACCGACAACATTTTAAGCGGATGAAACGCAAAACTCGTCGGGAGCAAAGAAATGCGACCGAGGAGCATAAAAGAAATACCGATAACTGTCGCACGATCAACACCGGGGGATCGCAGGTTCTCACTTTTGGGAGCGACTCTGACGAGGAAATGGCTCTTGGCCCTCTCTTTAAAGAATCCACCTTGGGGAAAGAAGAAGAACTGAAGGCCTGTGAAAACATTCAGCTGCGCAACCGTACGCTTCCAGAAAAGAATCTCGAACCCACGAATAGAAAAGATAAGGGAAAAGAAAAGGTCTCTGAGGATATCACCCTAGATGACCAAGTCATGAAAGAGCTGACTGCCAAGGACCCGCCAAAGAAGAACAAGGTGGACTACAACGTTCTGGCACACTTGAGAAAGTTACCTTCGTAGCTCAGCGTTCTCGACGCCCTTTTACTGTCCAAAGAAGCGAGAGATTCATTGATCAAGGCGCTACAAGAACCAGAGCAATTCCGAGCTTTTCTCGCCGAAGAAAAGAGGAAGGACGAGCTGGAGGAAGTACACACAGCCGATATCACCTTCGGTGACGAAGACCTCCTCCTTGGGACGTGCGAGCACAACCGTCCCCTCTATGTCTCAGGGTACTGCCACGATATAAAGATAGGCAAAATCCTGGTCGATAATGGGTCTTCCGTCAATCTCCTCAACGTGCGAGTGTTGAAGGAAATCTGCATGAGCGTCCGGCATCTCGCTCGTGATAAAATCACCATCTCTGGTTTTGACTCCCAGTCATCGCGGACTCTCGGGTCTGTTATATTGACATTGCGCTTCGGACTGCTTGTCACAGACATTAAATTTCATGTCATTGACGCCAAGACATGCTATAACGCTTTGCTTAGCCGGCCTTGGTTACACGAGTACAACACCATCCCTTCTACACAACATCAGTGTATGAAATACTTTAAGGATGGTCTCGAATATACCGTAACGGGAGAGCTGAACCCATTCTCCGTGAACGAAGTCCGCAAGTACGAAGATGCAAAATACTTCTTGCCAGATTTCGAGGACACGGAAAGATGTCACAAACCGGAGAACAAAGCTATCACCACCATCCCGGTCTTCGGGAGTGATACTGAAGAAGAGGAAGAGATAGTTTATTCAGGTCCACCCCAGTACAACAAGCCGAGACCGTCTGCTCCTATGTTGATCTTTGGCAGCGACTCGGAAGATGAGGTCCATGCTATATTCTCCGCTCGGCCTTCAATACAAACATTCGCTGATGAAGAGCAAAGTTTGCAAGTTGCCATGGTTCCGCCCAAACATCATAAAGAGCTAGACACGCTTGATACCTACAGTATAGAAGAGCTGCAGACATTCTATGTCCCTCCCAGGAGAGAAGGCGAAAAGGCAATCATATTCTACCGCTCCGGGAAAACCAAAGTGGAGAATGAAGTCTGGCATGGCGCGGATTCTACACTTGACAGGCTCCAGCCCATCCGTCTGCTTTTATATTACACAGAAGGCTTGAAAAGGCTATTGAAACGCCAAGGGATACCCTTCAAACAGACCGCTCGAAAAGATAAGTTCTATGACAGGATCTGGAACGTTCCCGGAACTCAGCGCAAGTTGCCCAACAAGAGAATAGAAGCGATCGGGCTTGGATATGTTCGGTCCAAGAAACGGGAGCTACTCCGCGACTGCTACGTCGTAGATGACTTTGATGAAGAAGGAGATGCTCAATGGGAGAATGCTAACCCTGAACCAGAAAGAGCCCCCGACGTGAAAGTGCCCAGTCCGTCGTTCGAAGAACAAATGGACAAACTTATAAGGGAAGCAGGTCAGAAAGTTCGAAACGACCATATTCGCGAAATGGCCATCTACGAGAAAGCCAGGACGCAACGCCTTCTTCAACAGGCTGCGAAAGATGAAAATGCCCCACTCTATCAACCTGTTGTGCAAAAGGCCCGACGCAGAGGCAGAAACAAGTCAAAGAGCGGAAAAGGCGTTCGACAGCGACAAAGCGAGACCAAGAAGTCACGCGATCGGGAATCGAGCGGTCCGGATTTGTCCCTTATGAGGAAAATGAGTCGAGCATCCCAAAGACAAGACAAAGAAGATACTTGATCTTGCTGTAAGACATCAAATGCTTACACTCCCGGAGTCCAAGCACCCCGAGCAAGCCAACGAGGTCTCTCACCCAGACTATTGCTCGTATCACCAAGCAATAGGACATCCTCTCGAAGACCGCTTCACCTTCAAGAACTGGGTCGAAGACCAATATCAGCTCGGTAAGTTCGCTCTATCCAGCAGTTGGAGGATAACTCCGCCGCAGAGGCACGAACCAAAAGCTGCGCATACAGCAAGAATAAAACCAGATCAACCTCGGTCGTGGAAGCGGGCTCGTACTTGTCATATGATAACACTATCAAACGAAGAGCCTGAGAAAATGGATGACCTCCCCTGGTGCTTCAAAAACAATGATGACGAGGTGATCTCAGAGTTTCCACCAGCACCAAAAGAGCTGGAAGACAGAATACACAACACTGCAGATAACCTCAAAAAGATTGATTTAGGGACGGCAAGTGACCCGCGACCGACATTCATCAGCGAGCTGCTGTCTGAAGAAAGGGTGGCTGCACTAAAAGACGTGCTTATGCAGCATAGAGATTGCTTTGCATGGAACTATTCCGAAATGCTATGATTAGATCCAGAGATCGCTGTGCACAAATTGGCAGTATCCCCGGACGTTAAGCCAATCAAACAAGCACCAAGGAGAATGCGGCTTGAGCTTGAGATGAGTATTAACGCCGAGGTCAAGAAGCTAATCGACTCCGGCTTCATCCAAGAAGTTCAGTATCATGACTGGATCGCCAACATCGTCCCAGTGATGAAGAAGAATGGAACGGTGCGCATATGTGTAGACTTTCGGGATCTCAATAAAGCCTGCCCGAAAGACGATTTCCCAGTACCGGTCACTGAGCTGATGATAGATAACACGTCCACTTACGAAGTCTTCTCCTTCATGGACGGATCGTCAGGATATAACCAGATAAAGATGCATCCCGAGGATCAGAGGCACACCGCTTTCCGGACCCCTTTGGGTATATTCTGCTATAAGGTAATGCCTTTCAGTCTAAAGAACGCCGGTGCCACCTATCAGAGGGCCATGACGAGGATCTTCGATGACCCCATACATGAAATCGTCGAATGCTATATCGACGACCTTGTGGTGAAAAGCAAATCATATAAGGAACATCTTGAGCATCTGAAGACGTATTTCAACGCCTTCGGCAATACAACTTGAAGATGAACCCTCTCAAATGCGCATTCGGAGTTTCCTAGGGCAAATTCCTAGGATTCATTGTCCGACACCGAGGCATCGAGATAGATCCGTCAAAGATTAAAGCAATAATGGAAATGCCTCCGCCAAGGACTCTTAAACAATTGCGATCTCTCGAGGGAAAGCTCGCGTATATCCGGCGGTTTATAGCCAATCTCTCTGGCAAGTGTCGTCCTTATAGTCACCTGATGAAGAAGGGAACCCCGTTCGTCTGGGATTACAAATGCCAAGGCGCGCTGGATGAAATCAAGCAGTATCTGCAGAACCCGCCAGTGCTGGCCGCTCCGGTCAAGGGAAAGCCCCTTATTCTTTACACAACAGCCCTTGAAGGTTCCTTAGACGCATTATGGGCCCAAGAGAACGATCAAGGGAAAGAGAGAGCCCTCTACTATTTGAGTCGAGTTCTGCTGGGGGCAGAAAGCAATTATTCTCCTATCGAAAAACACTGCCTGGCATTGATCTTCGCGATAACAAAGCTCAGGCACTATGCATTGGCGCATGAAGTCCGTCTCATATCGAATGTGGATCCTCTCAAATACTTGATGTCGAAGGCCATATTGACGGGGCGGCTCGCTAAATGGGCCCTGCTCTTGATGGAGTTCTCAATAACCTATCAGCCTCTTAAGGCAGTGAAAGGCCAAGCTATCGCCGACTTCCTCGCTGAGCATCCGATACCTGCCGATTCTCCTTTGAATTGCGAACTGCCAGACGAACACGCGTTTGACACGATCGACGAGGGTTATACCCGGTGGGAACTTTATTTTGATGGAGCATCTTCGATGAAGAAGCGCAAACAGAACACTCCCATAGTCAAATCAGGGGTAGGCCTTATCTTCGTGACCCCACAAGGAGGGATAACGCACTTTGCTTTCTCCTTAGCAGAGCCGAGGACAAACAATGAAGCCGAGTATGAAGTTTTGATAGCAGGCCTCGAGATCGCCATCGACATGGGAATTGAAAACCTCCTCACATACGGAGACTCCCAACTAGTCGTTAGTCAAGTAAACGGCGACTACCAGACGTGCAAACCAGAGTTGGTAAAGTACGGCGAGAGGGTACAGCAACTGCTGACCCAAATACCTTCCTACACCTTGAAAAGTATACCGCGTGCGGAAAATAGCAAGGCGGACACGTTAGCCAAGCTCGCTAAGGAATTGGCCGATGAGAACCTCGATGACGTGAGGATTGTTGTGCAAAGCCGTCGTATCCTCGCACCGGCAGAAGTATCTTCGGAGCCATCCAAGAAAAAGGGAGCGACCGAGCAAATGACTCTGCAAATAAAGGACCAGGAAAAGGCTGAGGATTGGAGAGAAGTCTTTATAGACTTCTTCAAATCCCGTCGAACGCCTGAAGATGTGTCCTCAAAACATCAGCTCATGAAGCAAGCCCTATCTTTTGCCTTCGTCAATGATACTCTGTATAAGAGGTCATTTGATTCTCTGTGGTTGAGATGCCTGGGACCTGAAGAGGCAAAAAGAGTCGTCCAAGAAGTTCATGACGGACTCTGCGGTTCTCACCAAGCCGAGCTAAAGATGAAGATCAAGCGGATGGGTTATTATTGGCCCACAATGATCCAGGACTACCTCGAGTATGCGAAGCAATGCCACTCATGCCAGATCCACGGAGACTTTATCCATCGGCACCCAAATCCATCACACCCGACAGTGGCTAGCTGGCCGTTCGAAATGTGGGGGACTGACATAATTCGCCTCATCGAACCAGCATCGTCCAGAGGACATCGATTCATTTTGGCGACGACTGATTACTTCTCCAAATGGGCAGAAGCAGTACCGCTGAGGGAAGTGAAGACGGAGAATATCCTCCATTTCTTTAAGACGCACGTCATCTATCGGTTTGGAACTCCGAGACGGATCATCTCCGATAACGGGCCAGCCTACAGAAGACACAAGATCAGCCGCTTCGCACAACAGCATAACATAGACCGGAGGTACTCCCCAGTCTATAATCCCCGAGCTAACGGTCTAGCTGAAGCTTTCAACAAGACCTTAACGAAGATCGTAAAAAAGACGGTGTCCCGAAATAAGAAGGACTGGCACGAGAGACTGCATGAAGCTCTCTGGGCATATCGAACTACGTTCAAGACGGCTACGAACACAACGCCGTACGCATTGGTATTCGGTACAGAAGCGGTACTCCCACTCGAGATAGAGTTACCCTCTCTACGAGTGGCAGTTCATTACGAGCTAACGGACGAAGAGAATGCTCACCTTCGGCTTGAGCAGCTCGATGCCCTTAATGAAACCCGGCTCCTGGTGCAGCAAAATCTGGAAGCTTATAAAGCGAAGATGACGCGCTCATATGAAAGATTGACTAGGCCGAGGACATTCCGCCAAGGCGAACTCGTGCTAGTGGTCAAAAGACCCATGATCCCCAATCGCGCCAAGCGGGAAAAATTCGAGCCGAACTATGAAGGCCCGTACATCATAGACAAGGTCTACCAGGGTGGAGCCTATCTACTCATGGACATGCATGGCGAAAGGCCTTTCAGGCCAATAAATGGGCGCTTCCTGAAGAAATACTACGCCTAACGAGTCACGGCCTAGGTCAATGATAGATGACGATGACTATGTCTGCTCTCTATCTTCCTAAGCCCAAACTCTATAAGTAGTAATCAGATTACTTTACAACGGACCGAAACGTTCTTAAACTAACAACGGACCGAAACGTCCTTAAACTAACAACGGACCGAAACGTCCTTAAACTAACAATGAACCACTATGTCCTAAAACTAGCTGTTGACCGAGACATCGATCAACTATGGTGGATTGCAGTATCTCAAAGCTGATAAAAAAATATAAAAATAAAACGGTATGTCCATAAGCAAAATGGGCACGGATGAAAACCCGAAAGGGCTCCTTGAGCAAAAACAGCAGGGCTACCGGCGAGTTTTGTGAAAACCCGAAAGGGCGCAACCTCGTTAGAAAAAAAAATATATAAAAAAATAATAATAAAAAAAGGGTATGTCCATAAGCAAAAGGGCACGGATGAAAACCCGAAAGGGCTCCGTGAGTAAAAACAGCAGGGCTACCGACGAGTGTTTGTGAAAACCCGAAAGGGTGCAACCTCGTTAAAAGACACTTGCAGCGTCCCCTCGACCTTGTGAGGAGAAACCACCCGCGTGAGATCTTTACGACTCACAAGGGAGCAACACACTTAGGGATCCCCACAATTCCTAAGGAGAAATTACACTTGCGAGATCCTCACGACTCGTAAGGAGAATCCTCTTATGAGACCCTCTCGGCTCATAAGATTCAAAAGTCTTAAGTTACAGGGACCTGAACCTGTTCTTAAGCAGCCCCCACGACCTCCAATACTGCCCTACAAGCGGCTCAATACTGACCTTTGTACACAATCCACGGGCGCGAATAGACATCTCCCTAACTAAGTCCCATCCGTAACTAGGGATATGTTCGCACGATGAGCAACCCTTGTGAGTCCTCTCGACTTATAAAGGGAAAACTCTCTTGTAAGATCCTTACGACTTATAAGAGAACATACACTTAGGAATCCTCACGATTCCTAAGGAGAAAACACACCTACGAGATCCTCACGACTCGCAGGGAGAAATACCTTTGTGAGACCCTTACGGCTCATGAAGTCAAAAGCCTTAGTCGACAGGATCCTAACCCTGTTCGCCAAGCCACCTTTGTTCGATATCGACAGAGGCAAATGATGATTCGCTCCTGAAAATATTCCAGTTGTAGCTAATCTGATGCCGAAATCGGTGTCTAATCTCAAGCTTGCAGCGAAAAGCTAGCAAGCCACACATGCATACGAAATAGCCGAAATGATGGGGCAACTTGCAACAGAAGCAGCAAGTATAAAAATGTATGCATGAAAAATAGCCGAAATGATTGGGCAACTCGCAATAAAAAGCAGCGAGTAAAAATAAAACAAATAGCCGAAATGATTGGGCACCGCGAAAAATAGCCGAAATGATGGGGCAATCGTGACCTTCGCGATATAAAAGCTGAAATGATAGAGCATCGCGGAAAGAAATAAAAAAAAGAAATAAAAAAATATGAATGAATGAAATTTATGCCCTACAGGAGATATCATGTCAATTCCTGTATACAATCCAGGGGCGCAAACGGAGAAGGAGTCCCACTCCTCCTCCCCAGGTTTCATCAGAAGAAGAAGCCAAATCTCGACGGTTCACAGATAGCCTAGAGATCATCTCAACATTCGTCTCATTGAAACACACACAACATCAAGCAAAGCGGAACAATGGCAACTCCCAGTTCCATGACTCGGCGGTGTACAGATGACCGAGAGTCAAATTCCGACTCCGTGAAATGCGGATAAAGTCAACCCTTCCTGGCTACGTGGAACGCGGATTATGTCACTTCTGACCCCGAGGAAAACATCCAGAGCGGGTCCTGGTCCTCGCCAAACATGGCAGTGAACCCGTGTGAAGCATCCAGAGCGGAGCCTGGTCATCGCCGAACATGGCAGTGAACCCGTGGGAAGCATCCAGAGCAAAAATTCCTGGCTACGTGGAACGCGGATTATGTCACTTCTGACCCCGTGGAAAACGTCCAGAGCGGATCCTAGTCCTCGCAGATCATGGCAGTGAACCCATGTGAAGCATCCAGAGTGGAGCCTGGTCCTCGCAGAACACTGCAGTGAACCCGTAGGAAGCATCCAGAGCAAAATTCCTGGCTACGTGGAACGCGGATTATGTCACTTCTGACCCCGTGGAAAACGTCCAGAGCGGATCCTGGTCCTCACAGAGCACGGCAGTGAACCCGTGTGAAGCATCCAGAGCGGAGCCTGGTCCTCGCCGAACACGGTAGTGAACCCGTGGGAAGCATCCAGAGCAAAATTCCTGGCTACGTGGAACACGGATTATGTCACTTCTGACCCCGTGGAAAACGTCCAGAGCGGATCCTGGTCCTCGCAGATCACGGCAGTGAACCCGTGTGAAGCATCCAGAGCGGAGCCTGGTCCTCGCAGAACACGGCAGTGAACCCATGGGAAGCATCCAGAGAAAAATTCCTGGCTACGTGGAACGCGGATTATGTCACTTCTGACCCCGTGGAAAACGTCCAGAGCGGATCCTGGTCCTCGCAGAGCACGGCAGTGAACCCGTGTGAAGCATCCAGAGCGGAGCCTGGTCCTCGCCGAACACGGCAGTGAACCCGTGGGAAGCATCCAGAGCAAAATTCCTGGCTACGTGGAACACGGATTATGCCACTTATGACCCTGTGGAAAACATCCAGAGCGGATCCTGGTCCTCGCAGAGCACGGCAGTGAACCCGTGTGAAGCATCCAGAGCGGAGCCTAGTCCTTGCCGAACACGGCAGTGAACCCGTAGGAAGCATCCAGAGCAAACAACGGACTGTGGAGTCCTTAAATCCACGGACTATGATGTCCTTAACCTCGACCGTGATATCTTAAAACTAACATCGGACTGTGAGGTCCTTAAACTCTCGGATTATGATGTCCTTAACCACGACCGTGATGTCTTAAAACTAACAATAGATCGTAATGTCCTTAAACTAATTTTACCTTGGTTCAAGGGTACATCTCTTCACTCCTTTGATATTTGTCGTTGTAATTCCTCAACGTCTTCAAAGAGGTGACGGGTCCCGACAACCACACATTTCACGGACTGTGGGGTCCTTAAATCCACGGACTATGATGTCCTTAACCTCGACCGTGATGTCTTAAAACTAACATCGGACTGTGAGGTCCTTAAACTCATGGACTATGATGTCCTTAACCTTGACCGCGATGTCTTAAAACTAATATCGGACTGTGAGGTCCTTAAATTCATGGACTATGATGTCCTTAACCTCCACCGTAATGTCTTAAAACTAACATCGGACTGTGGAGTCCTTAAATCCACGGACTATGATGTCCTTAACCTTGACCGTGATGTCTTAAAACTAACATTGGACTGTGGAGTCCTTAAATCCACGGACTATGATGTCCTTAATCTCGACCGTGATGTCTTAAAACTAACATTGGACTATGAGGCCCTTAAACTCATGGACTATGATGTCCTTAACCTCGACCGTGATGTCTTAAAAACTAACGACGGACTGTTCGAGTCCTTAAATCCATGGACTATGATGTCCTTAACCTCGACCGTGATATCTTAAAACTAACGACGGACTGTGGAGTCCTTAAAATCCACGGACTATGATGTCCTTAACCTCGACCGCGATGTATTTAAACTACGGTATCCTGGAAAATGCCCAGAGCGGAGCCTGGTCCTCGCCAAACACGACAGTGAACCCGTGGGAAGCATCCAAAGCAACCCTTAACTCCGTGAAATGCGGATAAGGACAACTTCACTCATCACTTGCGGGTCCTCACGACTCGTAAGGAAGTAAATTCTCTTGTGAGATCCTAACGACTTTCAAGAGAAAATGCCCTTGGGAATCCTCACGATTTTTAAGGAAAAATTACACATACGGGATCCTCTCGACCGGTAGGGAGAAAATTCTTTATGTGACCCTCACGGCTCATAAAATTGAAAAGTCTTAGGTGACAGATTCTAACTCCGTCTTCTAAGCCACCACCGCCCTACAAAGAATCCAAGATTGACAGCTATATGCTACCTACAGATCACACTTGCTAAAATCACATGGCAACAACACGGCAAAGAGAAGAAAGCGACAAGGAGAACAGCTGATCTGCATTTAATTAAGCGTTTGAGGCACACCCATTCATGCATATGCAAAAGATTCAGAACATGAAATAAAATACGCTAAAATGATAAATTTGCCATTCATATTGCAAAAAGGTTCTTACAATTATAAAAACAATAAACAAAGACATTATCAAAGTAATTACAATGGCAAAACCTCAGATCCAGGGAATGGATTGAGGAACTCAAAAGTGACCTTGTCCAGAATTTTCCAGGCCTGGCGAACCATCCTAGTGTGCTTTCTTTCGCGATCGCAAGCATCGGGATCTCCACGGATGTCCTCCACCCTCCGATAGGTAGAAAGTATGGCAGACTGCTGAAAAGCCTGGTGCAGGAGGTCGACAAGATTGTCTCGCCTTCTCTATGAGATTAGGCCCATCAGATACACCGAGTGCACCTTATCCTCGGCGGCATCCAATGCCCTAAGCGGCACGCCGGTAAAGAATAGGGGAAGCGCTTCCCAGATCGCTCCCACAATAAGCTTCAGAAGAGGGGAACGCCGAGGAAGCAGTTGACCATTGTATGCGTCAAAGCGACTCATAATTTCAGCGCACTCGGCGTTTGTGAATTCTCGATTCTGAGAACGGCCGAGTGAGCGGATGTCTCCGTAAGAGATAATCTCGTCGAGATCATACATGTGAGCGTCCATTGTTTCTGTAAAAGAAAATCAACAAAATTATCAGAAAGACTGATTAAGCAATTTCTTATTCAAAACAGGCACAGGAAGTTAAACTCCTCGAGAGCAATGCTCTACAGACAGGAGTGACACCTGTCAAAATCAATTATGAGGGGAAGTTAAAGAAATCCCCCGAGAACATTGAGAGCTTCGCTCTAAGAAGATGATATAATTCATCAAAAATAAAATTCCATCTTTAATCTTCAAGATCCATGAAAAACTCTCAAGAGTTCTTCTATATGGTTTGAAAGAAGCAAAGCTCCGTTAATGAATTAAGAAATCACAAGAAAAATCCTTTTAGAGAGCAGAGCTCTATTAATGGAACCCTGATAGGGTTGTTTTTAGTTCTCTTTAGCTCTCTTTAGACCTATGGAGCAAAACTCTGCTAGTGAAACCCTGAATGGGTTTTCTTTAGATCAAAAATCTATTAAGAGCAAGGCTCTGTTAATGGGTAAAAACTTTAATTTCTTAAAATTAATTTGATTTTACCTAAATTTGGAAAGAGTTCTAACTCTTGAAAGTTCTTGAACGGAAGAGCAAAGCTCTGAATAAAAATTCTTATGAAGAAGATGGAAATCATCTGAGGACCAAAGGTCCTATTTATAGGCATTAAGAGACGTTTCAACTCCCCAAAAGTTGATCCAACGACTGAGATGCTACCACCGCCGCACTCACGTTTGGGGCCACTTAAGCGCAACGGTGGGGGGCATTTGTTTCCCCAATCAGAGCAAAGCTCTGTTTCCAAAATTGGAAATGAAGTGACGCTTCCCCCAATCAGAGCAAAGCTCTGTTCAAATTCCAAGACTGGAAATGAAGCGACGCTTCTGCTTCCCCCAATCAGAGCAAAGCTCTGTTTAGAAATTTAAGAGTCAAAAATTGAAGCAACGCTTCAGATCCTGCACTCTGCGCTGCGCGTCACTTGTCTAACACAGGTGCGCTAGTGCAGTTGCGCTGCTCGCCACGTGTCTGACACTGGTGCGCTAGCGCAGTTGCGCTGCGCTCTGTGATGCGCGCCACGTATCGAGCACGAGTGCGCTCGCGCTAGGCGCGTTGTGCACCACGTGTCAAAACACGAATGCGCTAGCGCTAGCACAATTGCGCTGCGCACCCCAAATTAGAGCAAAACTCTGTTTCCAAGATTGGAAAGCGAAGCAACGCTTCATGATTATAGCAAATTAAATTATGCAGCGCATAAACATCTTACAGAGGAATAACAAACAATTAAAAACAGGGAAACACTTAACAGATAATAAAATACTAAATTAAAATATCTTTTTATTATTATTGTTTATTATTACATTTAAAAAAGATCACCAAACAAGGGATCAGTGGCACAAGGGTGAACAAAACAATAAACAAAATTTTCTAACTCCCTCGCCGCCTTCTCCAGCACATCAAAACGACGATTTTCATGAGGAGTGGCTCCCCACCGATTGGCGCCGTGTTCATCCGCAAAAACAGACATGATAGCCCGCTGGGCTCTTATTTGGCTCAATAGGTGAACCGAGCAATCTTTCAGAGCCTGAGTAATCAGGCACGCCTCATGAAAACACTCGAGCTTGTCTTCAGCCGCATCGAGCATCGCCAGGGTCATCTCCACTGGGTGAGGGGGGATGTCATCAAGCACGGCAAGAAGAATCATCCGGAGCCAGATGGATCCCATTGGAAGAGGGGACCCCTTACGGATCATAAGTTCATACTTCACCGCATCGCACTCGGCATCCGTGAGAGAAGGATCCACCCAGCGCGCAGCAAACCGAGGAACAATGTCATCAATGGGCACTTCCCACGGCTGTCTACGAGCATGGGGCGATTACAAGCCATAGTTGAGAAAGTTCTTTGGAGATGAGAAAAGGAAGAAGTTTTGCTTCGAGTTATAAAGACGAATCACAGAAAATTTTGTGCACAATGGAACTATTTCCAAGATTGGGAAATGAAAGATTCTCGAAAATATAAGTTTGACTTAAAAAGGAAGGTGAAAAGACACCTCTGTTGAAGCAACGCTTCAGATCCGGTGCTCTGCGCGCCACGTGTCAAGTACGAGTGCGCTAGCGCAGTTGCGCTGCGCTCTACGCTGCGCGCCACGGTTCTAACGTAGATGCGTCAGCGCTGGAATTAAAATTCCTACCGTTAGATCAAAGGATCTAATAATAATGATAAATCATTAATTAACCAGAATTAAATTCTGTTAAGGAAAGATTTCTCAAAATCTTTCCAAATAACAAGATTGTGCTTTAAGCACCGCTGGATCAATGATCCAATGGTAAATAATGAATTACCAAAAACAGAACAAATTCTGCATGGAAAGATTTCTCAATCTTATTAAAAAACAAGAAGATTATCTTCTGTCAAACAGGAGCCTTAGGATCAAATATCCAACGGTGGGAAATATTCCCAAATCAATCAGAGAAAGATCTCTTAAACTGATTTAACAAATCAATTGGCTCTATATAAAGGACCCTAGACTTCAAATCTAAAGGAGACAGAAACAGAGAGAATAAAAAAAAAGAGAAAAAAAACCCTCTGCAAATTTTGAGAAAAACTCAAAGAGAAAGAAAGGTAAGCCTTTAGAAAAAAGAAGATCATTTCTTCATCTTTAAAAGTAAAGAATTAATTCTTGAACAACAGAGATGAAACCATCTCGTAAAAAGAAGAAACGTCTTCTAAAAAGATCTTAGATCTATAAAAAAGACGAAGGTCTTTAATAAAAAAGAAAAGATCAAAAAGATCTAATCATAAAAAAACTAAAAGAAGTATTTTTACTTCACAGATCTTCTAATCTATAAAGGCAGAGCCTTTTATAAAAACAAGAACTTTTGTTCTTGGATCTTGAGGCAATGCCTCCTTTGAAGAACAAAAATTTATTCTTTGATCTTCAAATTGATCAAAATGCGCTGAGCGCTATTAGACAGTGCTTTGCACTCATGAACTGCGCCCTGGCGCTCCTTGGATCGGCGCTCAGCGCCAAAACATGCTACGTGTCAACCATAGACACGATCTGCGCTTTACGCTCGTGAAAACAGCGCACTGCGCTCTTAGGTTGGCGCTCAGCATCAAGCGCGCCACGTGTCACTCACTGGCGCACACATAAACTAGCGCAGCACGCTCATAAATTAAAAGCGCAGTGCGTTAACAAACTAGCGCTTAGCGCTAAGCGACACATGTCCTCCTCGTGTGCGCCAACCGACAGAAGCACAACGCGCTCTTTAATTGGCGCAAAGCGCCTGATGCGCCACATGGCGCACTGTCAGGACGCCACTTTGTTCCTGATAAGTGCTATGCATTATTAAAAGGGCAGAGCCCAAACAAAGGCCTAACAGGCAGAACAAAAATAAAATGTTAAACATTTTAAACTGGACTTAGCCCAATTCTGGCCATAAGTCCTCAATTTAAATTGAACTGAGCTCATCTGCTCTTCCAATCAATTTACACCCGGTTTGAGTGTACATCTCTTTACTTCTCTGATATCTGTCGTTGTAATCCCTCAACGTCGTCAGAGAGGTAACGGGTCCTAACAACCACACATTGCGACGGACTGTGGGGTCCTTAAACTCATGGACTATGATGTCCTTAACCTCGGCCGTGATGTCTTAAAACTAACAACGGACTGTGGGGTCCTTAAACTCATGGACTGTGAGATCCTTAACCTCGACCGTGATGTCTTAAAACTAACATTGGACTGTAGAGTCCTTAAATCCACGGACTATGATGTCCTTAACCTTGACCGTGATGTCTTAAAACTAACATCGGACTGTGAGGTCCTTAAACGCACGGACTATGATGTCCTTAACCTCGACCACGATGTCTTAAAACTAACACCGGACTGTGAGGTCCTTAAACTCACGGACTATGATGTCCTTAACCTCGACCACGATGTCTTAAAACTAACATTGGACCGTAATGTCCTTAAACTAATTATCGACCGCAATGTCATTAAACTAAACAACAGAGCCCAATTGCTCTTTTGTTGGATCTAAACGATCCCGTTAAGTTGATCTTAGTCTAGAATTAGACTAACGTGTCCTTAACAAACGTTTAAGTTGATCTTAGCCTCAAATAAGGCTAACGTATCCTTAAACATAACCCCCCCAAAATCCAAATCTAAGAAACATACGGATTTGGACTAGTCCACGCCCTATGGGCGACAACATAACTTAGTCTCCGTATACAATCCACGGGCAACCAAACACAAAACAAGCACCCACGACACGAAGTGACCATATTGAGAAGGATAAAGTTGTTACCGCGATGAGGTAGCGTAATTAACTGCAGAGGCTTGCATCTGCAGGGAAGAGCGCCCCCACAATCAAAAACCCCTCAAGCGAGGGGGAATCTGACGAAGTCTGCTACATCGGCCGCATCCGTTTAAACCTTCGATACATGGTGCCATAAATCACTTGGCATCTTCGGAGAGGTGGACGGATAGCACCAATTAGCATCTTCCCCCAGATTCAGGCAAGACGTCCAGTCTTCCCGGCTTTCGGTGGTGAACAACTGTCAAGAGCGGAGACAAGGAATCCTTCAAAGGGTACGTCACTCGCTTCTATAATGCCTTCCTAGAGGTTCCCGAGCACCGCGATGAAACAGTTATCACCGCGCTAAGGTCGAGAATTAGGCACAAAGAGTGGCTCCGCTCTTTTGCATTAGCGCAACCTAAGACCATGGCCAAAATGAAAGTCTGGATCGAGCGAGAAATCCAAATCGAATACGAGGTGAACTCCAACATGCCCGGAGGTGACCAAGCAAACCGGAAGAATAGGGACAGGGAAGAGGAAAGGAAAGTTGAACGTCCGAAACCTTATTCCCCAAGGTTCCAGGAGTGCACCCCTCTGAACATTTCCCAGACCGAGCTGCTGGAAGAAGCTAAGGGCGAGAAGTTCTTTAATTTCCCGCCAGCTACCCAAAGGACGAGCAAACAGCTCCGAGGCCCGTATTGTGCCTATCACCGGACGCAAGGACATCCGAACGAGAATTGTAAACAGCTACGCAATTACATCAAGGAACTGATCCGCTCCAGTCACTTGGCAAAATACCTGCGAGATAAACGTCAAGCAGATAGGGGCAAGCCGACCAACTTGAACCTGGAGAGAAAATGATCGGGCAGATCATGGGCGTCATCGACTGAGAAGCAAGGACACCTACCGAACCCGGTCATTCAACGCAGGAGAGTTTAAACTGGCCGGAGGGTAGCTTTCTGTCCGTCAAGCAAAGACCGTCCCTTCACTCAAGAAAAATGAAGCTCGGATGTGCCTATAGGAAACCGACAAAAGCCCTCCTTATGAGGCTACTGGGTAGATTCCTGCTCGGTCTGTCCAAAGCGGGTAGCTTCCTGCCCAACAAACATTGTAGATCCAAAGCCCTCACTGCGAGACGGCCAGGTTTCTTCCTACTCGGCTCATCCAAAAGGGTAGATTCTTTCCCTACAAAGAAGTGGATCTAAAACCCTTCTCACGAGGCCGCCGAGCAGATTTCTGCTCTGCCCCTCCATAGCGGGTAGCTTCCTACCCAACAACGCTGTAGATCCAAAGCCCTAATCGCGAGTCCACCGAATAGATTCATGCTTGGTCCATCCACAGCAGGTAACTTCCTGCCCAACAACGCTGTGGATCCAAAGCCTTCATCGTGAGGCCACCGAGTAGATTCCTTCTCGGTCCATCCGCAGCGGGTAACTTCCTGCCCAATAAACGCTGTGGATCTAAAGCCCTCACCGCGAGGCCACCGAGTAGATTCTTGCTCGGTCCATCCACAGCGGGTAGCTTCCTGCCCAACAAATGCTATGGATCCAAAGCCCTCTTCGCGAGGCGACCGGGTAGATTCATGCTCGGTCCATCTACAACGGGTAGCTTCCTGCCCAACAAACTGTCACGCCCCGCTTCCCAGTGTACGGGCAGAGGATGCGACGGGCCCGCTACGTATTTACTCAGAAGTAAACACGCTAAACGTATCTAAGCAATATAAAGTAAAAGTACACAAGAGACAAGATGTAAATGAACATCAACTTTATTTATCAAACATTCCTTTACAGGTACAACTGAAAATGTAAATACATGGAATGAAAGTAATACCTAAACAATGGCATAACAGAAATAAAAATGGAATAAGTATAAGTGGTTACAGCTCTGGGTCTTCGGTTTACTGCTCAGGGGCCTGCTCCAAATGCTCCTGACTAGTCTCGTACTCCTCAGTGTTGGGTCCTCCTGACAACATTCCAAAGAAGAAGAGAAATAGGAATGTCGTCAGCGAATAATCGCTCGGTAAGTCCCAAAGATGAGGGAGAAGTAGAATAGACAAAGAGAGAGTATAGTTTTATAATGTTTTATTATAATGTTAGCGCTGTTGTTTGTAACTTGGTACAGAAAATGCCATCGTATACGAGAGGAGCCCCACTTACACCGAAGATTTTGGTAACCCATAGTACAAGGCTCCGTCGATAATACCACGGAACAACGGCATGGATGTAATTACGTCTTAAGCGACTACCTCGTGCTACCTTTAACATGTTCCGTACCAGTCTACCCCTTTATAACTCCATAGTGTTTATGTATTGATTGTATTGATTGTATGGATTGTATTGTCTGTTATATAGATGGATGACTTGCCGAAACCATGATATCAGTAAATGGAATGGATATAATGGATGTACATCTAGATGGAGTATATCCATGGTTCGGTTCGGTCAATATAGATTGATGTAGATTGAATAGACGGATTCATGTTGAATTGTAGTTTATACTTGAATCACATTCAAGTCAGATTGATTAGATTGAGACTCGGTCTGAGTCAGACAAATTGAAATTCTGAATTAGTTTTCATGTTATTGGTAACTGATGCACAAAGACGGCAGGATTTATTTCTTTTTCCAAGACAATTACCGTGTTGATAACACCGTTTGTTAGGTTGTGTAACAACTTCATTTTTAGTGCACAAAAAATTGTTTAAAAGTTAATGTATACTTGGGGTATTTGCATTTCCTGTGGTACTATAATTAATTGTTTTGCTTTTTAATAGCAAGAAGGAGCTTGTAGCTCATTGGTAATACCTTGCACTGCTGAACCAAAGCACTAGAGTTCAAATCCCATCACCCACATTATTTTTAATATTGTTTTCTTTTAATTTTTAGAAGCCCAAGATCCTACACGTGCATGACTCGTAAAAACCAAAAGTCACATATAAAACAAACCACCCCACTGTGCAGACCAAACGGCGACGGACTTTTGGCGGCGGAGAATCGGCCGACTCACGCCGGCGGCGCGGCCGAATCGACCGGCGGCACCGGTCCGACCGAGTGAGATCGCCAAGTTCCGTTCTTGGACCCTCTGTCTTTTTGCCTCCTTGTAACTCCTGTGTAGATTAATTTACCTGCACAGTAACAGAGTCTTTAAAATTCCAATTAAAACCTTTTTAATACAAAATTAATACATTTTTATTTCACACCCTTTCACCTATCCTAATCCTAATCTTTTCCTATAAATACCACACCTAAACACACCCTACTCACTTCCAAATTCTATCTAAAACTCTTAAGAAAACACTCTAGAATTTTGTGTACAAGTGAAGTTGGCGAAGGGTGAAGCTCCGGCAATTTTCCGACGACGACTTTAGGAGCTTCCGGCCACGAAACGACGTACCGGCAAATCCTACTTTCTCTTCTCCCTCTTCTCTAACCTAACAACAAGTAAGTCCCGCCTCTCTCTTCTCTATTCTATTTTAAAAATTTGTAAAACTAAAACCCGACGGAAGCGGAGTTAATCTGACTTTCGATTCGGTTTTCTCTAAAAGTTCAACTTCCCTTAAACACAACCATACCAAACGCTTACATCTTGACTATTAATCAGCAATAAAACATATGGAATAAATTCCTTTTCAAAAGAATGTATATTTCAATTTTTATCGTACTTTTTCAGTAAAATACCATGTAGTTTAGTTTCGACTTTAAAACATCATTAATCTTGCTATACTTTTAGATAGATCACGAGGTAATGACCTACCTCCTCACAACACTCATATGCAATATAGCACGATACCTTTTGGGAAATATAGATTCGGGAAATACCGTTTTACACAAAACTACCTCTAACCTATAAAAACCATTTTCACAAGATTATGTATTTTAAACAAATCTTTGCAAAGCGCTGCTACAACCCATTTTGGGGAACCCGTCTGGAATAGTGAGGATTATCGCACATCTCTGGGCTTAGTAGTGCGAGATTTAGATCTCCGCAAGGAGCATTCGGTCTCGAAAAATTTAAAAATACAAATATCTTAAGAAAAATGAGATTTCTATAAAATAATAAATTAAAATTATTTTATATATATATATATATATATATATCTTCAAAATATCTAATTTTGATATAATATAAATATTCCAACTTTTCTAAATCAAAAGAATCATTTTACATGAAAATACCATGAAATTCCATACAAGTCAATACTCTACAATTAAATACCATGTATTATGAAAAATAGGTTTATCTCACTAGAAATGTCACATATATAAAATCTACATTTATGAAAACTCTAAACACGATAATAAAATACTTGAGGTGTATTTTGAAAACTATACAAAATTATTTTTACATAAAACCCCCTCAAGTTCTATAAATTACCCTAAGGACCCTAGTAAACATAGGTTTAAACGGGACCGGTCTCTTGAGCCTCGGAGAGCCGGAGATATGAGTGCTTGCTTATTTAAGGTAGAAAACTTAATAAACGGTGTTATCAACACAGTAATCGTCTTTGAAAAAGAAACAAACCCAGCCGCCCATGTGCAGCGTTTACCGATAACATCAAAATCTAATTCAGGACTTCAATTTCCTTTTCTAATTGTTCTGACTCGGACTGAGTCTCATTATAAATAATCTGACTTGAATATGATTCAAGTACAAACTACAATGCAATATGAATCCATGAATACATATATTCAATCTATTCAATTTGTATTGACTGAACCGGACCATGGATATACTTCCATTTACATGATTCTCCAGTTACATCCATGATTCTACAGTTACATCCATTTACTGATATCATAGTTTCGGCAAGTCATCCAATTATACAATTTATATTACAAGACAATTCAATTTACAATACAACACGAACAATACAAACAAGACATTGCGGGGTTTAAGGGGTAGATTGGTACGGAAGGTGTTAGAAGTGGCACGAGACTGGAAGAATTAAGACACCTAACATGTATTCCGTTGCTGTTGTACCGTGGCATAACGGTTCCTTGTACATTCCGTTCACTTTAGTCTCTGGTCTACTGAGACTCCTCTCGTATATACTGGCATCCTTCTGTACCAAGCTACAAACAACAGCGTTAACACTAAATACAACTTTAAAAGTTACACACTCTCTCTCTCTCATTGCCTATTCTACTTCTCCTTTATCTTTGGGACTTACCGAGCGATTTGTTCGCTGACGACATTCTCTTTCTTCTTCTTTGAATGTCGTCAGGTGATTCGGACCTTCCAGTCGAGCCCAGCGCCGAGGAATTGGACCATTTTACTGAAGATCCCGAGCTGTAGTTTCACTTGTACTTTTTCTTTTGCATTCTGCATTTTCCTTTTCTGTTATGCCACTGTTTAGGCATTGCTTTCATTCAGATGTATTTACTTTTCCATGCATTGTACAAAGAATGTTAATAAATAAAGTTGCTGTTCAGTTATACCTATTGTCTTTGTCTCTTGTGCATTTCTATTTATATTGCTTAGATACGCTTAGCGTACTTACTTCAGAGTAAATACGTAGCGGCCTCGTCGCGTCCTCTACCTGTATACTGGGAAGCGGGGCGTGACAGGTTGTCTAGCTTAAATAGGCAAGCACCCATATCTCCAGCTCCCTGAGGCTCAAGAGACTAGTCCCACTTAAACCTATGTTTACTAGGGTCCTTATTGTAATTTAGTATAACTTGAGGGGGTTTTATCTAAAAATAGTTTGATATAATTTTCAAAATACATATCAAGTATTTAATTATCGTCTTTAGGGTTTTTATAAGTGTATATTTTATACCAGTGGAATTTCTAGTGAGTAAAACCTAATTTCATAATATATGGTATTTTATTGAAATATTGTATGTGTGTTGTATTTGGATGGTATTTTCATATAATAGTGATTCCTTTGATTTTAGAAAACATTGGAATATTTATATAATTAAAATAGATATTTTACTAATATATATATATATATATTATAAAAATAATTTATTTATTTTCTTGTAGAAATCTAATTTTCTAAAGAAAAATGTATAAAATTCCATCGAGATCGAATGCTCCTTTTGGAGGTCTGCATCTCGCTCTAATAGGCCCGAGGATATGCGATAACCCACGCCATCCCGAACGGGGTCCCCAAAATGGGTTGTAGAGGCGTAATTGCATGGAAATGTTTAATACATCTTTTATAGAAAACGGTTTTGTAAGTTTAGGGTATTTATTTGTAAAGTTGTATTTTCCCGTAGTTTATTGTTCCAAACTTCATCGTGCTATGATAGAGATGTGTGTTGTGATGAGATAGGTCATTACCTCGTGAACTATCTAAAGGTATGGTAAGAAATTATGATGATTGTTTCCCCCAATCAGAGCAAAGTTCTGTTTAAAATTCAAATTTTTGAAATGAAGCAACGCTTCAGTTGCAGCGCAAGTGCGCCGCGCCCTAAGCAGCGCACCACGTGCGAAGCACGTGGGCGCTAGCGCTAGGTACGCTGCGCTCTAAGTAGCACGCCACGTGTGCGCTAGCGCTAGGTGCGCTGCGCTCCAAGTAGCGCACTACGTGTCAAACACAGGTGCGCTAGCGCAATGTGCGCTGCCCTTTAAGCAGCGCACCACGTGTAAAGCACGGGTGCAAAAACGCTGGAACTAAAAGCTCCCCACCGTTAGATCAAAGATCTAATAATAATGATAAATCATTAATTAATCAGAATTAAATTCTGTTAAGAAAAGATTCTTCAAAATCTTTCCAAATAACAAGATTGTGCTCTGTAAATCAGAACACCGTTGGAGCAATGATCCAATGGTAAATTTTTTTTCCAAAAGACAGAATAAATTCTGTATGGAAAGATTTTCCAATCTCCTTCTGTAAAACAGCCTTCTGTAAAACAGAAGCCCTAGGATCAAAGATCCAATGGTGGGGATACATCCCCAAATCAGTCAGAAAAGGATATCTTTAACTGATTCAACAAATCAGCATACCCTATAAAAATGCCCCTAGACTTCAAGTCTCAGATATACAGAAGGAGAGAGAAACCTTCCCAAAAACTTTGAGAAAATTCAAAAAGCAAGCTCTTACAAGAAGATCTTTCTTCAAGGTAAAAATGATGATGATGAACATAGAGATGAAATCATCTCATAAAAAGAAGAATTCATTTCTTTAAAAAGATCATAGATCTACAAAGACAAAAAGTCTTTCACAAAGAGATCAAAAGATCTCATCATAAAATAAAAGAAAAACTTACTTCTCACAGATTATAGATCTATAAGACTAAAGTCTTTCTCAAATAGATCATGAACATCCCATTATGAAAAGGAGAATAATTCAATTCTCTTAAGGATTATAGATCCATAAAGGCAAAGCCTTTCATCAATATAAGAGATTGAAACAAAATAAGAACGGTTGTTCTTAGATCTTGAGACAAAGTCTCTTTTAAAAAGCTCAGATCATTAAATTGATCAAATGCGCTTTGTGCTCTTGAACCGCGCTTTTGCGCTCTCTGGACTGGCGCTCAGCGCCAAATGCGCCACGTGTCAATCACGTATGCGCCAATTAATCACTAGCGCTTTACGCTCTTGAAATAGCGCACTGCGCTCATGGGCTGGCGCTCAGCGCCAAGCGCACCACGTGTCTCTCACGTATGCGCCACTAAACTGAAAGCGCAATGCACTCATGGATTAGCGCTCAGCGCTCATAAACTGGCATCATGTGCTCATCATTTGGCGCCTAGTGCCAAGCGCGACACGTGTCCCTTACATGTGCGCCACGTGGCAGAAGCGCACTGTGCTCTTTGACTAGCGCAAAGCGCCTAGCGCACTACATGTTGCACTGACAGAACATAAATTGTTCTTTAATAAGCCCATGGCTCTGATGAATGCTCAGCATTCAATAAAAGACAAAAACATTGTCAAGATATAAATCAATGCTCAGCATTGTTAAAAGGGCCAAGCCCAAATAAAGGCTCAACAACCTAAAATAAAATGTTAAACATTTTAACCTGATTGGACTTAGCCCAAGATTGGCCATAAGTCCTCAACTCATATTAATTGAGCTCATCTGCTTATAAATATGTTAACAGATCTTAGCCCCAAATTGGACTACATATCTTTCAACCAACTCACATCGGTTAAAGGGTATATCTCTTTACTCCTCTGATATTTGTCGTTGTAATCCTTCAACGTCTTCAGAGAGGTGACGAGTCCCGAAAACCAAACATTCCACGGACTGTGGGGTCCTTTAAAACCCATGGACTATAATGTCCTTAACCTTGACTGTGAGGTCTTTAAACTCACGGACTATGATGTCCTTAACCTTGACTGTGATGTCTTTAAACTCACGGACTATGATGTCCTTAACCTTGGATCGAGATGTGTTCCCCTCCGAACAACGGAGATGCGACATCGCAGGTCCGTCTTGCCTGAAATTCGGGGCAGATGCTAATTGGTGCTATCCGTCCACCTCTCCGAAGATGCCAAGTTGATTTATGGCACCGTGTATCGAAGGTTTAAATGGATGCGGCCGATGTAGCAGACTTCGTCAGATTCCCCCTCGCTTGAGGGGTTTTTAATTGTGGGGACGCTCATCCTTGCAGGCGCAAGACCCTGCAGTTAATTACGCTACCGCACCGCGGTAACAACTTTCTCCTTCTCCATATGGTCACTTCGTGTCGTGGGTGTTTGTTTTGTGTTCGGTTGCCCGTGGATCGTATACGGAGACTAATTTGTGTTGTCGCCCGTAGGACGTGGATTAGTCCAAATCCGTATCTTTCTTAGATTTGGGTTTGGGGTGTGTGTTTAAGGATGCGTTAGCCTTATTTGAGGCTAAGATCAACTTAAACGTTTGTTAAGAACACGTTAGTCTAATTCTAGACTAAGATCAACTTAACGGGATCGTTTAGATCCAACAAAAGAGCAATTGGGCTATGTTGTTTAGTTTAATGACATTGCGGTCGATAAGTAGTTTAAGGACATTGCGGTCCAATGTTAGTTTTAAGACATTGCGGTCAAGGTTAAGGACGTCATAGTCCATGAGTTTAAGGACCTCACAGTCCGGTATTAGTTTTAAGACATCACGGTCGAGGTTAAGGACGTCATAGTCCATGAGTTTAAGGACCTCACAGTCCGATATTAGTTTTAAGACATCACGGTCGAGGTTAAGGACGTCATAGTCCATGAGTTTAAGGACCCCACAGTCCGTAGCAGTGTGTGGTCGTCAGGACCCATCACCTCTCTGACGGCGTTGAAGGATTACAACGACGGATGCCAGAGGAGTAAAGAGATGTACGCTCGAACCGGGTGTAAATTGATTGGAAGAGCAGTTGGGCTCAGTTCAATTTAAGTTGAGAACTTATGGCCAGAATTAGGCTAAGTCCAGTTAACAATGTTTAACATTTTGATTTATGTTCTGCCTATTAGGCCTTTACTTGGGCTCTGCCCTTTTAATAATGGATAGCATTTATCAGGAGAAAAATAGTGGTCTGATAGTGCGCCACGTGGCTTGTCAGGCGCTTTGCGCCAATCAAAGATCGCATTGCGCTAGCGCATGCGAAGGTGACACGTGTCACGCTCAGCGCTAAGCGCGAGTCTGTTAGCGCACTGCGCTTTATAAGTGCGCTGCGCCAGTGAGTGACACGTGGCGTGTTCTGGCGCAATGCGCCATTCCAAGAGCGCAGTGCGCTATATTTAGAAGCGCAAAGCGCAAACTGTTCTGTGGTTGACACATGGCGCGTTCTGACGCAGTGCGCCAGTCCAAGGAGCGCAAAGGCGCAATTCAAGAGTGCAAGGTACTGTCCAATAGCGCATAGCGCATTTTGATCAATTTAAGATCAAAGAAATAAGTTTTTTGTTCTTCAAAAGAGGCATTGCCTCAAGATTCAAGAACCAAGGTTCTTATTCTCATCAAAAGGCTGTGCCTTTATAGATCAAATGATCTGTTAATGAAGTAAAGTACTTCTTTTTAATCTTTTATAATTAGATCTTTTTGATCTTTTTCTTTTTATTGAAGATATTGATCTTATTCTTAGATCTTTGATCTTTTTAGAAGATGGTTCTTCTTTTCTTTAATGAGATGATTTCATCTCTGTTCTTCCAAGAATTTAATTCTTTACCTTTAAAGATGAAGAAAATGATCTTCTTTCTTCAAAGGCTTGCCTTTCTTTCTCTTTGAGTTTTTTCTCAAAGTTTGCAGAGGGTTATCTCTTTTTGAGACTTGAAGTCTTGGTGCCTTATATATAGGGCACAATTGATTTGTTAAGTTAGTTGAAGAAATCTTTCTCTGATTGATTTGGGAATATTTCCCACCGTTGGATCTTTGATCCTAAAGCTTCTATTTTACAGAAGATAATCTTCTTATTTTAATAAGATTGGAAAGATCTTTCTAGAACAGAATTTTAATTCTGATTAATAATTTATTATTATTAGATCTTTTGATCTAACGGTGGGGAATTCTTTAAATTCCAGCGCTGGCTGCAATTGGCGCTAGCGCGCCCTGCCGTTTGACACGTGGCGCGCAACTCAGAGCGCAGCGCAAACTGCGCTAGCGCGCTTGCGTTTGACACATGGCGGCGCAACGCAGAGCGCAAGGGATCTGAAGCGTTGCTTCAATTTTTGAATTTGAATTTTGAAACAGGGCTTTGCTCTGATTGGGGGTGCGCTGCCTAGGGCGCAGCGCTCCTGGCGCTGGCGTGTCTGCTTTTGACACGTGGCGCGCAACGCAAGGGATCTGAAGCGTTGCTTCTATTTTTGAATTTTGAAATTTAAACAGAGCTTTGCTCTGATTGGGGGAAACAAATGCCCCCCCCACCGTTGCGCTCACACGTGGCGCACACGGTGAGTGCAAGCGGTGGCAACATTTGAGCCCTTGGATCAACTCAGAAGTTGAGGAGGCGCTTCAGCGCTATAAATAGGAACCCTTGGTCCTCAGATGATTATCATCTTTCTCCTTCATGAATTTTATTCTCAGAGCCTTGCTCTTCTTTCCAAGAACTTCAAGAGTTAGAACTCTAGAAAATTTTAGGTAATAACTTAGGGGGTATTACCCATTAACAGAGCCTTGCTCTCATAGATCTTTTGATCAAAAGAAAACCCCTTTAGGGTTTTATAAACCAGAGCCTTGCTCTCAAGGAACCCATATATCTAAATAGATCCTTCCTTAGGGTTTCTTAGCCCATGGGTCAGAGCTCTGCTCTTTTGACAATGCATAGATCTTTTGATCTTTTGATGAAGAACTCTTAAGAGTTTTTTTTCTTATGGATCTTTAAGATCCCAGAATTTTAATTCTTAGGAATTAATTTTCATTAATCTTTGATGAGATTTTTTCCATCATCATTACAGAGCTAGGCTTTTTAAGGAATTTTATTCCTCGTGACCAGAGTTTTGACAAGTGTCACTCTGTTATAGAGCTTTGCTCTGAAAGGAAGATTTTCTCCCTTGTCTCGAGGGATTTCTCATTTAATGAGAACATTCTTTAAGGATTTTCCTTATTAATTGACAGTCTTATTCAATGATGAGGCTGTCTTGTTAATTGATGTATTGTCATCTGGATTTTGCGGGTCCTCCTTTGGTCCCCCTTTCCACTGCATTGCAGTGTGGTACAAAATTTTTTTAAAGTACCGAGCGTCGGGATTTTAAAATTAAATTATAATAATGATAATTGAATTTCATTTTTTCTTGCAGGCGACATGTCTTCTGACCTCTCATTTCCGTTTTTCCGTTCAGAGGGAGAATTCCCTGAGGCACCGGTAGACCGGGAGGTTCTCGCTCTCATTAAAGACTACGACCCGGAGGGCAAAAATCTTCACCTGTGGGGTAGGTGGTACGACCAAATAATTAAAGGTCGCCGAAGCTTCTCTTGCGCGACGCCGTCGGATCCGATCTCGTCGATCTCGTACGCAGATATACCCCCGGTGAACTATGCCGTGGAGGTCGTAAATTGAAATTCGGAGGGTCTTCTTCAACCTTCGATTGCTGCCATAACCCGTGCAGTTGCCGGCAGCCATGGATATTTTGGGGACGGCGCATATGCCAGGGTGAGTCACAGCCCTTGGGGACAACCCTACAACATCGGGTTGACCCCATCGACACTCGGCAGGGTATCTGCAGTGGGCCAGGTACATTCTGTCAGCGAAGAAGGTGCATCTGCTGAAGATCGGTCTATACCCTGTACGCCTCGTTGTTCGAGTATCTCTGCGCCTCCGACATGGTGGATTAAGGCGTTCGTGGAGCAATGGAACATCCTCACTCATACCTTTCTTCTAATGGATAGGGAAGTTTCCATCTCTCTGGAAGAATTTGCTGAAATTTCCGGTCTGCCGGTGAGGGGAGAGAACTATGAGGGAGCTGCTTCCTTCTGATGAATAATGTTTTCGCCACCAAGCCGTTGGTGATGGACCTAACGCCGGAGAATGCTATTCAGTACCAGTTTCCCGAGTTTGATAAAGGTGCTGAATATGTATGAAAGGTCTTTTCTTGGAATCGGGAGGGCCGGGGAGTTAGTTTCGCAGACTTCATCGCCCGCTTTCTTCGACCGGAGATTCTATCGCAACGGGGCTGAAAATTTGCCAAGCTTGACGACCCCCTTCGGCCTTGGATTAGATCGTCGACCAGCACTGGAAGCCGATCAAAAAGGTTTTTACTTCCCCGATGTTGCAAATCATCCCTTTGTCGGAAAATAGCTGCTCGCGGGCATCGACGAGGAGACTTTCTTTCTCGGGTTTCTGGGGCTATGGTTGTGCTGGTTCCGCGCTCACCCATGCACTCTCCTCTATATGAGGTCGTCCGTCTTCTACCCAGCACATCGAAAGGTGGCAGGCATACAATTGGCCATTAGGATTGCCGGGTTGGCCCACCTGTACCATGGTCTTAGTCTGGCGGCGGACGCAACTGAACCGGGGGTGCAACCCGCTAATTTCCCGATGCACTACTTTACTTCGTGGATGGAAATGCACATGCTTGGGGTATTTGGTATTCATAAAAGACCCTCGTTTTACGAGAAGTGCAGATTCCCGAGAGTTATGCGGCTGATCGGCGCTTCTATCGTGAATCCACCTCCGTGGGAGGCTAGGGGGTTGCTTCTTCGTCCGCTGCAACTGGTCGGAGGAGCAGGTATTTCTTTCATGGACAAGGTCCTAACAATCAGCCCGGAGACCTCCAAGGCGGTGTTGGCGTTGCGCGATAATTTCAAGGACGGGGCCTCCATATTGAAAGCCTGGGAGATTCTACATCTATACTCCATTAGGCCGGGCTTCCTCGTGTTCAGGCAGAATGAGGCGGCGCTTTTTATGAGGTACAACCCCCATCGTTTCGCCCAACAACTAAGTTATAACCAGGGGTTCCCACTGGAGGTGTTTTTGGAAGAGCCTGCGGCCACCAGGAAGGGAATACGGAGCACACTGCATCACTTTATGCGGTTAAACACGGGCTCCCACTTCTTCATTAGCGAGCTGAGTTGCATTCCACGGGCCCTCAACGTATACGAGGCTTGGTACCAGCATGCGATGGGCGCTGTCATCAGGTAAGAGAAGCGGCTGCTACTTGATCGCAAGGGTGCGCCCCCCGCCAGCGATCGCAACATCCCCTTAAAGCGAAGGACCCCCGTCCCTCCTCCACTAAGAGGAGATGCTGGAGTTGAGCCTCCACGCGTGCTAAGCCCCCCGCGTGGATTGCCCCGTGATCGTGTGGACGTGCCCTCAGCACCCCGTGCCCCCATGGAGACGGTAAACGTGGTTTCGCCCGAATCCGGCGTGGGCTCGGACATCGGGACCCGCCGTCCCAAGGTGGCCACGAAGTGTAAGCTGATTTTGGGTGCGACCGGGGTTCGCGCGTAGAAAAGGAAGAAGAAGTCGGTCTTTTCCCTTGATGCCGTACTCGGCCTAGAGCCTCAGGCTCCTCTTACCGAAGACTTAAATGAATATGGAACCAACGAGGGTTTCTTCGTAGCGCCAGAAGACACTTATCTCGACGCTGCTATTGCTGCTTCTGCGCAACTTGCGAGCCACCAAGCGAAAATAACCGCCCTCATGCAATCAGGTAAACATTAGTCGCACTTTTGTCATTGCGTTATATCTTTATTGTCATGTCTTGACTGACATTCTTCTTTTTGTAACAGGCTTCACTACTGAGGAGGTTCTGGCGGCTTCCCTCAGGACTTTTGAGGAGGAAGAGAGGAATCGCGCTCTATTGGGCATTGGTACGTCTCGGCTCATTGAGTCTTCATTCTCCTTCCTCGCAAGCCGATGCGGGAATTCTCCCCGGGGCAGCTACCGAAGTCCCGGCCTCTTCGGGATTGCCGCAAGAGACCCTTCTTAAAAAGCCGATGATGGAAGCCTTGACGGCTCTGGAGGCAACCCTGAATGCGGACGATGACGCCTTGCTGAAGGAGGCTTCCAAAAGGTCAGTCGCGATGGCCCGGGAGGAAAGGAAACGCCTGAGGCGCGCAACAAGAGAGCGTAGCGCTGCTTTGGCTGTGGGAGCAGGCTCAAGCGCCGTTACTCCCGCTGCTACTCCTTCAGAGGAGCTCCCGGTCGCCTTGTCTACTGCTCATAGACGGGCGGCACGTGCAACTCGGGAAGCCAATGGTAAATCCATCTCAGGTAATGTGTTTTTGAGGCTTTGTTGTCAAAGTTTTAAAACCGTCGGTTCTTATATATCTTGTCCTGCAGGGCCGAGTCTCACTGAAGGAGTGGCGGCGACCGTCGAGCCTGAGGGGACGGTGGAGGAGGTAGCGGCTGAACTCGAGGCGATGGCAGGCGATGTAACCATAGCTGCCAGGCCTGAGATAGTGGCTGACGAGATAGTCACAACTGCTATGCCCGAGAAGGCTGCCAATGCCGAGCCCGAGGGGGCGGCGGGTGAGACGGTTGCTACGGCTGAGCCTGAGGTAGCAGTGGATGAAATGGTTGCTACGGACGAGCCTATGGCAGCGATGGATGATACGGCTGCGACCGCTGAGCCCGAAGTGGTAGCGGGTGAGACGGCTGCTATGGCCAAGCCTGAGGCGGCAGTGGACGAAGCGGCTGCGACCACTGAGCCCAAGGTGATAACGGGAAAAACGGGCATGATCGCTGAGCACGAGATGGCCGCTCTTTCTCAAGAGTCGGGCACTGCTCCGATTATCACTCTCCCTGCCTACGGTTCCTTGTCGTCTCCTGGCGTCGCTAGCGTGACGACGGTTCCTGTGGAGTCAGGGGATGAGGCAATGGAAGGCGAGGCCACCCCAATGGAGGAGGGGGACGCCACCGTTGCATCAAGTGACGCCCTCGTCACGGCTTCGGCTGGCGACTCATCAGGTAAATTTGGGTTACCTTCCCCCTTTTTTTTATTCTGCAATCCTTCCTGACAGGGTTTATCTTGTTTCTAACGCAGGTGCGGCTAGTGCTGATGCCGCGTTACCTGAGGGAGCGCCGTCAGTTACCGCTCTGACGGTGACCACTTCTCTTCCTTCTCTCGCACCGTCGCAAATGCTGGAAGGTATGGATTTGTGACCCACCAGTCTTATCTTGGCTGCATAATTTATGTACTGACGTTGTACTATTACGTCTTTGCAGGAGTCCTTTTTGACTACCTGTACCAGGTGCTGCATCCCCACTTCTCCTTCCCGTCGGAGCTTACTTCATTCAGTGGCACTGGTGAATATAGCTTTCAATTAATGCTCTTTCTTTTTCCGATAATGAAATTATTTCTGATTCTTCTTTGCCCTGATTGCAGTGCTACAGATTGAAAGAGGAGATGTGAGATCAGTTGCGCCACCGGTCCTCCCGTCTTTGCCACCTGCTGCAGCTGGTATAGTAAATTCCATTGTTCATGAATCTCTTATATTTCTAGATCCGTCATCTGATTGTGATTTGTTTACAGCTGTCGCTTCGACTACGGTCTCTTTCGAGTCTCGCATTATGATGCCGGCAGGCCCTTCTCTAGACGTCCATCCTCAAAGGGCGCTGTGACAAGTCTGCGTATGCTGAGCGAATGCGTCGAGGAGCTTGACGCGGAGGCTCCTACATCTGCTGCATATTTTGCTGCCGAGGTCAATCCGATGCTGGCGACGCTTGTAAATTTCCATAATGAAAGCGTTATCGAGTCTTGGGTTGATCATTGCAGGAAGTTGAGGCATGTCTATGTCAGCTTGAACTCATGCGTCTTGCCCCTGAGACTCAGGCTTTGAACTCCCAGCGGGCCGCTTGGGTTGAGCAGAGTGTTCCGTTCCTTCGCCATTTCGAACGAGAGTCAACTCTTAAGCGAAAAGAACATGAGGCGACTGCTGCTGAATCTTCCTAACTGCGCGCTGAGGTTGCAGCTAATGCTGCCCAACTGAATGCCATTTTTGAAAGTCTTCAACGGTGTATCTCTGACGGGCTGGTGTTGAGGAAGAAGCTTGATCTCAATGAGCAGATCGCGCAGAGTCAGGAGGCTTCCCAGCAAGAAGCTGATCAGAAACTCTCATCTTATTTGCAGCAACGGGCCCAAATTAAAGCAGAGCTGGCTGTGGTGGCTGATCATGAGAAGGCACTGAAAGAAGTGCGAGAGCAGCTCACGGACTTGTTGAAAACGCATCCTTCTCAATGAAAATTTTGTATCATTTGTAATTGTGAATAAAATGTATTTGTTTCTTTTATTCTTTAATACGATGTATTTTGTACTCAATCGAATTCATGAATAAAAGATACACGTTCTTCATAATATCTTATGTCATTTCTCTGCTTTCTTCTTTCTTGCCGTGTTGTTTGTCATGTGATTTTAGCAAGTGCGGTCTGTAGATGGCGTATAGCTGTCAGTCTTAGGCTCTTTGTAGAGTGGTGATGGCTTAGAAAACAGGGTTAAGGTCTGTCACCTAAGACTTTTCAACTTTATGAGCCGTGAGGGTCTCATAAAGAATTTTCTCCCTACGGGTTGAGAGGATCCTGTAGGTATAATTTTCTTCTTAAGAATCGTGAGGATTCCTAAGTGTGTTTTCTCTTGAGAGTCGTAAGGATCTCACAAGAGAATTTACTCCCTTACGAGTCGTGAGGACCTGCAAGTGATGGGTGAAGTTGCCCTTATCCGCATTTCACGGAGTCGGGGATTGTTCTGGATGCTTCCCACGGTTTCACTGCCGTGTTTGGCGGGGACCAGGCTCCGCTCTGGACGTTTTCCAGGATACCTTTGTTTAAAGACATCGCGGTCGAGGTTAAGGACATCATAGTCCGTAGATTTAAGGACTCCACAGTCCGTTGTTAGTTTTAAGACATTACGGTCGAGATTAAGAACATCATAGTCCATGAGTTTAAGGACCTCACAGTCCAATATTAGTTTTAAGATATCACGGTCGAGGTTAAGGACGTCATAGTCCGTGAGTTTAAGGACCTCACAGTCCAATGTTAGTTTTAAGACATCACGGTCGAGGTTAAGGACATCATAGTCCGTGGATTTAAGGACTCCACAGTCCGATATTAGTTTTAAGACATCACGGTCGAGGTTAAGGACGTCATAGTCCATGGGTTTAAGGACTCCACAGTCCGATGTTAGTTTTAAGACATCACGGTCGAGATTAAGGACATCATAGTCCATGGGTTTAAGGACTCCACAGTCCGATGTTAGTTTTAAGACATCACGGTCGAGGTTAAGGACATCATAGTCCGTGGATTTAAGGACTCCACGGTCCAATATTAGTTTTAAGACATCACGGTCAAGGTTAAGGACATCATAGTCCGTGGATTTAAGGACTCCACAGTCCGATGTTAGTTTTAAGACATCACAGTCAAGGTTAAGGACATCATAGTCCATGGGTTTAAGGACTCCACAGTCCGATATTAGTTTTAAGACATCACGGTCGAGGTTAAGGACATCATAGTCCGTGAGTTTAAGGACATCACAGTCCGCGAAATATGTGGTTGTTGGGACCCGTCACCTCTTTGAAGACGTTGAGAAATTACAACGAAAAATATCAAAGGCGTGAAGAGATGTACCCTTGAACCGAGGTAAGATTAGTTTAAAATTATTGCGATTGATTGTTAGTTTTAAGACATCACGGTCACGGTTAAGGACATCATAGTCCGTGAGTTTAAGGACCTCACAGTCCGATGTTTGCTCTGGATTCTTCCCACGGGTTCACTGTCGTGTTTGGCGAGGACCAGGCTCCGCTCTGGATGCTTCACACGGGTTCACTGCCGTGCTCTTCAAGGACCGGGATCCGCTCTGGACGTTTTCCACGGGGTCAGAAATGACGTTATCCGTGCTCCATGTGACCAGGAATTTTACTCTAGATGCTTCCCACGGGTTCACTGCCATGTTCGGCGAGGGCTAGGCTCGGCTCTGGATGCTTCACACGGGTTCACTGCCGTACTCTGCGAGGACCAGGATCCGCTCTGGACGTTTTCCACGGGGTCAGAAGTGACGTTATCCGTGTTCCACGTGACCGGGAATTTTGCTCTAGATGCTTCCCACGGGTTCACTGCCGTGTTCGGCGAGGACTAGGCTCCGCTCTGGATGCTTCACACGGGTTCACTGCCGTGCTCTGTGAGGACCAGGATCCGCTCTGGACGTTTTCCACGGGGTCAGAAGTGACGTTATCCGTGTTCCACGTGACCAGGAATTTTGCTCTAGATGTTTCCCACGGGTTCACTGCCATGTTCGACAAGGACTAGGCTCCGCTCTGGATGCTTCACACGGGTTCACTGCTATGCTCTGCGAGGACCAGGATCCGCTCTGGACGTTTTCCACGGGGTCAGAAGTGACGTTATCCGTGTTCCACGTGACCAGGAATTTTGCTCTAGATGCTTCCCACGGGTTCACTGCCGTGTTCGGCGAGGACTGGGCTCCGCTCTGGATGCTTCACACGGGTTCACTGCCGTGCTCTGTGAGGACCAGGATCCGCTCTGGACGTTTTCCACGGGGTCAGAAGTGACGTTATCCGTGTTCCACGTGACTAGGAATTTTGCTGATTATATCCGCATTTCACGGAGTTGGGATTTAACTCTCGGTCATCTGTACACCGTCGAGTCATGGAACTGGGAGTTGCCGCTGTTCCGCTTTGTTTGATGTTGTGTCTGCTGAGACGAATGTTGAGATGATCTCTAGGCTGTCTGTGAACCATCGAGATTTGGCTCTTCTTATGATGAAACCTGGGGAGGAGGAGTGTGACTCCCTCTTTGTTTGCGCCCCTGGATTGTATACAGGGATTGTTGTGATATCACCTGTAGGGCATAAATTTCATTTTATATATATATATATATATATATATTTTATTTTATTTCTTTCCGCGATGCTCTATCATTTCAGCTTTTATATCGTGAAGGTCGCAATTGCCCAATCATTTCGGCTATTTATTTTATTTTACTCGCTGCTTTTTATTGCGAGTTGCCCAATTATTTCGGCTATATTGCATGCATACATTTTTACTTCCTGATTTTGTCTGCAAGTTGCCCCATCATTACAGCTATTTCGCATGCATGTGTGGCGTGCTGGCTTTTCGCTGCAAACTTGGGATTAGACACCGATTTCGGCATCAGCATCGCTACGACTGGAATATTGCCAGGAGCGAATCATCATTTGCCTCTGTCGATACCGAACAAAGGTGGCTTAGCGAATAGGGTTAGGATCCTGTCGACTAAGGCTTTTGACTTCATGAGCCGTGAGGGTCTCACAAATGTATTTCTCCCTGCGAGTCGTGAGAATCTCGTAGGTGTGTTTTCTCCTTAGGAATCGTGGGGATTCCTAAGTGTATGTTCTCTTATAAATCGTAAGGATCTTACCAGAGTGTTTTCTCCTTATAAGTCGAGAGGACTTACAAGGGTTGTTCACCATATGGACATATCCCTAGTCACGGATAGGACTTTGTTAGGGAAATGTTTATTCGCGCCCGTGGATTGTATACAAGGGTCAGCGTTGAGCCGCTTGTAGGGCAGTAGTGGAGGTTGTGGGGGCTGCTTAAGAACAGGTTCAGATCCCTGTAGCTTAAGACTTTTGAATCTTATGAGCCGTGAGGGTCTCATAAGAGGATTCTCCTTACGAGTCGTGAGGATCTCGCAAGTGTAATTTCTCATTAGGAATCGTGGGGATCCCTAAGTGTGTTGGTCCCTTATGAGTCGTAAGGATCTCACGCGGGTGGTTTCTCCTTACAAAGTCGAGAGGACCCTACAAGTGTCTTTTAATGAGGTTGCGCCCTTTAGGGTTTTTGTAGGGTTGCTAGGCACACGCACAAGGGTCTACGAGGCATCAACCATGCCCTATTAAAAATTTAGCCGTGCCGAACAACCCAAAGCCGGATGTTTAAACTAGAGTTTATGCGAAAACAAGCATGTTAAACACTTTAACACTAAGTGAGAGGGATTACAACCTTTGTAGATCCGGTTCTTCACTTCATAAGCTCCGTGTTGTGGTCCTTTCGCTGCGATCATCGTGTTCCAGACTCTCGAGAGGCTCCGCGAAGACAAAGATGCAAGCTTGCTTCCGATCTTCGATAACAAAGATGATCTACCTTGAAGTTTCATTAACACAAGCTAACACTCACTAAATGAAGTGAACACTCTCATCTAAAGGGCAAGAGTAGATGAGGATGATGAAGTAGGATTTTAGCTCTCATTTATAATCTTTTTCTCACACATAATCATCACTTAAAAAAACTAGAAAGCTTTTTTCATGAAGCTCAAGGAAGAAGATGAATGAATAATGAATAAATCCTTTTGTGATGAATAATGAAAAGATAATCATGATGAATAATGCAACCATGGTTTACCAAACCTTTGTAGAGATTTAACTAGGGTTGGGGTTTGGGTTGGGTTAAAGCATGAGTCATTTGAAAATATCTTAGCAAAAACAAAAAGAAACCTTCTAGAAGCATCAAGAAGGAACTAACCCAAAAAAAACCTAACCTTGTTTAATCTCCACTAAACATGTTGCATTAGTTATCATATCATGTTACAATATTATATATCATATATATAATATTTATTGTAACAAAATAAAATAATACAATTAACATATATCGCATATATATCAATGTATTACCCGAGTGAGAAAAAGAATCTTTTAGTGAGCTAATATTAGTTAATGTAATTTAATATATCATATATATTATTATACATTAAATTATCGAATCAACACTTGATCCGACAATTCGGCTATATCGCATATAACCGACTAATATCTCATTTATCGATTCATCGAATCAACACTTGATCCGATGACCCGGCTGATATCAAATATCGCGAGAATATAATATGGTATCTCATATCCAATTATCCTCGGTCCCGCACATATCACATATGTGCTCCTACTCCGTTTTTCCTGAGCCAAGAAACCTCTGTGTAGGACTCTAATGAATCGTCAATACGCCGGTAGTAGGTGATGATCATATCAAACACCCACAAGCTGCAAGCGGTCAGCTAAACGTAACAGCCACCCAGGTATTGAGCGCTCAGAAGATCAACAAGCAAGCCTGTACATTCTCCTGTGAATCCAACCAGTAACACTCCCGTACAGTCCGGTCTCGTCGTCTGATATGTCGCATATCTCGCCCAGGGGTGGTAAACATCAGACCCCAGTAGCTCGATAAGTCATGTCGATATGAGGTCTATAACAGTTCGAGAAACTACTGATAACACTTACCAGTAAATCTCAGCAACCCTGGCCAGGGATTTCCGGTTATAGCCAATTGAACACAGCACAACATCAACTCCCTATACCGGGAGAGACGAATCCCCTCCTATCGCTCATTGCTTCCATGTGATTCGGGATTGTACCCAAAAACCACCTTTTTGCACGCCCTCTTGGACGTGGTATGATGGAAATCAAAGCACAGTGGGAATCACACAAGACTCTATGACGATCTCGGGTCAACAGACTACTCTGTACCAGTGTCACCGGAGAACTGCCACCTGACGTGAGATATAATACCATCTGGGAGTTCTTGGCGAGTTCGTCCAGTGTACCCAGTCTCTACTGACCACCCACACACCATCCTTGATGTCAAACACCGATGGATATGGGATCATCCATCGCCCATCATATGGGTCAAGATGCGTATACGCTAGTCTACTCTGGTGTATCGATGCCCTGTCTCGATACACCCTCGACTAGGAACAGTTATAGGATGTACTCGTCGACTACCGTGGCCCCACTAGTATGATCTCATCATAGTCCCAGTAGTCGAGTACATATCCTAAGGACTTTATCAACATGTAACATAGAGACAATCGGAGTACATGTTAAGATAAAGTACAACCAGATAGCATACTATCATGTGGAGCAAGAAAGTCCTCCCTATATTTGTCCAAGCATCCATTACAATATACATCGTATGTAAAGTAATGACCTCTAGGGCATACATATAACTAACAGTTTTCACAAACACTCGCCGGTGGCCCTGCTGTTTTTACTCACGAAACCCTTTCGGGTTTTCATCCGTGCCCATTTTGCTTATGGGCGTACCGTTTTCTTTTCTTTTCTTTTTCTTTTTTTTTTGTATCAGCTTTAGGATGCTGCAATCCGCCGTAGTTTCTCGCCATCTCGGTCAACAGCTAGTTTTAGGACATAGTGATCCATCATTAGTTTAAGGATGTTTCGGTCCGCTGTTAGTTTAAGGGTGTTTCGGTCCGTTGTAAAATAAGCCGGTTACTACTTATAGAGTTTGGGCTTAGGAAGATAGCGAGCGGACATAGTCGTCGTCATCTATCATTGACCAAGGCCGTGACTCGTCAAATGTAGTACTTCTTCAGGAAGCGACCGTTTATTGGCCTGAAAGGCCTTTCGCCATGCATGTCCATGAGTAGATAGGCTCCACCCCGGTAGACCTTGTCTATGATGTACGGGCCTTCATAGTTCGGCTCGAATTTTCCCCGTTTAGCACGATTGGGGATCATAGGTCTTTTGACCACTAGCACGAGTTCGCCCTGACGGAATGTCCTTCGCCTGGTCAATCTTTCATATGAGCGTGACATCTTTGCCTTATAAGCCTCCAGATTTTGTTGCGCTATGAGTCGGGCTTCATCAAGGGCATCGAGCTTCTCAAGCCGAAGGTGAGCGTTCTCTTCGTCCGTTAGCTCGTAATGAACTGCCACTCATAGAGAGGGTAACTCTATCTCGAGGGTGAGTACCGCTTCTGTACTGAATACCAACGCGTACGGCGTTGTGTTCGTGACCGTCTTGAACGTAGTTCGATACGCCCAGAGAGCTTCTTGCAGTCTCTCGTGCCCGTCCTTCTTATTCCGGGACACTGTCTTTTTCACGATCTTTGTCAAGGTTTTGTTAAAAGCTTCAGCTAGACCGTTAGCTCGGGGATTATAGACCGATGAATATCTCCAGTCTATGTTTTGCTATTGTGCGAAGCGGCTGATCTTGTGGCTTCTGTAGGCTGGCCCGTTATCGGAGATGATCCGTCGCGGAGTTCCAAACCGATAAATAACGTGCGTCTTGAAGAAGTGGAGGATACTCTCTGTCTTCACTTCCCTCAGCGGTACTGCTTCTGTCCATTTGGAGAAGTAATCGGTTGTCGCCAAGATGAAACGATGTCCTCTGGACGATGCCGGTTCGATGGGGCCGATTATGTCAGTTCCCCACATTTCGAACGGCCAGCTAGCCACCGTTGGATGTAGTGGATTTTGATGTTGATGGATAAAGTCCCCATGAATCTGGCACGAGTGGCATTGCTTCGCATACTCGAGGCAGTCCTGGCTCATCGTGAGCCAATAATAACCCATCCGTTTAATCTTCAACTTCATCTTCGGGCCTGCTTGGTGAGAACCGCAGAGTCCGTCGTGAGTTTCCTGAACGACTCTCTTCGCCTCTTCAGGTCCCAGGCATCTCAGCCACAGGGAATCAAATGACCTCTTGTACAAAGTATCATTGACGAAAGCAAAAGACAGAGCTCGTTTCATAAGCTGATGTCTTGAGGACGCAGCTTCAGGCGTTCGACGGGATTTGAAGTAGTCTATAAAGACTTCTCTCCAATCCTCGACCGTTTCTTGGTCTTTTATTTGTAGGGCTGTCTGCTCGGTTGTTTCCTTTTCCTCGGATGATTCCGGAGATATCTCCACCGGTGCAAGAACCCGACGGCTTTGTACCACGATTTTTACGTCATCGAGGTTCTCATCGGCCAATTCTTTAGCAAGCTTGGCTAATGCATCCGCTTTGCTATTTTCCGCACGCGGTATGCTTTCCAAGGTGTATGAAGGAATTTGAGTCAGCAGTCGCTGCACACTTTCGCCGTATTTCACCAACTCTGGTTTGCACGTCTGATAGTCGCCATTTACCTGACTAACAACCAGCTGGGAGTCTCCGTGTATGATGAGGTTTTCAATTCTCATGTCGATGGCGATCTCGAGGCCTGCTATCAAAGCTTCATACTCGGCTCCATTGTTTGTCCTCGGTTCTGTCAAGGAGAAGGAGAAGCGCATTATCCCTCCTTGTGGGGTCACAAAGATAAGGCCTACCCCGGATTTGATGATAGGGGTATCTTGTTTGCGCTTCTTCATGGAAGACGCTCCATCAAAATAAAGTTCCCATCGGATACCACCACCGTCGATCGCATCAAACGCATGTTCGTCTGGCAGTTCGCAATTCAAAGGGGAATCGACCGGTATCGGATGTTCAGCGAGGAAATCGGCGATGGCCTGGCCTTTCACTGCCTTAAGAGGTTGATAAGTTATCGAGAACTCCATCAAGAGCAGGGCCCATTTAGTGAGTCGCCCCGTCAATATGGCTTTTGACATTAAATATTTGAGAGGATCCACCTTCGATATGAGACGGACTTCATGCGCCAATGCATAGTGCCGGAGTTTCGTTATCGCGAAGATCAACGCCAGGCAGTGTTTTTCGATGGGAGAGTGATTGCTTTCTGCCCCCAGGAGGACTCGACTCAAGTAATAGAGAGCTCTTTCTTTCCCTTGGTCGTTCTCTTGTGCCCATAATGCGCCTAAGGAACCTTCGAGGGCTGTTGTATAAAGAATGAGAGGCTTTCCCTTGACCGGAGCGGCTAGCACCGGCGGATTCTACAGATACTGCTTGATTTCGTTCAGCGCGCCTTGGCATTTGTGATCCCAGACGAACGGGGTCATTTTTTTTTATCAGGTGACTGTAAGGACGGCACTTGCCTGAGAGATTGGCTATAAATCGCCGGATATATACGAGCTTTCCTTGGAGAGACCGCGGCTGCTTGAGAGTCCTTGGCGGAGGCATTTCCACGATCGCTTTGATCTTTGACGGATCTATCTCGATACCTCGGTGTCGGACGATGAATCCTAGGAATTTACCTGAGGACACCCCGAATGCGCATTTGAGAGGGTTCATCTTTAAGTTGTATTGCCGAAGGCGTTGAAATACGATCTTCAGATGCTCGAGGCATTCCTCGTATGATTTGCTTTTCACCACGAGGTCGTCGATATAGCATTCGACAATTTCATGTATAAGGTCATCGAAGATTTTTGTCATGGCCCTCTGATAGGTGGCGTCGGCGTTCTTTAGACCGAAGGGCATCACTTTGTAGCAAAATATACCCAAAGGGGTCCGGAAAGCGGTGTGCTTCTGGTCCTCACGATGCATCTTTATCTGATTGTATCATGCTGATCCGTCCATGAAGGAGAAGACTTCGTAAGTGGACGTATTGTCTATCGTCAGCTCAGTGACCGGTACCGGGAAGTCATCCTTCGGGCAGGCTTTATTGAGATCCCGAAAGTCCACACATATGCGCACTGTCCCATTTTTCTTCATCATCGGGACGATGTTGGCGATCCATTCAGGATACTGAACTTCTTAGATGAAGCCAGAGTCAATCAGCTTCTTGACCTCGGCATTGATACTCATCGCAAGCTCAAGCCGCATTCCTTGGCGCTTGTTTGATTGGCTTGACATCCGGGGATATTGCCAATTTGTGGACAGCAATCTCTGGATCTAGTCCTGGCATCTCGGAATAGTTCCATGCGAAGCAATCTCTATGCTGCACAAGCACGTCCTTTAGCGCAGCCACCCTTTCTTCAGACAACAGCTCACTGACGAATGTCGGCCGCGGGTCACTCGCCGTCCCCAAATCAATTTTCTTGAGGTTATCTGCAGTGGTGTGTATTCCATCTTCCAGCTCTTTTAGCGCCGGTGGAAACTCTGAGATCACCTCGTCATCATTGTTTTCGAAGCACCAGGGGAGGTCATCCATGTTCTCGGGCTCTTCTTCTGACAGCGTTATCATATGACAAGTACGAGCTCTCTTCCACGATCGATGTTGATCTGGTTCTACTCTCGCTGTACGCGCGGCTTTTGGTTCGTGCCTCTGCGGCGGAGTTATCCTCCAACTGCTAGATAGAGCGAACTTGCCGAGCTGATATTGGTATTCGACCCAGTTCTTGAAGGTGAAGCAGTCTTCGAGAGGATGTCATATCGCTCGGTGATAAGAGTAATAGTCTGGGTGAGAGACCTCGTTGGCTTGCTCGGGGTGTTTAAATTCTGGAAGTGTAATCATTTGATGTTTTATAGCGAGGTCAAGTATCTTCTTTGTCTTGTCTTGAAGAAAAGATTATGCTCGACTCATCTTCTTCATAAGGGAAAAATCCGGACCGCTCGATTCCCGATCGCCCGCTTTGTCGCTGTCGGACGCCTTTTCCGCTCTTTGACTTGTTTCTGCCCCTACGTCGAGCCTTTTGTACAACAGGTTGACAGGGAGGGCCATTTCATCTTTCGCAGCCTGTTGAAGAAGGCGTTGTGTCCTGGATTTCTCGTAGATGTCCATTTCGCGGTTATGGTCGTCTCGAACTTTTTGACCAGCTTCCCTTATAAGATTGTCCATTTGTTCTTCGAACGACGGACTGGGCATTTTTACGTTAGGGAATTTTTCTAGTTCAGGATTAGCACTCTCCCATTGAGCATCTCCTTCTTTATCAAAGTCATGTACGACATAGCAGTCGCGGAGTAGCTCCCGTTTCTTGGACCGAACATAACCAAGCCCGATCTCTTCCATTCTCCCGTTGGGCAACTTACGCTGAGTTCCGGGAACGTTCCAGGTCCTGTCATAGAACTTAGCTTTTCGAGCGGTCTGTTTGAAGGGTATCCCATGGCGCTTCAATAGTCTTTTCAAGCCTTCTGTATAATATCTAGGCAGACGGATGGGCTGAAGCCTGTCAAGTGTAGGATCCGTACCGTGCCAGATTTCTTTCTCCGCTTCGGTTTCCCTGGAGCGGTAGAATAGGATCGCCTTTTCGCCTTCTCGCCTGGGAGGGACGTAGAACGTCTGCAGCTCTTCTACACTGTAGGTATCAAGCGCGTCTAGCTCTTTATGATGTTTGGGCGGAACCATGGCAATTTGCAAACTTTGCTCTTCATCAGCGAATGTTTGTATTGAAGGCCGAGCGGAGAATATAGCATGGACCTCATCTTCCGAGTCGCTGCCAAAGATCAACATAGGAGCGGACGGTCCTGGCTTGTTGTACTGGGGTGGGCCTGAATAAACCATCTCTTCCTCTTCCTTAGTATCACTCCCGAATACAGGAATGGTGGTGATAGCTTTGTTTTCCGGTTTGTGACATCTTTCTGTGTCCTCAAAGTCTGATAAGAAGTATTTTGCGTCTTCGTACTTACGGACTTCGTTCACGGAGAATGGATTCAGCTCTCCTGTTACGGTATACTCAAGACCATCCTTAAAGTATTTCATACACTGATGTTGTGTAAAAGGGATGATGTTGTACTCGTGTAACCAAGGCCGACCGAGTAAAGCGTTGTAGCATGTCTTGGCGTCAATGACATGAAATTTAATATCCGTGACAAGTAACCCGAATCGTAATGTCAATATCACAGACCCGAGAGTCCGCGATGACTGGGAGTCTAAACCGGAGATGGTAATCTTATCACGAGGGAGATGCTGGACGCTCATGCAGATTTCCTTCAACACTCGCACATTGAGGAGATTGACGGAAGACCCATTGTCGACCAGGATTTTGCCTATCTTTATATCGTGGCAGTATCCTGAGACATAAAAAGGACGGTTGTGCTCGCACGTCCCAAAGAGGAGGTCTTCATCGCCGAAAGTGATATCGGCTGTGTGTACTTTCTCCAGCTCGTCCTTTATCTTTTCTTCTGCGAGAAAAGCTTGGAATTTCTCTGGTTCTTGTAGCGCCTTGATCAATGAATCTCTTGCTTCTTTGGATAGTAGAAGGGCGTCGAGAATACAGAGCTGCGAGGGTAACTTCCTCAAGTGCGCCAGAACGTTATAGTCCACCTTACTCTTCTTTGGCGGGTCCTTGGCGGTCAGTTCTTTCATGACTTGGTCGTCCAGGGCGATATCCTCGGAGACCTTTTCTTTTCCCTTATCTTTTTTACTCGTGGATCCGAGATTCTTTTCCGGGAGCGTGCGATTGCGCAGCTGGATGTTTTCACAGGCCTTCGGTTCTTCCTCCTTCCCCAATGCGGATTCTTTAAAGAGGGGGCCAAGAGCCATTTCTTCATCAGAGTCGCTTCCGAAAGTGAGAATTTGCGATCCTCCGGTGTTGACCATGCGACAGTTACCGGTATCTCTTTTATACTCCTCAGTCGCACTTCTTTGCTCCCGCCGAGTTTTGCGTTCCATCCGCTTAAAATGTTGCCGGTGAGCAACATATCCCTGCCACCATCTTTTAAAAGCATTGCACTCCTCGGTGGGGTGCGAAATCTTTCGATGATATAAGTAGTAGCTAGGATGTATTTCCGCTTCACCAAGGGTGTTTTCTTCGGAGGGTGGCAGCTTCATTCCTATTGATATGGCTTTAGCAAACCTTTTCCTCGTCTTGAACTTGCTTTTATCCGTGACGGATGTTCCTTGATTCGGCGGGAGTGGCTTGACTTTTTCGTCCAGTCGCCGGCGTTTGGCTCTTTCAAATATGGCCATCTAACGCTCCCGATCAGCTTTACTTTTCAGGAGAGCTTTGTTTAGGAATGCGTCGATCATTTCATCTGATGGCCCCAAAAGTTCCGGTTCAGGCTCTGCCCCCAGTTTCTTTGTGCAAGAAGCATTTTCATCTTCTGTAAACGAGTGAGAGATCACATGACAACTTTCTACGTAACCTTCAGATCCACCCAATGATTCTTCTCCATCATCTTCGTCCTCAAGGACGTGGCTGAGGAACTCTTGGAGCGTGATTGGGGTTCGCGCCTTCTGGTTGTACTCTTCCAGCGCGTCAATCTGTTTCTGTAGGTCCGAGCGCTTATCGCTAGGCTTTACGGGCTTTTTGGATTTCTTCTTTTTTTCGAAGACTTTGACGGCTGAGCATGAACGCTTTGGCTATCACCACCAATCTTTGGAGTTGGGCGCGGCTTCAGCATCCCTTCGATGATCTGAGGTTCCAGCGGGTTCTTCCACCTGATCGCCGGGCATGTCTGAAGATCATTCAGCATCCTTTTGGTTTTGGCTGAAAGCACGACCTACCATGGAGCTTCTTCAACAAAAGAGCACGTTGCCCCCGGTGTGTCCGTCTTCTTAGGAGTGTGCGATTGTGGTGGGTTTACTTTCCACTTCTCGGACAGCGCAAACTTGCCTTGTAGGTATTGATCTTCGATCCATTCTTTAAAGACGAAGCAATCCTCGATCGGATGGCTTACCGTTTGGTGGTAAGGGCAGTAATTGGGATTATTCACTTCGCTGGGTTGCGGTGGTCGCCTTGGATTCGGCAAATTGATAAGCCTGTTGCGCACCGCCGGCTCGAACAACCTGTTCATTTTTTCCCGTGGGAATGAGTAAGGACGCTTCATTTTCTCATTGTAATAGCGTAGTTTCTCTTCCAGTTGATCTGCTAGCTTTGGGGCACTGGGCTGCTGTTGGGTGTTTGCAACGAAGGTTGCCTTCCCTTTGCCCTTGTCATTCCGTGGTTCCGGCTTCGGGGGAGACGGTCTGTGACCCATCTGATCCATCTGGGCTAGCTTATCGATTAAAGCATAGAACGTGGTCGGTTTAAAGAACATCGTGAACTGTGAAATAGTTGCATGAGGGTCTAGGGTACCCACAAACATGCCCACCGCTGGTGCTTCTTCGATGCGCTATTCGCATTTTGACCACAGGTTCCGCCATCGGATTGCGTATTGAACCCAAGTTTCGCCCGGCTTCACCCTTGCATTGATCAACGCCGTTATTGAGGTGCGTTCACTGGTGCTCGCGAATCGCTGGGTGAATAACAACTCTATCTCTGTAAAAGTTTTGACAGAGTCGTTTGGAAGCTTGGAGTACCACTCAAACGCCGTCTTCGATAAGCTGCCGACAAATTGGCAAAGCAAGAGCTTATCATCGCCGCCGGTGTTGCCATAAAGAGCCCTGAACTGAGCGACGTGTTGATGAGGATTGCATATCCCCTTGTAGACATGGAATTTCGGGATCGTGTAGCCCGGCAGGTATTTTATCTGATCATACCAGCCCGGATATGGTCGCCCCATTTTGACGACTTGGCTGGCCGCTTCATTTTCCTGGTGAACTCGTATTTGTTGAGAAATATAATCATCCAGGGCGGCCTTAGAGATTGTTTCCTCTTTGGCTGGCGAAAGAGCCGGAGGTGGATTTGACGTTTCTCCTCTGTCGTCTTCGAGGATAATCGGAGGATCTTCAGCTGGGAGATCCGGCTGGATCATCATGCCCACCATGTCTTGGAACAGAAGAGCCATTTGCTTTACATTGGCTGCTTGTTCCGCAGCCTCGTTGTCCTTCTTTTCGAGCATTCTCCAAAGGAATTCAGCATCGGTTTCATGTTCACGACGTTGTTCCGATGACGCCTCCGGGCTTTCTTTTGGTCCGGTGAGTGCGGCCATTGCAGTCAGCATCTCCTGGAGCTTCTGCTGTTGCTGTTCCTGAACTCTTGTGATGGATCGGGTGAGTGGTCGGTGGCCCGTAGAAGCGCGGCTATCTTCCTTTCCGGATGCCATGTAAACAGTATGTACCGTTATGCCCCCAGACTTAGGGCGTTTGGGTTCAGTGCCTTTGACATTTGCCGCAGGCACGGGGATCTTCTCCGGCCTTCTCTTCTCATGAGCGGTCGAAGTTGAGGGGGCCGTCGCGGTGGGCACCCATATAGCCTTTCGTGACTTGGCAGGATGGCTTTCTTCCTGTCGGACTTTCAGCTTCTTCTGCCGGCGAGGGTATTCTTGATCCACCACCGAGTTCCGGACTTGCCGCCAGACTTTGTAGATCTTGGAGGACAGCCGCTGAGGGGACCGTTTCAGCTTTATTTCCGTAACATTCTCCACCGGAGGAGGAGATCTTTTCAGTACGGCGGTGGGAGAATTTCTACGCACCTTATTCAGCAGCTCAAATCTGTTCCCGGTTAGAACAGCAGCATTAATTTCCGCTGTCGGGGCTGGTGGAGTTAGCCCAGAAGGGGAGTTGCCTCCTGACTTCCTCACTCGGTGCCAGTGGCGACATCGAGCATGTCGAGCTGATGGAGTTGGCTCGGTGACGGGGATGGCCTTGTCTTGCCTCCTGTTCAGGTGAGGGGCCGCTGCCGGTGTCAGCCTATTAAAGACTGATGTCCTTTGAGTAGCAGGAGCAGAAGTAGGAGTTGGGACGGTCCGTCTTGTAAAGACCGACCCCTTGGCAGGAGAAGCCGCCTTGACGACTTCGGAAGCAGGGTTGGTTACTCTCTTCGGAATAACCTTCTCTGGTATCGCAGGCTTCATTGTGGGCCCACAGGAATTTTGGCCCAATCTGGAGAAGACCGAAGCACCGGTGCTGGACGACCCATTGAGAGGGGCCGCAGTAGCTGTAAGTCGATCGAAGACCGACTTCTTAAGAGCTTTTGGTACGGGCACGGTAGTAGTGAAGCTCGTTGGCGGGAGCATGGTCCCGAAAAACAGCCCTGTGGTGGCTTGAGTAATCTGCTCCACGGGCATCGTGAACAAAGAAGCCGCTTGGGGCCCGTAGGTTATGCCCCCAGCTGAGGCAGGACGTGAATTGCATTTGTATGTGGAACACTTCGAGCAAGTGAATACCATTGCTATTTTGCTTTCTGCGCCAAGCAAGAAACCAAATCTTAGTAACTTGAAACCCAAGGGCAACCATTAACAAACCGCGATTGGTTCGCGAACACGACACACGAAGTGTGGAGTGGAAAGAGGAAAAGGTCCCACCGGGCGTGCCAGAATCTGTTCCCCTCCGAACAACGGAGACGCGACCTCGCAGGTCCGTTTTGCCTGAAATTCGGGGCAGATGCTAATTGGTGCTATCCGTCCACCTCTCCGAAGATGCCAAGTTGATTTATGGCACCGTGTATCGAAGGTATAAACGGATGCGTCCGATGTAGCAGAATTCGTCAGATTCCCCCTCGCTTGAGGGGTTTTTGATTGTGGGGACGCTCTTCCCTGCAGGCGCAAGCCCCTGCAGTTAATTACGCTACCGCACCGCGGTAACAACTTTCTCCTTCTCCAAATGGTCACTTCGTGTCGTGGGTGTTTGTTTTGTGTTCGGTTGCCCGTGGATCGTATACGGAGACTAATTTGTGTTGTCGCCTGTAGGACGTGGATTAGTCCAAATCCGTATCTTTCTTAGATTTGGGTTTGGGTTGTGTGTTTAAGGATACGTTAGCCTTGTTTGAGGCTAAGATCAACTTAAACGTTTGTTAAGGACACGTTAGTCTAATTCTAGACTAAGATCAACTTAACGGGATCGTTTAGATCCAACAAAAGAGCAATCGGGCTCTGTTGTTTAGTTTAATGACATTACGGTCGATAAGTAGTTTGATGACATTGCGGTCCAATGTTAGTTTTAAGACATTGCAGTCAAGGTTAAGGACGTCATAGTCCATGAGTTTAAGGACCTTACAATCTGGTATTAGTTTTAAGACATCACGGTCGAGGTTAAGGACGTCATAGCCCATGAGTTTAAGGACCTCACAGTCCGATATTAGTTTTAAGACATCACGGTCGAGGTTATGGACGTCATAGTCCATGAGTTTAAGGACCCCACAGTCCGTAGCAGTGTGTGGTCGTCGGGACCCGTCACCTCTCTGACGACGTTGAAGGATTACAACGACGGATGCCAGAGGAGTAAAGAGATGTACCCTCGAACCGGGTGTAAATTGATTGGAAGAGTAGTTAAGCTCAGTTCAATTTAAGTTGAGGACTTATGGCCAGAATTGGGCTAAGTCCAGTTAAAAATGTTTAACATTTTGATTTATGTTCTGCCTATTAGGCCTTTACTTGGGCTCTGCCCTTTTAATAATGCATAGCATTTATCAGGAGCATAATAGTGGTCTGATAGTGCGCCACATGGCTTGTCAGGCGCTTTGCGCCAATCAAAGAGCGCATTGCGCTAGCGCATGCGAAGGTGACACGTGTCACGCTCAGCGCTAAGCGCAAGTCTGTTAGCGCACTGCGCTTTCTAAGTGCGCTGCGCCAGTCAGTGACACGTAGCACGTTCTGGCGCAGTGCGCCATTCCAAGAGCGCAGTGCGCTATATTTAGAAGCGCAAAGCGCAAACTGTTCTGTGGTTGACACGTGGCGCGTTTTGGCGCAGTGCGCCAGTCCAAGGAGCGCAAAGGCGCAATTCAAGAGTGTAAGGTACTGTCCAATAGCGCAGAGCGCATTTTGATCAATTTGAGATCAAAGAAACAAGTTTTTTGTTCTTCAAAAGAGGCATTGCCTCAAAATTCAAGAACCAAGGTTCTTATTCTCATCAAAAGGATGTGCCTTTATAGATCAAATGATCTGTTAATGAAGTAAAGTACTTCTTTTTAATCTTTTATAATTAGATCTTTTTGATCCTTTTCTTTTTATTGAAGATCTTGATCTTATTCTTAGATCTTTGATCTTTTTAGAAGATGGTTCTTCTTTTTTTTAATGAGATGATTTCATCTCTGTTCTTCCAAGAATTTAATTCTTTACCTTTAAAGATGAAGAAAATGATCTTCTTTCTTCAAAGGCTTGCCTTTCTTTCTCTTTGAGTTTTTTCTCAAAGTTTGCAGAGGGTTCTCTCTTTTTGAGACTTGAAATCTTGGGGCCTTTATATAGGGCCAATTGATTTGTTAAGTTAGTTGAAGAGATCTTTCTCTGATTGATTTGGGAATATTTTCCACCGTTGGATCATTGATCCTAAGGCTTCTGTTTTACAGAAGATAATCTTCTTATTTTAATAAGATTGGAAAGATCTTTCTAGAACAGAATTTTAATTCTGATTAATAATTTTTTATTATTATTAGATCTTTTGATCTAACGGTGGGGAATTCTTTAAATTCCAGCGCTGGCGCGCCTGCGTTTGACACGTGGCGCGCAGCGCAGCGCAATTGCGCTAGCGCGCCTGCGTTTGACACGTGGCGCGCAGCGCAGCGTGCCTGCGTTTGACACATGGCGCACAGCGCAGAGCGCAAGGGATCTGAAGCGTTGCTTCAATTTTTGAATTTGAATTTTGAAACAGAGCTTTGCTCTGATTGGGGGTGCGCTGCCTAGGGCGCAGCGCTCCTGGTGCTGGCGTGTCTGCTTTTGACATGTGGCGCGCAGCGCGCGGCGCAAGGGATCTGAAGCGTTGCTTCTATTTTTGAATTTTGAAATTCAAACAGAGCTTTGCTCTGATTGGGAGAAACAAGATGTTCTTAAACTAACAATGGACGTTAATGTCCTTAAACTAATTATCGACCGCAATGTCCCTAAACTAAACAATAGAGCCCAATTACTCTCTTGTTGGATGTAAACGATCCTGTCAAGTTGATCTTAGTCTAAAATTAGACTAACGTATCCTTAACAAATGTTGAAGTTGAACTTAGGCTCAAATGAGACTAACGTATCCTTAACAAATGTTGAAGTTGAACTTAGGCTCAAATGAGACTAACGTATCCTTAAACCCAACCCCCAAACCCAAATCTAAGAAAATACGGATTTGGACTAATCCATGCCCTACGGGCAACAACATAAATTAGTCTCCGTATACAATCCACGGGAAACCAAAAACAAAACAAACATACACGACACGAAGCGACTATCTGGAGAAGGAGAAAGTGGTTACCGCGATGCGGTAGCGTAATTAACTGCAGGGGCTTGCGTCTGCAGGGAAGAGCGTCCCCACAATCAAAAACCCTCATCAACGAGGGGGAATCTGACGAAGTCTGCTACATCGGCCGCATCCATTTAAACCTTCGATACATGGTGCCATAAATCAACTTGGTATCTTCGGAGAGGTGGACAGATAGCACCAATTAGCATATGCCCCGAAATTCAGGCAAGACGGACCTGCGCGGTCGTGTCTCCGTGTTTCGGCGGGGAACAGATTTTGGCACGCCCGGTGGGACCTTTTCCTCTTTCCACTCCACACTTTGTGTGTCGTGTTCACGAACAAATCGTGGTTTGATATGGTTTCCCTTGGGTTCGAGGTACTAAGATTTGGTGTCTTGCTTCGTGCAAAAAACAGAAGATCAATGGCTTCAACCTGTGCTAACCGCAACTGCAACTCTCGCTCCATCCCGCCCGGAGGAGTGACTTACGGGCTCCAAGCGGCCTCCATCTTCGCTATGCCGGTGGAACAGGTCACTCAGGCCACCACTGGATTGTTCTTCGGGACCATGCTCCCACCAACGAGTTTCAGCGCTCCTGGACCATCACAAGAAGCTCAGAGGAAGTCGGTCTTTGATCGGCTTACTGTAAGTGCACGGCGGCGCCCCGGTCGTCAATCCGACGGCCAAATGCGGAAACGGTGATAAACTTTAATTTTGCGAACTTAGCAAACCGGCACCACCGCGCACTAAACCCTGGATCGGGCCATTAAACTTGTCCTAGCTAACTAACAAGATAGGGAAGAGATATACCGAGTGATCCGAGTCCTCCGGTCTTCTCGTCGTCGTCCCGATATCTCGCGGAAACTCCGGTTGTCGCATCCTTGCCGGAAGGGCACCACATCGCCTGCATCTTTTACGGGCTCCCGCCTCAATACCGAGGCAACTCGGGCATGAAGCTGGCAAGTCGACATGCCCAAGATATGCTGTAGAAAGTGTAGTGTAGAGGCTATGTCTCACTTTGGGGTTATTGGTTGCCTTTTGAAGATGGAGGAATGAAGGTATGAAAAATGGTGCTTTCATTTTTCCTTGTATCAAAATGAGATGAATGAAATTTGCCACACCACCAAAATCAAAGCTCTCTCTCCCTCACTCAAAATTGTGGCCGGCCATTAGTGGGGTGGAAAATGGTGGAGGGTAAAATATATCACAAGAGGGAGGTGAGTGTAGGAGAAGTAGAAAGGTGACCATATCCAAAAACATCATCATCACAAAACCCATATCACCATCTAATCACAATAAATGCATCATGGATGAAAAAGCAAAGATGCTTAACATATCAATCTTTTATGCAATAAACCCCTCCACAAAATGTTATTTGCAAACTTGCAAATAACCCCCTCCATCGGAAAAGTCCGGCCGGGAAAGAACAAAGGAAAACCGGCCGGAACGGAATGCAAACTGGCAACTCCAGAAAACTGGTCCCGTAATAAATTACAGGAAAAACCCCGATGCTGTGCATACACACCCGCATCTGTATTCCGTCCGGATACAAATGCAAAGAGACAAAATCTACACTGTACTAAACTAGGATCCGGCTTAAACCAAAGCCGGCTAGTAATGTTCGTCCGATCCTGATCCGTGCAATACCGCACGAATCTGATCGAACCCTGCCATATAACTATACGGCCTCTAGTACAAACCGTCCGATCCTGATCCGTGCAATACCGCACGTATCTGATCGGACCCTGCCATATCTCCATACGGCCTCTACAGCGTTTCGCCCGAAAGCTTGAGTAACTGAAAGTGTGGTGGACTCTAAAGACTCGTCAATACTATGGCTGTGGATTTAACCACTAGCACGTCAGAGGTATAAGCCAATACGTGACGGGCCACCAGCTATTGACCAAAAGGGACGTCGATGAGCAAACTCATCCTGACACCCTACTGAGCCTGTCAGTGACAATATCCGTACAGTCCGGTCCGTTCGTCTATGAGCATCGCATGTCGGGCCTAGGGGTGGGTAAAAGTCAGACCCCCAAAAGCGGTACAAGTCGTGTCGGAGTGTAGCCCAGAACACCCTGAGATACTACTGGAATACCTACCAGTAAATCTCCTGCCTTGGCCAAGGACTTTGTGTAATGGCTCTCCTAGACACAGCGCGACCTCACCCCCAATACCGGGAGAGACGAACCCCTGAAGATCCGCTCACTGTCTCCATGTGGCTCGGGACTGTACCCAACTAAAACCTGTTTGCACGACTCCTTTGAGCCGTGGTAGGGTAGTAATCAAAGTACAGTGGGAACTCACACGAGACAAATGACGATCCCCAGGTCGATGAACTAACCTGTACACATGTCACCAGGGAACTGCTATCTGACGTCAGGTATAAGACCAACTAGCATGTTCCCGGCGAGTCCTGTCCGGTGTACTCATAACCCAATGAGCACCTGTATACATCTTAGGTGAACCAACTGACACCAGTGGCTTGTGAGACCGGCCACCACCCCTCGTCGGGGTCTCGACTGTAAACACTAGTCTACTCTGGAGAATCGATGCCCTGTCTCGAAACTCCCACGACTAGGGACCTTTTAAGGATGTGCTTATAGACTCCAGCTCTCACTTATATGATCGCCCTCATACTGCCGGCAGTCAAGCAAGAATCCTAGGGGCTCTATCAACGTGCAATAGCGACCTGTCAGGTCACCTAAAGCAGTACACGATGATAAAGGTAAACCAGATAGCATACTATCATCTCGAGTAAGACTGTTCTACCGGGATAGGTCCTCCCTCAATCATTGCAATCACGTGCCTGTGATCCAATAATTGACTCTGAGGGCACTATCTCCAACAATCTCCCACTTGCACTCAAGGCTAATTATTGCGATGTCGCATACTCACAGCCCGTGTGATACCGAACACCCAACTCCTCTACTAGTCAGTCTCACAAAGCCTGTTTGGAAGACTATTGCGTTCGAGGAATAGCCTCAGTGAGTGGATCCGCCTTGATGTTTCTTTCTATGTCTCTCTATATCTCAAGTTCGCGGAGAAAGCCATCTCCCGAAATGAGCAATACCTGTCTTAGAATGTCTGGATGTCTGATGGGACCTAGCTCATAAATGAACTCCAAATCCAAACTTCTTAGACTGTATCGTCAACTGAACTTAATCAGTATCCTGCGCCATGCCACCCTCAGTATTGCCTTGGACCACCTGTCCAGAATACTGCCCCTCGTCAGAAGGAAAACTATAACTCTGACAACCTCCTTGTCGTCCATGTCACCTTGGAAGCCTGGAATGATAACTGTCTCCCAAATGAGGCTGTCGTTATCATATCCCTAGAACATCCACTTGTGTTCTAAAGCTGCTTCCGACTGTTTCTCCAGGATTGGATCAATATCAACTTATTGCACCTACTGCAAGAACAACATCTGGTGTGGTACTTGACATCTCATGATTGACTCAATTACCTAAGCAAGTGATCTGTCAATCATGCACATCCCTCTCTACTTTAGTCTATAAGACACCTTTAGAGAGGGTGACTCCATTACCTGCAGGTACACTACCGTGCCAGGAGTCGTCCATTCTAAATACTCTTAGAATGCTGTCAAAGTACCCTGATTGGGAAACCACCCAAATCCAGATCTAAAACCATAGATCTAGTAACCAGTATGTCTGATATAATGTCCAAGTCCCTTGTGGAGAAACCACTGTGTGACGACCAAAGTATAACCGATCGTATTATAGGAGTTTCCTTTCCTACTCTGTGTATGTCATCCAAAACCAGGACATCACACCCTACTACCTTCTTAACAGATCCATCCCCTATTCTGATGACGTCAAAACTATGACTGTCACATCAGAAACAGATGATCTAACTCCGCTATCTCTGCTTTAGTCTATAAATAGACATAAGCCTGATGTCCACCAATGCTTCCGCTGCTCCCACTGACTACGAAAACCCTCTGGCAGAGTCATATAGATGTGCACTTCTAAAGCTAGTTTAGAACGACGCTATACTCATCCTCCTGCCGGGTCTCGCAGTCTGGAACAACAACAATGGCAAGTGTGGGTAAACAAGAACTTCCTTGTCACCATCCTTGAGACTACCGGAGTACCTCTCGGGTGCCTGGAGTTACCCACCTTTATCTGCGGAGTGGCCAATGGAATGTCAAATCAGATTGAATCTTTAGGTTCCTTATCAAATCTTCAGTAATCGTTTGTGGTTCTGGAATCACTTCCAGTTCTACCATACTCCCACTACAGTTTTCTGAAAAAATCCATTTTTATTAAAACTGTGGCGAGTCAAGAACAATATCGCTATTGATCTTTCTTATGGTAGAAAGTCAACCCTCGTCATAGCCTGGGTCAACCCACAAACAGCCATTACAGAAACGTGCCTTGAGTTATCCAGAGTCTGGTTTTAATCATAAGCCGGACAACTCCCCGTTTCCTTAACAATGTTAAGATATGAACTGTACTATATCCAATATAGAACCAGAGGCACTGATTTAATTGAACCAGATTCAAATCATGCAGCTATCTCCAGTGCATGTCATCTAAATGGAAGGAGGCCGATCAGCGTTACTCAACTTAGGAATGCTTCCAATTATGAGTAACCTGAAAGAGAAGCAATTTCTCTTTATCATTACTATCAACTGAATACCATACACAAGTATCTACATCTTCGATCACTTTGAAGAATCCCGATACTTGCTACACCTGGTTCTCTACTCTATTCAAATACCTATAACTCCTCAAAACTTAGACCCTGTGTTTCTACGAAACACATGTCTAAGAACTAGAGAAGTTAAAAGTAAACAGAATATAGTATGAGGACCAACCCCTCTGTCCTAATGGACACTGGACAACATACAATACTCTGTATAAGTCCGCTGAGTCTAACAACTCTTTCACTGTGTGTCGTAGGTTGAAAACTGTACTTATGGTTAAGAAGAATTACACCGCTGTTTAATGCTCCTTACCTAACCATCCACTGATATAGGTAAATGTCATCGACATAATATCAAAAGGTATATCTCACTCTATGAAAATAGACGTACAGATATATCAATTTGAAATTGGTGCACAATAGCGGATATTCAAAACCAAACATTTGCCGTCCGGCAAACAACCCAGGTGATTTCCTCAAATATCACTGATTACAACGAATCCTGATATAATGAGGATGATCACCTAATTCCCAATAACTTACTCCCACTCATCATCTGTAAAACCATACAGATGTGAGAATCATACCTGGTAAATACATACCCTGGAGTAAGTGTCTAAATGGGAAGTCAGTTTTCTTTTAACAGTACACAGTGAAACTGAAACATAGAAATGTTCCGTAGGGGTATCCTGGTATTCCTAGTAATGCCTCCACCATCATCCAGATTCACAACTATAACCGTATAATTCTTTGCCACCTCTCCAAATCCCTTTATATGTCTTTAGTCATTACCTTCTGCACAGCCCTTAGGCCAAATGGTTTTCTTCCTTCCCTACCGTTCGGCACCAGCCTATGGTTTGGAAGAAGACTATCCAATAAGCATAATGGGTGTACTGTCCTAGTCCTAGGAGCACTCGCAATGCGAGAGAAGGTGAAGATAAAAGACAACCGAATAAACCTTATTCCTATTTCTCCTGGACCAGAATCCATCCCCGAACTGGAACAAGTTCCTTTCGAGTTCGTATATAACCATACGATGGAGTATCCAATAAACTGTGGATCTTCGTAGTGATACGGAGTGTCCTGGAGAAATACAAAGGTGATTTAGGATTGGCGAAGAAATATTTGGTTTGGTCGTGAATATCAGTCGCATTTTACTTTGCCCTCTTACTAATCCCTTGCTTTGTCTTAATCTTAATACCTTCTGCACACCATCGTTATGCTAATTGGTTTTCTTCATTCCCTACCGGTCGGCACCAGCCTAAGGTTTGGAAGAAGACTATCCAATTTGCGTAATAGGTGTACTATCCCCTAAACCAAGGAGTACTCGCAACCTGAGAGAAGGTAAAAGGAAAAGACAACTGAATAATCCTATCCGCTTTCTCCAGAACCAGAAACCATCCTCGAATAATTCCTTCGAGTTCGTATCTAACCATACGATGGTTTTGTCCAATGGAAGTGGACGTTCGTAGTAATACGGGATGTCCTGGAGAAAAGGGTAAAAGTAGGAGTGGCAATGAGGTCTGCAACTCTGACAATCCAAAAGCCTGTGTTAAGAAGGTTCGGTCAACTTGGTCACTGAGTCATAGTCTTAGGGTCGGGTCAATGGTCGCTGCCAGAGAGAGAGAGAAAAGAGACACTCAGCGTGCACTCTAACCTAGATCAGAATGGTTACCAATTTATCTAATCTGGAAACCTCCCACTGTACCTCAAATTCTCCTCCAAACCTGAAAGAAGAATTAGTCGGGGTCACCCGAGGAGTAAACTAACTCATCAGTGGGAATCGGGATCCAACTCTCATCGCATGATAACGTGACGGAATCCGCTCACGGTATCACACTCCAGAAGGTATGCGCATATCTGGCAAGTTTCAGTTCTTTTGAAACTCCCGATGTGATTTCAGCCCCATGCTCTTATGACCTTGACTTTGGCCAACATATCATAAGTCACATGTCAAGTTCAACCCGTCATTCTCCAGGTTAATTTGAGCCCACCCGTACATACCCTTGACTTGGGCCAAAATGGTAGTACGACTGCCCCAAACCAACACATCTATCTATGCTGCATATGAATACCCAACAGCTACCAAACACTGTGCCTTGACTTTGGCCAACATACACAGCTTGAATACTATTGACTACCCATATGAAACGACGGAGGGCTACGAATGGTTTCTGGCGAAAACCTTTAACGTAATGAACTTGATATCGTTGAAGGAACGGATAGCTTTTTAGAAAATATAGTGACGAAAACCTTTACTAAAGAGGTCACTCCCGGTGAAGGGATCTCGGCTCTTTCCCCGTAGAATGGGGTGCAGGATATTCCAAATGAATACCACGATGCAAAGCAAAAGTAATCGGCTATAGTGAAGTTAGTGCCCTGACGCAAACTTCTGTCCAAGGGGTCACTCCCGGTGAAGGGATCTCGGCCCTTGCCTCGTCGACTGAGGAGCAGGATATTCCAAATGAATACCACAATGCAAAACAAAAGTGAACGTCCTTGCAATAACAGCTTTTTGAAAAGTGTTCCAACAACATCAGATTAGGTTTGTTTTAACTTGCATTGATCCGAATCAACGCAGTCCCATCAATTGATCACACCACAAAGAACGAAAATATACTGACGTACGTATATGCCATCCGCATTCGCCACTGGGTCCCGTCATCACCCGTTAGGTTAGCTAACTAACGGCAGAGCGGGGACTGGACTAGCGCGGATGAAAAACATATACAACATCTACCAATATATATACCAATATATTATATTTCGCTCAAGGCGTGAATAAAATGCAACATCACAGAAATGTACAGCATCACAGAACAATACAGATATCTGGGATCCCCGGGTTTCACAGAGCCACTACTGAAACCCGACGTTCCCCTGGTCGTGTGGATAGCCTGTGCAATGAAATCCTAGACCCCTACGGGCGCGGCAAGTCACCCGCCAAAACCTGAAGCGAGGCAGCCCCCTTCAGCACCGTGAATGGACCACCCAGCACTTCACGGAATCCGGTAACTTGGGCACCCCTCCTGGGTCAACCTGTACCCCCTACGAGTGCGGCGAATAGCCCGCCAATTCCAGACTGAAGCCCCCTCCGTCTCAATGCCCTGAGATGCGGGCTTGTTGCCCTCCAGAACCCGGCTATCCGTGCACCCCACCGCGGGGCAATCCTAGTACAGAAAGTAAAATATACATACAACGGGTACATCGACCGCAACCAGGTCGTGCCCCAAAAGAATAATACAAACAGGCAGTGACGGCAGTCCACATGTCGGACGCTCGCCCCGCAACAACAAATGTACATAATACAACAACACTGTACTAGCATTGCATCCAGGCTATCCCCCACGACCGATCCGCAACATCACAGCAAAAACACAGAATATCAACGTGAAAGTCACGTTCACAAATCCGTCTAACCGGGCTATAGCAGTTAGACCGGATTTACCGATCGAGTGACATTCACGGTCGCAGATATAATGTAAATACTGTGAAATAATGTGTTTAAAATATTCGATCGATCAAAAATTAACAAGTGGGCCCCCAAGCAATACTGTAGCACTCACAGAAAATCTGGGCCCAATTTTAATATTCCAGAACCCCTATTTTTAGCCCACAAGCCCACTGCAAAAAAATGATGACATGATCCCTCATTCATGCGGCGGATCCGCGGCCTCTATAGTGGTAATGGCCGCGGATCTGCGGTCGTACGGAGGGATCGTGTTGTCGAATTTTTCCAGTGTTCTTAGAACTCCCTGCACATCATTCTGAGACAACCTGAAAAATTTTTCGAGACCAAAAAATTTCAACAGAAACTGATGTGAAGGAAAAATACGGTTTTTGGAATTTTTGTCGATCGGAAACGCAAAACACATCAAACGAAGCTAGACGAAGTTAATGGCGAGGCTCTGATACCACTGTAAGTGCACGGCGGCGCCCCGGTCGTCAATCCGACGGCCAAATGCGGAAACGGTGATAAACTTTAATTTTGCGAACTTAGCAAACCGGCACCACCGCGCACTAAACCCCGGATCGGGCCATTAAACTTATCCTAGCTAACTAACAAGATAGGGAAGAGATATACCGAGTGATCCGAGTCCTCCGGTCTTCTCGTCGTCGTCCCGATCTCTCGTGGAAACTCCGGTTGTCGCATCCTTGCCGGAAGGGCACCACATCGCCTGCATCTTTTACGGGCTCCCGCCTCAATACCGAGGCAACTCGGGCATGAAGCTGGCAAGTCGACATGCCCAAGATATGCTGTAGAAAGTGTAGTGTAGAGGCTATGTCTCACTTTGGGGTTATTGGTTGCCTTTTGAAGATGGAGGAATGAAGGTATGAAAAATGGTGCTTTCATTTTTCCTTGTATCAAAATGAGATGAATGAAATTTGCCACACCACCAAAATCAAAGCTCTCTCTCCCTCACTCAAAATTGTGGCCGGCCATTAGTGGGGTGGAAAATGGTGGAGGGTAAAATATATCACAAGAGGGAGGTGAGTGTAGGAGAAGTAGAAAGGTGACCATATCCAAAAACATCATCATCACAAAACCCATATCACCATCTAATCACAATAAATGCATCATGGATGAAAAAGCAAAGATGCTTAACATATCAATCTTTTATGCAATAAACCCCTCCACAAAATGTTATTTGCAAACTTGCAAATAACCCCCTCCATCGGAAAAGTCCGGCCGGGAAAGAACAAAGGAAAACCGGCCGGAACGGAATGCAAACTGGCAACTCCAGAAAACTGGTCCCGTAATAAATTACAGGAAAAACCCCGATGCTGTGCATACACACCCGCATCTGTATTCCGTCCGGATACAAATGCAAAGAGACAAAATCTACACTGTACTAAACTAGGATCCGGCTTAAACCAAAGCCGGCTAGTAATGTTCGTCCGATCCTGATCCGTGCAATACCGCACGAATCTGATCGAACCCTGCCATATAACTATACGGCCTCTAGTACAAACCGTCCGATCCTGATCCGTGCAATACCGCACGTATCTGATCGGACCCTGCCATATCTCCATACGGCCTCTACAGTGTTTCGCCCGAAAGCTTGAGTAACTGAAAGTGTGGTGGACTCTAAAGACTCGTCAATACTATGGCTGTGGATTTAACCACTAGCACGTCAGAGGTATAAGCCAATACGTGACGGGCCACCAGCTATTGACCAAAAGGGACGTCGATGAGCAAACTCATCCTGACACCCTACTGAGCCTGTCAGTGACAATATCCGTACAGTCCGGTCCGTTCGTCTATGAGCATCGCATGTCGGGCCTAGGGGTGGGTAAAAGTCAGACCCCCAAAAGCGGTACAAGTCGTGTCGGAGTGTAGCCCAGAACACCCTGAGATACTACTGGAATACCTACCAGTAAATCTCCTGCCTTGGCCAAGGACTTTGTGTAATGGCTCTCCTAGACACAGCGCGACCTCACCCCCAATACCGGGAGAGACGAACCCCTGAAGATCCGCTCACTGTCTCCATGTGGCTCGGGACTGTACCCAACTAAAACCTGTTTGCACGACTCCTTTGAGCCGTGGTAGGGTAGTAATCAAAGTACAGTGGGAACTCACACGAGACAAATGACGATCCCCAGGTCGATGAACTAACCTGTACACATGTCACCAGGGAACTGCTATCTGACGTCAGGTATAAGACCAACTAGCATGTTCCCGGCGAGTCCTGTCCGGTGTACTCATAACCCAATGAGCACCTGTATACATCTTAGGTGAACCAACTGACACCAGTGGCTTGTGAGACCGGCCACCGCCCCTCGTCGGGGTCTCGACTGTATACACTAGTCTACTCTGGAGAATCGATGCCCTGTCTCGAAACTCCCACGACTAGGGACCTTTTAAGGATGTGCTTATAGACTCCAGCTCTCACTTATATGATCGCCCTCATACTGCCGGCAGTCAAGCAAGAATCCTAGGGGCTCTATCAACGTGCAATAGCGACCTGTCAGGTCACCTAAAGCAGTACATGATGATAAAGGTAAACCAGATAGCATACTATCATCTCGAGTAAGACTGTTCTACCGGGATAGGTCCTCCCTCAATCATTGCAATCACGTGCCTGTGATCCAATAATTGACTCTGAGGGCACTATCTCCAACACTTACAACGACTACGGCCCCTCTCAACGGGTCGTCTAGCTCCAACGCCTCAGTGTTTGACAGACTAGGCCAAAGCTCAGTTGGGCCCATAAAGAAGCCCGCGATACCGGAAAGGGTTATCCCAAAAAGGATAGCCATCCCTGCTCCCGAAGTCGTTAAGGCGGCTTCTCTTGCCAAAGGGTCGGTCTTCAAAAGACTGACTGTTTCAGCTCCTGTTCCAGGCGAAATCGTCAAGGTTGCTTCCCCTACTCGGAAGTCTGCCTTCGATAGGTTGGATATTCCCTCTCAACGGACGTCAGTCTTCAATAGGCTGACAACAACAACTTCTGACCAACACAGGGGGTATGAGGAAGTTACCCCTACAGCTGAGACAATCCCAACGGCTCAACACGCTCGACGTCGCAACTGGCGCCGAGTAAGAAGGCTGGGGGTAGCTCCCCTTCTGAACTGACTCCGCCAGCTCCCATGGTGGAAATCAATGCTGCTGTTCCAACTGGGAACAGCTTTGAACCGTTTAGGAGGGTTCGCAAGAACTCTTCGACTGCCGTGCTGAAAAGATCTCCTCCACCTATGGAGATTGCTACAGAAAAGAAGCCGGAGCAGCCCTCTCAGCGGCTTTCTTCCAAAATTTACAAAGTCTGGCGACAGGTCCAGGAATCGGTGATTGACCAGGACTACTCTCGCCGACCAAAGAAGCTTAAAGCTCAGCAAGAAAAGTGACATCTCGTGGTACCACAGAAGATGTCATCCGTCTGGGTTCCCGCTGCAACGCCCCCCTCGACTTCAACTGCTCACAAAAGAAGGAGGCCAGAGAAAGCCCCTGCGAACGCGGAAAACCGCAAGAACGTTGAATCTAAACGCCCCAAGTCTGGGGGCATGGTAACACATACCGTTTATATAGCTTCCGGAAAAGAGGAAAGCCGTGCTTCCACGGGTCATCGACCGCTTACCCGATCGATAACGAAGGCTCGGGAACAACAGCAGCAGAAACTTCAGGAGATGCTGACTGCAATGGCCGCACTCACTGGGCCAAAAGAAAATCCAGAGACCTCGGAGGAGCGTCGGGAACAATGAACTGATACCGAGTTCCTTCGAAGAATGCTCGAGAGGAAAGAAAAAGAGGCTGATGAGCAGGCAGCCAATATAAAACGAATGGCTCTTTTGATCCAAGACATGGCTGTGATGATGTTACAGCCGGAACTTCCAGCTGAAGACCCCCCGATCATCATTGAAGTCGACAGAGGGGAGATATCGAACCCTCCTCAGGCTCTTTCAGCAGATAAATAGGAGACCATCTCCAAGGCCGCTCTGGATGATTACATTGCTCGGTAAATAAGAGCCCACCAGGCAAACGAAGCGGCTGGACAGATCATTAAGACTGGACGACCTTATTGTAAGTCCACGTTGCCCACCCCGGTGCTTGCGGGGAGGCGGAAAACGGAATAAAAAACGGATTTTTATCACTTTAGGCAACATGGACAAGACAAAGAAGGATCTTTGCTAAACAAAAACAAGCTAAAGCTAACTAGAAACTAGCTAAGGGTAGAATGGTTTACCTAGGGCTTTATGTCCTTCTCTCCTTGCTCCTTGGAGTAGTAGAAAGAGGTCACCTTTGTCGTCTTCTCACGTCGAAGAAAGATCCACCCGAAAGCCTCAACCTTTGGCTTCAACTCCAAACTAGAAGTAACTAGGGTGCTAGAAGTGCTAATCCTAGAACCCCAGATGAGAGTAAAGATTATCAAGAAGAGGTTTTTCTCAAGCTCAAGTGTTTCTCAACACATGAGAGGGGAGAGCTTGAGGGAGAGGAAGAACAAGAGAGAGAAAGTGAATGATAGAATGAGAGAATAAAACTACCATTCTCACATATATGTGTGAATTATTATAAATTGATAATTAGCTAGATAATTGTCATGGTTAATCAAGACATGACCATTATCATTTCATTTTTAATGCAAATTGCAAAGATCAAAGAGTATCTTCCAAATGAAATGATGATGGTCAAAGTGTCAACCTAGGTCAACAAGTCAAGAAGGTCAAATGGTCAACAACCAGAACCATGCACAATTATATTAAACTAATATCAATTAACCATAATACACACATAAGCATTAGGGTTAATAAAATGACAATGGTCATTAACCCTAATCAAAGTCCTCTCCCTCTGTCTCAAGCAACTGTGCATACGCACCCGTATTCGTGATCCGAGGAACACGAATACAATGAGATAAAACCAATCCCAAATCATATACTAGGATCCGGCTTAAACCAAAGCCCGCTAGTATAAGCTGTCCGGACAGCAAACGTGCACAAGTGCGCGGATGTGAACGAACCCTGTCGCAAAACCATACGACCTCTACTCATTTTGCCTAAAGGCGAATAGCTCTCTGTGTGGGACTCTAAAGACTCGACACTACGCTGGCAGTGGGTTTAACCACAGACTGCAAGCGGCACTAGCTGTACGTAACGTTCCCCAGGTAGATGTCGATAAGAAGACTGACGAGGTGAACCCCATCTGAACTCCTACTGAGCCTGTATGTGACAGTCTCCGTACAGTCCGGTCTGTTCGTCTGATACATCGCATGGCGGGCCTAGGGGGGCGGTGAACGTCAGTCCCCTAATAGCGGTACAAGTCGTGTCGGAGTGTAGCCCAGAACACCTTGAGATAACACTGGAAACCTATTAGTATAATCTCGCTTGCCCTGGCTAGGGACTACTCGTGTAATATGGCTCCTCCTGGACACAGCGCGATGTCAACCCCCAATACCGGGGAGAGACGAATCCTATCTAACCGTCACTGCCTCAAGTGCTCTCGGGACAGCACCCAACTACTACCTGTTTGCACGACTCCTTTGAGCCGTGGTAGGAGTAGTAATCAAAGTACAGTGGGAACATCACTCGAGGCGAAGTGACAGAGTCAAGTCAGCGGACTAAGCTGTACTCATGTCACCTGGGAACTGATAACTGACGATAGGTATAATACCAACCAACAGTCCCCGACGAGTCCTGTCCAGTGTACTCGTAACCTAACGAGCGCCCCGCATACTATCTCAAGTAATACGTACTGACGGCTGTGAGACAGACCGTCTCCCATGCTGGGATGAGAAGCGCATACGCTAGTCTACTCCGGAGTATCGATGCCCTGTCTCGATAGTCCAACGACTAGAGACCTGTGCAAGGATGTGCTTATGGATTACCCAGCCCCTCACCGAGTGTGAGAGCCATCACAACGCTGGTAATCAAGCAAAGATCCTAAGGGCGCTACTAATATGCATATCAGCGATATGCTAAAAGAAACACATGCACATATTAAAGCAGAGACAAAACCAAGTAGCATACTACCTATTTCGAGCAAGATTGTATATACAACTGTGAATATCCCAAGCTTCCATCAAGTAATATACAAACTTGTATGATACAGTAATGGCCTCTAGGGTATATACACTAACAATCCCCCACTTGCACTAAGGCCATGTACTGGCGTATCGAAGACCTATCATCTCGATCAGCCCGCTCGAACTGAGTCTGGGGCAAGGCCTTGGTGAATGGATCTGCAGTGTTATCTTCTGAAGCAACCCTCCGAACCTCGATCTCCTGGCGATCCACGATCTCCCTGATCAGGTGATACCGCCTTAAGATATGTCTGGATTTCTGATGGGACCTGGGTTCCTTCGCTAAAGCTATAGCCCCGTTGTTGTCGCAATATAGAGGTATTGGGTCAACAATGGACGGAACCACCTGAAGTTCTTTCAAGAACTTCCTCATCCAGACAGCTTCTTTTGCGGCATCAGATGCAGCGATGTATTCCGCTTCCATAGTCGAGTCAGCAACGGTTGCCTGTTTGGAGCTCTTCCAACACACGCCCCTCCATTGAGGGTAAAGACAAAACCCGACATGGACTTGGAATCATCCTTGTCACTCTGGAAGCTGGAGTCAGCAAAGGCCTCAATCTGGAGGTCTTTTCCGCCATACACCAAGAACATCTCCTTAGTCCTTCTCAGGTACTTGAGAATGTTCTTTACTGCTACCCAATGTTTCTCCCAGGGTTTGACTGATACCTGCTTACCACACTCAGTGCATAAGCCACATCCTGGTCTGGTACACAACATCGCATACATTATAGAGCCTACCGCAGAAGCGTAGGGTATAATAGACATGCGATCCCTCTCCAAATCAGTCTTGGGAGACATCTCTTTGGAGAGGGTGATCCCGTGACAAGCCGGTAGATTACCGCGCTTGGAATCTTCCATACTGAATCTCTTCAGTATGGTGTCGATGTACCTGGACTGTGAAAGTCCTAATATCCTCTTGGATTCTGTCACGGTAGATCCGGATTACCCAGAATGTATGAGGCATCACCCAGGTCTTTCATGGAGAACCTGTGTGACAAGAACCCCTTGACAGATTGTAGCATAGGAATGTCATTTCCTATTAAGAGAATGTCATCCACGTATAAAACGAGGAATACTACAGTTCTCGCTACAAATCTACAATAGATGCATGGTTCATCTGGATTTTTGATAAAGCCAAATTCCTTGACCGTCTCATCAAAACAGATGTTCTACACTCCGCGATGCCTGCTTTAGTCCATAAATGGACTTAAGCAGATCTTGCACACCTTTCCGCTGCTCCCACTCTGAATGAAACCCTCTGGTTAGTCCATATAGACACACTCCTCTAAATGTCCATTTAGAAAAGCTGTCTTTACGTCCATCTGCCAAAATCTCATAATCGTGGAAGGCAGCAATGGCAAGAAGGATCCGAATGGATTTCAGCATAGCTACTGGAGAAAAAGTTTCGTCATAGTCCAAACCAGGTCGCTGACGAAAACCCTTTGCTACCAGTTTAGCTTTATAGGTCTCAACCTGTCCATCTACACCAATCTTCCTTTGAAGATCCACTTGCATCCTACGGGTTTTACCCCATCTGGAGCAATGTCCAACGTCCATACTTTGTTGGTGTACATGGACTCCATTTCGGTCCGCATTGCATCCAGCCATTTTACCGAGTCGACGCTCTGAATGGCTTGCTGGAAAGCTAGTAGGTCTCATCACAATCTATGATGCAATCCTCTCTATCCCCGTCAATGAGAAAAACCGTAGTATCTTTCGGGCGGATGAGACTGCCTACTACTCTCCTGCGAGTGGCGTGGGACATGTCCTGATCTATTCGACACCCTCTGGTTCTACTAAGCTTTCAGTAATAGCTTGTGGTTCTGGAATTTCTTCCAGTTCTATTGCGCTCTCCACTTATTTCTTTTTCTATGAACTGGTGTTCAAGAAAGTGGGCATGGCGAGAAACAAAAACCTTTTGTTCCTCTTCGCAATAGAAGAAATATCCCTTGGAGTTATTTGGATATCCCACAAACTTGCACTGTACTGAGCGTGCCTCGAGCTTGTCCGCATGCTGCTTTTTTACAAAAGCTGGACATCCCCATGTCTTAATGTGATTAAGATAGGGTCTCTTCCCACACCACATCTAATATGGTGTAGTAGGCACAGTCTTAGTTGGAACTCGGTTCAAGAGGTATGCAGCTGATTCTAGCGCATATCCCCAGAACGATCGCGGCAACTCAGCGTTACTCATCATGGACCGTACCATATCCAATAGGGTTCGGTTCCGTCTCTCCGATACACCGTTATGTTGCGGAGTGTATGGAGGAGTAAGCTGAGAGAGAATTCCATACTCTTTTAAGTAACCCAGGAACTCGGCACTCAAGTATTCACCATCTCGATCAGATCTTAGTGCCTTGATACTTTTGCATGTTTGTTTTTCTACTTCATTCTTATATTCCTGGAATTTTTCAAAAGCCTCGGATTTATGTTTCATTAAGAAGACATGACCGTACCTTGAAAAGTCATCCATAAAAGTAATGAAGTAAGAATAACCTCTTCGTGCATGTGTAGACATTGGACCGCACACGTCGCTGTGTACGAGTCCCAAGAGCTCGCTCGCTCTTACTCCGTGTCTAGTGAACGGAGTCTTGGTCATCTTTCCCTTGAGACAGGATTGACAAGTTGTATACGATTGATATTCGAACGGATCCAAATATCCTTCTGTATGTAACTTAGTCAACCTTCTCTCATTGATGTGACCCAGTCTACAATGCTATAAGAAAGTTTTATTGATTTCTGGAGACTTTCTTTTGTGTGTATTCTGGACATTGAAAATCTGTGGTTGGTTTAATACGTATATACCGTTGTTCAATGTACCTGACCCAATCAAAACTCGATTAAGGTGAATGTTCATTACATTACTTACAAATGCAAATTCATAACCTTCTTTAGATAATAAAGATACAGAAATGATATTACAGGTTGCATTTGGTACATAATAACAACTACGCAAAACCAAAAATTGTCCATCCGACAGTCCCAGGTGATAGTCCCCCACGGCCTCAGCATCCATGCTAGCACCGTTTGCAACTCTGAGGGTCATGTCACCTGCCTTCAAAACTCTACGCTTTCTCAACGCCTGCAAAGAATTACACATATGAGATCCTGATCCGGTATCCAATACCCAGGATGTAGAGTTTATTGATAGACAGTTTTCAATAACATACACACCTGAAGCTGAAGCCGCAACTCGCTTCAAATCCTGTGTTCTGGCCTTCCAAGCCTTGCAATCCTGTTTCCAGTGACCACTTTTGTGACAGTAGAAGCATTCTTCCTTCCCCACCAGCTTACCCGCTACCTTTGTTGCTTTTCCTTTTCCCTTCGTATCCACTTTACTGACACCGCCTCTTGGTTTGGCGGGGGCTTTCTTCTTCTTGCCCTTGGATTTCGCCCTGGACCTAGAAGAGGAAGATCCTCCTACAAACAAAATGGATGTCTCCCTACTTTTCTGTAGGGTGCCCTCTGCACTCCTCAGCGTGTTGAGGAGCTCTGAAAGTTCAACTTCCTTTTCCTGTAAGTTGAAGTTCATGATGAACTGGGCGTAAGTGGAAGGAAGGGACTGGAGAATCAAGTCAGTATAGAGCTCATTCTCCAACGTGGTCCCAAGTTCCGCGAGCTCCTCTATGTAGCCAATCATCTTAAGCACGTGTTCCGCTACCGATGATCCGACGGCCAACCTTGCCGAAAAAAACTTTTTCGACACTTCGTATCTTGCGATACGAGACTGCTCTCCATACAGTTCTTTTGTATGAAGAAATATGGACTCTAGGTCCATATTCTCGTGCCTCCTCTGATGTTCGTTGTCCATCGAGGCAAGTACGAGGCATTTGGCCTTCGCGCAATCTATTTCCCAGGTCTTACGGATTTCCCTATCCGCGACACTGGTTTTGGGACCTGGGACAGGGGGAGCTTTGGTGGTAAGGAGATACCCCAGCTTGTCGTAAGTGATTGCCATCTTGACATTCCTGAGCCAATCTTTGTAGTTTGGCCCTGTCAATATGTTTTTATCTAGTAATAACTTAAGTCCGGTCATGTTGAATGGTCGCTGCAATTAGGAGAGAGAAAAGAAACACTTTAGCATGATGCTCTTGCAAGTTTAGAGTGGTTTTAGTTTGTCTAAACTGGATGGCTCCCACTGTCTCTCGAATCCCTTCTCAAACCGTAAAGAAAAGATTAGTCAGGATCAATCTCACCGTACAATACTTGCTTAACCGTTCAGCCAGGCCAGTGTCGGTACTTCGAGGGAGGTTTTCCAACGCTTTCGCGAAGTTCCTTAATTAAGTAACCTCTTTTCCCTGTGGGCGTAGCCCCGCTAACACCTTTCTAGACACCTACTAGGTTTATAGCATTGATCGTTAAGTGAGAGTTTTCCCGAGGAGTAGCATATACTCATAGTAGGATCGGGATCCAAATATCATCGTGTGATAAAACCGAAGGAATCCTACCAGAATTATCACACTCCAAATGGTATGCAGCGCTAGCAAGTTTCAGTACTTATGAAACTCCCGATGTGGATTTTTGCCCCATGCTCTTATGACCTTGACTTTGGCCAAAATATCATAAGTCACATGTCAAGTTCTACCCGTCATTCTCCTGGTTAATTTGGACCCATCCGTACCTACCCTTGACTTTAGCCAAAATGGCAGCACGACTGTCCCAAACCAACGCATCTATCTATGCTGCACATGAATACCCAATAGCTACTAATCACTATGCCTTGACTTTGGCCAAAATACATAGCTTGAATACTTTTTGACCATTCATGTGGAATGACGGAGGGCTACGAATGGTTTTGGCGAAACCGTGAACGTAGTGAACTTGATATAATCGATGGAACGAGATAGCTTTTAAAAGGAGTGGTTCAAGCTCCGCGTTTAAAAGTTTAGTTTTGAAAAGAACCGAGTGGTTTTCAAAGTGTTCCAATCAACTTTTACTTGGTTTATTTTCTTGCATTAGTTCTTTTAATGCGTCCCATCATTTAATCCTACCATTGCAGAAAACAACCAAAATATGACGTACGCTTATTCCATTCGCATTCGCCACGGGGCCCCGTCATCACCCGTTAGGTTACTTAACTAACAACAGAGCGGGGGCTGGGCTAGCGCGGCTGTAAAACATAAGCAACGCCTAAATAGTTATAATATATAAATATATAGCAATGATAGACATTACAGATCACAGATGAATACATTGGATATACTAGGAATCAGCAATCCATTCGAGCCTGCAACGAAAAGCGGATTACACGGTCGCGGTGAATAGCCAAATACCCCACCCAAGACCCCTACGGGTGCGGCAAACTACCCGCCAAGTACCCGAAGCGAAGCAACCTCCCTCAACACCGTGAGTAGGCCACTCGGCACTTCGAGATACCCGGTAGTTTGTGCATCCCCTCCATGGGTCTATCCTAGGAGCAAAAAACAGTAAAAAGAATTATATAATGACGGCTACAACCCCGACCCGGTTGTGCGGCCATACAAATAATAATACACCAATTTACATATTACAATGAATGAAAGAAAAAGAAACACTCATCTCACATCCACCCCGGCTATTCACCCGCGACAATCCAACGCATTCATAAACACATACCAACATCAAACACAGATCACAGATATGTATAACCCCCACTAATCGACATATAGCGATTAGCCGACGTTGAATACATATAAACATCACAGATATAACCTTTTAGTCAAAGTGTAGTGAAGTTCGAAAAAAATACGGATTTATAGGCCCCCAAAAACAAATTTCTATTCTGGAAAATCTGGGCACATATAAACCATCTTAAAAATCCCAAAACCAAGCCAGAAAGACACTGCACCAAACTCGACCTAGAACCGAGTCAACTCGGCCGCGGTTGCGCGGCAATAGCTTGCAAGTGCCGCGGAACCGCGGCGCTTTGGTCGATTCACTGGACCGGGTTTGGTGGCTTTCTTCACAAAACCCTGAGACGATTTTTGGAGTATGATAAATTTTATTTTGAGCAGGAAAAAATTTAACAGAAAGTTAGGGTTTTGATATTTTGGTTTTTCGATTTTTCCGATCAAACTTCCATACACTTTCACTACCTAGCTAGTTTATGTTTAGTTGGTCTCTGATACCACTGTAAGTCCACGTTGCCCATCCCGGTGCTTGCGGGGAGGCGGAAAACGGAATAAAAAACGGATTTTTATCACTTTAGGCAACATGGACTAGACAAAGAAGGATCTTTGCTAAACAAAAACAAGCTAAAACTAACTAGAAACTAGCTAAGGGTAGAATGGTTATACCTAGAACTTTATGTCCTTCTCTCCTTGCTCCTTGGAGTAGTAGAAAGAGGTCACCTTTGTCGTCTTCTCACGTCGAAGAAAGATCCACCCGAAAGCCTCAACCTTTGGCTTCAACTCCAAGCTAGAAGTAACTAGGGTGCTAGAAGTGCTAATCCTAGAACCCTAGATGAGAGTAGAGATTATCAAGAAGAGATTTTTCTCAAGCTCAAGTGTTTCTCAACACATGAGAGGGGAGAGCTTGAGGGAGAGGAAGAACAAGAGAGAGAAAGTGAATGATAGAATGAGAGAATAAAACAACCATTCTCACATATATGTGTGAATTATTATAAATTGATAATTAGCTAGATAATTGTCATGGTTAATCAAGACATGACCATTATCATTTCATTTTTAATGCAAATTGCAAGGATCAAAGAGCATCTTCCAAATGAAATGATGATGGTCAAAGTGTCAACCTAGGTCAACAAGTCAAGAAGGTCAAATGGTCAACAACCATAACCATGCACAATTATATTAAACTAATATCAATTAACCATAATACACACATAAGCATTAGGGTTAATAAAATGACAATGGTCATTAACCCTAATCAAAGTCCTCTCCCTCTGTCTCAAGCAACTGTGCATACGCACCCGTATTCGTGATCCGAGGAACACGAATACAATGAGATAAAACCAATCCCAAATCATATACTAGGATCCGGCTTAAACCAAAGCCTGCTAGTATAAGCTGTCCGGATAGCAAACGTGCACAAGTGCGCGGATGTGAACGAACCCTGTCGCAAAACCATGCGACCTCTACTCATTTTGCCTAAAGGCGAATAGCTCTCTGTGTGGGACTCTAAAGACTCGACACTACGCTGGCAGTGGGTTTAACCACAGACCGCAAGCGGCACTAGCTGTACGTAACGTTCCCCAGGTAGATGTCGATAAGAAGACTGACGAGGTGAACCCCATCTGAACTCCTACTGAGCCTGTATGTGACAGTCTCCGTACAGTCCGGTCTGTTCGTCTGATACATCGCATGGCGGGCCTAGGGGGCGGTGAACGTTAGTCCCCTAATAGCTGTACAAGTCGTGTCGGAGTGTAGCCCAGAACACCCTGAGATAACACTGGAAACCTACCAGTATATCTCGCTTGCCCTGGCCGGGGACTACTCGTGTAATGGCTCTCCTGGACACAGCGCGATGTCAACCCCCAATACCGGGAGAGACAAATCCTGTCTAACCGTCACTGCCTCCAAGTGCTTCGGGACTGCACCCAACTACTACCTGTTTGCACGACTCCTTTGAGCCGTGGTAGGGTAGTAATCAAAGTACAGTGGGAACACACTCGAGGCGAAGTGACAGTGTCAAGTCAGCGGACTAAGCTGTACTCATGTCACCTGGGAACTGATAACTGACGATAGGTATAATACCAACCAACAGTCCCCGACGAGTCCTGTCCAGTGTACTCGTAACCTAACGAGCACCCGCATACTATCTCAAGTACGACGTACTGACGGCTGTGGGACAGACCGTCTTCCACGCTGGGATGAGAAGCGTATACGCTAGTCTACTCCGGAGTATCGATGCCCTGTCTCGATAGTCCAACGACTAGGGACCTGTATAAGGATGTGCTTATGGATTACCCAGCCCCCACGAGTGTGAGCGCCATCACAACGCTAGTAATCAAGCAAAGATCCTAAGGGCTCTACTAATATGTATATCAGCGATATGCTAAAAGAAACACATGCACATATTAAAGCAGAGACAAACCAAGTAGCATACTACCATTTCGAGCAAGATTGTATATACAACTGTGAATATCCTAAGCTTCCATCAAGTAATATACAAACTAGTATGATACAGTAATGGCCTCTAGGGCATATACACTAATACTTATCCAGGCTGTGTTGGAGATAATGCCCTCAGAATAAATTATTGGATCACAGGCATGTGATTGCGATGATTGAGGGAGAACCTATCCCGGTAAGACAGTCTTACTCGAGATGATAGTATGCTATCTGGTTTACCTTTATCATCGTGTACTGCTTTAGGTGACCTGACAGGTCGCTATTGCACGTTGATAGAGCCCCTAGGATTCTTGCTTGACTGCCAGCAGTATGAGGGCGATCATATAAGTGAGAGCTGGAGTCTATAAGCACATCCTTAAATGGTCCCTAGTCGTGGGAGTTTCGAGACAGGGCATCGATGCTCCAGAGTAGACTAGTGTATACAGTCGAGACCCCGACGAGGGGCGGTGGCCGGTCTCACAAGCCACTGGTGTCAGTTGGTTCACCTAAAATGTATACAGGTGCTCATTGGGTTATGAGTACACCGGACAGGACTCGCCGGGAACATGCTAGTTGGTCTTATACCTGACGTCAGATAGCAGTTCCCAGGTGACATGTGTACAGGTTATTTCATCGACCTGGGGATCGTCATTTGTCTCGTGTGAGTTCCCACTGTGCTTTGATTACTACCCTACCACGGCTCAAAGGAGTCGTGCAAACAGGTTTTAGTTGGGTACAGTCCCGAGCCACATGGAGGCAGTGAGCGGATCTTCAGGGGTTCGTCTCTCCCGGTATTGGGGGTGAGGTCGCGCTGTGTCTAGGAGAGCCATTACACGAAGTCCTTGGCCAAGGCAGGAGATTTACTGGTAGGTATTCCAGTAGTATCTCAGGGTGTTCTGGGCTACACTCCGACACGACTTGTACCGCTTTTGGGGGTCTGACTTTTACCAACCCTCTAGGCCCGCCATGCGATGCTCATAGACGAACGAACCGGACTGTACGGATATTGTCACTGACAGGCTCAGTAGGGTGTCAGGATGAGTTCGCTCATCGACGTCCCTTTTGGTCAATAGCTGGTGGCCCGTCACGTATTGGCTTATACCTCTGACGTGCTAGTGGTTAAATCCACAACCATAGTATTGACGAGTCTTTAGAGTCCACCACACATTCAGTTACTCAGCTTTCGGGCGAAACGCTGTAGAGGCCGTATGGAGATATGGCAGGGTCCGATCAGATACGTGCGGTATTGCACGGATCAGGATCAGACGGTTAGTACTAGAGGCCGTATAGATATATGGCAAGGTTCGATCGGATACGTGCGGTATTGCACGGATCAGGATCGAACGGATATTACCAGCCGGCTTTGGTTTAAGCCGGATCCTATTTTAGTACAGTGTAGATTTTGTCTCTTTGCATTTGTATCCGGACGGAATACAGATGCGGGTGTGTATGCACAGTATCGGGGTTTTCCTGTAATTTATTACGGGACCAGTTTTCTGGAGTTGCCAGTTTGCATTCCGTTCCGGCCGGTTTTCCTTTGTTCTTTCCCGGCCGGACTTTTCCGATGGAGGGGGGTTATTTGCAATTGTGCAAATAACATTTTGTGGAGGGTTTATTTGTGAGATGAGAGATTATGATGGCATCTTTTCTTTTCCACCATCTTTTTTGATTCTCTTGCATTAATGGTGATTAAAGAGAGGGTATGGGTTTGATATGATTTGAGTATGGTTGATGTTTGTTTATGGTCACCTCTTCTTTTCTCCTACCATCACCTCCCTCTTGCATTTTTGTACACACCCCTCCACCATTCTCATAAGGTGTGGCCGGCCAATTTTAGATAGGGGAGTGAGAGAGGTTCATTTGTGTGGAGATATATTTGATCATCTCATTTTCTTTGAAAAAGATTGATAGCTTCATTTCCCTCAAAAGCTCATTCTTCCTTCACCTCCATCAAAGGCAACATAACCCCAAAGTGAGACATAGCCTCTACACTACACATTCTACAGCATATCTTGGGCATGTCGACTTGCCGGCTTCATGCCCGAGTTGCCTCGGTATTGAGGTGGGAGCCCGTAAAAGAAACAGGCGATGTGGTGCCCTTCCGGCGTGGAGATGAAGACCGGAGGACTCGGATCAGTCGGTATATCTCTTCCCTATATTGTTACTTTGCTAGAACTAGTTTAATGGCCCGATCCGGGGTTTAGTGTGCGGTGGTGCCGGTTTGCTAAGTTCGCAAAATTAAAGTTTATCACCGTTTCCGCATTTGGCCGTCGGATTGACGGCCGGGGCGCCGCCGTACACTTACAGTGGTATCAGAGCCTCGCCATTAACTTCGTCTAGCTTCGTTTGATGTGTTTTGCATTTTCGATCGACCAAAATTCCAAAACTTGCATTTTTTGTTCACATCAGTTTTCTGTTGAAATTTTTTGGTCTCGAAAAATTTTTCAGGTTGTCTCAGAATGATGTTCAGGGAGTTCTAAGAACATTGGAAAAATTCGACAACACGATCCCTCCGTACGACCGCGGATCCGCGGCCATTACCACTTTGGAGGCCGCGGATCCGCCGCATGATTGAGGGATCATGTCATCATTTTTTTGCAGTGGGCTTGTGGGCTAAAAATAGGGGTTTTGGAATATTAAAATTGGGCCCAGATTTTCTGTGAGTGCTACAGTATTGCTTGGGGGCCCACTTGTTAATTTTTGATCGATCGGATATTTTAAACACATTATTTCACAGTATTTACATTATATCTGCGACCGTGAATGTCACTCGATCGGTAAATCCGGTCTAACTGCTATAGCCCGGTTAGACGGATTTGCGAACGTGACTTTCACGTTGATGTTCTGTGTTTTGCTATGATGTTGCGGATCGGTCGTGGGGGATAGCCTGGATGCAATGCTAGTACAGTGTTGTTGTATTATGTACATTTGATATTGCGGGGCGAGCGTCCGATATGTGGACTGCCGTCACTGCCTGTTTGTATTATTCTTTTGGGGCATGACCAGGTTGCGGTCGATGTACCCGTTGTATGTATATTTTATTTTCTGTACTAGGTTTACCCCGCGGTGGGTGCACGGATAGCCGGGTTCTGGAGGGCAACAAGCCCGCATCTCATGGCATTGGGACGGAGGGGGCTTCAGTCTGGAATTGGCGGGCTATTCGCCGCACTCGTAGGGGGTACAGGTTGACCCAGGAGGGGTGCCCAAGTTACCGGATTCCGTGAAGTGCTGGGTGGTCCATTCACGGTGCTGAAAGGGGCTGCCTCGCTTCAGGTTTTGGCGGGTGACTTGCCGCGCCCGTTGGGGTCTAGGATTTCATTGCACAGGCTATCCACATGACCAGGGGAACGTCGGGTTTCAGTAGTGGCTCTGTGAAACCCGGGGATCCCAGATATCTGTATTGTTCTGTGATGCTGTACATTTCTGTGATGTTGCATTTTATTCACGCCTTGAGCGAAATATAATATATTGGTATATATATTAGTAGATGTTGTATATGTTTTTCATCCGCGCTAGTCCAGTCCCCGCTCTGCCGTTAGTTAGCTAACCTAACGGGTGATGACGGGACCCAGTGGCGAATGCGGATGGCATATACGTACGTCAGTATATTTTCGTTCTTTGTGGTGTGATCAATTGATGGGACTGCATTGATTCGGATCAATGCAAGTTAAAACAAACCTAATCTGATGTTGTTGGAACACTTTTCAAAAAGCTGTTATTGCAAGGACGTACACTTTTGTTTTGCATCGTGGTATTCATTTGGAATATTCTGCTCCTCAGTCGATGAGGCAAGGGCCGAGATCCCTTCACCGGGAGTGACCCCTTGGACAGAAGTTTGCGTCAGGGCATTAACTTCACTATAGCCGATTACTTTTGCTTTGCACAGTGATATTCGGTTATGAATATCCAGCACCCCATTCTACGGGGAAAGAGCCGAGATCCCTTCACCGGGAGTGACCTCTTTAGCAAAGGTTTTCGTAACTATATTTTCAAAAGCTATCAGTTCCTTCAACGATATCAAAGTTCATTACGTTAAAGGTTTTCGCCAGAAACCATTCGTAGCCCTCCGTCATTTCATATGGATAGTCAATAGTATTCAAGCTGTGTTTGTTGGCCATAGTCAAGGCACAGTGTTTGGTAGCTATTTGGTGTTCATATGTAGCATAGATAGATGCGTTGGTTTGGGACAGTCGTATAGCCTTGTTGGCCCTAGTCAAGGGCTTGTACGGGTGGGTTCAAATTAACCTGGAGAATGACGGGTAGAACTTGACATGTGACTTATGATTTGTTGGCCTTAGTCAAGGTCATAAGAGCATGGGGTAAAAATCACATCGGGAGTTTCAAAAGAACTGAAACTTGCCAGATATGCGCATACCTTCTGGAGTGTGATACCGTGAGTGGATTCCGTCACGTTATCATGCGATGAGAGTTGGATCCCGATTCCCACTGATGAGTTAGTTTACTCCTCGGGTGACCCCGACTAATTCTTCTTTCAGGTTTGGAGGAGAATTTGAGGTACAGTGGGAGGTTTCCAGATTAGATAAATTGGTAACCATTCTGATCTAGGTTAGAGTGCACGCTGAGTGTTTCTTTTCTCTCTCTCTCTGGCAGCGACCATTGACCCGACCCAAGACTATGACTCAGTGACCAAGTTGATCGAACCTTCTTTACACTGGCTTTTGGATTGTCAGAGTTGCAGACCTCATTACCACTCCTACTTTTACCCTTTTCTCCAGGACACCCCGTATTACTACGAACGTCCACTTCCATTGGACAAAACCTGTTAGTTGTATGTGTGCCCTAGAGGCCAGTATTGTACAGATGATGTATATTATATTGGATGCTTGGACATATATAGAGATGACTTTCTTGCTCGACATGATAGTATGCTATCTGGTTGCTCTTTATCTTAACATGTACACTAGTCTCTTTATACTGTCTTATAGTTACATGTTGGTAAAGCCCTTAGGATGTGTACTTGACTACCTGGACTATGATGCAGATCATACTAGTGGGGACATGGTAGTCCATAAGTACATCCTTCAAGGTCCCTAGTCGTGGGTGTATCGAGACGGGGCATCGATATACCAGTGTAGACTAGCGTATACGCTTCTCGACCCATGTGATGGGCGATGGATGATCCCATATCCATTGGTGTTTGACATCAGAGATGGTATACGGGTGCTCAGTGGAGACTGAGTACACTTGACGGACTCGCCGAGAACTCTCAGATGGTATTATACCTCACGTCAGATGGCAGTTCTCAGGTGACACTTGTACAGGTTAGTCTGTAGACCCGAGATCGTCATAGAGTCTTGTGTGATTCCTACTGTGCTTTGATCTCCACCTTACCACGTCCATGAGGGCGTGCAAAACGGTGGTCTTTGGGTACAGTCCCGAGTCACATGGAGGCAATGAGCGATAGGAGGGGTTTCGTCTCTCCCGGTATTGGGAGTTGATGTTGCGCTGTGCTCGATTGGCCGTAACAGGGAAGTCCCTGGCCAGGGCTGATCAGAGATTTGCTGGTAAGTGTTACCAGTAGTTTCTCGACCCGTTACGAGCCTCACATCGGCACGACTTATCGGGTTATTGGGGTCTGACGTTTACCACCCCTAGACTTGATATGCGACATATCAGACGAAGAGACCGGACTGTACGGTAAGTGTTACTGGTCGGATTCGCAGGAGTGTGAGCGGGCTAGCTCGTCGATCTTCTGATCGCTCAATACCCGGATGGCCGTTACGTTTAGCAGACCGCTTGCGGCTTGTGGGTGCTTGATATGATCATCATCTGCTACAGGCGTATTGACGAGTCTTTAGAGTCCTACACAGAGGTTTCCTGGTTCAAGCGAAACGAAATAGGAGCGCATATGAGATATGTGCAGGACCGAGAATAATGCGAGTATGTGATACCGCATTTCATTCTCGCGATATATGTTTCGATTGGTTATATTCGATATGACCTAGTTATCGAATCATTGATTCGATAAATCGATGCATTGAATACTAGTCGGTTATGTGCGACATGACCGGATCATTAAATCAAGTGTTGATTTAATGATTTAATGTATAATTATATATTTGATATATTACTTTGCATTAACTAGTATTGGTTCATTTTAAACGGATTTTTCTCACTTGGTGTGCACATTGTATATGTGATATGTTTTGTGTACACTTGTTTGTATCATGATTGATGATGCATAATAACTTGGCTTTGTGTGAAGAATTGAACCATGGTTATGATAAGGGTTAGGGTTTTTGATTATTCACTTAATTATTTATCCATTAATTATTCATTTAATTAGGTGAAAGAAAACAAAAAGGGTTTCTTTTCTTCATGAAGCTTATTGAAGCTTCATGAAACTTTGACCAAAGTCATCCCTTTTGTCTTCATCCTTAACCCTAACCACTAATCTAACCTTGGTCAATTCTCTACACATAACCATGGTTTACTTTATGATAAGTATTGATTTTCCTTTTTATTTCAATTACTTATCATAACATTATCATCATCTTCTCCTTCTTCTTCAAGAGAGAACCTTGATGCCATTAATGGCAACTTGAGTTCTAGTGAGTAAAATCCAAATCTAAAGTGAACCCACCTCCTATTTCTTCATCCTCTACCTCTTGCCAAGTGGTTTTGGGTGTTTTCTTCACAAGTTTCACTACTTGGTGAAGTCGGAGCTTGAACTAGTGCAACCTCGACGTAGATCGTCTTTGACACGAAGCCGACGACCTATTCCGCTCGTTTTCCCGATGAAGCCGATGAACGAGTCTAGGATTCGAAAAGGACAGCGAGAGGATGCCTACGTGGAGCCAAGGAAGAGGATTACCGGATCTACAAAGGTTGTAGCTTCCGACCTTTAGTTAATTTGCTAACTAGTTTAGTTTTTCGCCTAGAATTCTAGTCTAAGATCCGTGTTAGGGTTTCTCGGCACCATAATTTTTGTAAAATGGCATGTTCGATGCCTTGTGAGACCTCTATAGGGTGCCTAGGAACCTTTCAAAACCATCGTATGGTTAGATACGAACTCGAAGGAATTCGAGGATGGTTTCCGGTTCTGGAAAAAAAAACGGATAGGATTATTCAGTTGTCTTTTCCCTTTTACCTTCTCTCAAGTTGTGAGTACTCCTTGGTTTAGGAGATAGTACACCTATTATGCAAATTGGATAGTCTTCTTCCAAACCTTAGGCTGGTGCCGACTAGTTGGGAATGAAGAAAACCAATTAGCCTAAACGGTGTGCAGAAGGTATTAAGATTAAGACAAAGCAAGGGATTAGTAAGAGGGCAAAGTAAATTGCGACTGATATTCACGACCAAACCAAGTATTTCTTCGCCAATCCTAAATCACCTTTTTATTTCTCCAGGACACTCCGTATCACTACGAAGATCCACAGTTTATTGGATACTCCATCGTATGGTTATATACGAACTCGAAAGGAACTTGTTCCAGTTCGGGGATGGATTCTGGTTCAGGAGAAATAGGAATAAGGTTTATTCAGTTGTCTTTTATCTTCACCTTCTCTCGCATTGCGAGTGCTCCTAGGACTAGGACAGTACACCCATTATGCTTATTGAATAGTCTTCTTCCAAACCATAGGCTGGTGCCGAACGGTAGGGAAGGAAGAAAACCATTTGGCCTAAGGGGTGTGCAGAAGGTAATGACTAAAGACATATAAAGGGATTTGGAGAGGTGGCAAAGAATTATACGGTTATAGTTGTGAATCTGGATAATGGTAGAGGCATTACTAGGAATACCAGGATACCCCATCGAAACATTTCAATGTTTCAGTTCACTGTGTAATGTTAAAAGAAAACTGATTCCCCGATTAGACACTTGCTCCAGGGTATGTATTTACCAGGTATGATTCTCACATCTGTATGGTTTTACAGATGATGAGTGGGAGTAAGTTATTGGGAATAGGGTGATTATCCTCATTATATCGGGATTCGTTGTAATCGGTGATATTTGAGGAGATCACCTGGGCTGTTTGCCGGTCGGCAAATATTTGGTTTTGAACATCCGCTGTTGTGCACCAATTTCAAATTGAAATATCTGTACGTCTATTTTCATAGAGTGAGATATACCTTTTGATATTATGTCGATGACATTTACCTATATCAGTGGATGGTTAGGTAAGGAGCATTAAACAGTGGTGTAATTCTTCTTAACCATAAGTACAGTTTTCAACCTACGACACACAGTGAAAGAGTTGTTAGACTCGGCGAACTTATACAGAGTATTGTATGTTGTCCAGTGTCCATTAGGACAGAGGGGTTGGTCCTCATACTATATTCTGTTTACTTTTAACTTCTCTAGTTCTTAGACGTGTGTTTCGTAGAAACACAGGGTCTAAGTTTTGAGGAGTTATAGGTATTTGAATAGAGTAGAGAACCAGGTGTAGCAAGTATCAGGATTCTTCAAGGTGATCGAAGATGTAGATACTTATGTATGGTATTCAGTTGATAGTAATGATAAAGAGAAATTGCTTCTCTTTCAGGTTACTCATAATTGGAAGCATTCCTAAGTTGAGTAACGCTGATCGGCCTCTCTCCATTTAGTTGACATGCACTGGAGACAGCTGCATGATTTGAATCTGGTTCAATTAAATCAGTGCCTCTGGTTCTATATTGGATATAGTACAGTTCATATCTTAACATTGTTAAGGAAACGGGGAGTTGTCCGGCTTATGATTAAAACCAGACTTTGGATAACTCAAGGCACGTTTCTGTAATGGCTGTTTGTGGGTTGACCCAGGCTATGACGAGGGTTGACTTTCTACCATCTGGGAGATCAATAGAAATATTGTTCTAGACTCGCCACAGTTTTATTAAAAATGGATTTTTTCAAAAACAGTAGTGGGAGTATGGTAGAACTGGAAGTGATTCCAGAACCGCAAACGATTACTGAAGATTTGATAAGGAACCTAAAGATTCAATCTGATTTGACATTCCATTGGTCACTCCGCAGATAAGGTGGGTAACTTCAGGCACCCGAGAGGTACCCGGTAGCCTTAAGGACGGTGACAGGGAAGTTCTTGTTTACCCACACTTGCCATTGTTGTTGTTCCAGGCTGCGAGACCCGGCAGGAGGATGAGCATAGCGTCGTTCTAAACTAGCTTTAGAAGTGCACATCTATATGACTCTGCCAGAGGGTTGCCGTAGTCAGTGGGAGCAGCGGAAGCATTGGTGGACATCAGGCTTATGTCTATTTATAGACTAAAGCAGATGTAGCGAAGATAGATCATCTATTTCTGATGTGACAGTCATAGGTTTGACGTCATCAGGATAGGGGATGGATCTGTTGAGAAGGTAGTAGGGTGTGATATCCTGGTATTTGGATGACATACACAAAATAGGAAGTGACATTCCTATACTACGATCGGTTATATTTTGGTTGTCACACAGTGGTTTCTCCACAAAGGACTTGGACATTATATAAGACATACTGATTACTAGATCTATAGTTTTAGATCTAGATTTGGGTGGTTTCCCAATCAGGGTACCTTGACAGCATTCTAAGAGTATTTAGAATGGACGACTCCTGGCATGGTAGTGTACCTGCAGGTGATGGAGTCACCCTCTCTAAAGGTGTCTTATAGACTAAAGTAGAGAGGGATGTGCATGATTGGCAGATCACTTGCTTAGGCAATTGAGTCAATCATGAGATGTCAAGTACCACACCAGATGTTGTTCTTGCACTAGATGCAATAAGTTGACATTTATCCAATCCTGGAGAAACAGTCGGAAGCAGTTTTAGAACATAAGTGGATGTTCTAGGGATATGATAACGACAGCCTCATTTGGGAGACAGTTATCATTCCAGGCTTCCAAGGTGACATGGACGACAAGGAGGTTGTCAGAGTTATAGTTTTCCTTCTGACGAGGGACAGTATTTTGGACAGGTGGTCCAAGGAAATACTGAGGGTGGCATGGCGCAGGATACTGATTAAGTTCAGTTGACGATACAGTCTAAGAAGTTTGGATTTGGAGTTCATTTATGAACTGGGTCGCATCAGACATCCAGACATTCTAAGATAGGTATTGCTCATTTCGGGAGATGGCTTTCTCTGCGAACTTGAGATATAGAGAGACATAGAAAGAAACTTCAAGGCGGTTCCACTCACTGAGGCTATTCCTCGAACGCAATAGTCTTCCAAACAGGCTTTGTGAGACTGACTAGTAGAGGAGTTGGGTGTTCGGTATCACACGGGCTGTGAGTATGCGACATCGCAATAATTAGCCTTGAGTGCTAGTGGGAGATTGTTGGAGATAATGCCCTCAGAGTCAATTATTGGATCACAGGCACGTGATTGCGATGATTGAGGGAGGACCTATCCCGGTAAGACAGTCTTACTCGAGATGATAGTATGCTATCTGGTTTACCTTTATCATCGTGTACTGCTTTAGGTGACCTGACAGGTCGCTATTCAACGTTGATAGAGCCCCTAGGATTCTTGCTTGACTGCCAGCAGTATGAGGGCGATCATATAAGTGAGAGCTGGAGTCTATAAGCACATCCTTAAATGGTCCCTAGTCGTGGGAGTTTCGAGACAGGGCATCGATGCTCCAGAGTAGACTAGTGTATACAGTCGAGACCCCGACGAGGGGCGGTGGCCGGTCTCACAAGCCACTGGTGTCAGTTGGTTCACCTAAGATGTATACAGGTGCTCATTGGGTTATGAGTACACCGGACAGGACTCGCCGGGAACATGCTAGTTGGTCTTATACCTGACGTCAGATAGCAGTTCCCAGGTGACATGTGTACAGGTTAGTTCATCGACCTGGGGATCGTCATTTGTCTCGTGTGAGTTCCCACTGTGCTTTGATTACTACCCTACCACGGCTCAAAGGAGTCGTGCAAACAGGTTTTAGTTGGGTACAGTCCCGAGCCACATGAAGGCAGTGAGCGGATCTTCAGGGGTTCGTCTCTCCCGGTATTGGGGGTGACGTCGCGCTGTGTCTAGGAGAGCCATTACACGAAGTCCTTGGCCAAGGCAGGAGATTTACTGGTAGGTATTCCAGTAGTATCTCAGGGTGTTCTGGGCTACACTCCGACACGACTTGTACCGCTTTTGGGGGTCTGACTTTTACCAACCCCCTAGGCCCGCCATGCGATGCTCATAGACGAACGGACCGGACTGTACGGATATTGTCACTGACAGGCTCAGTAGGGTGTCAGGATGAGTTCGCTCATCGACGTCCCTTTTGGTCAATAGCTGGTGGCCCGTCACGTATTGGCTTATATCTCTGACGTGCTAGTGGTTAAATCCACAACCATAGTATTGACGAGTCTTTAGAGTCCACCACACATTCAGTTACTCAGCTTTCGGGCGAAATGCTGTAGAGGCCGTATGGAGATATGGCAGGGTCCGATCAGATACGTGCGATATTGCACGGATCAGGATCGGACGGTTAGTACTAGAGGCCGTATAGATATATGGCAAGGTTCGATCGGATACGTGCGGTATTGCACGGATCAGGATCGAACGGTTATTACCAGCCGGCTTTGGTTTAAGCCGGATCCTATTTTAGTACAGTGTAGATTTTGTCTCTTTGCATTTGTATCCGGACGGAATACAGATGCGGGTGTGTATGCACAGTATCGGGGTTTTCCTGTAATTTATTACGGGACCAGTTTTCTGGAGTTGCCAGTTTGCATTCCGTTCCGGCCGGTTTTCCTTTGTTCTTTCCCGGCCGGACTTTTCCGATGGAGGGGGGTTATTTGCAATTGTGCAAATAACATTTTATGGAGGGTTTATTTGTGAGATGAGAGATTATGATGGCATATTTTCTTTTCCACCATCTTTTTTGATTCTCTTGCATTAATGGTGATTAAAGAGAGGTTATGGGTTTGATATGATTTGAGTATGGTTGATGTTTGTTTATGGTCACCTCTTCTTTTCTCCTACCATCACCTCCCTCTTGCATTTTTGTACACACCCCTCCACCATTCTCATAAGGTGTGGCCGGCCAATTTTAGATAGGGGAGTGAGAGAGGTTCATTTGTGTGGAGATATATTTGATCATCTCATTTTCTTTGAAAAAGATTGATAGCTTCATTTCCCTCAAAAGCTCATTCTTCCTTCACCTCCATCAAAGGCAACATAACCCCAAAGTGAGACATATCCTCTACACTACACATTCTACAGCATATCTTGGGCATGTCGACTTGCCGGCTTCATGCCCGAGTTGCCTCGGTATTGAGGTGGGAGCCCGTAAAAGAAACAGGCGATGTGGTGCCCTTCCGGCGTGGAGATGAAGACCGGAGGACTCGGATCAGTCGGTATATCTCTTCCCTATCTTGTTACTTTGCTAGAACTAGTTTAATGGCCCGATCCGGGGTTTAGTGCGTGGTGGTGCCGGTTTTCTAAGTTCGAAAAATTAAAGTTTATCACCGTTTCCGCATTTGGCCGTCGGATTGACGGCCGGGGCGCCGCCGTGCACTTACAGGCTGGTATGACCAAATAAGGTACCCGCCGGGATATACGATCCATAAATTTCATGTATATAAAGGGACGGGGAATCCACATCTGCATGTCGCTCAATTCAGAGCCTTGTGCGGCAACACCGGGGGTGACGATAAACTTCTGCTCCGCCGGTTTGTTGGTAGCTTGTCGGAGACGCCATTCGAGTGGTATTTTGAACTTCCAAACGACTCCGTCAAGACTTTTGCAGAGATGGAGCTATTATTCACCCAGTGTTTCGCGAGTGCTAGTGAACGCACCCCAATAATGGGATTGATCAATGCCAGGGTGAAGCAGGTGAAACATGGGTGCAATACGCAATACGATGGCGAAATTTATGGTCAAAATGTGAGCAGCGCATCGAGGAAGCGCCGGCAGTGGGCATGTTCGTGGTCACTCTGGACCCTCAGGCAACTATTTCCCAATTCATGATGTTCTTCAAGCCAACCACGTTCTAGGCCTTGATCGGCAAACCGGCCCAGATGGACCAGATGGGTCATAAACTGTCTCCTCCAAAGCCGGAGCCGCGAAACGAAAAGGGTAAAGGGAAGACGACATTCGTTGCGAATACTCAACAGCAGCCCAGTGGCCCAAAACTAACTGATCGCCTAGACGAGAGGCGGCAATTCTATAATGAGAAAATGAAGCGCCCTTATTCATTTTCCCAGGACAAGACGAAAAGATTGTTCGAGCTAGCGGTACACAACAGGCTCATCAATCTGCCGAATCCAAAACGACCGTTGCAACCCAGCGAGACTAATAGTCCCAATTATTGCCCCTACCATCAAATGGTAAGCCATCCAATTGAAGATTGCTTCATCTTTAAAGGCTGGATCGAAGATCAATACCAACAGGGCAAATTTTCCCTGTCCGAGAATTGGAAGGTGAACCCACCACAGCCACACGCTCCCAAGAATACGGACACACCGGGGGCATCATGTTCTTTCGTAGAAGAAGCTCCGTGGGAGATCGCTCTTTCAGCCAAAACAAAAAGAATGCTGAAGGATCTCCACACATGCCTGACAATAAGGTGGAAGAATCCACTGAAACCCAAGATCATCGCGGGAATGCTGAAGCCGCGCCCAACTCCAAAAATTGGTGGTGATGGTCAAAGCACTCACACACAGCTGTCAAAGTCTTCGAAGAAGAAGAAGAAGACCAAAAATCCCGTGAAGCCTGGTGACAAGCGCACGGACCTGCAAAAACAGATTGACGCGCTAGAAGAATATAATCAGAAGGCGCGGACCCCAGTCACACTCCAAGAATTTCTCAACCACGTCCTTGAAGATGGAGATGACGACAACGGAGAAGACTCGTCGGATGAATCTGAAGATTACGTGGCAAGTTGCCATGTGATCTCTCACTCGTCGATAAACAATGAAGAAGCTCCTTATCCAGAGAAACTGGGGACAGATCCTAACCCGGAACTTCTAAGGCCATCGGACGAAATGATTGAGGCATTCCTGGACGAAGCTCTTCTTAAAAGCAAAGCTACTCGAGAGCGTGAGATGGCCATATTTGAAAAAGCCAAACGCCGGCGGCTGGATGAAAGGGTTGAAACACTCCCACCAGATCGAAGTACATCCGCCGCAAATAAAAGCAGGTTCAAGACGAGGAAGAGGTTCGCCAAGGCCATATCAATGGGAATGAAGCTGCCACCTTCCGAAGGAAACACTCCTGGTGAAGCGGATATACATCCTATCTACCGCTTATATCATCGAAAGATTGTGCACCCCACCGAAGAGTGCAACGCTTTTAAAAGATGGTGGCAGGGATATGTTGCCCACCGACAACATTTCAAGCGGATGAAACACAAAGCTCGTCGAGAGCAAAGAAATACGACCGAGGAGCGTAAAAGAACTGTCGGCAACTGCCATATGGTTGACTATGGGGGATCGCAAGTTCTCACCTTTAGGAGCGATTCTGATGAAGAAATAGCTCTTGGCCCTCTCTTTAAAGAATTCACCTCGGGAAAAGAGGAAGAACCGAAGAGCTGCGAGAACATTCAACTGCGCAATCGCACATTACCTGAAAAGAATCTCGGACCTGCAAATAAGGGCTCAAACAAAAAGGATAAGGGGAAAGAAAAAGTCCCTGAGGATATCGCCCTTGATGATCGAGTCGTCGAAGAGCTGGCAGCCAAGGACCCGCCCAAGAAAAGTAAGGTGGATTACAACGTTCTTGCATACCTGAGGAAGATACCCTCGCAGCTCAATATTCTCGACGCCCTTCTGCTATCCAAAGAGGCGAGAGATTCGCTGATCAAGGCGTTACAAGAGCCTGAACAATTCCAAGCTTTCCTCGCCGAAGAAAAGATGAAGGACGAGTTGGAAGAAGTGCACACAGCCGATATCACCTTCGGCGATGAAGATCTTCTCCTCGGGACGTGTGAGCAGAACCGTCCCCTATATGTCTCCGGATACTTTCATGACATCAAGATAGGCAAAATCCTGGTTGAAAATGGGTCCTCCGTCAATCTCCTCAATATGAGAGTGTTGAAGGAAATCTGCATAAGCGTTCAGCACCTCGCTCGTGATAAAATCACCATTTCCGGATTTGACTCCCAGTCATCACGGACGCTTGGGTCTGTAATATTGACACTAAGCTTTGGGCTGCTCGTCACGGACATCAAGTTCCACGTCATTGACTCTAAGACCTGCTATAACGCTTTGCTCGGCCGGCCTTGGTTACACGAGTACAACATTATCCCTTCTACACAACACCAGTGTATGAAGTATTTCAAGGATGGTCTCGAGTACACTGTGACGGGGGAGTTGAACCCATTCTCCGTGAATGAAGTCTGAAAGTACAAAGATGCAAAATACTTCTTACCGGATTTCGAGGACATGGAAAGATGTCACAAACCAAAGAACAAACCTATCACCACTATTCCGGTCTTCGGGAGTGATACCGAGGAAGAAGAAGAGATAGTTTATTCAGGGCCGCCCCAATGCAACAAGCCAGGACCGTCCACCCCTATGTTGATCTTCGACAGCGACTCGGAAGATGAAGTCAATGCCGTATTTTCTGCTTGGCCATCAATTCAAGCCTCTGCTGATAATGATCGAAGTTTGAAAATCACCATGGTTCCGCGAGAGTATTACAAAGAGCTCGATGCACTTGAAACTTATAGTGTGCAAGAACTGCAGACATTCTATGTCCCACCCAGGCGAAAGGGTGAAAAGGTGATCCTATTCTACCAATCCGGGGAAACCAAAGTGGAGAAAGAAATCTGGCATGGCGCGGATTCTACACTTGACAGGCTCCAGCCCATCCGTTTGCCCAGATACTACACAGACGGATTAAAAAGACTGTTGAGGCGCCAGGGCATACCTTTCAAACAGACTGCTCGACAAGCTCAATTCTGCAACAGAATCTGGAGCGTCCCCGGAACTCAACGAAAGTTGCCCAAAGGGAAAATGGAAACGATCGGGCTTGGGTATGTTCAAACCAAGAAACGGGAGCTATGCCGCGACTGCTACGTCATACATGACTTTGATGAAGAAGGAGATGCTCTGTGGGAAGATGCTAACCCTGAACCAGAATGAGCTCCCGCTGTGAAAATGCCAAGTCCATCATTTGAAGAACAGATGGACAAGCTTATAAGGGAAGCGGGTCAAAAGGTTCGAGACGATCATAATCGCGAAATGGCCATCTATGAGAATGCCAGACCGCAGCGCCTCCTTCAGCAGGTTGCGAAAAATGAAAATGCTCTTCCTTGTTAACCCGTCATACAAAAGGCCTGACGCAGAGGCAAAAATAAATCAAAGAGCGGGAAAGGCATTCGACAGCGACAAAGCAGGACCAAGAAGCCACACGATCGGGAATCGAGCAATCCGGATTCGTCTCTTATAAAGAAGATGGGTCGAGCATACTCTTTTCCCCAGGACAAGACACAGAAGATACTTGATCTTGCCATAAAACATCAAATGATTACCCTCCCGGAGTCCAAGCACCCCGAGCAAGCAGGTGAAGTTAATCACCCAGATTATTGCTCCTATCATCGAGCAATAGGACATCCTCTCAAAGACTGCTTCACATTCAAAGACTGGATAGAAGACCAGTATGAGCAAGGCAAGTTCGCTCTATCCAGCAGCTGGAGGGTAACTCCGCCACAAAAGCATGAACCAAAAGCCACGCTTGCAGCGAGAGTAGAACCAGATCAACATCGGTCTTGGAAGCGACCTTGTACTTGTCACGTGATAACGCTGTCAAAAGAAGAGCCCGAGAATATGGATGACCTCCCCTGGTACTTCGAAAACGATGATGGCGAGGTGATCTCAGAATTTCCACCGGCGCCAAAAGAGCTGGAAGATGGGATACATACTACTGCAGATGACCTCAAGAAAATCGACTTGGGAACGGCGAACGACCCATGGCCGACGTTCGTCAGTAAGCTTTTGTTTGAAGAAAAGGTGGCTACGCTAAAAGACGTGCTCATGCAGTATAAAGACTGTTTTGCATGGAACTATTCCGAGATGCCAGGACTCGATCCAGACATTGCTGTCCACAAGTTGGCAATTTCTCTAGACGTCAAGCCGATCAAATAAGCACCGATAAGAATGCGGCTCGAGCTTGAGATGAGCATCAACGCCGAGGTCAAGAAACTAATCGACTCTGGTTTTATCCAAGAGGTTCAATATCCTGATTGGATCGCCAACATCGTCCCCGTGATGAAGAAAAATGGGACGGTGCGCGTATGCGTAGATTTTCGGGATCTCAACAAAACTTGCCTGAAGGATGACTTTCGAGTGTCGGTCACCGAGTTGATGATAGATAACACGTCCACTCACGAAGTTTTCTCCTTCATGGACGGCTCTTCAGGATACAATCAGATAAAGATGCATCCCGAAGACTAGAAGCATACTGCTTTCCGGACCCCTTTGGGTATATTCTGCTACAAGGTGATGCCCTTCGGTCTAAACAACGCCGGTGCCACCTATCAGAGGGCCATGACGAGGATCATCGATGACCTCATACATGAAATCGTCGAATGCTATATCGACGACCTCGTAGTTTAAAGCAAATCATACGAGGAACATCTAGAGCATCTGAAGATCGTGTTTCAGCGCCTTCGGAAATAAAACTTGAAGATGAACCCTCTCAAATGCGCGTTCGGAGTTTCCTCGGGCAAGTTCCTGGGATTCGTCGTCCGACACCGAGGCATCGAAATAGACCCATCAAAGATCAAGGCGATCATGGAAATGCCTCCGCCAAGGCCTCTCAAGCAACCGCGGTCCCTCCAAGGAAAGCTCGCGTATATCCGGCGGTTCATAGCTAACCTATCTGGAAAGTGCCGCCTTTACAGTCACCTAATGAAGAAAGGGGCTCCCTTCGTCTGGGATCGCAAATATCAAAGCGCGCTAGACGAAATCAAGCAATACCTGCAGAATCCGCCAGTATTGACCACTCCCGTCAAGGGAAAACCTCTCATTCTGTATACAACCACCCTCGAAAGTTCTTTAGGCGCGCTGTGGGCACAAGAGAACGACCAAGGGAAAGAAGGAGCCCTCTACTATTTGAGTCGAGTTCTACTGGGGGCAGAAAGTAATTACTCTCCCATTGAAAAACACTGCCTGGCGTTGATCTTCGCGATAACGAAGCTCAGACACTACGCGCTGGCACATGAGGTCCATCTCATATCGAAGGTGGATCCTCTCAAGTATTTGATGTCGAAGGCCATATTAATAGGATGGCTCGCGAAATGGGCCCTGCTCTTGATGGAATTCACGATAACTTATCATCCTCTCAAAGCAGTGAAAGGTCAGGCCATCGCCGACTTCCTCGCTGAACATCCGATGAAAGGTTCCTAGGCACACTATAGAGGTCTCACAAGGCATCAACCATGCCAATTTCAAATTTTATGGGTGCCGAGAAACCCTAATACGGATCGTGGACTAGATGTTTAGGCGAAATACGAAACTAGTTAACACTTTAACTAAAGGAGAGAGACTACAACCTTTGTAGATCCGGTTCTCCACTTCCTTAGCTCCACGTAGGTGTCCTCTCGCTGTCCATCTCGAATCCCGAACTCAATCGTCGGCTTCATCGGAGAAATGGGCGGAATAGGTCATCGGCTTCGTGCCAAAGATGTTCTACGTCGAGGTATCACAAGTTCAAGCTCCGACTTCACAAATTTGTGAAACTTGTGAAGAAAACACCCAAAACAACTTGGCAAGAGGTAGAGGGTGAAGAAATAGGAGGTGGGTTCACTTTAGAATTGAAAAGCTCCTCATATACGGGGACTCCCAACTGGTCGTTAGTCAAGTAAACGGCGACTATCAAACGTGCAAGCCAGAGTTAGTGAAGTACGGCGAGAGAGTACAGTACCTGCTGATTCAAATTCCTTCCTACACCTTGGAAAGTATACCGCATGCGGAAAATAGCAAAGTGGATGTATTGGCCAAGCTCGCTAAAGAATTGGCCGACGGGAACCTCGATGACATGAGGATCGTTGTGAAAAGCCATCGGGTTCTTGCGCCGGAAGAAATATCTCCGAAGTCGTTCGAAGAAAAGGAGGCGACCGAGCAAACGACCCTACAAATAAAAGACCAGGAAAAGGCTAAGGATTGGAGGGAAGTCTTTATAGACTACTTCAAATCCCGTCGAACGCCTGAAGATGCGTCCTCAAAATATCAGCTCATGAAGCGAGCTCTATCTTTCGCCTTCGTCAATGATACTCTGTATAAGAGATCATTTGATTCTCTGTGGTTAAGATGCCTGGGACCTGAAGAGGCAAGGAGAGTCGTCCAAGAAACTCACGACGGACTCTGCGGTTCTCACTAAGCCGGGCTGAAGATGAAGCTGAAGATCAAGAGGATGGGCTAATATTGGCCCACGATGATCCAGGACTGCCTTGAATATGCGAAGCAGTGCCACTCGTGCCAGATTCACAGAGACTTTATCCATCAGCATCTAAATCCACTGCATCCAACGGTGGCTAGCTGGCCGTTTGAAATGTGGGGAACTGACATAATCGGCCCCATCGAGCCAGCATCGTCCAGAGGACATCGGTTCATTTTGGCGACAACTGATTACTTCTCCAAATGGGCAGAAGCAATACCGCTGAGGGAAGTGAAGACAGAAAATATACACCATTTCTTCAAGACACCGTCATTTATCGGTTCGGCACTCCGCGACGGATCATCTCCGATAACGGGCCAGCTTACAGAAGCCATAAGATCAGCCGCTTCGCACAACAGCATAACATAGTCTGGAGATACTCTTCAGTCTATAATCCTCGAGCTAACGGTCTAGCTGAGGCTTTCAACAAGACCTTGACAAAGATGGTGAAAAAGACGATGTCTCGAAATAAGAGGGACTAGCACGAGAGACTGCATGAAGCTCTCTAGGCGTATCGAACTACGTTCAAAACGGCCACGAACACAACGCCGTATGCATTGGTATTCGGCACAGAAGCGGTACTCTCCTTTGAGATAGAGTTACCCTCTCTACGAGTGGCGGTTCACTACGAGCTAACAGATGAAGAGAATGCTCACCTTAGGCTTGAGGGGCTTGATGCCCTTGATGAAAACCGGCTTATGGCGCAACAGAGTCTGGAGGCTTATAAAGCAAAGATGACGCGCTCATATGAAAGGTTGACTAGGCCGAGAACATTCCGTCAAGGCGAACTCGTGCTAATGGTTAAAAGACCTATGATCCCTAATCACGTCAAGCGGGGGAAATTCGAGCCGAACTATGAAGGCCCGTATATCATAGACAAAGTCTACCAAGGTGGAGCCTATCTACTCATGGACATGCATGGTGAAAGACCTTTCAGGCCAATAAATGGTCCCTTCCTAAAGAAATACTACGCCTGACGAGTCATGGCCTAGGTCAACGATAGATTACGACGCCTATGTCCGCTCGCTATCTACCTAAGCCTAAACTCTGTAAGTATAGCCGCCTTCCTTTTCGACAGACCGAAATGTCCTAAAACTAACGATGGACCGAAACGTCCTTAAACTAACGATGGACCGAAATGTCCTTAAACTAACGATGGACCACTATGTCCTAAAACCGGCGTTGGACCGAAACGTCCTTAAACTAACAATGGACCACTATGTCCTAAAACTAGCTGTTGATTGAAACGTCGATAAACTACTACGGACCGCAGCATCCCGAAGCTGACAAAAAAAATAATACAAAGAAAACGGTATGTCCGTAAGCAAATGGGCACGGATGAAAACCCGAAAGGGCTCCGTGAGTAAAAACAGCAGGGCTACCGGCGAGTTTTTATGAAAACCCGAAAGGGCGCAACCTCGTTAAAAGACACTTGCAAGGTCCTCTCGACCCTGTAAGGAGAAACCACCTGCGTGAGATCCTTACGACTCACAAGGAAGCAATACACTTAGGGATCCCTACGATTCCTAAGGAGAAACTACACTTGCGAGATCCTCACGACTCGTAAGGAGAACCCTCCTATGAGACCCTCATGGCTCATAGGATTCGAAAGCCTTAAGCTATAGGGATCTGAACCTGTTCTTAAGCAGTCATACCCCCCGATTTTGCCCTACAAGCGGTTTAGTATTGACCCTTGTATACAATCCACGGGCATGAATAAACATTTCCCTAACAAAGTCCTACCCGCGACCAGGGATATGTTTACACGGTGAACAACCCTTGTAATTCCTCTCGAGTTATGAAGAGAAAACACTCTTGTAAGATCTTTACGACTTATAAGAGACCACACACTTAGAAATCCTCACAATTCCTAAGGAGAAAACGCACTTACGAGATCCTCACGACTCGTAGGGAGAAATACCTTTATGAGACCCTTACGGTTCATGAAGTCAAAAGCCTTAGTCAACAGGATCTTAACCCTGTATTCTAATCCACCTTTGTTCGACACCAACAGAGGCAAATGATGATTCGCTCCTGGCAATATCCCAGTTGTAGCGGTGCTGATGCCGAAATCGGTGTCTAATTCCAAGTTTGCAGCAAAAAGCCAGCGAGCCACACATGCATACGAAATAGCCGAAATGATGGGGCAACTTGCAAATCAGCGAGTAAAAATGTATGCATGCGAAATAGCCGAAATGGCTGGGCAACTCGCAATAAGAAACAGCGAGTAAATAAATACAAAATAGCCGAAATGATTGGGCACCGCAAAAAATAGCCGAAATGATTGGGGAATCGCGACTTTCGCGATATAAAAGCTGAAATGATAGAGCATTGCAGAAAGAAAAAATATATAAAATGAAACCTTTTGCCCTACAGGTGATATCACGCCAATCCCCGTATACAATCCAGGGGCGCAAACAAAGAGAGAATCACACCTTCCCTCCCCAGGCTCCATCAAAAGAAGAATCCAAATCTCAACGGTTCACAGACATCCTGGAGATCATCTCAACATGCGTCTCATTACAACAGACGCAATATCAAGCAAAGCGGAACCGCGGTAATTCCCAATTCCATGACTCGGCGGTGCACGGATGACTGAGAGTCAAACCCCGACTCCGTGAAATGCGGATAAAGTCAACCCTTCCTGGTTACGTGGAACACGGTTATGTCAATCCTGACCCCGTGGGAAACGTCCAGAGCGGATCCTGGTCCTCGCAGAACACGGCTGTGTCAATCCGACCCCGTGGGAAGCATCCAGAGTGGAGCCTGGTCCTTGCAGAACACGGCTATGTCAATCAGACCCCGTGGAAAGCATCCAGAGCAAATTCCTGGTCACGTGGAACACGGCCTATGTCAATCCTGACCCCGTGGGAAACGTCCAGATCGGATCCTGGTCCTCGCAGAACACGGCTATGACCCCGTGAGAAGCATCCAGAGCAAATTCCTGGTCACGTGGAACGCGGCTTATGTCAATCTTGACCCCATGGGAAACGTCCAGAGCGGAGCCTGGTACTCGCAGAACACGGATATGACCCTGTGGGAAGCATCCAGAGCAAATTCCTGGTCACGTAGAACACGGCCTATGTCAATCCTGACCCCGTGGGAAACTTCTAGAGCGGAGCCTGGTCCTCGCGGAACACGGCTATGACCCCGTGGGAAGCATCCAGAGCAAATTCCTGGTTACGTGGAACACGGACTATGTCAATCCTGACCCCATGGGAAATGTCCAGAGCGGATCCTGGTCCTCGCAGAACACGGCTATGACCCCATGGGAAGCATCCAGAGCAAATTCCTGGTCATGTGGAACGCGGTTTATATCAATCCTGACCCCGTGGGAAACGTCCAGAGTGGAGCCTGGTCCTCGCAGAACACAGCTATGACCCCGTGGGAAGCATCCAGAGCAAATTCCTGGTCATATGGAACACGGCCTATGTCAATCCTGACCCCGTGGGAAACGTCCAGAGCGGATACTGGTCCTCGCAGAACATGGCTATAACCCCGTGGGAAGCATCCAGAGCAAATTCCTGGTCACGTGGAACGCGGCTTATGTCAATCCTGACCCCGCAGGAAACGTCCAGAGCAGAGGCTGGTCCTCGCAGAACACGGCTATGACCCCGTGGGAAGCATCCAGAGCAAATTCCTGGTCACGTGGAACACGGCCTATGTCAATCCTGACCCCGTGGGAAACGTCCAGAGTGGAGCCTGGTCCTCGCAGAACACGGCCATGACCCTGTGGGAAGCATCCAGAGCAAATTCCTGGTCACGTGGAACACGGCCTATGTCAATCCTGACCCCGTGGGAAACGTCCAGAGCGGAGCCTGTTCCGCATAGAACACGGCTACGTCAATCAGACCCCGTGGGAAGTATCCAGAGCAAATTCCTGATCACATGGAACGCGGCTTATGTCAATTCTGACCCCGTGGGAAACGTCCAGAGCGGATCCTGGTCTTTGCAGAGCACGGCTATGTCAATCCTGACCCCGTGGGAAGCGTCCAGAGCAAATCCTGGTCCCATGGAACACGACTAAAGTCAATTTTGACCCCGTGGGAAACACCCAGAGCAACTCCTGACTCCGCGAAGTGCGGATAATGGCAACACCATCAATCAGTTACAGGTCCTCTCGACCCGTAAGGAAAAAAACTCTCTTGTAAGATCCTTATGACTTATAAGAGAAAACGCGCTTAGGAATCCTCACGATTCCTAAGGAGAAAATACGCCTACGAGAGCCTCTCGACTCGTAGGGAGAAAAGTCTTTATGAGACCTTCATGGCTCATGAAGTTGAAAAGCCTTAGGCAGCAGATCCTAACCCTGTTTCCTAAGCCATCACTACCTTTCGAAGAATTCAAGACGTAATACTCTCTATTATCTACAGGCTACGCTTACTAAAGTAATATGCCAACAACAAAGCAGAAAATAAAGGAAGGGAAGCGAAAGATTTGTCATTCATATTTCGGAAAATTCTTACATCAACAAAGATAATAAACAAAAGATGCATCGAGATGTTTACAATAGTAAAACCTCAGATCCAGGGCATGGATTGAGGAATTCGAAAGTAAGGCCATCTAGAATCTTTCTGGCCTTTCTGACCATTCTCGTATGCATCCTCTCGCGATCGCGGATGTCGAGATCCTCGCCAATGCCCTCTTCCCTTTGATAAGAAGCGATTATCGTCGTCTGCTGGAAAGTTTGATGCAGAATATCAATGAGGTTATCTCGACACTTCTTTGAGATCAGGCCAGACAGGTACACCGAGTGCACCTTGTCTTCAACATCATCCAACGCATTCAGCGGCACGGCTTCGTAAAAATCAGGAAGTGCTCCCCAAATTGCTCCCACTACGATCTTCAAAAGAGCGGAGCGACGAGGAAGCAGTCGACCGTTGTGTGCGTATAGACGAGCCATAATCTCCGCACATTGGACATCTGTAAACTCTTGGTTCTGGCGACGACCCTGTACGCGAATATCCTCATAAGAGATAAACTCGTTCAGACTATATAAATGAACAGACATAGTGCCTGAAAAGAAACATCATTAAAAGATTAGTAATGAGGAAATCCTCAAGAAATTCTCATTAAATGAGAAATCCCTCGGGCAGAGCAGTAAATATCCTTTTGAGAGCAGTGCTCTGTGACAGAGTGACACTTGTCAAACTCTAATCATGAAGGAATAAAAATTCCTCAAGAGCCTTGCTCTGGAAGAAAATGATGGAATAATCCATCAGAAAAATTGAAATCAATTTTTTATACATGAATTAAAAAATTCTGAGATCTTCAAGATCCATGAACAAACTCTTAAGAGTTCTTCATAAGAGATTAATAAATCTACATTATTTGAAGAGAGCAAAGCTCTGTTAATGAAACCCTAAAAGGGTTTTCTTTAGATCCAAGATTTATGAAGAGTAAGGCTCTGTTAATGGGTAAAACCCTAGATTATAAAAAGATTTAATTTTTACCTAAATTTTGACAGAGTTTTTGTCCTTAAGAAAATTCTTAAGATGGAGAGCTATGCTCTGTGAGAGAATAAAAATTCTCAGAAAATAAGGAAGAAGATGAACAGAAATCATTCTAAGGACCAAAGGTCCTATTTATAGGCACTGAGTGTTGTTTCAACTTCTCAGTTGATCCAATGGCGCAGATACTGCCACCGCTGCACTCACATGTGGGCCACTTGAGCGCAACGGTGGGGGGGCATTTGTTTCCCCCAATCAGAGCAAAGCTCTGTTTAAAATTCAAAATTTTGAAATGAAGCAACGCTTCAATTGCAGCGCTAAGTGAGCTGCGCCCTAAGCAGCGCACCACGTGCAAAGCACGTGGGCGCTAGCGCTAGGTGCGCTGCACTCTAAGCAGCACGCTGTTCATATCAGATTTTTGCATTTTTATACCGCCCAATTTTTATCACATTGCATATCGGTAGGTACTCTTGAGCCGTGTTTGCTAGTCAATTGCAGGATACAGGTTCTCGGCTCTAAAACGGTGAAATTCATGGAAAAACACGACAATAACCCGTGTTCCTGCCAACCACAGATAAAACACGGATCTCCGCTCTTTATCCGTCTGTTGCCACACACCAGTTTAAGAGACAAAATGGCAAATCAATGTCGTTTTCATGCACAAGGCTCAATGGCAACACAAGATCCAAGAAATCTACACGGAGCTCGAGGAAATCATGACAAAAAGATCCACATCAAATCACCTTTTGCTCAACAGAAATTCTGGAAAAATCGTGAAGAAAATCTGAGAAAATACATATACCAGAATAAAGGGCACAGCAAACCAGGAAATGCCACCAAAAAATGAAGACCCAATTCCTCTAAAGTGCTGCGGTTCCGCGGCAATAGCAGGCTTAGGCCGCGGAACCGCGGCCGTATAGTGGCGGCAGTTGACCAATTTTTGTGGGTAGATTGGTCATTTCACTTTAGTTCTGAATGTTGCCCTAAGTTTTCATTTTCCAGCCTATAAATAGCTCAGAACCTTGTGAAGCCAAGGGTGCATAATCTTGTATTTTCTAGGTTTTAGAATACTTGTTCTTCTTCCTCTTCTCATCTCTTCTCCATTGAAAAACTTGTAGTGAGCTTTTGTGAGTGAAGAATGATGAATAAAGAAGTTCATTTTATTATCATACTTATCTTGCTCTTATGTTAAATGCTTGTAATTTTAATTTGTTAACTTAGTTGTTGTTATTTCTTGTTGTTTCTTTCTTGTCCCTTTTCCTTTATCCTTAAAAACAACCATGATGCTTACGCTTGATCCTTGCCGAGGTGAGGTCGCAAATAGCTAGTTGTTATCTTCTAATCTCCTTCTTTCTATCTTCCTCTTTTGTTTTCTTTTCTTTTCGTTATGATGTATGAGTAGTTTCCATACTTGTTAGGGTAGGATAAGGAAAGTTTGAGAGAAGGAAATCTCTCTCACTCTTTCCTTGCCCAACATCTTAAATCGACTCCCGTTAATTGAACCACAATCCGCTCCTTTCGGCACCCTATCCTATATGATAGCGGTGATTCCATAGTGAGACCGGTTGTGGTTGAATTAACCGGAGGTTATGGCTAAGAGCCAAGAACGGACGGACAAGCACCAAAAGGAAGAACTTAAGCGTTGGAAAGCCTAGCTTATACTCGCAAGTTCCTTCCTAGTCGTGCTAATCCCCGTTGTTGCCGATTACCGTAACACCGATATTAAGAGTGGCAACGAAAGAAGTGAGCGACTCCTAACTCAAACTAACCTAATCCTAACCCTAACAAGCTCTCTTTACATATCATTTTAACACTTAGATAATCACAAACAAATCTGGAAAATTGGACTTAACTCGTTAAAGCACATAGAAAAAGATTCCCATCTCCCTGCGGACGACCCGTACTCAACCGGCTAGCTACAAGCGAAACCGTTTTGATTGCGGTAATTAACTAAACTTGAACACGCAAAATCTCTACCAATAAAATGGCGCCGTTGCCGGGTAGACGGTAGTTTATTTCCTTGTGTAATTTCGGGTTAACTTGTGAATATAAATATAACCAAAAAAATATATATATACTTTGTAAAGAAAAATCATTTTGTTATTTTTGATTAGTTTTTGTGCAAGTGTGCAGGATAATACGAAGTTCGAGCGCAGTGCCATAGAAGTGGGATATACGAAGTTCGAGTTCAGTGCCAAAGACGTGGGAAGATAGACCCACATTTCGCGGCTACACCGCGACGGATCAAAACGAAGCAAACGGTCTACTGTAAAAATCTGGAGCAGATACAATAAGCAAGTCAAAATTCAGCACATCCAGACAAGCATAGGACACCCAGACGAGCCCACACCAGAAAACTGAAGGCCCAAGCCCATCATACCGCCACGGAACCGCGGCATAAGGAGGCTTAGGCCGCGGAACCGCGGCCGTTTGGTGCCTTCGGGCTGCCAAAATTTCTGTACGTTCTCTTTTATCCCTTCCCACTCCTCTGGACTCCAATAAACTGTGTTTTCTGCAGCATTCTTTGCGCAAATTCTCTTCCCCCTTCCAATAAACTGTTCTTGTGCAGGATTCTTTGCGCCGCGCTAAAAATAAAAAAATTGTTTGCAGCTGATTTGTTACCGCTTTGCATTCATTAATACGGACTTAAGGGGCTTGAAACCAATTCAGATTGGGTGGGGATTTCATCACCCTTCCCAGGACCCCAGAAATCACAAAAAGCATATGCATTGACCATTGTTAAATTAAAAAATACTAGACTCAGCCCTAAGGACTTCGCGCTCAATAGGACAGAGGACTAGTTACAGGCATCGGCCGTTTATCCTATCTGACTTTTGCGGTGTCTAGGCAAGTGTGTCGAAGGCAAGTGGTTATTTAATTAAGGAACTTCGCGAAAGAGTTGGACAACCTCCCACTTACCTGGCACTTACCTGGTCGCAATTGACGGAGAAGAGGCGGTTTGAGATCCTATTTCTAGCCCTCTGGAACAGTTAGGAGCTGTCTAGCAGACCTAGGTGATCCTAGATCTAGGTGTGATTGTGCATATCTTGTTTGTGATTGCTTAAAGCTGTAAGTCCGTATATATTTCTGTAAAGCTCTTTCTAAAAATAAAATAAAAAAAAAGGAAAAAATCAAAAACTTTTATAAAAACTTGCCCTTTGTCGCCAAAATCCATTTTTCACCCACCACCCATCGCCTTTCTCCATTGATGTTTTCTTACCCTCACCTTCTCCGCTTTGACTATACTAAACTCGTTTAGTGTATGTCCGCTTGGACTCGGGACACTAGCGCCCGTCTAGTCCGCGTTACGTTAGTCGCTACCGACTACGCGATCGACTCAGACGTCGAAACTCCGTCCACTCCTCTTTCACCTTTACCTTTGCCGGCCAACTCCGACGTTGACCGGAATTCTGTTCATACATCTTCACCTTCACCATCACCAACCTCTTCTTCTGCGATGTCAGGATTTAATCCGAACATCTCTTTGACTACCCCTGGATTGGCTCCACCTCCTACGGAGACCAATAACCCACCACCACCGCCTGTTGTAGCGCCGCAGCGAATCGCGCTCAAGGATCGTTTCTATCCCATCCGTTCTGCACTTCCCACCTGCCTTTCTCTTCCACCGGCCAATGGGGATAATTTTGAAATTAAGCCCCACTTCATCAACATGCTTCCACGATTTCATGGGCTTGAATCTGAAGATGCCTATATCTTCATCAATAAATTTCAAAATGTTTGTGCCATGATGAAAACTACCCAACTGTCGGACGATGCTATACGTCTACGGGTCATTCCGTTCACTTTATGCGATCTTGCTGAAAAATGGCTGTATAGCACCGCTTCCCACTCCATAACCAGTTGGGATGAGTTTGTAAAAGCGTTTCTAAAGAAATTTTATCCGAATCATAAAACCGCAAGGATTCGCAATGAAATCAACCAATTCTCTCAGCTTCCTTCTGAACTCTTCTGGAAGTGCTTTGACCGGTACAAAGACCTTCTTGTTCAGTGTCCTCACCACGGTATAGAAAATGGCAACTTTGCCAAACCTTATACGAGGGCCTGAACCCAGCAACGAAGCAGTTGTTGGAAACCATCTGTCAGGGCCACTTCCTATCAAAATCTGACGAGGAAGCGTGGAAATTCTTTGACGACCTTGCGGAGCAAACGCTACAATGGGAGAGCACCAGACAGACTTCTTCTTCTTCTACCCCCACTTCTACCGGTCAGTCTAGGGTAGGAATTCACCAACTTGACGTCTCTATTGCGATGAAAGCTGAAATGGCTGCGATAACGAGAAAGCTTGAAGCGATAGAGAGCAAATTTTCTTCTCCTGCTCCTACCCCTGTTCTCCCCCTTCGCACCATTTGCGCTTGTTGTTCCGATCCTTCTCACTTAACCGAAGAGTGTCCTTACAATCCACCATCGCAAGGACAGGATCAGGTTAATGCTGCATTCCAGCAAAGACCGAGGAATGATCCATACTCTTCCACCTACAATCCCGGTTGGAGGAACCACCCCAATTTCTCCTGGAATCAGAATCAGAATCAATTCCAAGGCAACAATTTCCAAAGGCCCCCTCCGCCGCAACAACAAGCGCAACAACAAACTCAACATCAATTTCAGCAGCCCTTCCAACCCCAACCTTTTCAAAATCAGACGAACAACTTTGCACCCAACAATTCTTTTCCACCAAACAACTTTGTTCCGTCAAACAACGATAAGGTTTCCTCGCTCGAACAAAGTCTGGAGGCGTTCGTTAAACAATCGACACAATCCACTGCCAATATCCAGTCTTCCATTCAGTCCTTAGTGCAACACACTGCCGCTCACGGGCAAAGCATCAAGACCATCGAGGCCCAGATTGCACAGCTGAATGCGGCCTTAAGCGAACGAGAGAAGGGGAAGCTCACGTCCCAGCCACTCCCAAATCCCGGTCACCCACAGAATGAACATGTTGCTCTTGAACAACAGAACCATAATGTGAGTGCCGTGACCACATTGAGATCGGGAAGGATGCTGCAAAACAACATTGGCACACGGATCAACGATGACACCCCGGCCGCTTCTTCTTCTTCTTCTTCTCCTGCTTCTTCGTCTTCTGAGCCTATTCTCCATTCTTCAAAAGGCTCTCCTTCTTCTTCTTCTTCTTCTTCTTCTTCTTCTGCTCTAAACGGACCCACTTCTCACTCCACGAAAACACCTGTTCTAGGATCCGTTCCAACTCCACAATCTCCTCCACAAGCATTAGACTCAACCAATTTTAAAAACGTCCCATTTCCAAACCGGTTGAGGTCTAATAAACAAAATCCTCAAATGGAGAAGATTCTGGAGTTATTTAAGCAGGTTAACATTAACATTCCTCTTTTAGATGCCGTCCAACAAGTCCCATCCTACGCGAAAATCTTAAAGGACTTGTGCACGAAAAAGAGGAAGTCTCAGGTACCAAAGAAAGTTTTCTTGGCTAGTGCTGTGAGTGATACTCTTACCCAATCTTTACCACAAAAACGGAAGGACCCTGGCTGTCCTACGATTTCTATTACCATTGGGGATAAGAACATCAACCGCGCACTATTAGATCTTGGTGCCAGTGTTAACCTGCTTCCGTACTCAGTATACGAGCAATTAGGCGTAGGAGAGCTGAAACCCACACACTGTACTCTCCAAATGGCCGACCGATCGATCACCCATCCTAGGGGTGAGCTAGAGGATGTGTTAATCAAAGTCGGGGACTTCATATTTCCCGTTGACTTCATTGTATTAGACACACAGCCTGTAGCTAACCCCCGGAATCAAATTCCGGTGATACTCGGTCGCCCATTCCTTGCAACCTCAAATGCTGTGATCAATTGTAGCAATGGTTCGATGAACCTCTCTTTTAGAAACATGACAATTGAACTCAACATTTTTAGGTTGGGGAATCAGCCCTCCGAACCTAATGCTCATATACTGGACGTCTGCTCGATCCAGGAGATCACCCCAGAAGAGTGTGAATTCGAGGAGTTTCTGTTCGATCATGCTAACCTTAACGCCACTAGTGCGTTCCTCCTCGAACCTGCTGCTGTTTCTGCGTCCAACAACGACTACGAGTGTTTCACGTTCTTGAACGATCTTAGCCGATCGCAACCCGAGTTTGAATCCTTCGAATTTCCGGATAAGTTACCTGAACCATCCGACTCGGTCGCTTACACTCGTTTCGAACCTTTGCTGGAATCTTTTGAGTTCGAGACCGCTTCACCAATCTTGCCTTCCATCGTTTCACCTCCAACGCTCGAACTCAAGCCTTTGCCGTCTCACCTTAAGTACGCTTACTTAGGTGAGAACGAGACCCCCCCTGTCATCATCTCGGCTTCTCTAGCTCCAGAGCAAGAGAAAGCCCTTCTCGCGGTCTTGCACAGCAACAGGCAAGCTTTTGGCTGGTCCATGGCGGACATCAAGGGGATTAGTCCCCTGATCGTTGAACATCACATTCATCTGATGGATGAAGCCAAACCAGCCCGGGATCCACAAAGACGTCTCAATCCAGTCATGAAAGAGGCTGTGAAGAAGGAGATCGTAAAATGTCTGGATAGTGGTATCATTTACCCTATCTCTGATAGCCAGTGGGTTAGCCCCATTCACGTTGTCCCCAAGAAATCAGGTATAACGGTCATCACTAACGAGGCGAACGAGTTAATCCCTACTTGCACCCAAACTGGGTGGCGAGTATGCATCGATTACAGAAAACTCAACGCTGCAACGCGGAAGGACCACTTTCCGCTACCTTTCATTGACCAAATGCTTGAACGATTGGCCGAACATGAGTACTACTGCTTTCTTGATGGCTATTCTGGCTATAATCAAATTCCCATCGCCGAAAAAGACCAGGACAAGAACACTTTCACTTGTCCTTTCGGCACGTTTGCATATCGTCGTATGCCCTTTGGGTCATGCAATGCGCCCGCTACTTTCCAGCGGTGTATGATGGGAATCTTCTCAGACATGGTGGAAAAATTTCTGGAGATCTTCATGGATGATTTCTCCATCTTCGGCGATTCCTTCAACGAGTGTTTGCTGCATCTTGACGCTGTCCTTACCCGATATAAGGACAAGAATCTCACTTTGAATTGGGAGAAGTGCCACTTCATGGTGCGCGAAGGTATTGTCTTAGGACATATCATCTCGCAAAATCGCATAGAGGTTGACAAAGCAAAGATTGAGGTCATTTCCAATCTACCTCCTCCCAGATGCGTCCGAGACATCCGAGCCTTCCTTGGCCATGCCGGTTTCTATAGACGGTTCATCAAGGACTTTAGCAAGATTGCTAGGCCCTTGACTCTTTTGCTGGCCAAGGATACGCCATTCGACTTCAACTCGAGCTGTGTGACTGCATTCGAGTCATTGAAAAGCTCACTCACTTCTGCTCCCGTTCTTTCTTCGCCTGACTGGACGCACCCATTTAAGATTATATGCGATGCATCCGACTTTGTCATTGGTGCTGTCCTTGGACAACACATAAACAAGATACCGCACGTAATCTATTATGCGAGCTGAACCCTGAACGACGCCCAACTCAATTATACAACAACTGAGAAGGAATTCTTAGCTGTTGTATTTGCTTTAGAAAAGTTCAGGCCCTACCTCATTGGCTCTCCAGTCATTGTCTACACAGACCATTCTGCTCTGCGCCATCTTTTTGCGAAGAAAGATGCAAAATCTCGGTTAATACATTGGATCCTTTTGCTTCAAGAGTTTGACCTTGTCATTAAGGACAAACGAGGATGTGAAAACGTAGTTGCCGACCATCTCTCACGACTTCCTTCTTCGCCTTCGTTTCCAATCCCGATCAATGACGTTTTCCCGGATGAACAGCTCTTGACAGTATCTTGCGAACCCTGGTTCGCAGATATTGTGAACTATTTGGCCACAGGATTACTACCGACTGAATGGTCAAGTCAGGACAGATTTCGCTTCTTATCCCAAGTAAAACACTTTTACTGGGACGAACCCTATTTGTTCAAGTACTGTCCCGACCAGATTATTCGTCGGTGTGTCCCTGACGAGAAATTCAAGAGTGTGTTGTCATTTTGCCACGATCAAGCATGTGGCGGGCATTTTAGCCCCAGAAAGACAGCTGAGAAGATCTTGCAATGTGGTTTCTACTGGCCACAACTCTTCAAAGACGCTCATGACTAATGCAAGACTTGCTCCCGGTGCCAACACTTGGGCCGGATATCCCGGAGGAACGAGATGCCGCTCCAACCAATCTTGGTTGTGGAGATTTTCGATGTTTGGGGGATAGATTTCATGGGACCGTTTCCCAGCTCTTTTGGGAACTTGTACATTCTTCTCGCTGTTGATTACGTCTCTAAATGGGTCGAGGCTGTGCCCAGCCGGACTAACGACAACAAGGTTGTCGTTAGGTTTCTTAAAGAAAACATTTTCTCCCGTTTTGGGCACCCACGAGCGATCATTAGCGACAATGGAAGTCATTTCTGCAACAAGACTTTCAAGGCCTTGATGCGAAAATATTCCATTAATCATAAGCTCTCTACGCCCTACCACCCCCAAACCTGCGGGCAGGCCGAAGTTTCAAATCGGCAAATCAAGCAGATACTGGAGAAGACGGTTTCCAAGAACCGTATGGATTGGTCGCTGAAACTCACTGATGCCCTTTGGGCATTTCGAACCGCTTATAAGACCGACCTTGGCATGTCTCCCTATCGGCTTGTGTATGGTAAAGCCTGCCACCTACCTGTCGAAATAGAGCATCGCGCATTTTGGGCGATAAAGGAGCTGAATCTATCTCTCGAAGATGCGGACAGCCATCGGAAGCTGCAGTTGAACGAATTAAGCGAGCTTAGGGATGAGGCTTACGATAACGCGGTTGTCGTTAAGAACCGAACGAAGGTGTTTCACGATAAACACCTTTTGCGCAAAACTTTCGTACCTGATCAACAGGTATTGCTTTACGACACCAGACTACACTTCCATCCAGGAAAGCTCAGATCTCGCTGGAAAGGGCCGTATTTTGTGCGGAATGTGTATCCGCAGGGCGCTGTGGATTTGGAGAATCCGAAGGACGGTTCATTTTTTAAAGTGAACGGACACCGACTTAAACCGTACCTTAGCGCCGAACCATCAGAGGAGCTCCTGTTCTTACAGGAGCCGGTGTACCCTGCATAATCTTCCTCTGCCTACCTCCAAACTTCGGTTATCTAGCCAAGAACAAGTGGACACTGTTCCAAATAAGTTTGGGGCTATGTATATACCATTTTGTACATTTTTGTGGATATTCTTTTTCTTTTTCTTTTTCTTAAAACCAAAAACACAAAAAAAAATATTAATAAAAATAAAAATTTTGTGTATATCTAACCGACAATTTTTACCCTTCAAATGATCTCTTCATGCAATGACAGTGAGGACACTGTCCAGTTTAAGTTTGGGGGCACGCTCGGTACGCATTTCTAACCTTCGCATTCATATGTATATTTTGCATCTGCATATTAAAATCCATAAAATCCATAAAAATCTGAAAATTTTCTAAAAACATAAAAACTTTTTTGTCAAGTTAGCTAGTGGGAGGACTCTGATTCAACATTTCGACGGTTTTGTTTGATGAGATAAGAATAACTAAATCTTATGTTTAGATTTTGAAAACCTGAAAGATAACTCTCCTTTGAAGTTAACTATAGCTGATATACGTATTTACATCACACTACACGTGTCGTGAGTTTTGGAAATTAGATGACAAGTCTTTTTATGTCCAAAAACTTTTAAATGGATAAATGATTTTCTGAGGATCAAATAGGTTTGTTCGGAAATAAGTAATATCAAGAATAGTTTATGAAGTGAAGTGAATATGAAGGAATGTTATTGATGCCTTAATTGGAACTAAGTCTGAAAAATAACCCATCTGAAACTTGATTGGAATGATTACACACCGAACCCACTAAACACATCTTTTATCCAAAAAAATAATTGAACTGCCGGTTATGTCTCCGTTCATATTGAATCATCATGATTTTCACGCCAAACTGTCTTTTGTTTTTGGACCTAGGTAACTTGAGTAATTAAGTCCGCTGGGGTGTTTTTACACCTAATGCCCTAAAACTAACTGGTTTGGGTGCATTAGCCCAAAGCTCGCTAAGAAACCTAGAAAGTCCAGATTAAAACAAAGTCAAGCAAGTGTTCTCTCCGAGTTAAAATTCCTAACGGTTCTTTGTGTGAGAATAATCTTGATAAAAGACAGGCTTTTATAAAAAAAAATTTAGCGGAGATATGAAGGTTTTATTCTATGATAAAGACTATTGCACGTTCACAGAGGTGTGTATGAAATGAAAACAAGAAAAAGGTGGAGTGAAAAATAAGACCTAGTTTCCTGTTAGGGAAGATAGAAATTCTGAAGTTGAAACCTTACGGGAAAACGAAACTTAAAAAAATGCTTAACTCTTTATAAAACTTATGTGATCCTTTCAAAATTCTTATCTAGGCTTTATTGTGTGATATGATGACTTTATTCGATCCTTCTGAAACTTAACGACACTATTTGCACTGCACGTAAAGACATATAAAATCTGTAGTTAAATAAGAAGCGAGGTGTGAGAAATAAAGGTTCGATAGTCTAGACTTAGGATAATAGAATTGTTATTTTCTGAAACAAAACTTTAGGGTTTGAATCTTAGTTATTTTACAAAACTAGCTTGACCGGATTTTGTGGGTAGTATCCGCTGAAAACCCTCAGGAGACAACACTCCTCCTACTAGGGACACCTAGAGGTTTAACGGCTTGTTGCACATGCTCAGTGCAATCGCGTTCCCTGCGAAAGTGAGGTTAGGAAATTTTTTGTGAATAAATTGGCTTTGCTCGGGACGAGCAAATGATAAGTTTGGGGGTATTTGTTCATATCAGATTTTTGCATTTTCATACCGCCCAATTTTTATCATATTGCATATCGGTAGGTACTCTTGAGCCGTGTTTGCTAGTCAATTGCAGGATACAGGTTCTCGGCTCTAAAACGGTGAAATTCATGGAAAAACACGACAATAACCCGGGTTCCTGCCAACCACAGATAAAACACGGATCTCCGCTCTTTATCCATCTGTTGCCACACACCAGTTTAAGAGACAAAATGGAAAATCAATGTCGTTTTCATGCACAAGGCTCAATGGCAACACAAGATCCAAGAAATCTACACGGAGCTCGAGGAAATCATGACAAAAAGATCCACATCAAATCACCTTTTGCTCAACAGAAATTCTGGAAAAATCGTGAAGAAAATCTGAGAAAATACATATACCAGAATAAAGGGCACAGCAAACCAGGAAATGCCACCAAAATATGAAGACCCAATTCCTCTAAAGTGCCGCGGAACCGCGGCCGTATAGTGGCGGCAGTTGACCAATTTTTGTGGATAGATTGGTCATTTCACTTTAGTTCTGAATGTTGCCCTAGGTTTTCATTTTCTAGCCTATAAATAGCCCAGAACCTTATGAAGCCAAGGGTGCATAATCTTGTATTTTCTAGGTTTTAGAATACTTGTTCTTCTTCCTCTTCTCATCTCTTCTCCATTGAAAAACTTGTACTGAGCTTTTGTGAGTGAAGAATGATGAATAAAGAAGTTAATTTTATTATCATACTTGTCTTGCTCTTATGTTAAATGCTTGTAATTTTTATTTGTTAACTTAGTTGTTGTTATTTCTTGTTGTTTCTTTCTTGTCCCTTTTCCTTTATCCTTAAAAACAACCATGATGCTTACGCTTGATCCTTGCCGAGGTGAGGTCGCAAATAGCTAGTTGTTATCTTCTAATCTCCTTCTTTCTATCTTTCTCTTTTGTTTTCTTTTCTTTTCGTTATGATGTGTGAGTAGTTTCCATACTTGTTAGGGTAGGATAAGGGAAGTTTGAGAGAAGGAAATCTCTCTCACTCTTTCCTTGCCCAACATCTTAAATCGACTCCCGTTAATTGAACCACAATCCGCTCCCTTCGGCACCCTATCCTACATGATAGCGGTGATTCCGTAGTGAGACCGGTTGTGGTTGAATTAACCGGAGGTTATGGCTAAGAGCCAAGAATGGACGGACAAGCACCAAAAGGAAGAACTTAAGCGTTGGAAAGCCTAGCTTATACTCGCAAGTTCCTTCCTAGTCGTGCTAATCCCCGTTGTTGCCGATTACCGTAACACCGATATTAAGAGTGGCAACGAAATAAGTGAGCGACTCCTAACTCAAACTAACCTAATCCTAACCCTAACAAGCTCTCTTTACATATCATTTTAACACTTAGATAATCACAAACAAATCTGGAAAATTGGACTTAACTCGTTAAAGCACATAGAAAAAGATTCCCATCTCCCTGCGGACGACCCGTACTCAACCGGCTAGCTATAAGCGAAACCGTTTTGATTGCGGTAATTAACTAAACTTGAACACGCAAAATCTCTACAAATCACACGCCACGTGTACGCTAGCGCTAGGTGCGCTGCGCTCCAAGCAGCGCACTACGTGTCAAACACAGGTGCGCTGCCCTTTAAGCAGCGCACCACGTGTAAAGCACGGGTGCGCTAACGCTGGAACTAAAAGCTCTCCACCGTTAGATCAAAGATCTAATAATAATGATAAATCATTAATTAATCAGAATTAAATTCTGTTAAGAAAAGATTCCTCAAAATATTTCCAAATAACAAGATTGTGCTCTGTAAATCAGAGCACCGTTGGAGCAATGATCCAATGGTAAAAAAAAATTACCAAAAGACAGAATAAATTCTGTATGGAAAGATTTTCCAATCTTTTTAAAAATAAGAAGATTGCCTTCTGTAAAACAGAAGCCCTAGGATCAAAGATCCAATGGTGGGGAAACATCCCCAAATCAATCAGAGAAAGATCTCTTTAACTGATTCAACAAATCAGCCTACCCTATAATAAGGCCCCTACACTTCAAGTCTCAGATATACAGAAAGAGAGAGAAACCTCCCCAAAAACTTTGAGAAAATTCAAAGAGCAAGCTCTTGCAAGAAGATCTTTCTTCAAGGTAAAAATGATGATGATGAACATAGAGATGAAATCATCTCATAAAAAGAAGAATTCATTTCTTTAAAAAGATCATAGATCTACAAAGACAAAAAGTCTTTCACAAAGAGATCAAAAAATCTCATCATAAAATAAAAGAAAAACTTACTTCTCACAGATTATAGATCTATAAGACTAAAGTCTTTCTCAAAGAGATCATGAACATCTCATTATGAAAAGGAGAATAATTCAATTCTCTTAAGGATCATAGATCCATAAAGGCAAAGCCTTTCATCAATATAAGAGATTGAAACAAAATAAGAATGGTTGTTCTTAGATATTGAGACAAAGTCTCTTTTAAAAAGCTCAGATCATAAAATTGATCAAATGCACTTTGCGCTCTTAAACCGCGCTTCTGCGCTCTCTAGATTGACGCTCAGTGCCAAATGCGCCACGTGTCAATCACGTATGCGCCAATTAGCCACTAGCGCTTTGCGCTCTTGAAATAGCGCACGGTGCTCATGGGCTGGCGCTCAGCGCCAAGCGCACCACGTGTTTCTCACGTGTGCGCCACTAAACTAAAAGCGCAATGCGCTCATGGATTAGCGCTCAGCGCTCATAAACTGGCATCTTGTGCTCATCATCTGACGCCTAGCGCCAAGCGCGACACGTGTCCCTTACATGTGCGCCACGTGGAAAAAGCGCACCGCGCTCTTTGACTGGCGCAAAGCGCCTAGCGCACCACGTATTGCGCTGACAGAACATAAATTGTTCTTCAATAAGCCCACAACTCTAATGAATGCTCAGCATTCAATAAAGACAAAAACATTGTCAAGATATAAATCAATGCTCAACATTGTTAAAAGGGCGAAGCCCAAATAAAGGCTCAACAGCCCAAAATAAATTGTTAAACATTTTAACCTGATTGGACTTAGCCAAAGATTGGCCATAAGTCCTCAACTCATATTAATTGAGCTCATTTGCTCATAAATATGTTAACAAATCTTAGCCCCAAATTGGACTACATATCTTTCAACCAACTCACATCGGTTCGAGGGTACATCTCTTTACTCCTCTGATATTTGTCGTTGTAATCCTTCAACGTCTTCAGAAAGGTGACGGGTGCCGACAACCAAACATTCCACGGACTGTGGGGTCCTTTAAAATCCATGGACTGTGATGTCCTTAATCTTGACTGTGAGGTCTTTAAACTCACGGACTATGATGTCCTTAACCTTGACTGTGATGTCTTTAAACTCACGGACTATGATGTCCTTAACCTTGGATCGAGATGTCCTTAAACTAACAATGGACCGTAATGTACTTAAACTAATTATCGACCGCAATGTCCCTAAACTAAACAATAGAGCCCAATTGCTCTCTTGTTGGATCTAAACGATCCCGTTAAGTTGATCTTAGTCTAAAATTAGACTAACGTATCCTTAACAAACGTTTAAGTTGATCTTAGCCTCAAATGAGACTAACGTATCCTTAAACCCAACCCCCAAACCCAAATCTAAGAAAATACGAATTTGGACTAATCCACGCCCTACGGGCAACAACATAAATTAGTCTCCGTATACAATCCACGGGCAACCAAAAACAAAACAAACATACACGACACGAAGCGACCATCTGAAGAAGGAGAAAGTAGTTACCGCGATACGGTAGCATAATTAACTGCAGGGGCTTGCGTCTGCAGGGAAGAGCATCCCCACAATAAAAAACCCCTCATCAACGAAGGGGGATCTGACGAAGTCTGCTAAATCGGCCGCATCCGTTTAAACCTTCGATACATGGTGCCATAAATCAACTTGGCATCTTCGAAGAGGTGGACGGATATCACCAATTAGCATCTGCCCCGAAATTCAGGCAAGACGGACCTGCGCGGTCGCGTCTCCGTGTTTTGGCGGGGAACAATGATTTATATCGAAACTAAAGTACATGGTATTTTTCTGAAAAAGTGCGATAAAAGTTACAAAAATGATTCTTTTAAGGTGAAACTTGTTTTAATAGATTTATTAATGTTCGTTAAACAATATGTGAGAGTATGATATGTTCTTGATTAAGAAAAGTTGTGTTTTGAAGAAAAAACGAATCGGAAGTCGGATTAACTCTGCTTCTGTCGGATTTTAGAATTTGATATGGGAGGGAAAGAAAGGACTTACTGGCTTAAAAGAGAGGGGAGAGGTAGGAGAAGGATTGGGAAGCGTCGGGACATTATTCCATCGCCAGAATCTTCTCGGAAGTTCATCGGAGCTTCGCCCTTCGCTAACTCCACTTGTACACTAAAAGACTTGAGAATTTTGTATAGTTTTTATAATAAAATTCTGAGTGAGAGGGGTGTAGAATGGAGTGGGTATTTATAGGGAAAAATTAGGGTTTAAGGGTGAAAGAAATGCATTAAAATATGCATTAAAATTGGGTTAAATGGGTGATTCAATGTTCTCTGTATGAATGCAGAGAAAACAAGCAATGTGAAAGGAGTGAGGTAGTTGAAAGGTTGCAGAGATGAAGAGATGGGGGATTTACTTACGGTTGGCCCGGTGGTACCATCCAAACAAGGCTTTTCGCCGGTTTTTCACGGATGGGGGGGGAGGGGGAGGGGGGGCTAGGGTTTGGTGCCACGTGTCTTGTCTCTTTGGTTTCTTCAGTGCACATATTTGTTTATACCGTGTCTCTTCAGTTTACATGTTGTGCACGTGTAGACTCTTAGGCTTCTAAAAGATTAAAAGAAAATTAAATAAAAAGAATGTGTGGCTGATGGGATTTGAACTCGGGTGCTATGTCTCAGCAGTGCAAGGTCTTACTAATAAGCTACAAGTTCCTTCTTGCTATTCAAAAGCAAAACAAACTTATAACTCGTGCTCAGGCTTAGGTGACCCTTTCTGTATTTTGAAAAAGAAATCGTACAAAAAGTTAGGGTTGTTACATTCTACCGTCCTTATAAAAATTTCGTCCTCGAAATTTGTATAAGGAAAGTGTAACAGATTCAATGCAATTTACTATTGATAGTGTATGAAAAATATTTGGAAAAACGGATGAATGCGAAAGTTATGGTAAGATCGAAAAACAAGTGAGGGAATTACCAGAGTTAGCTTGGTCTACAGTCTCGGTTTCTACGGCTGCTAAAGTGAAAGCCTGACGCCGGGTAATATTCCTCCTAGCTGGAGGCACATTCTTTTATCCTTGGGGCATGTTTCTCTGCTCTCGAGGCATGTTCCTCGGTGCCTGTTGGAATTGGCGAGTAGACTGTATAGGAGGTGGAGCTGGGAGTGCAAGACGAGGTGCAGGAGCCTGGATAGTTGGCCGCTGCGGATAGTTGGTGTGTGTGGGAGCTGAGTTGCGTCTATAATGACAGGTTCCAATTCCGTGATTGGATGTGCCACAAACTAAGTACAGACCTTTTGCGCACCTACAGTCCTTCCACAAATGTCCATCCCTCTTGCAGTAGAAGTAAAAATCTGGACTCGGCTGGTTATTGTTTTCTTTCGGTCTTCTCGGTTCAACAGTTGGGTTTGAAGAGGCTCCTCCTGCCATCTGGAAGGCAAGGCACTTCACTCCGGCAGATTGAGGTTTGCCCTTCCTCTTCACTACTGCCTCGTATCTTCGGGCAACCTTCAAAGCTAAATCATGGATTGGGAAATCCCCTATAGCTAAGGCAGCTTGGATCTCCGGATCTAACCCTTGTTAGAATCCGTCGGTATTAGGTGTGCCGCGAATCTGTTGCGGTCTAGTTTTAGCTGTGTAGTATGTGATATTTGAAAATCGAAAAATTGAGACATATCTTACATACTGAGCATGGTAAACTCAGCATCATATTCATCCACGGATTTGGTCCACATCAAACCTTGTTGTTAGTGAATGAACTGCTGTACCATATCAAATATAGCAGTCTCAGGGAAGTACTTTGCGTCAAACATATCGCGAAAAGTCCTCCATTCGATCGGTTGGTCAAGACGGCTTTCTTCCGCCTTACACCAGACCCGTGCATTGTCAGTAAGCTGCAGATTCGCAACTCAAACCCAAGCTATCTCTGGCACTTGTGCCGCTGCCAGATCATCTTCAATACTCTGAGCCTATTCCACGGCTTCTCGAGGGCTCTCTTTTCCTGAGAATTGCTTGGGGTGCAAAGCCCTGAATTGCTTCACCCGGAGGGCTTTCGCTTCCGGCCTGTTCATCAGAATAGCAGTCTGTTGCTGCTATCCTTCCAGGAGACTACGATCGCCTCAAGCAGTACCGTCTGCTCATTGTTTGCAGCATCTACGGCAGGTGTAATCAGTAGGGGTGGTGGAGTATTGTTGAAGTTGGTGCTGGTGTTGTTTGGGGAATCCATAACCTTGAAAGAAAGATTTGGATTAGGACAGATTCAAAATATATGAAATTGAAAGATTCAAGGAATATGAATTTTAAAGAATGTTTTCAGTTGCCGGTTCTTATTTTATATTGCTTAGGTTTTCCACGCAGAGCTGGCCTGCATGTTCATACAGTGCAGACTTGCATGGGCCACCAACAAAACCTGTCACGCCCCGCTTCCCAGTGTACGGGCAGAGGATGCGACGGGTCCGCTACGTATTTACTCAGAAGTAAACACGCTAAACGTATCTAAGCAATATAAAGTAAAAGTACACAAGAGATAAGATGTAAATGAACATCAACTTTATTTATCAAACATTCTTTTACAGGTACAACTGAAAATGTAAATATATGAAATGAAAGTAATGCCTAAAAAATGGCATAACAAAAATAAAAATGGAATAAGTACAGGTGGCTACAGCTCTGGGTCTTCGGTGTACTGCTCAAGGGCCTGCTCCAAATGCTCCTGACTGGTCTCGTACTCCTCAGCGTCGGGTCCTCCTGACAACATTCCAAAGAAGAAGAGAAATAAGAATGTCGTCAGCGAACAATCGCTCGGTAAGACCCAAAGATGAGGGAGAAGTAGAATAGACAGAGAGAGTATAGTTTTATAATGTTTTATTATAATGTTAGCGCAGTTGTTTGTAGCTTGGTACAGAAAATACCAGTATATACGAGAGGAATCCCACTTACACCGGAGACTTTGGTAACTCGTAGTATAAGGCTCCGTCGATAATACCACGGAACAACGGCATGGATGTAATTACGTCTTAAGTGACCACCTCGTGCCACCTTTAACATGTTCCGTACCATTCTACCCCTTTATAACCCCATAGTGTTTATATATTGATTGTATGGATTGTATTGTCTGTTATATAAATGGATGACTTGCTGAAACCATGATATCAGTAAATGGAATGGATATAATGGATGTACATGTAGATGGAGTATATCCATGGTTCGGTTCGGTCAATATACATTGAATAGATGGATTCATGTTGAATTATAGTTTGTTCCCCTCCGAATGGCGGCTCGTAGACTGGGACGTCTAAGCCTGAGATTCGGGGCAGATGCTATTTGGTTTTATCCGTCCACCTCTCCGAAGATACCAAGTTGATTTATAGCACCGTGTATCGGAGGTTTAGACAGATGCGGCCGATATAGCAGACTTCGTCAGATTCCCCCTCGCTTGAGGGGTTTTTGATTGTGGGGACGCTCTTCCCTGCAGGCGCAAGCCCCTGCAGTTAATTACGTTACCGTATCGCGGCAACAACTTTCTCCTTCTCCAAAATTTCACTCCGTGTCGTGGGTGTTTGTTTTGTTTGTGGTTGCCCGTGGATTGTATACGGAGACTATTTATTTCGTCGCCCGTAGGACGTGGATTAGTCCAAATCCGTATTTACATAGATTTGGGTTTGGTGTTTTTTAGTTTAAGGATACGTTAGCCATGTTGAGGCTAAGATCAACTTAAACGCTCGTTAAGGATACGTTAGTCCAGTTTGAGACTAAGATCAACTTAACGTGGTGATCCATTTAATACATGGCCGTCAGGACTCATCACCTCTCTGACGTCGTTGAAGGATTACAACGATAGGTGTCAGAGGAGTTCAGAGATGTACCCTTGAACCAAAGTTGATTTGGAGTTCTATAGTCCATTTGAATGTTTAAGGATACGTTAGCCGTGTTTTGGGCTAAGATCAACTTAAACGGGATCGTTTAGATCCGGCAAAAGAGCATTTGGAGGCTCTATTGTTCTAGTTTAGGGACGTGGTGGTCCATAGGTAGTTTAAGGACGTTGCGGTCCATGTTCCAGTTTAAGGACGTTGCGGTCCATGTTCCAGTTTAGGGACGTTGTGGTCCATAAGTAGTTTAGGGACATTGCGGTCCATGTTCCAGTTTAGGGACATGGTGGTCCATCGCCAGTTTAGGGACATGGTGGTCCATTTCCAGTTTAGGGACATAGAGGTCCATCGGTAGTTTAAGGACGCATAAGTCCATGGGTTTAAGGATCCCACAGTCCGTATCTTGGTTTAAGGACGCATAAGTCCATGAGTTTAAGGACCCCACAGTCCGTATCAATGTGTGGTCGTCGGGACCCGTCACCTCTCTGACGCCGTTGAAGGATTACAACGATAGGGGTCAGAGGAGTTCGGAGATGTACCCTCGAACCGGATGTAAATTGATTTAGGAGAGCATCCTTACTCAGTCAATTTAGTTTGAGGACTTACGGCCATGATTGGGCTAAGTCCAGTTGAATATTCAACATTTTTATTTGCATTTGGCCTGTTAGGCCTTTAGTAGGGCTTTGCCCCTTTTTAATAATGCATTGCATTATTTTTGTTTTGTTTGGGCTCTGCCCTTTCATAAATGATGCAGAGCATCTATCTTGTTTGGGCTCTGCCCTTTTAATGTATTGCATTTTGTTTTGTTTGGGCTCTGCATTGCATTTTGTTTTAATTCAACATTTAAGATCTTGATCTTGTTCTTAGATCATTGATCTTCTCAGAAAACTTTCTTTTTAGGAGTTCTCTGAATTCTTTCTCTGTTTCTCTATCAATGTTCTCTCTTCTTCCCTTTTTTTTATTTTAGAAAGAAAGATCATTGGTCGTTGGGACCCACCACCTCTCCGACGACACTGAGAGATTACAGCGTCATATATCGAAGGTGTGGAGGGATGTACCCTTTGAACCATGTCTCACTCATTAGGGGGGAAGAACAGGCTGGAGCTTAAACTTCTCGCTGCTGAAAAAACTTCTTTGCGTTCGCGCACATGCGTCGCACGTGTTGGGCGTACGTATTTGCACGCAGCGCACATGGATCTTGCGCATATGCGCATTATGGGGGGAGCAAGCTCCTACGGAGAACGAGTCTCCTTTTAATTGAATATTCTCATGTGGTGCGCACGTGCATTGCACGTGGTGTGCGCGTGGCGAGCATACGTGTGTTGCACGTAGCGCACATACACATTATGAGGAGAAGCAGGGTTTCTATATATGGAGAATATGCTCCTTTTAATATTATTAAATGTTCTCATTTGGTGCGAACGTGCGTTGCACGTGGTGCCGCATGGCGGTGCGCACGTGCGTTGCACGTGGTGCCGCATGGCGGGCACACGTGCGTTGCACGTAGCGCACATGCGCATTATGAGGAGAAGCAGAGCTTCTATATATGGAGAACAAGCTCCTTTTAATATTATTAAATGTTCTCATGTGGTGCGCACGTGCGTTGCACGTGGTGCCGCATGGCGGGCATACGTGCGTTGCACGTAGCGCACATGCGCATTATGAGGAGAAGCAGAGCTTCTATATATGGAGAACAAGCTCCTTTTAATATTATTAAATGTTCTCATGTGGTGCGCACGTGCGTTGCACGTGGTGCCGCATGGCGGGCATACGTGCGTTGCACGTAGCGCACATGGCGCTTGCGCATATGCACATTATGGGGAGGAGCATGCTCCTATCTTGGAGAACTAAGCTCCTTTGGAGAACTAAGCTCCTTTGAGTATTGAATCCTTTGAGAATTTAACTCTCCCTTTTAAAGAGGTATCCCCTCTTATTTATATGGGAGTGGTAGAGAAGCCATCTCTCCTTTTCCCGATGTGGGACTAAAAAATGCATTCCCCATGTAGTAGAGCATTACTTTAGATTACACGTGCATAACACATTTGCTCATAACTTTTGATCTCGGATGAATTATGAGACTCATAATATATCAAATCGAAGGTCTTTTCGAGATACTTTTAATATCATCAGAATTTAGCCATTTCTTGTTCCGAAGTTTGTCAGAATACAGCTCGGAAAATACTGATTCGCATCTTCTTCCTTAGATCACATGTGCATAGAAATTTGCTCATAACTTTTGATCCCGGATGAAGTATGAGGCCCATAATATATCAAATCGAAGATATTTTCAAGATGCTTTCAATGCCATCAAAATTTAGCCATTTCGCATTCTAGAGTTTGTCAAAATATAGCTCGGAAAATACTGGTTCGCATCTTCTTTCTTAGATCACATGTGCATAACACATTTGCTCATAACTTTTGAACCCGGATGAATTATGAGGCCCATAATATATCAAATCGAAAGTTTTTTCGAGATGCTTTCAATACCATCATAATTTAGCCGTTTCTCATTCCGGAGTTTGTCAAAATATAGCTCGGAAAATACTGGTTCGCATCTTCTTTCTTAGATCATATGTGCATAACACATTTGCTCATAACTTTTGAACCCGGATGAATTATGAGGCCCATAATATATAAAATCGAAGGTTTTTTCAATATGCTTTCAATACCATCATAATTTAACAGTTCCTCATTGGGGAGTTTATCAAAATACAGGCCGGAAGATACTGGTTCGCATTTTCTTAAGCGTATCGCTGCCATTTGATACCTTGGACTTTTTTGCACAGAAATTTTTGGCGGGAACAAATGCCCCCCACTAATTTGCCCACGTAAGTATATATGTGGGTGAAGTAGTGCAGAGTAATGCATAGCGTATGACCAGTTTCGGATTGGTATATAACTTTCAGAATCTTGATCTGAGAAAATAACGAGCGGACACAAGCGTCATCATTTATCATTGACTCAAATCTCGACTCTTAAAAGATATAGTTCCAAACTCTCAATTCCATGAGCCGCACCCTTCTATTTCTTTATGTTTTACTCTGGTGTGAAGTAGTTTATATGCTCATGAGTAACTTCTCCATTTCAGTGGCGCTGGTGAGTATAGTTTCTGACTGATATCTTTCTTTTTCAGTGATGGAATTATTTCTAACTTTTTCTCGTCCTGACAGCAGTGCTACAAATCGAAGGGGGAGACGAAAGATCGGTCGTGTCACCGGTCCTTCCGGCCTTGCCACCTGCTTCAACTGGTATAGTAGACTATCTCATCAATGACTTTTTCCATATTTCTTGAACCGTCATCTAATCACATTTTGTCTTTTCAGTTGTCGTTCCGGTCTCGGCGCCTTTTGAGTCTCTCATTACAATGCCGGCAGGCCCTTCCCTGAGACGTCCATCCTCGAAAAGCACCGCGAATAGTCTGCGCATGTTGAGCGACTATATCGAGGAATTCGACGTCGAGACTCCTACGTCTGCTGCAGATTTCGCTACAACGGTTAACCCGATACTGGTGATACTCGTAAATTTCCATGATGAGGGCATCGTTGCGTCTTGGGTTAATCATTGCAGGGAGATCGAGGTTCGCTTGTATCAGCTGGAGTCGATGCGTCCTGCCCCTGAGGTTTTGGCCGTGAGTACTCAACGGGCAGCATGGCTCGAGCAAAGCACTTCTCATTTCCACCATTTGGAACAAGAAGCAGCTTTAAAGCTGAAGGGGTGTCAGGAGTCTTCAAGCGAAACTGCTCGCCTATGTGCTGAAGTTGAGGCGAACGCTGTTGAGGTAAAGGCTGTCTTCGAGGGCCTTCTGGAGCGTATCTCAAATGGGCTGAACCTGAAGCAGAAACTTGACGCTGCCGAGTGTAATGCCCAAGGCTGCGAAGCCACTCAGCAGGTCGTTGGGGAGCAGCTTGCATCTCTCTTGCGGCAAAGGGCTCAGGTGGAAGCAGAAATGGTGGTGGCGGCAGATCAAGAAAAGGCGTGGAAGGAAGTGGACGAACAATTGCTAAAGCTATGCAAGACGCTTCCTTCCCAATAGCTGCCTTTGTACCAATAAACTTGTAAAAAAAATTCTTTTTCAAATAATATGTATCCATTCTTTATTCTTTTGTACGATTCATCTTGTATTTGATTGAAGTCAATAAATAAAGATACACATTTTCCTTTGCAATGTCTTGTATGCTCTTTTGCTTTCTGCCTTCTCTTATTATCAGTATGCTGTCTTGATAAACATAATTGACAGATAATAGAGTAAGCATCTTGATTTCTTCACGAGATAGCGATGGCTTAGGCTGCAGGTTCAGATCTGCCGCCTAAGACTTTTCAACTCTATGAGCCGTGAGGGTCTCATAGAGACTTTTCTCCCTACAGATCGAGAGGATCTCATAGGTGGATTTTCTCCTTGGGAATCGTGAGGATTCCCAAGTACGTTTTCTCTTATAAGTCGTAAGGATCCTATAAGAGAATTTTCCCTCCTACGAGTCGAGAGGACCCGTAAGCGGTTGTTTCCTTCCTTGTCGAAACTCGACTTTGGAGAGTGAGACCCGTGAATAGTATGCAAGAGACCGTTTTAGATCGACTTGCAGGGTCCCATTGTTCAGGAAGCAAGTTTTTTTTTAGTCCCTGCTGCCTGAGGCTTTATCTTGTAAGTTGAGACGAATCGGGAATTTCCTGCGGAGACACCGGTTTCTCTGCGAGCCGACGCGAATCAGGAGGCTCTCGTCAAGGATTGTTTATTTCCTGAGTTGAGGTGTTTGCCAGGGATTATTTGTTTCCCTAGCGCCAAGGATTATTTGTTTCCTTGGTGTTGAAACGAGTCGAGAATTTCCCACGGAGGCACTGCTTGCTCTGCGAGTCGACGCGGATCAGGAGGCTCTCGTCAAGGATTGTTTGTTTCCCTGAGTTGAGGTATTTGCCAGGGATTATTTGTTTCCCTAGCGCCAAGGATTATTTGTTTCCTTGGTGTTGAAACGAATCGAGAATTTCCCGCGGAGACACTGGTTTCTCTGTGAGTCGGCACGAATCAGGAGGCTCTCATCAAGGACGCTGGTTTCCCTGAGTTGAGGTATTTGCCAAGGATTATTTGTTTCCCTGTTGTTGAAACGAATCGAGAATTTCCCGCGGAGACACTAGTTCCTCTGCGAGTCGACGCGAATCAGGAGGCTCTCATCAAGGACGCTGGTTTCCCTGAGTTGAGGTATTTGCCAAGGATTATTTGTTTCCTTGGTGTTGAAACGAATCGAGAATTTCCCGCGGAGACACTGGTTCCTCTGCGAGTCGATGCGAATCAGGAGGCTCTCATCAAGGACGCTGGTTTCCCTGAGTTGAGGTATTTGCCAAGGATTATTTGTTTCCCTGGTGTTGAAACGAATCGAGAATTTCCCGCGGAGACACTGGTTTCTCTGCAAGTCGACGCGAATCAGGAGGCTCTCATCAAGGACGCTGGTTTCCCTGAGTTAAGGTATTTTGCCGAAGACGCTGGTTTCTTCGAGGTTGGGATGAACCGTCGAGATTTGGCTTCGTTTTCTGGCGGAGCCTGTTGGGAAAGTATGGTTCCTTCTTCGTTTGCGCCCTTGGATTGTATACAGGGATCGATGTGATCTCAACTGTAGCGCCAAAGTTTTATCATTTCTTCTTTTTTTTGTTTTATTTCCGCGATGCTCTATCATTTCAGCTTTTATATCGCGAAGGTCGCGATTGCCCAATCATTTCGGCTATTTTTCGCGGTGTCCAATCATTTCGGCTATTTATTTTATTTTTTTTACTCGCTGCTTTTTATTGCGAGTTGCCCCATCATTTCGGCTATTTTGCATGCATACATTTTACTTGCTGCTTTTTATTGCAAGTTGCCCCATCATTTCGGCTATTTTGTATGCATGTGAGGCCTACGGGCTTTTCGCCGTAAACCTGAAATTGGACACCGACTTCGGCATCAGCATCGCTACAATTGGGATATTGCCAGGAGAGAATCATCATTTGCCTCTGTCGTTGTCGAACAAAGGAGGCTTAGAGACCAGGGTTAGGGTCCTGTTGACTAAGGCTTTGACTTCATGAGCCGTAAGGGTCTCACAAAGTTATTTCTCCCTACGAGTCGTGAGGATCTTGTAGATGTATTTTCTCCTTAGGAATCATGAGGATTCCTAAGTGTTTTGTTCCTCTGTAAGTCGTAAGGATCCTACAGGAGGGTTTTCTCCTTGTAAATCGAGAGGATTTACAAGGGTTATTCACCATGTGAACATATCCCTAGCCTCGGATGGGACTTAGTTAGGGAAATGTTTATTCGCGCCCGTAGATTGTATACAAGGGCCAATATTGGACCACTTGTAGGGAAATATCTAAAGTTGTGGGGGTTGCTTAAGCACAGGTTTAGGTCTCTGTAACTTAAGACTTTCAAATCTTATGAGCCGTGAGGGTCCCATAAGAGAGTTCTCCTTACGAGTCGTGAGGATCTCACAAGTGTATTTTCTCCTTAGGAATCGTGGGGATCCCTAAGTGTGTTTCTCCCTTGTGAGTCGTAAGGATCTCAAGCGGGTGGTTTCTCCTTACAAGGTCGAGAGGACTCTATAAGTGTCTTTTAACGAGGTTGCGCCCTTTCGGGTTTTCACAAACACTCACCGGTAGCCCTGCTGTTTTTACTCACGGAGCCCTTTCGGGTTTTCATCCATGCCCATTTTGCTCATGGACATACCGTTTTTTTTTTGTTTTTTTTATTTTCTTCTTCTTTTTTTTTACGAGGTCGTGCCCTTCCGGGTTTTCACGAACACTTGTCGGTAGACCTGCTGTTTTTACTCACGGAGCCCTTTCGGGTTTTCATCCGTGCCCTTTTTGCTTATGGACATACCGTTTTTTTTATTATATATATATATATTTATTTTTTTTATCTCGTCAGCCTAAGGATGCTGCGGTAGTAGTTTAAGGACGTTTCGGTCCGCTATTAGTTTAAGGACGTTTCGGTCCGTCATGGAGAAGGCTGGCTACTGCTTATAAAGTTTGAGCTTAGGAAGATAGCGAGCGGACATAGTCGTCGTCATCTATCATTGACCTAGGCAGTGACTCATTAAGCGTAGTATCTTTTTAGGAAGCGACCGTTTATTGGCCTGAAAGGCCTTTCACCATGCATATCTATGAGTAGATAGGCCCCACCCTGGTAGACCTTATCTATGATGAACGGGCCTTGATAGTTTGGCTCGAATTTTCCCCGCTTGGCGCGATTGGGGATCATAGGCCTTTTGACCACTAGCACAAGTTCGCCTTGGCGGAACGTCCTTGGTCGGGTCAATTTTTCATATGAGCGCGTCATCTTTGCTTTATAAGCTTCCAGATTTTGTTACGCTATGAGCCGTGTTTCTTCAAGGGCATCAAGCTCTTCAAGCCGAAGGTGAGAATTTTCTTCGTTCGTCAGCTCATAGTGGACTGCCACTCGTAGAGAGGGTAACTCTATTTCGAAGGGGAGTACTGCTTCTGTACCGAATACCAACGCGTATGGCGTTGTGTTTATGGCCGTCTTGCACATAGTTCGATACGCCCAAAGAGCCTCTTGCAGTCTCTCGTGCCAGTCTTTCTTATTTCGGGACACCGTTTTTTTCATGATCTTCGTCAGGGTCTTGTTGAAGGCCTCGGCTAGACCATTAGCTCGCGGATTGTAAACTGAAGAATATCTCCAGTCTATATTGTGTTGTTGCGTGAAGTGACTGATCTTGTGGCTTCTGTAAGCTGGTCCGTTATCGGAGATGATCCGTCTTGGCGTTCCAAATCGATATATGACGTGCGTCTTGAAGAAGTGGAGGATATTTTCCGTCTTCACCTCTCTTAACGGTACTGCTTCTGCCCATTTGGAGAAGTAGTCAGTCGTCGCCAGGATGAAACGATATCCTTTGGACGATGCTGGTTCGATGGGGCCGACTATGTCGGTTCCCCACATTTCGAACGGCCAGCTAGCCACCGTCGGGTGTAATGGATTTGGATGCTGATGGATGAAATCCCCATGAATTTGACATGAGTGGCACTGCTTCGCGTATTCGAGGCAGTCCTGAATCATCGTGAGCCAGTAGTAGCCCATCCGCTTGATCTTCAACTTCATCTTTAGGCCTGCTTGGTGAGAACCACAGAGTCCGTCATGAACTTCCTGAACGACTCTTTCCGCTTCATCAGGACCTAGGCATCTCAGCCACAGAGAATCGAATGACCTCTTGTACAGAGTATCATTGACGAATGCGAAAGACAGAGCTCGTTTCATGAGCTGATGTCTTGTGGACGCTTCTTTGGGCATTCGGTGGGACTTAAAGTAGTCTATGAATACTTCCCTCCAATCCTCAGCCTTCTCCCGGTCTTTTATTTGCAAGGTCGTCTGTTCAGTCGCTCCCTTCTCTTCGGATGATTCCGGAGATATTTCTGCTGGGGCAAGCACCCGACAGCTTTGTACCACGATTCTTACGTCATCGAGGTTCTCGTCAGCCAGCTCTTTAGCAAGCTTGGCCAACGCGTCTGCTTTGCTGTTTTCTGCACGCGGTATGCTTTCCAAAGTATAGGAGGGAATTTGGGTCAACAATTGTTTCACCTTTTCACCGTACTTCACCAATTCCGGTTTGCACGTTTGGTAGTCGCCGTTTACTTGACTAACGACCAGTTGAGAATCTCCGTATATGAGGAGGTTTTCAATTCCCATGTCGATGGCGGTCTCGAGGCCTGCTATCAAAGCTTCGTATTCGGCTTCGTTATTTGTCCTCGGCTCTGTTAGGGAGAAAACAAAGCGCATTATCCCTCCTTGTAGAGTTATAAAGATGAGACCTACCCCCGATTTGATTATGGGGGGTACTTTGTTTACGCTTTTTCATGGAAGATGCCCCATCGAAATAAAGCTCCCATCGGGTATCACTGCTGTCGATCGCATCAAACGCATGTTCGTCTGGAAGATCGCAATTTAAAGGAGAATCGGCGGGTATCGGATGCTCAGCGAGGAAGTCGGCGATGGCCTGGCCTTTCACTGCCTTGAGAGGTTGATACGTTATCAAGAACTCCATCAAGAGCAGGGCCCATTTAGTGAGTCGTCCCGTCAATATGGCCTTTGACATCAAATATTTAAGGGGGTCCACCTTTGAAATGAGACGGACCTCGTGCGCCAACGCATAGTGCCTGAGCTTTGTTATCGCGAAGATCAATGCTATGCAGTGTTTTTCAATAGGGGAATAGTTGCTTTCTGCTCCCAGTAGAACTCGACTTAAGTAGTAGAGTGCTCTTTCTTTCCCTTGATTGTTCTCTTGTGCCCATAATGCACCTAAGGAACCTTCGAGGGCGGTTGTATAAAGGATGAGGGCTTTCCCTTGACCGGAGCAGCCAGTACTGGCGGGTTCTGCAGGTACTGTTTAATCTCGTCCAGCGTGCACTGGCATTTTTGATCCCAGACGAATGGAGTTCCCTTCTTCATCAGGTGACTGTAAGGGCGGCACTTGCCAGAGAGGTTGGCTACAAATCGCCGAATATATCCGAGCTTTTCTTGGAGAGACCGCAACTGTTTGAGAGTTCTCGGCGGAGGCATTTCCATGATCGCCTTGATCTTTGACGGATCTATCTCGATGCCTCGGTGTCAGATGATGAATCCCAGGAATTTGCCCGAAAAAACTCCGAATGCACACTTGAGAGGGTTCATCTTCAAGTTGTATTGTCGAAGACGTCGAAATACGGTCTTTAGATGCTCGAGATGCTCCTCATATGATTTGCTCTTGACCACGAGGTCGTCGATATAGCACTCGACGATTTCATGTATAAGGTCATCGAAGATCTTCATCATGGCCCTCTGATAGGTGGCACCAGCGTTTTTTAAACGGAAGGGCATCACTTTATAACAGAATATTCCCAAAGGGGTCCTGAAGGCGGTGTGCTTCTGGTCTTCGGGATGCATCTTTATCTGATTATACCCTGATGAGCCGTCCATGAAGGAGAAAACCTCATGAGTGGACGTATTGTCTATCATTAGTTCAGTGACTGGTACCGGGAAATCATCCTTCGGGCAGGCTTTATTGAGATCCCGAAAGTCCACGCATATGCGCACCATCCCATTTTTCTTTATCACCGGGACGATATTAGCGATCCATTCAGGATATTGAACCTCCTGGATAAAGCCAGAGTCGATTAACTTCTTGACCTCGGCGTTGATGCTCATCTCAAGCTCGAGCCGCATTCTCCTCAGCGCCTGTTTGACTGGCTTGACGTCCGGGGATATTGTCAATTTGTGCACAGCAATTTCTGGATCTAGTCCTGGCATCTCGGAATAGTTCCATGCGAAGCAATCTTTGTGCTGTACAAGGATGTCTTTTAACGCAGCCACCCTTTCTTCAGATAGCAGCTCACTGACGAACGTCGGTCGTGGGTCACTTGCCGTGGGCACCCAAGTAGCTATCGCCTTTTGTGGATTGATAGGACGGTCCTCTTCCCGCTGAACTTTCACCTTTTTCTGTCGGCGGGGATAATCTTGATCAATTACCGAGCTTGGACTTGACGCCAGACCTTGTAGATTTTAGAGGACAGCCGTTGAGGGGGCTTTTCCGGCTTCACCTTTGTAGCACTCTCCATTGGTGGAGGAGATCTTTTCAGCACAGCGGTCGGAGAGTTCTTATGGACCTTCCTAAGTGGTTCAAAGCTGTTTCCAGTTGGAACAGCAGCATCAATTTCCGCCGTTGGAGTCGGCGGAGTCAGTCTAGAAGGAGAGTTGCCCCCGGTCTTCCTTACTCGGCGCCAATGGTATATCCCTAGTAGGAGGGGTGTTGTCTCCTGAGGGTTTTCAACGGATTACACCCCCAAAATCGTATAATAAAAGAGAGATGGTGAAAGTTATATAAAGATAAGAACTATAAAAGAAAGAACTTGAAAATAAGAGTTTTCAACTCTACCAGCTTTTCAGTTGCTACGAGCCCTATCTTAATAGTCATGAAAAGATATTAGAAATCACATCATCCCTCAATAAAATATCGCCTTTAGTTTTCATTCCTACCTTTCTTCCAAACATTGATCATATACCCCTACGTGTGTGAACTGGACATCTCTACACTCAGAGAATTCAATTCAAGCAATCATACTCTTGTCCATCTACCTCAGTACTTTTTAATAGATATTTAGATGGAATTTACTCACACATTCTTCATGCGACCGTTAATACTTCTTGAGGTACTAACCGATCGATTACTCATGTGCTTGCTAATTAGGTGTTTTTCCTCGTCTTGCAACACCTAAGGCTTAGCAGTGGCTCCCAAACCAATTGGTCTAAGGCACTAGGTGATAAAGCACCCTCGCTATATTTTTTTTATTGCTGCCTCGGTGATAACAAAACCAGTGTTCATTTTTCTTTTCACCATTTTATCTTTTATTCTCCACTTTTATTTTCTTCATACTTTGGCTTCTAGACAAGAGCGTTTCAAGGTATCCTCTACTATCCCGAGTTTCAAGATGTGTGTAAGTGCGTATAGTAGGGTATCAACGTTCAAATGTTTGGCTTCCAGAATAGGAACTATTTTTCAGGCTTATTTTTATCCTCAGATTAGTAATTTCCTTCATCTTACTAACCCTTGGGATAACAGCTCATAACTATTTATTACTAGTTTCATTTAAGAAAATATCTAACTTTCTTGTTTTTCTTAAACTATTCCTATCTTTTAAATATAATTTTTCGCTTTCTACTCTTTTATTATCACAATTTTTTTTTTGTGCTTATATATAGTATAATGCAGAGTAGAGCGTAAATAAGCACAGGAGCGCTGAAAAATGACTTCTTGGGAGCTTCTTGTGATGGTACAGGAGTGCTGAAGCTCGTTGGCGGGAGCATGGTCCTGAAGAATAGCCCAGTGGTGGCTTGAGTTACCTGCTCCACTGGCATAGTGAAAAGGGAGGCCACTTGGGGCCCGTAGGTTACTCCTCCAGATGGGACAGAGCGAGAGTTGTTGTTGCAGTTAGTGCAGTTTGAAGCTATTGATTTCTTGAAGAGCTTGAATATTCTGCCCCCTGCGTCGACCTTAGTCTTTGGCATGTGCCAGCTGTTTGAGGACCGATTCCGTCGGCAAGGCTGCTGCTTGGGGAGCCTGCCTGTGGGCGACAGACATCCTCTGGGCTTCCTCCATCGGCGTTGAGGCACCGAGGGTGGGAGGTGGGAGCATCGACCCAAAAAGAAGTCCGTTAATTTCTTGAAGAGCCGGATTGCAGAGATTTGAGGCTGCAAGTGACCCATACCTGACTCCGCCGGGTATGACAGAGCCTGAGTTGCTAGGGTGGGTGCAAATGCCATTCTTCATAGAGACGAAATGCCGGCTTCAATATCCACTCCCCTAAGGGCAACCAAAAACATACACAACACGATTATTTGATCGCGGGAAAAACAAGACACACGAAGTGAGGAGTGGAAAGAGGAAAAGGTCCCACCGGGCGTGCCAGAATCTGTTCCCCTCCGAATGGCGGCTCGTAGACTGGGACGTCTAAACCTGAGATTCGGGGCAGATGCTATTTGGTTTTATCCGTCCACCTCTCCGAAGATGCCAAGTTGATTTATGGCACCGTGTATCGGAGGTTTAGACGGATGCCGCTGATGTAGCAGACTTCGTCAGATTCCCCCTCGCTTGAGGGGTTTTTGATTGTGGGGACGCTCTTCCCTGCAGGCGCAAGCCCCTGCAGTTAATTACGTTACCGCATCGCGGTAACAACTTTCTCCTTCTCCAGAATTTCACTCCGTGTCGTGGGTGTTTGTTTTGTTTGTGGTTGCCCGTGGATTGTATACGGAGACTATTTATTTCGTTGCCCGTAGGACGTGGATTAGTCCAAATCCGTATTTACTTAGATTTGGGTTTGGTGTTTTTTAGTTTAAGGATACGTTAGCCATGTTGAGGCTAAGATCAACTTAAACATTCGTTAATGATACGTTAGTCCAGTTTGAGACTAAGATCAACTTAACGTGGTGATCCATTTAATACATGGCCGTCAGGACTCATCACCTCTCTGACGTTGTTGAAGGATTACAACGATAGGTGTCAGAGGAGTTCAGAGATGTACCCTTGAACCAAAGTTGATTTGGAGTTCTATAGTCCATTTGAAAGGATACGTTAGCCGTGTTTGGGGCTAAGATCAACTTAAACGGGATCGTTTAGATCCGGCAAAAGAGCATTTAGAGGCTCTATTGTTCTAGTTTAGGGACGTGGTGGTACATAGGTAGTTTAAGGACGTTGCGGTCCATATTCCAGTTTAGGGACGTGGTGGTCCATGTTCCAGTTTAGGGACGTGGTGGTCCATAAGTAGTTTAAGGACATTGCGGTCCATGTTCCAGTTTAGGGACATGGTCGTCCATCGCCAGTTTAGGGACATGGTGGTCCATTTCCAGTTTAGGGACATAGAGGTCCATCGGTAGTTTAAGGACGCATAAGTCCATGGGTTTAAGGACCCCACAGTCCGTATCTTGGTTTAAGGACGCATAAGTCCATGAGTTTAAGGACCCCACAGTCCGTATCAATGTGTGGTCGTCGGGACCCGTCACCTCTCTGACGTCGTTGAAGGATTACAACGATAGGGGTCAGAGGAGTTCGGAGATGTACCCTCGAACCGGATGTAAATTGATTTAGGAGAGCAGCCTTGCTCAGTCAATTTAGTTTGAGGACTTACGGCCATGATTGGGCTAAGTCCAGTTGAATATTCAACATTTTTATTTGCATTTGGCCTGTTAGGCCTTTACTAGGGCTTTGCCCCTTTTTAATAATGCACTGAATTATTTTTGTTTTGTTTGGGCTCTGCCCTTTCATAAATGATGCAGAGCATCTATCTTGTTTGGGATCTGCCCTTTTAATGCATTGCATTTTATTTTGTTTGGGCTCTGCATTGCATTTTGTTTTAATTCAATATTTAAGATCTTGATCTTGTTCTTAGATCATTGATCTTTTCAGAAAACTTTCTTTTTAGGAGTTCTCTGAATTCTTTCTCTGTTTCTCTATCAATGTTCTCTCTTCTTCCCTTCTTTTTTATTTTAGAAAGAAGGATCATTAGTCGTTGGGACCCACCACCTCTCCGACGATACTGAGAGATTACAACGTCATATATCGAAGGTGTGGAGGGATGTACCCTTTAAACCATGTCTCACTCATTAGGGGGGAAGAACAGACTGGAGCTTAAACTTCTCGCTGCTGAAAAAGGCTTCTTTGCGTTCGCGCACGTGCGTCGCACGTGTTGGGCGCACGTATTTGCACACAGCGCACATGGATCTTGTGCATATGCGCATTATGGGGGGGAGCAAGCTCCTATGGAGAACGAGTCTCCTTTTAATTGAATATTCTCATGTGGTGCGCACGTGCATTGCACGTGGTGTGCGCGTGGCGAGCATACGTGTGTTGCACGTAGCGCACATACGTATTATGAGGAGAAGCATGGCTTCTATATATGGAGAACATGCCCCTTTTAGTATTATTAAATGTTCTCATTTGGTGCGCACGTGCGTTGCATGTGGTGCCGCATGGCGGGCACACGTGCGTTGCACGTAGCGTACATGCGCATTATGAGAAGCAGAGCTTCTATATATGGAGAACAAGCTCCTTTTAATATTATTAAATGTTCTCATGTGGTGCGCACGTGCATTGCACGTGGTGCCGCATGACGGGCATACGTGCATTGCACGTAGCGTACATGCGCATTATGAGGAGAAGCAGAGCTTCTATATATGGAGAACAAGCTCCTTTTAATATTATTAAATGTTCTCATATGGTGCGCACGTGCGTTGCACGTGGTGCCGCATGGCGGGCATACGTGCGTTGCACGTAGCGCACATGCGCATTATAAGGAGAAGCAGAGCTTCTATATATGGAGAACAAGCTCCTTTTAATATTATTAAATGTTCTCATGTGGTGCGCACGTGCATTGCACGTGGTGCCGCATGGCGGGCACACGTGCGTTGCACGTAGAGCACATGGCGCTTGCGCATATGCGCATTATGGGGAGGAGCATGCTCCTATCTTGGAGAACTAAGCTCCTTTGGAGGACTAAGCTCATTTGAGTATTGAATCCTTTGAGGATTTAACTCTCCCCTTTTTAAGAGGTATCCCCTCTTATTTATATGGAAGTGGTAGAGAAGCCATCTCTCCTTTTCCTGATGTGGCACTAAAAAATGCATTCCCCATGTAGTAGAGCATTACTTTAGATTACACGTGCATAACATATTTGCTCATAACTTTTGATCTCGGATGAATTATGAGGCTCACAATATATCAAATCGAAGGCCTTTTCGAGATGCTTTCAATATCATCAGAATTTAGCCATTTCTCATTCCGAAGTTTGTCAGAATACAGCTCGGAAAATACTGGTTCGCATCTTCTTCCTTAGATCACATGTGCATAGAAATTTGCTCATTACTTTTGATCCCGGATGAATTATGAGGCCCATAATATATCAAATCGAAGGTCTTTTCAAGATGCTTTCAATACCATCAGAATTTAGCCATTTCTCATTCCGGAGTTTGTCAAAATATAGCTCGGAAAATACTGGTTCGCATCTTCTTTCTTAGATCACATGTGCATAACACATTTGCTCATAACTTTTGAACCCGGATGAATTATGAGGCCCATAATATATCAAATCGAAGGTTTTTTCGAGATGCTTTCAATACCATCATAATTTAGCTATTTCTCATTCCAGAGTTTGTCAAAATATAGCTCGGAAAATACCGGTTCGCATCTTCTTCTTAGATCACATGTGCATAACACATTTGCTCATAACTTTTGAACCCGGATGAATTATGAGGCCCATAATATATCAAATCGAAGGTTTTTTTGAGATGCTTTCAATACCATCATAATTTAACAGTTCCTCATTGGGGAGTTTATCAAAATACAGGCCGGAAGATACTGCTTCGTATTTTCTTAAGCGTATCGCTGCCATTTGATACCTTGGACTCTTTTGCGCAGAAATTTTTGGCGGAAACATAGTTTATACTTGAATCAGATTCAAGTCAGATTGATTAGATTGAGACTCGGTCTAAATTAGACAACTTGAAATCCTGAATTAGTTTTCATTTTATCGGTAACTGTTGCACATGGATGGCAGAATTTGTTTCTTTTTACAAGACAATTACCGTGTTGATAACACCGTTTGTTAGGTTGTCTACCTTAAATAGGCAAGCACCCATATCTCCGGCTCCTTGAGGCTCAAGAGACTTGTCCCGCTGAAACCTATGTTTATTAGGGTCCTTATTGTAATTTAGTATAACTTGAGGGGGTTTTATATAAAAATAGTTTGATATAATTTTCAAAATACACCTCAAGTATTTAATTATTGTCTTTAGGGTTTTCATAGGTGTGTATTTTATACCAGTGGAATTTCTAGTGAGTAAAATCCAATTTCATAATATATGGTATTTTATTGAAATATTGTACGTGTGTTGTATTTGGATGGTATTTTTATGTAATAGTGATTCCATTGATTTTAGAAAATATTGGAATATTTATATAATTAAAATAGATATTTTACTAATATATATATATATATATATATATATATATATATATATTATAAAAATAATTTATTTATTTTCTTGTAGAAATCTCATTTTCTAAAGAAAAATGTATAAAATTCCATCGAGATCAAATGCTCCTTTCGGAGGTCTGCATCTCGCTCTACTAGGCCCGAGGATGTGCGATAAGCCGCACCATCCTGAACGGAGTCCCCAAAATGGGAGGCGTAATTGCATGGAAATGTTTAATACATTTTTTTTATAGAAAACGGTTTTGTAAGTTTAGGGTATTTATTTGTAAAGTCGTATTTTCCCGTATTTTATTGTTCCAAACTTCATCGTGCTATGATAGAAATGTGTGTTGTGATGAGGTAAGTCATTATCTCGTGAACTATTTAAAGGTATAGTAAGGAATTATGATGATTTATGTCGAAACTAAAGTATATGGTATTTTTCAGAAAAAATGCGATAAAAGTTACAAAAATGATTCTTTTAAGGTGAAACTTATTTTAATAGATTTATTAATTTTCGTTAAACAATATGTGAGAGTATGGTATGTTCTTGATTAAGAAAAGTTGAGTTTTGAAGAAAAACCGAATCGAAAGTCGGATTAACTCCGCTTCCGTCAGGTTTTAGAATTTGAAATTTTTAGAATTGGAGATGAGAGGGAAAGAAGGTAATTACTGGTTTAAAAGAGAGGGGAAAGGTAGGAGAAGGATTGGGAAGCGTCGGGACGTTTTTTCGTCGCCGGAATCTCCTCGGAAGTTCGTCGGAGTTTCGCTAACTCTACTTGTGCACTAAAAGACTTGAGAATTTTGTATAGTTTTTGTAATAGAATTCTAAGTGAGAGGGGTGTATAATGGAGTGGGTATTTATAGGGAAAAATTAGGATTTAGGAGTGAAAGAAATGCATTAAATGTTAGTTATATGTATGCCCTAGAGGCCATTACTGTACATACGATGTATATTGTAATGGATGCTTGGACATATATAGTGAGGACTTTCTTGCTCGACATGATAGTATGCTATCTGGTTGTACTTTATCTTAACATGTACTCTGATTGTCTCTATGTTACATGTTGATAAAGCCCTTAGGATATGTACTCGACTACTGGGACTATGATGAGATCATACTAGTGGGGCCACGGTAGTCGACGAGTACATCCTATAACTGTTCCTAGTCGAGGGTGTATCGAGACAGGGCATCGATGTACCAGAGTAGACTAGCGTATACGCATCTTGACCCATATGATGGGCGATGGATGATCCCATATCCATCGGTGTTTGACATCAAGGATGGTGTACGGGTGCTCAGTAGAGACTGGGTACACTGGACGGACTCGCCGAGAACTCCCATATGGTATTATACCTCATGTCAGATGACAGTTCTCCGGTGACACTGGTACAGAGTAGTCTGTTGACCCGAGATCGTCATAGAGTCTTGTGTGATTCCCACTGTGCTTTGATTTCCATCATACCACGTCCAAGAGGGCGTGCAAAAAGGTGGCTTTTAGGTACAGTCCCGAATCACATGGAGGCAATGAGCGATAGGAAGGGATTCGTCTCTCCCGGTATAGGGAGTTGATGTTGTGCTGTGTTCGATTGGCTATAACTGGAAATCCCTGGCCAGGGTTGCTGAGATTTACTGGTAAGTGTTATCAGTAGTTTCTCGAACTGTTATAGACCTCATATCGACACGACTTATCAAGCTACTGGGGTCTGACGTTTACCACCCCTAGGCGAGATATGCGACATATCAGACGAGGAGACCGAACTGTACGGGAGTGTTACTGATTGGATTCGCATGAGAATGTACAGGCTTGCTTGTTGATCTTCTGATCGCTCAATACCTGGGTGGCTGTTACGTTTAGCTGACCGCTTGCAGCTTGTCGGTGTTTGATATGATCATCACCTACTGCCGGCGTATTGACGATTCTTTAGAGTCCTACACAGAGGTTTCTTGACTCAGGCAAAACGGAGTAGGGGCACATATGTGATATGTGCAGGACCGAGGATAATGCGATATGAGATACCGTATTATATTCTCGTGATATTTGATATCATCCGGATCATCGGATCAAGTGTTGATTCGATGAATCGGTAAATGAGATATTAGTCGGTTATATGCGATATAGCCGGATTGTCGGATCAAGTGTTGATTCGATAATTTAATGTATAATAATATATATGATATATTAAATTACATTAACTAATATTAGCTCCCTAAAAGATTCTTTTTCTCACTCGGGTAATACATTGATATATATGCGATATATGTTAATTGTATTATTTTATTTTGTTACAATAAATATTATATATGTGATATATAATATTGTAACATGATATGATTACTAATGCAACATGTTTAGTAGAGATTAAACAAGGTTAGGGTTTGAATTGGGTTAGTTCATTCATGAACCTTCTAGAAGGTTTTGTTTTGTTTTGTGTTATGATATTTTCAAGTGACTCATTTTTAACCCAACCCATACCCTAGCCCTAGTTAATTCTCTACATGAGTCATCCTTGACCATGGTTGCATTAGTAATCATTATTCCTTTTTCATTATTCATCACAAAAGGATTATTCTTCATCTTCTTCCTTGAGTTCTTCATGGAAAAAGCTTTCTAGCTTTTTCTAAGTGATGATTATGTGTGAGAAAAAGATTATAAATGAGAGCTAAAAATCCTACTTCATCATCCTCATCTATCCTTGCCATTTAGGTGAGGGTGTTCACTTCATTTAGTGAGTGAGAGCTTGTGTTAATGAAACTTCAAGGTAGATCATCTTTGTTATCGAAGATCGAAAGCAAGCTTGCATCTTTCTCTTCGTGGAGCCTCTCGAGAGTCCGGAACTTTGATGATCGCAGCGAAGGGACCATAACACGGAGCTTATGAAGTGAAGGACCGGATCTATAAAGGTTGTAATCCCTCTCACTTAGTGTTAAAGTGTTTAACATGCTTGTTTTCGCCTAATCTCTAGTTTAAAGATCTAGTTTAGGGTTGTTCGGCACGGCTAAATTTTAAATCGGGCATGGTTGATATCTCGTAGACCCTTGTGCGTGTGCCTAGCATCCCTACATTAAAATATGCATTAAAACTGGGTTAAATGGGTGATTCAATGTTCTCTGTATGAATACAGAGAAAACAAGCAGTGTGAAAGGAGTGGGGTAGCTGAAAGGTTGCAGAGATGAAGAGATGGGGGGCTTTACCCACGGTTGGCCTGGTGGTACCGGCCAAACAAGACTTTTCGCCGGTTTTTCACGGACGGGGGGGGGGGGGGGGGCTAGGGTTTGGTGCCACGTGTCTTATCGCTTTGGTTTCTTCAGTGCACATGTTTGTTTATACCGTGTCTCTTCAGTTTATGTGTTGTGCACGTGTAAACTCTTGGGTTTCTAAAAGATTAAAAGAAAATTAAATAAAAAGAATGTGTGGCTGATGGGATTTGAACTCGGGTGCTATGTCTCAGCAGTGCAAGGTCTTACCAATGAGCTACAAGTTCCTTCTTGTTGTTCAAAAGCAAAACAAACTTATAACTCGTGCTCGGTCTTAGGTGACCCTTTCTGTATTTTGAAAAAAAAATCGTACAGAAAGTTAGGGTTGTTACACAAACGCTGTGGATCGAAAGCCCTCCTCACGAGGCCACCGAGCAAATTCATGCTCGACCCCATCCACAGCAGGTAGTTTCCTGCCCAACAAACGATGTGGATCCAAAGCCCTCTTCGCGAGGCGACCGGGTAGATTCCTGCTCGGCCCATCCACAGCGGGTAGCTTCCTGCCTAACAAACGCTGTGAATCCAAAGCCCTCACCGCAAGACCACCGAGTAGATTCCTGCTCGGTCCATCCACAGCGGGTAGATTCCTACCCAACAACGCTATAGATACAAAGCCCTCACCGCGAAGTGGCCGGGAAGCTTCCTGCTCGGTCCATCTACAGCGGGTAGCTTCCTGCCCAATAAACGTTGTGGATACAAAGCCCTCGTCGTGAGGCGACCGGGTATAATCGAGTGGCGCCGACCTTCCTACACTTGGCTATCGTTCGATTCATACTCGATGTGCGATCTCCCCTCGACTCCAGGGAAAGGAAAGGTACCGACCTTCCTACACTTGGCTATCATTCGATTCATACTCGATGTGCGATCGCCCCTCGACTCTGGGGAAAGAGAGAGTACCGACCTTCCTATACTTGGATATCGTTCGACTCATACTCGATGCACGATCACCCCTCAACTCTGGGGAAAGGGAGGGTACCGACCTTCCTATACTTAGGCTATCGTTCAACTCATACGATTGTCACCTAGAAAGGGGTGGACACCGGCCTAACACTTGCAAGATGAAAAGACTTACGAGCTAAAAATACTTGCAAGATGAAAAAACTTACGAGCTAGAAATACTTGCAGAATGATCAGACATTTGAACAAAGGAAAATACAAACTTTATTTATGATCAAAATTATGTACAAAGGTATTGTGGGCTCCTCAGCCTTACAAAAATTTTGTACAAAGGTATTGTGGGCTCCTCAGCCTTACAAAAATATCCGGAGGCTTACAAAATTCTGAAAAAAGAAAGAAGGAAAAAAATCGTAGAGGGGGATAGCTCAGACCGCCCGCTCGGCCGGGATCTCACCCTGCTCGACGCCACCATCGGGGGCCAAAATGGTGACCTCAGGGTCGGTGCTTCCGCCGACAGCCTCGCCTCCCATATCCAGCTCGGCGCCTCCCTCCTGCGGCGCTTCCTCGGCGAGAAGGAACTTAGCACGAAACTCGCCGTCGATGAACTCCGGCATAGATTCCTTGACGGCGTCGAGGGCTTTGTGCCACCTAATGGTCGCGGATTCGGCGAGATCAAGGTAAAATTGATCGGACGCCTTGTATTCCTCCACGGCCTTCATCGCGTCTAAAGCCGCCCGAGCATCCTTCTTGATGGCGTCTCTCGACCTTTTCATAGCATTGTAGAGGCCATTCTTTTCGTCCATCTTGACTTGGATAGCCCTGTTGGACTCGTTTAGAAGCTGATAAGACTCCTTCTGCTATGGATCGTCAGCCCCTCGGCGGCTAATCTCGAGTCAAGTATGGCCGCCTTTTCTTCTGCCTGCTGCAATTGAAGGCGAAGCTCTTCCTCCCGCGAAGAGGATTCGCCCGCCTTCTTCATTGACGGGGCTATTTCCTCAGACTTTATGGTGACGAGGAGAGCGCGGTGCTGAAGGACCCGAGGAAAACAACAAACATGTTAAAAAGATAAAACAGATAAAATAAAACTTAAGGAATTTTCGAAAAAAGCTAGATACCGACCTGAACCGCCTCCTACGCTGTTGCGGCCATCTGGCCTTCATAGTGCATGGGGGAATCGTGGTCCCGGCTAACTTCTCCATGTCCGCCAGCAAGCTGTCGGCCACAGATAGCCCCGAGGGCACCTCAATGTAGAAGTCGCCCTCCTGCACTTGGATCCCGGTAGGAGGTGGCCGAGAGACCACCCGCTTCTATCTCTTGAGTGGGACTTCCTCGACGGGGGTAGATTCCTCCTCCCTCGCCCGGGGCGCCGGGTCCCGCACGTGCTTCTGACCCCCCCACCCCTCCCTCCGCGGCGCTCCTCCGGGACCGGAGATGCTGCTGAAGTCTTGGCCGGAGGAGTTTGCCTCGGGGCCACGCTTGGACCAGGTCGGGATGAGCTTGCGCCACCGGTCTTTCTTCCTTGGGCCATGGCGGCCATGGCAGCCATGATTTTTTATCGGTCCATTGGTCCTGAAAAAAGAACACACGGGAGGAAAGATCAGCGAAGTGGAAACAGCAAAGAAAATTTAGCAAAGTCTAAACAGATCATCAAAACCCCTAACTTACCCAAAAAAACGCGCAGGACTGAGCCCAGCCCAGCACGGTACCTGCTCGGAAAGCAGGACATCAGCCCGCTGGATCGATTCCCACTGGGACGCCACCCTTGCCTTAGGGGAGGTTGACTGCTTCGCCCTCGGGCAGTCGGTCATGTGCCACTATATTGGCATAGGCCAATCCTCGCTCTCCGGTGGCCCGACGAAGACGTACTTCTCCTTCCATTCATGGATGGAAGAAGGGACGACCACTACCCTCGACCCAGCCGCCCCACCCTTACATTTTTTAAACGAAAAGTACACCCAGCTCGGCTCCTGCTTACCGGTACCGGGGTGATTTTTATAGCAAAGAAAAGATAAGAAGATGGTCAAACTGAAGAGAATTCGATCCAATTTTAACCGGACCAGAAACCCGAGGAGGATCCTCCACGAGTTCAGCGCTAGCTGGCCCGGGTCAAGACGGAAGCAATGAAGCACCGTACGAATCTCGGGTGAAAAGTGCATACGCATTCCTTCCCGGAATGCTTCCAGATACAGAGCAATATCCTTTCCCGCACCTGGTATGCCCGCTCATTCTCTCTGGCTAAACAAAGTGAATAGTTAGAGGGAACATGGAATCGAGTCCGGATGTCGGAAAGCTCGACCATGCGATTCAAAATGGAAGGAGCATCGCGAATGTTCCCGATGCGCACCTTGGGAGCCTTTGTCGCCGCCCGACAGCGAGTAACAAGGGTGGCCCTGACTCTAGGGGCGAGCCCGATGCAGAAGACGCAGAAGAAGAAGAACCCTTTCAGCTATTTGAAGCCAAAGAGGAGGAAGACCCACTGGACTCGGCCCCAGCAACCGGAGCCTCATCGTTTGGCTCTACCACTACTACATCTACAGACTCCTTGGAGGAAGACATCTAACCTGATTCAAAGAAAGAGACTCGCCGGGGAAAATTCAACAGAAGATCCAATCTAAGCGGAGGTGCGCCGAGCAATCTTCAAACAATGAAAGAGATTTGAGGCAAAGTGTTGGGCCTAGGATGGTCCCTTCCTATTTATACATCCCAAAGAGAACATCTTACGGTCAAGATCGAATTCCGCCAAAACGAAGCGTCGCGCCCAGCGGCCGTTGAGGCTCCACGTAGCGGTCGACCATTGGGGACGTCTCTTCGTTACAGGAGTCAGAGACAGCCTGTCGCGCCCGCCAACCGATGTCGAACACGTGGCCCGTGGCCCGTGGCCCGACTGACGATCGAGTGAAACGGCGCCCCCTCTTTAAAGCGCGATCATTTCACCAATCCACTGACGTCATCGGGGATATGCCTAAAAACATAGGCACACGGTGAGACGATACATGGACTCAAAGACCGAAACGACACAACTGCCCCACGCCATGTCGTCCCTGGATAATCCACACTATGATTCTCGGCACCGAGCTGAGTAGAGAAAACCTAGCAGGCCACTCTCAACCCGACCCATGAAATAGGTCGGAACGAGAATGGGGGGCTAATGATGATGCTCACAAGTAGGAATTCCATAGATTGAGACACGTGGTGGATGACGTGTCCCGGGGGCTACGGAGGTGGAATAAACAAAATGCATTAGGGACGTTCCTCAGGACCGTCTCCGAGGATGCATCCGACTTCCGGAGAACTCCATGAGTACTTTCCATATGTACCTAGCAAAAAGCCAATAGCTCACCTTCGAGCAATACTATAACCGAGCTTCCTCGGCTTCCCTGCTCATCTCTGAGCTGTTACAAGGCCCGAGCTTCCTTGGCTTCTCGGCTCGTCTCCGAGCTCTTGACAGCCCGAGCTTCCTCGGCTTCACCAATCAACCGAGAGCGCGGAACCCAAACGCCCCTACAACGGATCCGGGTATCTCGCCAAAGCGAGATATCCGCCGCCCCACGTTCTGCATCCCACGCTGGCGCGTCCCCCCATTAATGAGCGTATCCCGACATTAATGCGGGGATAACGCAGGGGTGTAACTGACGGCGAGGATCTCGCGCCGGCTCGCTCCACGCGACCACTATATAAACCCCTCTTTCAGACGACTCAGGTAACTCGAACTCAATCCAATAGGCCGCTACGCTGCTCTTATTCTCCGGTACTAACTTGATTGTCGGAGGGTCCTACGATGGTTTCCTACCTCGGGAATTTCCTTGCAGGTAGCTCGGCCTCAGCAACTTCCAACAACCCATTGTGTTCCACACACTCAACGATCCCCAAACCAATCTCAACCGTTCAAAACCGCTCTCTACCAGATCAACGGAGGACAACATCTGAGGGAGATCATGACCTCCATCAGTTTCCATAGGGTTGAATCAAAATAAAATTCAGAAATAATATACTTAAAGTTGAAAAGATCATTGGTTAATAGATTAAACTACACTACGTAGCGTAAAATAGTGAACCTCATAACGGCTATTTTAAACATTGGGTAAAACCTTCTTGTAGTCTAGAGATCGAACCCCGCTTGCATTAGGCTAAGGCCTATATTAATAAGAAAAATACTATAAATGACAAGGCTTAGTATTTTATTAGTTTAAATATATAGAAATTAAATAAAAAAATAAATTATTTTATATAACAGTCCTCTAATTAGTGATTAAAATAACAAGCGGGATAATTATTTTATATAACAATCCTCTAATTTTATCACCAATAGTATCATATATAATCTAAGCACTATTTATTATCAATAATACAAAAGTGATAGTTTTATCTTAGTAATTAGTAACGTTACTATCTTATTTAATTATTATTCAAGAATGAAAAAGTACATAATGGTATACCAATTTAATCAACTAATATACCATTAAAGATGAAGTAAATTTGAGTGATATATCACTATTATCCTGCTTGTTATTTTAATTGAAAAATATTTAGAAGACTTCTAAAAATATACGAATAAATACCAGTATTTCAAACATTTTAAAAAAGGATTTTTTTGGAAATAGGATACCGTAGATTTAAAATTAGAGGAATAGAGGGGTGAAAATTAAAATTAGTATGACCTTTTGGGTATACTAGCTGATTAATAATTAAATAAGATAGTAACGCTACTAATTTGTTTCGGGCAAGACGGGTTACAATGAAAAAGTATATAATAATATACCAATTTAATCAACAAGTAAATTAGTATGACTTTTTGGCATTATTCGTTAGAGCCTAATTTACTGTAAACTACAGTTAAAATTGCAATATATAAATTGGATAGCGAAGAATAACACTTAAACTTGCTCGTTTTCAACTGAAATAGCTTCTACGACATACTGATTTTCTACTACGGTGCTACAAATTTGTGCTACGTCACATACATCAATTAAATGTTATATAATAACATTAAAGAAGTAGATGTTACACAGTTCTTACATACATCAATTAAATGTTATACAGTAATATTAAAGAAGTAGTTGCTACACAATTCTTGAAGCTGGATTGAATGTAGCTCTGAGAGGGGGTAAAAGAGCGTATTCCTATAGGGCCCTCTCCCTCCCTTTTGAAAGTCTATCCTAGCACCACCATGAGGTCCAAGCGGCATCAAGCATACCAAATTCAAATTTTTATAGGTGCTAAGCTAGACTATCCAAGATGTTTAACTAGATGATTAAGGTTTTATGTTTGATATCAACTAAACTAGAAGAAGTGAAAGATGGCTATACCCCCGTAGATCGAGTCATTCATTTCATATGCTCCGTGTAGTAGTCTCGCGACTCCACTAGGCTCTGTTCAGTTGATAAAACTGCACATTTAATATGACATTTTTCCTACTATTATTATATAATAAAAGGTGTTTATTATAATATATGATACATATGAGGGTTTATCTATAAAAATACTATTTTCATGTGTTTATATATTATAAATAATATTTTGAAGGAAAAAATAAGCATATAATATCCATGTAATATTTGGCCCATTTAAATATGCTTACCTTATTAATAGCTTTGACCAATTCTTAATGGTTAAGTTAATATCTCAATAAAACAAACTCTACTAATATTGTTTGTTGAGTTATTGTGCAGAATTTTCAGGGCTGAAATCAAGGAAATCAAAGTTGGAAAATCAAATCTACCAAAAATATTCAAGAAACTAATTCTGGTAGAAATGTAGAAAAGATTTTCAAAGTCTAGATACTCAAAAGATTACCAAGTGTTACAGATATGAAGCTACAAAAATTAGAGGCCATGATCTCACCAAAAGGGGGTGGATCCGCGGCTAAACCTATCCAATGGTTGCGGTTCCGCCGCGGATTTGAAGAGTTGAGATATGGGATTGTGGTGGTTAGGATTCTAACAACTAGTTTCCATATTAGGAAACTAGGGTTCTGGCTCTGTGACTATAAATAAGGACCGAGAGCCTCTTGAAAAAATCATCAAGCCGACGCGATCACGAAGTCCAAGACGGCTCACGCATCCAGGCTGGTCATCAACTGTTCGTCTACCTCCTTAGAAGAGATCGAGAAGCAACTAGAAATTGTAATTATTTTCTAAGGATTCAAGTGTAATGAATATTGTTGATTAATAAAGGTAGCTTTCTTTTTCTTATTCTATTTCTTCGTAGTTTAATTATGCATTTTCTCTCCATCTCTCTTTCTCCCAACATGCGCGAGTAATTCTCTGCTTGTTAGGGTTCGTAGGATTATGGTAGGTTAATGGATGATGAAAATCCCTAAACTCTTTTTACGTCCTATAAAGTTTATAAAATTTATCAAAACAATCATTAACATCCTAATCGGGCGTGCTACCAATTCATTGTTAGTCTCGACCGCGATTAGAGATTAGATTAATGATTGTTTTGGTAAAGGCTAGATATGAACGAAGTTCCGTGTCGAGATAAGGGTTAAGAGTGGGATTTCTTTTCCCTCCAGAAAGCCTAATCTACACGCATCACCGTCGTTCTAGTTTTAAATCTATTAAAGGATAGAAAGGGTAATTTTTAATTAATCATCTATAACTACTAAATCCTAACGAACCCTACAAGCCACCTTCTTATATTAACTACATTCATAAATAATCTAGATCTATATTTTGCATTAGTGCTTAACGTAGATCTAGAAACCATTCTACAATATTCTTTATCACTCCTCTTTCTTTCTCAACACATCTAAAGTAAGAGTAAAAAATTCAACGTTTTCCTGAGGACGACCCGTACTCATCTCGGTTTAGCTACACGCGACACCGTTATTGATTGCGGTTATACTACAAAAATAATTTTTCGTACCAATCAGGCTCCACTTGAAGGTTTGGACGAGCTTCCTCTGAAGAACTACGTGCCGAAGATGATCCACGCGATATCCCTCCAACTCAAGTTACCTCTACACTAAACTCTTTGATGTAGAAAACACGCTACACTCGATCGCTAGTCAAGTGTAGGATGGTGAAGTAGGGGATGCTAAAGCTCACAAGTTTGTGTTCAAGTTTCATGGTTCACATCACATGTGAGAGTTGAAACTTAAACCATGACATTAAGGAAGAAGAAGAAGCTAAAGAGCAAAATGGGAGCAACTCAAGAAAATGGCTAAGTGTTGAATGAGCAAGTGAATGAATGGCAACTCTTGACCCCTCACTCATTCAAGTATGGAATTATTGCAATATAAAATTGCAACCATACTTGAATAGTGAGTCAAGATGAATAAACTATGAATAAAGCCCTTGCTTGCAACCATGCTCCCAAACTCTTCCATTTTCCACCTTATTTCCATTTTCATAAAATAGAAATCATGCCATGCTACATATATATATTTATATATATACCATATATATATATTAATACATATAAGAAAATATTTAGTGAGCTAATTATATTAATTAAGACATAATTATATCATATATAATATATATCATATTGTTAAATCAACACTTGATTTAATAATCCGGTCATATCACATATAACCGTCTAATATCATTTATCTGTGTATTACATTATCAAATCAACACTTGATTCAACAATCTGATTATATCACATATAACTAAACCGATAACAGATAACTGCCAGATTACAATACGGTATCACATACACGTATTTAATCAGGCCCACATACATATCACATATGTGTCCTACTTCGTTTCACTTGAACCAGGGAACTTCTGTGTGGGACTCTAAAGACCCGTCAATACGTCAGCAGTAGGTGATGATCACATCAGTCACCTACAAGCCGTCAGCGGTACTAGCTGGACGTAACGGCTACCCGGGTATTGAGTGATATGAAAATCAACAAGTAAGCTTGTCCAAAGTCTCCATGAAGCCTATCAGTAACACTACCGTACAGTCCGGTCTCTTCGTCTAATATGTCGCATATCATGTCTAGTGGTGGTAAACGTCAGACCCCAGTAACGTGATAAGTCATGCCGATGTCTGGCCTATAATGGTTCGAGAAACTACTGATAACACTTGTAACACCCGAGCCTAGTGCTACCAATTTCAGTTACTGTTTGAGTGTAGTGTGGTACTCATTTCACTTATCTTGCTTGATTGTTATTCACTGTAAATTTTTCCCGGCAAATTCATTTCTGCATATAACAATTTTTGGCATCTAAAATAAAATTAAAAATATTCATCTTGGCCTGCTTGACACCCCTAACCCTGTGGTAGCGTCCGTGCGTCGTGTTCTCGTCCCGTTCAGTGAAACGGGCGAGTTTGGACGGCTACGCGCACGCACGTGTGTCCGTTTTGGGGGTATACTTTTAGATCATAAAATACTTCATTTTCACTTTTGGATCCCACTTAAAATTCTATTATTTCAATTTCAAATTTTTGGACCCGACCCGGGCACGATTTGGAAATGTTTTACTTTGCACCAAAATCCCAAATTTTAATATTTTAAAACCATCGAATATTTTCTTAAACTTATAAGATTTTACTGTTCAATTAAATCTTTAAATCCTTCTCAATTTATTCATCAGCCAATCAGCATTCCCCATTATCCCGTGGGCCCCCACTCCTCTTTACTCTCTCTCTCGCTTCCTTCCTTTCTCTCTCTCTCATTATATCTCTCTCTCTCTCCTTTATTTCTCTCTCTCTCCCCGATAACTCTCTCTCTCCTCTATATATAAAAACCCCCGCTTCCTCCTTTTCTTTTTCAAAGAACCCAGAACCCATCGCCGGTGCCCTAGCCGCCGCCTCCCTTTTCGCTGCCGTAGCCCAACGCCGACACCACCACCGCCAGCATCCTCGCCTCCTCAACCTCGTCTCATCTCCTTCCTCCTTCATCAACCCCGGGCACCCTGCACGCGCCTGCACACCCCCCGACCTGGCCAGCTGCACACACCCCTGTGCGCGTTGCACCGCCGTGTGTCGCCGCCGGTGACCCCCGCCCCCGTGTCCCCGGCCTCGCAAGCACCCCCTCGGTGAGTTTCACATCCCCTCACCTCCTCCTTTCTTCTTTTCCTTGCTGATCTGGTTCTTGATCGAGAAATCTCGTTCACTGTCGGCATAGGCCACCGCCGGAGTTCGTCGATGCCGTCGACCGTCACCACCCGTCCCACAGACCATTGTAAGCCTTCCCTCTCTATCTTTCCCTTTCTTCTTTATTTTCCCTTTCTTTTCTTGATCGCAACTCTTGACGTTCGCTGTTTTTGATCTCGCCGGAATCCGGCCGTGCCGGCGACGCGTCCCGACGTTCCAGCGAGGCACCCCGACCCGTGTGGTTCCACTGTTCGTCGTTTGGGTTCATTCCGTGAACCGTGCGCTCATCGCGAGTTTCCCCGCCGACGATTTACGTTCCGTTTTTCCCGGTTCGCGACCCATCGAGGCAAGTACCCCTTGCTACATGCTATACAATATTTACATATATATTGTGACACCCTAAATCTGTAAATTTAGCTTTGGTACAATCATTTCTCATTTTCATGTACAATATTGTATTATATCATTTTATCTTTAAACTTGGAACCTACAGTCTGCAATTGAACCTAACAACCACATTTACATGTTTAATCACATTTTAATATTGACATAGCTTATGGTAACTATCTCTATAGTTTTGTTCCATTTGGACACTCGTGTGCATTTTAACCTGTAATAGCTGTATTGAACCTGTATATAAATCATTGCATCTCTAAAGTTCTTAAACTTGTTAACATGATTAAAAGGCCATAATTGTCATACTGCATTCGCATAACATTGAAATCATCTCTGTGACACAACTGATAGCTGTATTGCAAATTGAGTAAATCTACTTATTGCTTAATTCATTGCTTATATCATGTGATGATAACCACGCTTGCTTGTATAACTGATTGTGAGCACACCAATGATATTGTTTACATCTTGACCTGACTTGCTACATATATATTGATCTACCCGACATGGTACCGTATACTGCTTGTCTTGACCTGATGTACCATGACCTGACTCGTTACCTGATCTTGTGTCTAATGCCAACAAACCTGACATGTAGTCCTCATGGACCGTTCCTGTTGTCTATCCAGACAAACCTGTTTACCTGATCCTGTGTTAGCATTAGTTTCTTGATTACGGGATACCTGACTTGACTTACACATACAACTTGGGGGTATGGGGAAATCAGTATTGTAACCGAACGTAACTCAAAGGGCCATCCCATTGTTTGCCGTTCTTCCGGGCGTTACGGAATACCCATTGTTTGCCGTTCTTCCGGGCGTTACGGGCGTTACGGAATACCCATTGTTTGACGTTTTTCCGGGCGTTACGGAATACCCATTGTTTGCCGTTTTTCCGGGCGTTACGGAATACCCATTGTTTGCCGTTTTTCCGGGCGTTACGGAATACCTATTGTTTGCCGTCTTTCCGGGCGTTACGGAATAACTACCGACGAGTTACGATGAGGATTACATTATTTGGTTTCAAAGACTTTAGAACAGAAACCTGATAGCACAGTTTAGTTTACCCACTGCCTTTACCCTGCACTGCTCTGACTTATATTATTGTTATTCTTGTTTTATTCATGTTTATATTGCATTGCCTGCTACACTGTTCATATTATATTACTGGATGACATGACGCGCTGACGTCTGGGTTTTGTATGGCCCAGATTCCGTACCGCTGTTGCAGTCCGAGCAGGAGTACTTCAGCCAGCAGGCTGAGCTGTGAGTGTCAGCAGTAGTTAGTTTTTTTCTTTCCTGCATTTTTATTCCTGATGTGAGCCCGCATTATGGGACATACATTCTAGTTATTTGTATTGGATCTTTCGCTTCCGCACTTATTTATTCTTGACTCATGATTTATCTTAGATTATGGACATGTTTTAAATAGTTTTATTTTGTTCTTGATATATCTACAACCGTAATGTGACTGTGGAGGGATACTTCCTACCCACAGGTAGCATGGTTGGCTATGTCATATGCCCATTTTAGCGTACTTTGGGAAGCGGGGCGTGACATGGTTCTTTTGGTATCAGAGCCATAGGATAGTCGGGTTGATTCTTTTGTAGTTGGGTATTGTACCCAATACACGAATCAGAATACCCGTGTTTAGGAAACATGTCCTGCCACCTTGCCGTTTACCATTCTTGAATCACATTCTTCCTGATTATATCTTTACAATGTGCAAACTTCCTTTGCATATCAACTCGAAAACCTGATTCCTTGTTATCTCTAGGACTTAGGCGACTTGGGTGGAGTTATGTAATTGTGGCTATGATACCGCGGCATAGTTACAATGCGGCACTCTATTTAAGTATCTTGGAGTTCTAGCCTTGATCTATATTCAGAATCTATCATCATGCTAATGTTGGGTGTTTTGATTTCAGGAATATGGCAGATAAGAATTTGAAGACGTATCAAAGACGTGTGGATGAAGCCGCCATGCTTGGAGTGATAAGAGGAATGCTGGAGAATCAAAAGAAACAGACCGAGCTGATCCAGCAGCAAGCGGAATCATTCCAGGAAGGTTTATGGACCGTTCAGTAGTCCATGAGCAGTGTTGTGGCCAGACCAGTGGATCATGTGGGTACCGTGGCGGATTTCAGGAGACTGGGTCCGTCTGTCTTCACTGGCCTGGAGGAGCCTTTACCAGCGGAACAGTGGCTGGTTGATACGGAGAATTTACTTGTTGCGGCACAGATCCCAGAGGATAAGAAGGTGGATGTGGTACGCATCCAGTTGGTAAATTACGCCCGGGAATGGTGTCTTGTGGAAGAGACCCGCTTGCCCAAGCCGATCAGTTGGGCGGATTTCTCGAAGAGTTTTTTGGAAAAGTTCTTCCCGCGGACTGCACGGGAGGAAATGGAGGAAAAATTCGTCAGCTTGAAGCAAAACGGCGCACCTGTAGATGTGCATGCAGCTGATTGGACGCGGCTCAGTAGATTCGCTGGACCTTTGGTTGCCAATAATGCTGATAGGGCAAGAAGGCTCATGCGCAGTTTGGATGTGGACATCCAGAGGCGGATTGTCTCCCTGGGTTTGACCACTTTCTCATAAGTACTTATAGCAGCCCGAGAGCAGCAGAGGCTAACTATGAAGACCGGGGGTACATCGCAGCCAGCAGTTACAGCACGGAAGCCAACATTTGCACCAAATCGAGCACATGGACACAAGGGTATTCCGGTGGACAGGCGTGGCGTTGTACCAATGAAGAGGCCAGTTTTGCCCGAGCATAAGGGAAGAGTGGTGTGCGATTACTGCCAGCGACCAGGTCATTATCGCAAAGATTTTCGTAAGAGGCTTGGACTTTGTCTTATTTGCGGATCAGCGGATCACACCATTGATACTTGCCCGTCGAAGCTACGGTTAAAGGAAGATACTCAGAAGCCACCACAGAGACAGTTTCAGGAGCAGAAGTTGATAACTCGAGGACCCAATCAAGCTCGAACCTTTACCCTGACAGCTGAAGAGGTTAAAGCTCCAGAGGAAGTCGTTTCAGGTACCCTGCTGGATCTTTGTTTTCTCCCATTAGCGTTATTCAATTCTAGTGCATCCCATTATTTTATGTCGTCCAAGTTTATTACTATACACTCGAAGGATTGCACGACCCTGTTTAGTTTTGGGACATACACATTGGGAAAGGGAAAATCTTAACTAATAAAAGATATAAGGATTGTTCTGTTATTGTTGGCGGTCGGGAGTTAATTGCAGATTCCTTGGTGTTTGTAACCGGCAATTGTGAAATCGTCTTGGGAATGGATTTCTCGGCACTTTCCATGCTCACATTAAGCGTAGAGTAAAGAAAGAGAATTCCAGATTCCCGGACATCCAGAGATTTGTTTTGAGGAAGCAGTTCTGTCGGGCCAGTCGAGTTTAGGGCTAGGCCGACAAATGATATTCTTGCATCAATGGAGGTTGATAAAAGTAGAGAGCCAGCTGTTGTTCGTGATTTTATGGACGTGTTTGAAGATACATCGGGATTACCGTCGAAGCGAGACGTGGAGTTCGCAATTGATCTTATTCCTGGTGCAGCGTGAGTATCTAAAGCGTATTACCCTATGGCACCGGTAGAATTAGAAGAAGTCAAGGAGCAGGTTGCTGAATTGCTTGAGAAGGGTTGGATTCGAAGCAGTAACTCGCCTTAGGGAGCTCCAGTTCTTCTAGTACAGAAGAAAGATGGCACAAGAAGGATGTGCATCGACTATCGAGACTTAAACCGGGTGACTATTAAGAACAAGTACCCGATCCCTCGCATTGGCGAACTTTTCGAGCAGCTTAGGGGCGCGAGGGTATTCTCGAAGCTGGATTTGCGATCCGGATATCATCAGGTTCGAGTGAAAACAGAAGATATTTGCAAGACGGCGTTCCGAACTCGGTATGGACATTACGAATACTTAGTGATGCCCTTCGGAGTAACGAATGCGCCGGCAGTATTCATGGATTTGATGGATCAAATCTTTTCACCGTTCTTGGATCAGTTTATTGTGGTGTTCAGTGACGATATTCTGGTTTACTCGAAGAGTTTTGAAGAGCATGCTGAGCATTTGAAGATCGCACTGCAGACGTTGAGACAGGAGAAGTATGCGAAGATGAGTAAGTGCGAGTTTTGGCTGGAGGAAGTAAAGTTTTTGGGCATATTGTGTCTGGCAATGGAATCACCGTCGATCCCGAAAAGATTGCAGCAGTACGAGATTGGCCGACTCCAAAGAATGTTGCGGAGATAAGAAGCCTTCTTGGACTCGCCGGATATTACAGGAGGTTTGTGGAGAACTTTGCTCGTCTGGCGGAGCCGTTAACCAAGCTTACGCGCAAGGAAGTACCTTTTGTATGGACGGACAAATGTGCGTTAGCTTTTGAGACGTTGAAGCAGAAGTTGATAACCGCCCCTATTCTGACCGTGCCAGACAATTCCGGAGGATTGGTGATTCACAGCGACGCATCTGGAAAAGGATTAGGATGTGTTTTGATGCAGCATGGGAAGGTTGTAGCGTATGCATCGAGACAGTTGAAGACCCATGAGAAGAATTACCCAACTCATGACTTAGAGCTTGCGGCAGTGATTTTTGCTTTGAAGATTTGGAGACACTACCTTTTGGGCGAAAGGGTCGAAGTTTTACTGATCATAAGAGCTTGAAGTATGTGTTCATGCAGAAAGAGCTTAATATGAGGCAACAATGCGGTATGGGTGATTGTTGACCGATTGACCAAGGCAGCTCATTTTTATTCCTTTTCGGGTTGGTCAATCAACAGAGACTTTGGCAGAGCGGTACATGCAAGAGATTGTAAGATTGCATGGAGTACCGGTGAGCATCGTGTCCGATCGGGACACTCGGTTCTTATCACACTTTTGGCGGAGCTTACAAGAAAGTTTGGGGACTCGATTGAAATTTAGCACAGCTTATCATCCTCAAACTGATGGTCAGTCGGAGAGAACGATCCAAACTCTTGAAGATATGTTGAAAGCATGCATGTTGGACTTCAAAGGTTCTTGGGAGGATCATCTACATTTGGTGGAGTTTCTTACAACAACGGTTTTCAGGCAACTATCCAGATGGCTCCATTTGAAGCGTTGTATGGTCGTAAATGCCGTTCACCTGTTTGTTGGGACGATGTCGGTGAACGAAGATTATTGGGACCAGTTTGGGTTGTGCAGACAGTTGAGAAGGTTAACACTATCAGAAATCATATGAAGGCAGCACAAGACAGACAGAAGGGTTGGGAAGATACGTCGAGAAGACCTCTAGAGTTCGCCGTGGGTTATTTGGTATTCTTGAAGATATCACCGACTAGAGGGGTGATTCATTTTGGAAGTCGAGGAAAGCTTAGTCCTCGATTCGTTGGACTCTTTGAGATCTTGGAGCGTGTTGGTGAGGTAGCGTATCGTTTGGCGTTACCGCAGTCTTTGGCGAATGTGCACGATGTGTTTCACGTATCTCAACTACGAAGGTATGTTCGTGATGAAACACATGTATTGGATCATTCGGAGCTAACAGTACGAGAAGACTTAACTTTTGGGGAACGACCGATTGAAATCGTGGATCGAGGGGAAAATGTTCTTAAGAACAAGGTTATCCCTCTTGTACTTGTTTCTTGGTGTAATCCCTCACATGGAGAGTTAACTTGGGAACGAGAAGATGAAATCCGACAGAAGTTTCCCATCTTTTCTTGTAGGTTTGTTGGTTGTTTATCCCTTTTGTGTTCTTGGAATTTCGAGGACGAAATTCTTTTGTAGTTGGGTATAATGTAACACCCGAGCCCAGTGCTACCAATTTCAGTTACTGTTTGAGCGTAGTGTGGTACTCATTTCACTTATCTTGCTTGATTGTTATTCACTGTAAATTTTGCCCGGCAAATTCATTTCTGCATATAACAATTTTTGGCATCTAAAATAAAATTAAAAATATTCATCTTGGCCTGCTTGACACCCCTAACCCTGTGGTAGCGTCCGTGCGTCGTGTTCTCGTCCCGTTCAGTGAAACGGGCGAGTTTGGACGGCTACGCGCACGCACGTGTGTCCGTTTTGGGGGTATGCTTTTTGATCATAAAATACTTCATTTTCACTTTTGGATCCCGCTTAAAATTCTATTATTTCAATTTCAAATTTTTGGACCCGACCCGGGTGCGATTTGGAAATGTTTTATTTTGCGCCAAAATCCCAAATTTTAATATTTTAAAACCATCGAATATTTTCTTAAACTTATAAGATTTTACTGTTCAATTAAATCTTTAAATCCTTCTCAATTTATTCATCAGCCAATCAGCATTCCTCATTATCCCGTGGGCCCTCACTCCTCTTTACTCTCTCTCTCCCCGTCTTTTTCTTTCTCTCTCTCTCGCTTCCTTTCTCTCTCTCTCTCTCATTATATCTCTCTCTCTCCTTTATTTCTCTCTCTCCTCTATATACAAAAACCCCCGCTTCCTCCTTTTCTTTTTCAAAGAACGCAGAACCCATCGCCGGTGCCCTAGCCGCCGCCTCCCTCCTCGCTGCCGTAGCCCAACGCCGACACCACCACCACCAGCATCCTCGCATCCTCAACCTCGTCTCATCTCCTTCCTCCTTCATCAACCCCGGGCACCCTGCACGCGCCTGCACACCCCCCGACCTGGCCACCTGCACACACCCCTATGCGCGTTGCACCGCCGTGTGTCGCCGCCGGTAACCCCCGTCCCCGGGTCCCCGGCCTCGCAAGCACCCCCTCGGTGAGTTTCACATCCCCTCACCTCCTCCTTTCTTCTTTTCCTTGCTGATCTGGTTCTTGATCGAGAAATCTCGTTCACTGTCGGCATAGGCCACCGCCGGAGTTCGTCGACGCCGTCGACCGTCACCACCCGTCCTACAAACCATTGTAAGCCTTCCCTCTCTATCATCTTTCCCTTTCTTCTTTATTTTCCCTTTCTTTTCTTGATCGCAACTCTTGACGTTCGCTGTTTTTGATCTCGCCGGAATCCGGCCGTGCCGGCGACGCGTCCCGACGTTCCAGCGAGCTACCCCGACCCGTGTGGTTCCACTGTTCGTCGTTTGGGTTCATTCCGTGAACCGTGCGCTCGTCGCGAGTTTCCCGCCGACGATTTACGTTCCGTTTTTCCCGGTTCGCGACCCATCGAGGCAAGTACCCCTTGCTACATGCTATACAATATTTACATATATATTGTGACACCCTAAATCTGTAAATTTAGCTTTGGTACAATCATTTCTCATTTTCATGTACAATATTGTATTATATCATTTTATCTTTAAACTTGGAACCTACAGTCTGCAATTGAACCTAACAACCACATTTACCTGTTTAATCACATTTTAATATTGACATAGCTTATGGTAACTATCTCTATAGTTTTTTTCCATTTGGACACTCGTGTGCATTTTAACCTGTAATTGCTGTATTGAACCTGTATATAAATCATTGCACCTCTAAAGTTCTTAAACTTGTTAACATGATTAAAAGGCCATAATTGTCATACTGCATTCGCATAACATTGAAATCATCTCTGTGACACAACTGATAGTTGTACTGCAAATTGAGTAAATCTACTTATTGCTTAATTCATTGCTTATACCATGTGATGATAACCACGCTTTCTTGTATAACTGATTGTGAGCACACCCATGATATTGTTTACATCTTGACCTGACTTGCTACATATATATTTATCTACCCGACATGGTACCGTATACTGCTTGTCTTGACCTGATGTACCATGACCTGACCCATTACCTGATCTTGTGTCTAATGCTAACAAACCTGACATGTAGTCCTCATGGACCGTTCCTGTTGTCTATCCAGACAAACCTATTTACCTGATCCTGTGTTGGCATTAGTTTCTTGATTACGGGATACCTGACTTGACTTACACATACAACTTGGGGGTATGGGGAAATCAGTATTGTAACCGAACGTAACTCAAAGGGCCATCCCATTGTTTGCCGTTCTTCCGGGCGTTACGGAATACCCATTGTTTGCCGTTCTTCCGGGCGTTACGGAATACCCATTGTTTGCCGTTTTTCCGGCCGTTACGGAATACCTATTGTTTGTCGTTTTTCCGGGCGTTACGGAATACCCATTGTTTGCCGTATTTCTGGGCGTTACGGAATACCTATTGTTTGCCGTCTTTCCGGGCGTTACGGAATAACTACCGACGAGTTACGATGAGGATTACATTATTTGGTTTCAAAGACTTTAGAACAGAAACCTGATAGCACAGTTTAGTTTACCCACTGCCTTTACCCTGCACTGCTCTGACTTATATTATTGTTATTCTTGTTTTATTCATGTTTATATTGCATTGCCTGCTACACTGTTCATATTATATTACTGGATGACATGACGCGCTGACGTCTGGGTTTTGCATGGCCCAGATTCCGTACCGCTGTTGCAGTCCGAGCAGGAGTACTTCAGCCAGCAGGCTGAGCTGTGAGTGTCAGCAGTAGTTAGTTTTTTTCTTTCCTGCATTTTTATTCCTGATATGAGCCCGCATTATGGGACATACATTCCAGTTATTTGTATTGGATCTTTCGCTTCCGCACTTATTTATTCTTGACTCATGATTTATCTTGGATTATGGACATGTTTTAGATGGTTTTATTTTGTTCTTGATATCTCTACAACCGTAATGTGACTGTGGAGGGATACTTCCTACCCACAGGTAGCATGGTTGGCTATATCACGTACCCATTTTAGCGTACTTTGGGAAGCGGGGCGTGACAACACTTATCAGTAAATCTCAGCAGCAGCACTAGCCAGGGACTTCCAGTTATAGCCAATCGAGCATAGCGCAATATCAACCCCCAATACCGGGAGAGACGAAACCCCTCCTATCGCTCATTGCCTCCTTATGACTCGGGACTGTACCCAAAATCTACCTGTTTGCATAACTCCTCTTGAGTATGGTAGGGAGGAAATCAAAGCATAGTAGGAGCCACACAAGACTCTATGACGATCTCGAGTCTACAGACTAACCTGTACCAGTGTCACCAGAAGACTGCTATCTGACGATAGGTATACTACCAATTAGGAGTTCTCGGCGAGTCCGTTCGGCGTACCTATTCTCCAATGAGCACCTGTGTACAATCTTTAATGTCACACATCAATGGTTGTAGGATCAACCATCGCTCTCTAAGGGACAAGAAACGTACACACTAGTCTACTCTGGAATATCGATGCCCTAGTATTGATATTCCCTCGACTATGAACTGATTAAAGGATGTACTTTTGGACCACCTTGGCCCCACTAGTATGATCTCATCATAATCCTAGTAGTCAAGTACATTTCCTAAGGGCTTATCAACATGTAAGAGATAGACAATATAAATACCAGTTTACATGTTAAGATAAAGGTAGCCTGATAGCATACTATCATGTCGAGTAAGAAAGTCTTCTATATATATGTCCAAGCATCTACTATATCATCAATAATGGCCTCTAGGGCATACATATTCCTAATAATCTCCCACTTGCACTAAGGCCAGTTGTTGTAGTATCTCATACACAACGCCCCAAAAGTCTCTCGAATCGCATCTGGGGGAGGGCCTCGGTGAGTGGATCCGCTGTGTTATCCTCCGTGTCAACTCTCCTGACCTCGATCTCCCGGAGATCAACTATCTCCCTGATCAGGTGATACTGTCTAAGAATATGTCTGGATCACTGACGAGACCGGGGTTCGTAGGCCAAAACCACAGCTCCATTGTCATCACAATACACAGGTACTGGATGCCCAATGGTAGGAACCAAGTTCATCCTATGAACTTTTTCATCCAGACAACCTCTGTGGCAGTATCGTTGGTAGCAATGTAATTAGCCTCTATCAACGAGTCTGCTACGGTATATAGCTTGGAACCCTTCCAACATACCGTCCCTCCACTGAGGGTGAAGACAAAACCCGAGACTGACTTTCAGTCGTCCTTATCACTCTGGAAGCTCAAATCGGTAAAAGGACTCCATATGGAGTTCACCGTTACCATACACCAAGAACATCTCTTTAGTCCTTCTCAAGCACTTAAGAATATTCTTCACAGCTGTCCAGTGGTTTTCCCAAAGATCTGTTTGATACTTACTCAGTACACCTAGCGAGTAAGCTACATCCGGTCTGATACACAATATCACATGCATGATTGACCCGACTGCCGAAGCATAGGGTATCTCTTGTATGCGAGCCCTCTCTAAATCAGTCTTGGAAGACATCTCTTTGGAGAGAGTGATTCCTGAACAAGCGGATACATTACTACGCTTAGAATCTTCCATACTAAACCCTTTTTGTATGGTGTCTATGTACCTGGATTGGGAAAATCCTAAATCCATTTAGATTTATCTCTATAGATCTATTTCCCCAGGATGTAGGAGGCATCAGTTAGATCTTTCATGGAGAACTTGTGTGATAAGAGGAGCTTGACCGAGTATAGCATAGGAATATCGTTTCCTATCAAGAGTTTGTTATCCACGTACAATACGAGGAAGACAACCATACTCTCTACAACCTTCTTATTTATACATGGTTCATTTACCTTTTTGATGAAGTCAATCTCTTTGACAGCTTCATCAAAACAGATGTTCCATCTCCGCGATGCCTGCTTTAACCCATAGATGGATTTAAGCAGCTTGCACATACTTCTGCTTCTCCCACTGTCTATGAAGCCCTCTGACAGTGTCATATACACGCTCTCTTCTAAATCACCATTTAGAAAAGCGGTTTTGACGTGCAGTCAGCCAGATTTCGTAGTCATGGTATGCAGCAATGGCAAGTAGGATCTTGATGGACTTAAGCATAGCTTTGAAAGTCTCAACTTTTCCATCTACACCAAATTATCTTTCTCAAAGATCCTCTTGCTCCCAATGGGTTTTACCCCTTCAGGAACAACATCCAAAGTCAATACTTTGTTGGTGTACATGAATTCCATCTCAGATCGCATAGCATCCAGTAATTTCACATAGTCTCCACTTGTGATGGTCTGCTCGAAACTAGTTGGGTCATCATCTCCATGATGCAATCCTCGTACCCACCGTCTACGAGAAAACCGTAGTATCTCTCAGGTCGATGAGGAACCCAACTAGATCAACGGAGTGACTGCGTTTCGTCAGGGACTATTGAATCCTCCGGTTCCACCAAATCGTCAGTTATAGTTTGCTTTGCTGGAAATTCTTCCAGTTCTACCTCATTGCCACTAATTTCTTCCACAAGAAATTCCTTTTCTAAAAAGGTGGCATGTCGAGAAACAAAATACCTTTTGTTCCTCGGTGTGGTAGAAGATATACCCTCGCGAATGTTTAGGATATCCTACAAATTTGCACAGAACTGACATTGCCTCAAGCTTGTCCGGATTTTGATTTTCAATATAGGCCGGACAACCCCATATCTTAACTCATTTAAGAGATGGTCTCTTCCCATTCCATATCTCATATGGAGTGGTAGGCAACGGATTTGGTCGGAACTCTATTCAATAGGTATGGAGCTATCTCAAGTGCATATCTCCAAAAGGAAATAGGTAACTCAGCAGTACTCATTTTAGAGCGCATCATATCTCATAGGGTGCGATTCCTCCTCCCCGATATACCGTTGTGCTGTGGTATATATGGAGGAGTAAGATGAGAGAGAAACTCATTCTCTTTTAAATAATCCCGGAATTCCGTGCTCAAGTATTCTCCTTCCCAATCATATTGAAGGATTTGAATACTATTACCCATCTGGTTCTCAACTTCGTACTTATATTCCTTGATATTCTCAAAAGATTCAGATTTGTGTTTCAACAAGAACACATGTCCGTATCTTGAGAGAATATTGGTGAATGTAAAGTACGCGGAACTATCTCTGGCATGTGTAAACATAGGACCGCATACATTGTATATGTCCAAGAGTTCAGTAGCTCTTTCTCCGTTTCCAGTAAACGGAGATTTGGTCACTAGCCTTTGAGACATGACTGGCAAATTTCATAAGATGTAAATTTGGACGGATTCAAATATGCATCCTTATGGAACTTTAGCTAGTCTTGTCTCATCGACATGACCTAGTCTATAATGCCTCAAGAAGAATTCGTTCATTTTTGAAATGTTCCTTTTGTGTTGTTCTGTACGTTTGAAACTGTGGTTTGATTCAGAACGTGTATACTGTTATACAACATACCTTACCCAATCAACACTTGATTTAGAAAAATATTCACAATATTATTGGTACGAAATAACAGTCGCTTAAAATCATTGTATTACCAGTTGGTAACACTAGGTGATATTTTCCAACTACTTTGGCTGCAACAATTGCACTATCTCTACTACTAGAGACATATCACCATTTTCGAGTGCTCCACCTTTCTATACCCCGTGTAACAAATTACATGTGTGGGATCCTGATCCGATATCCAATACCCAGGACGTAGAGGTAACTGAGAAACAGTTCTTGATTACGAACACACACGAAGACAATGCATCAACATGCTTATTCTTCATTTGGATGGCGTGGGAATCCGGATATTCCCCTATTCCTTACTCAGACTTATGACAATCATAAGATAGAGCAGAACCTAGCCCAGTATAATAAGTAGGTTCGGTCAATACATCCATATTATTATCTTGATTAAGGCATGTCATTGGTCGCTGCCAGGAGAGAGAGAAGGATAATCGCTTTGCGTGCGCTCTTTGCAAGATTAGATTAGTTATTTTATCTAATCAGGATGGCTCCCACTGTTTTTATCAAATCTTCCTTCAAACCCTAAAAGATAAGATTACTCGGGATTAATTACACCTTACAAGTTCGCCAATCGTTCGGCCAAGCAGGTATCGGTACTCCGAGGGAGGTTTCCCGTACTTTCGCATGGAACTAATTAAAATAAACCTCGTTTCTCTGGAGGCATAACCCCATTGACACCTTTCTAGACACCTACTGGATTAGCTAATTGTAAAGTGCAAAAATCTCTCAGGAGTAACTCTTACTCGCAGTGGGTATCGAGATCCAACTATCATATAGAAGGTATGCAATCTCATTGCAAATTTCAACACTTGAAATTCTCGATAATGGTTTTTACCCCTAGCCACTTATGACCTTGACAGGGTCAACAAACCATAAGCGCTAGTCAAGTTCTACCCGTCATTTCTTGATTGAATTAAATCCACCCGCACGACCCTTGACAAGATCAACGAGGCCGCACGACTACCCTAACCCAATCGCATCACATGCTAGCAGATAAGCACCAATCAGCTACCGCACACTACGCCTTGACAAGGTCAACAAACACAACACGAATACTAAATAGTACTTATCTGAAATGACGGAGGACTACGCAGGTTCTTAAGAAAACCATAAGCGTAATGAACTTGATATCATTGTAGAATCTAGTGATTTTGAAAAAGGTGTATTTTTTAGGCTTTTACTAGTTTCGCTAAAGAGGTCTCTCCTGGTGAAGGGTTCTCGGCTCTTTCCTCATCGAATGAGCTGCTGGATATTCGGTAATACCACTATGCAAAGAAAGAACTAGAGAAGCAATCAAAAACAAAACCGAGTGAGTTGTAGCATTTGCTAGTTTCTCTAAAGAGGTCACTCCCGGTGAAGGGATCTCGGCTCTTTCCTCATCGAATGAGATACTGGATATTCATCAAGGAATACCACTATACAAAGCAAAAACTAGAGCTACTTTTTTTGAAAATTTGAGTCTACAACATCTTTAGGTTTCTTTCTTTTCATTAATCTCGTTAATAAAGTCCCATCATTTAATGTTTCCTAAACATTACAGAAAAGTGAAAGGAAAATAGAACGTACGCTTATGCCATCCGCATTCGCCACTGGGTCTCGTCATGTACCGTTAGGTTACTTAACTACCGGCAGAGCGAGTACTGGACTAGCGCGGGTGCAAAACATAAGCAACGTTTATTATATATCATATCTATAATACAACATTCGTCTCACGCAGTTATATGATCACATCACAGAACTAAGCAGCAGAAGCAACATATGAAAAATTGGATATACTAGGATTTCCGTGTTTTAAATTTATCCAGTAATGTAATACACGTATTTCACGGTCGTGATGAATAGCCAAACCCACATCCCATAGACTCCTACGAGAGCGGCAAGTAACCCTACCAATTCTAGAGTTAGGAGACCCGGTCTCAACTCCTTGAAATGGTCTTCTACTGGACCCTAGAACCCGGTTACTTATGCTCCCCGCCTTGGGTCTATTCTAATACGGAAAAGTAAATAATATACATTAATGGTGATATCATCCTCAATACGGAAGTGCCCCAATAAAAGAATATTACATACAAATTTTACATGAATGAAAATTAAAAACTCTCATCTTACATAAAACCCCCGGCTATTCAATCACGACAATCCAATAAAACATATCACCAGCAACACATGATATCACATATTATCAACGTAAGCAAATATGTGTATCCCAAATTCTGTTGACATATAGCAACGAGATTTGGGATACCCCACATATTACACTTACGGTCACAGAAAAGAAATGAAAAACTGCAATAATTAGAATCTGCATTTCCTTAGACATCATAAACCCGGAATATCTCATATTCCGAATTTCATGCCTAACTTGATAAATATTGTATTTTAGTCTCAAATTGAAAACACTTTTCAATTACTTAGTCGGGGATTCAACAAGATTCCCGACTACATTCGAACACTCGTTAGAAACTTTAGTAGATGGCCGCACCCCGATACCGTCGACAAAGTGCACTAAGGCGGAACACCGTGGCCACAAGAAACCTAGTGGATTCTTTTGGCACCGGGGTTCTCCTACAGTCGCTTGGTCGGGGCAATGGGGCATGGCTACCTAGCAAAGTTATTTGGCGAGTATTCGCGTACAATACGCGATTGCGACGGTGTTTTGATCCGAATCAAGACTCCGTGGCAACCGATTATCCGAGACTAAAACACTAGATTTACAAACAAACTAGTTTTCACAAAACTAATTTAATGTGGATCCAAACTACTGCATCCATATCAAATTAAACCTGAAACGACGTAACAATTACGAATACGAAAGACTCCGTATTAGCCCTAATAGAACTGTTAACATCACATGCAAACTGGGCTAATCAAACAATACCTAAAATCACAAAACCAAGCTACTGGAACACCAAAAAAATTTCGAGGCCAAAGAAGAAACTAGAACCGGCCACACCGGTTTTATAAGGATTTTCGCCGGGTTATTTATTGTATTTTGGCCTCGAATTTCTCCAGTGTTCAAGTTGCATCATATACAACATTCTGCAGTTTCTTAAAAAAATTTCTGAGATCATTTTAAAATTGACAAAAACTTGATTTTTGGGTTTCGTTGTTTCAGAGATTTTCGGTTTCGTAATTCTAATTACATCGTCTAATCTTCTAGATTTGGCTCTGATACCATGAAAGTCTACCCTAGCACCACTATGAGGTCCAAGCAGTATCAAGCATGCCAAATTCAAATTTTTATAGATGCTAAGCTAGACTATCCAAGATGTTTAACTAGATGATTAGGGTTTTATGTTTGATATCAACTAAACTAGAAGAAGTGAAAGATGGTTATACCCTCGTAGATCGAGTCCTTCACTTCATATGCTCCGTGTAGTAGTCCCGCGACCCCACTAGGCTCCACTTGAGGGTTTGGACGAGCTTCCTCCGAAGACCTTCGTGCCGAAGATGATCCACGCGAAGTCCCTCCAACTCAAGCTACCTCTACACTAAACTTTTTGGTGTAAGAAACACGCTACACTCGATCGCTAGTCAAGTGCAGGATGGTGAAGTAAGGGATGTTAAAACTCACAAGTTTGTTTTCAAGTTTCATAGTTCACATCACATGTGAGGGTTGAAAGTTGAACCATGGCATTAAGGAAGATGAAGAAGCTAGAGAGCAAAATGGGAGCAACTCAAGAAAATAGCTAAGTGTTGAATGAGCAAGTGAATGAATGGCAACTCTTGACCCCTCACTCATTCAAGTATGGAATTATTGCAATATAAAATTGCAACCATGCTTAAATAGTGAGTCAAGATGAATAAACTATGAATAAAGCCCATGCTTGCAACCATGCTCCCAAAGTCTTCCATTTTCCACCTTATTTTCCATTTTCATAAAATAAAAATCATGTCATGCTATATATATATATTAATACATATAAGAAAATATTTAGTGAGCTAATGATATTAGTTAAGACATAATTATATCACATATAATATATATCATATTATTAAATCAACACTTGATTTAATAATCCGGTTATATCACATATAACCGTCTAATATCATTTATCTGTATATCACATTATCAAATCAACACCTGATTCGACAATCTGGTTATATCACATATAACCGAACCGATAACAGATAACTGCCATATTACAATACGGTATCACATACACGTATTTAATCAGGCCCACACACATATCACATATGTGTCCTACTTCGTTTCGCTTAAACCAGGGAACTTCTGTGTGGGACTCTAAAGACTCGTTAATACGCCAGCAGTAAGTGATGATCACATCAGTCACCTACAAGCCGTCAGCGGTACTAGCTGGACGTAACGGCTACCCGGGTATTGAGCGATATGAAGATTAACAAGCAAGCTTGTCCATAGTCACCATGAAGCCTATCAGTAACACTACTGTGCAGTCCGGTCTCTTCGTCTGATGTGTCGCATATCATGTCTAGGGGTGGTAAACGTCAGACCCCAGTAACGTGATAAGTCTTGCCGATATCTGGCCTATAACGGTTCGAGAAACTCCCGATAACACTTATCAGTAAATCTCAGCAGCAGCTCTGGCCAGGGACTTTCAGTTATAACCAATCGAGCATAGCGCAACATCAACCCCCAATACCGGGAGAGACGAAACCCCTCCTATCGCTTATTGCCTCCATGTGACTTGGGACTGTACCCAAAATCCACCTGTTTGCACAACTTCTCTTGAGCATGGTAGGGAGGAAATCAAAGCATAGTGGGAGCCACGCAAGACTCTATGACGATCTCGGGTCTACAGACTAACCTGTACCAGTGTCACCAGAGGACTGCTATCTGACGATAGGTATACTATCAACTAGGAGTTCTCGGCGAGTCCGTTCGGTGTACCCATTCTCCAATGAGCACCTGTGTACAATATTTGATGGCACACACTAATGGTTGTGGGATCAACCATCGCCCTCTAAGGGACAAGAAACGAACACACTAGTCTACTCTGGAATATCGATGTCCTAGTCTCGATATTCTCTCGACTAGGAACTGATTAAAAGATGTACTTTTGGACCCCCTGGCCCCACTAGTATGATCTCATCATAATCCTGGTACTCAAGTACATATCATAAGAGCTTTATCAACATGTAAGAGACAGACAGTATAAATACCAGTCTGCATGTTAAGATAAAGGTAACCTGATAGCATACTATCATGTCGAGCAAGAAAGTCCTCTCTATATATGTCCAAGCATCCACTATATCATCAATAATGGCCTTTAGGGCATATATATTCCTAACACCTTTAGCTTCTGCGGCATACTATAATGCCCTTTTCTACGAGTGTCGTGGGTTTAGATTAGTAATGGAATGGACCTTAAGTATTAAAAAACTACGTTAGTAACTACTTAGAAACTTTGAGTCATTTCACCCCCATATCTTTTACCATTTAGTAACCATTTAGAAACTTCATTGCAAGTGTAGATATATTCTTCGGATTTTTTCTAATTCTTTCATGAGTAGACAGAAAAAAATTGCTTTGATTTCTTCACTTGTAATATATTGTTACCGAAGTGTTCTTCATTGATATTTATAGTATGATCCAAGTATTAGATTCCTCATCTAGAAACAGTAAAAACCCGTATTTGTAATATTATTTCTCATTTTAATAAATGTGGAATCTTAGGCATAGTCTATCAATTCTATCCAATGTTTGGATGTCAGGGTACTTATAGTGTTGATTAGACTTGATATAAGGTTTCACATGTTCAATAGTTTGATAGTAATTTTTTGGACTAAAATAATCTTTATCTGAGATTGTTGTGCGTATCGAAGTTATGAGTTATGAGAAATATGAAAAGTCCATTTTTTCGCCATATTGAGAAGACGAGTTCCAAGAACCCGCCTTTCCCATTCCTAATATTGGGAAAGGCGGGTTCCAAGAACCCGCTTTTCTCTATTTTAAGGAAAGGCGGATTCCATCCAAGAACCCGCCTTGCCCTAAAAAAATTTTGGGCAAGGTGCTATTTTGCATCTCTTTTCTCTCTTTTGATCCCCTTTTTTCCCACACTTATCTTCTTTTTCACCACAACCCAATGTTCTGATCCCTTTTTCTGAACCCAAGACGACTCTATAATCCCTTTTTCTCAGAACAAGACGAACCGGTCCCTTTTCCTAAACCCAAGACAACTCCGTAATCCCTTTTTCTCAGAACAAAACGAACCGGTCCCTTTTCCTAAACCCAAGATGAACCCGTGATCCCTTTCTCTCAAAACAAGACGAACCGGTCCTTTTTTCTGAACCCAAGACGACCCCGTGACCCCTTTTACTCAAAACAAGACAAACCCATGACCACTTTTTCTGAAACTAAGATGATACCGTAATCACTTTTTTTTTACCAAAGACGACCAAATACCTATAAAATCCTTTTCTCCCCTATTCTGCTCCCTCATTCTACTCCCATCTGCATCTGCACCTCTTCTAAAAACCTCAATTTCTCTAACCCTCCCATTTGTATCTGCATCTTTTCAAAAAAACCTCAATCTCTCTAAGCGTCTAAATCTATCAAAGTTCCCCATAGATCTATGAATCAAAGTTCCCGATTCACAAAGGTAATGTAATTTTTATTTGCCGTTTATTAAAGTTTTAGTGAATATTATCATTACTATGCAGATTATACTCAGTTGTTAGCATATAATATTTATCCTTGGGTTGGTATTGTTTGATATAGATAATATCAAGTTCAAGTTTAATTGTTCTATGTAAATACGATGGCAAGCTTATAACAAGTGCATAAGATCACAAGTATGTGGGCGAGTGTGCAAGACCTGTGCTATTAGCAATATCAAGTAAATTCACCGAACTTGAGAATAGAGCGTTTAAACACACGAAATACGATCCCCGTGAAATCAACATTAAGCTAAGTTGTATATGGCCCCATTTTAACGGAAAAGTATTGGTTGAAATTATAGACGTTGAAACAACATCTATGTTGATAGACTTCGGTTTGGCAAACTCTAGGCATTCTTTTGAACTTTTAGTTGAGAAAGAACAGTTGCAAGTATCTGATGTTGATTCAAAGAACTATTATGATGGTAACGCTGGAAATAGTTTCTGAGGATACGGTCGCATGGTTAACGATGATACCTACAATCTCAGTGGATGCGATTAGATACATGATTATGCACACCTTTAAACTCAAAGATAAACCCGTTAAAATTAGTGTTTAGATTTATTTTCTTTGTAATACCAAAATAAAAACACATTTTATATATTAAATGTAGGTTTCCCAAACGACTGATGTAGTGGAATGCACACCTAAAGAACAATAAGGATTACTATGTAGGGTGTTTTTCGTCACCCTATTGAGATGTGAATACGCGCGCGCTTGTCAGACGTACTATAGATTCCCCCTGCCTAGAGTAGACCGGGGTTTAATGATTGTGGGGATCCAAACCTCCGGCAGCTGCGGACTAAACTGCCGTTAATTACCCCTCGCCTTTGGAGCGAGGGAACCTCCGATTGACGGGTTAAACTGGTCATGCGAACTCAATGTGCAGTGTGCGTGTGATGTGTTTTGAAAGGGGGTTTTGGATATGTCGGGAGCCACGCAGAGTTTTTACGGGGGGCCCGCTACCCGGATAGCGGGCTGGGGGTCAAGGGGGCTAGCAGCCCTCTTGTGGGGTGCGGGGCTGCGCCCCGTTAAAAAAAATTCTAATAGGGACAGTGTCGTGGTGTATGTGTGTGTGTACATATGTATGCATATGTGTGTGTGTGTATATATATATGTGTGTGTGTGTGTGTGTGTATATATATATATATATGTATATATATTAAAAAAAGAGGGGGAAAAGGCATCCAAAGGATGCATGGGGCCAGCGCCTTGAGCGCTGTGCGCTTAGGTGCTGTACGCTTAGGCGCAAGCGCGCCACGTGCCGGCACGCGGGCGCTTTGCGCTCCAGCGCCCAGCGCTGGAGCGCAAGCGCGCCACGTGTCGGCACGCGGAAGCTTTGCGCTCGAGCGCTGGACGCTGGAGAGCAAGCGTGCCACGTGTCGGCACGCGGGCTCTTTGCGCTCGAGCGCTGGGCACTGGAGCGCAAGCGCGCCACGTGTCGGCACGTGGGCGCTTTGCGCTTCGAGCGCAGGGCGCTAGCGAGAAAAAGGGGTTTTTAGTCCCAGAAATAGGGTTTAGAGTGGTGTTAAACTCCTAAAAATGTTTTGGTTGAGGAAATGGGTTCTTCTTCTTCCTCCTCTGTTGGCTGGATCAAGAAATGTGAGATCTAAAAATCTCTTCTTTTTGAGATCTAATGACAGATCCAAGTTCCCCTTTGTGGGTTTTGTGGTGAAAAACTAATTAGTTTTGGAAAAGGAAGAGTAAAACTCTTGATTTAATTCACAAAAAAAGAAAAAGGTTTGGAACCTTCAGAAAGGGGAAAGAGACATAAACCCTAGGTTTTTTAAGAGAATGAAAAGTGTTATTTTATTCATCGTCATGTTGCCTTTTATAGGCTTACATATTTACATATAGCCCCTTGGGCTTCACAAAATGGCATTTTGCCTATCCCATGGCTCATGTGCCATTTCATTTTTGCATATAAGCCATGGGCTTACAAAATATTGGTTTTATGCCCATTTTGCATATATTCATGTATAAAAAATTACATAAAAATTATTTATTACATGATTTTGTTGTTGGCATGGGGAGGCTGGTCGCGGGCTCAACTCGGGCATGGGCCCGCCTGACCTGGACTTGGGCCCACCTAGCTTGGGGGTTGACCTTGACTTTGACTCAGTCAACCGGGGTGCAAATTTTTACCCCAACAAATTGCCCCCCATCAATAAATGCACACCGTACATTTGAGTTGCGTGCATGAAATTGATGGATCTTGAAGCTGGACTTCGAGGTGGAACATCATTCCGGGGGCAGAGCATCATCCCGGGGAGAATGATCCCCGGGAATCAGAGCATCATTCAGATTCGCGGAGCATAATTCTAAGGTCGGAGTATCCCTCGGCGAGCGTGATTCTTGGGGATCGGAGCATCATTCCGATTTGCGGAGCATAATTCCAAGGTCGGAGCATCATTCCGAAGAGTCAAAGTATAATTCCGAAGAATAGAGGCATGATTCCAAGAATCGGAGCATCATTCCGAAGAGCGGAGCATGATTCCAGGGATCGGAGCATCATTCCGATGAGCGGAGCATGATTCCAGATATCGGAGCATCATTCCGAAGGGCGGAGCATGATTCCAGGGGATCGGATCATCATTCCGATGAGCGGAGCATGATTCCAGGGGATCGGAGCATCATTCCGAAGGGCGGAGCATGATTCCAGGGATCGGAGCATCATTCCGAAGGGCGGAGCATGATTCCAGGGATCGGAGCATCATTCCGAAGGGCGGAGCATGATTCCAGGGATCGGAGCATCATTCCGAAGGGCGGAGCATCATTCCAGGGATCGGAGCATCATTCCGAAGGGCGGAGCATGATTCCAGGGATCGGAGCATCATTCCGAAGGGCGGAGCATGATTCCAGGTCGGAGCATCATTCCAAAGAGCGGAGCATGATTCCAGGGGACCGGAGCATCATTCCGATGAGCGGCAGACATTCTGACCGAAGCATGATTTCGATGCAGAGGTAGATTCCTAGGCGAAGTATAATTCCGACAAGGAAGGCAAATATTCCGAGGCGAAGCATTGATTTCGACACGGGGTATATTCTGAGACGGAGCATGATTCCGGCATAGAGCTTGTTGGCTGACTTGATTACGAGACGAAGCATAATTTCGACAGGGAAGGCGGGTACACCGAAGCGAAGCATCATTTCGACACGGGGTGCATTATGAGACGAAGTATAATTCCGACGCAGAGCTTGCTGGTTGACTTGATTTCGAGGCGGAGCATAATTCCAATGAGGAGTTCGTTGGTTGATTCCGAGCCGAAGCATAATTCCGACAGGGAAGGCAGATACACCGAGGCGAAGCATCATTTCGACACGGGGTGCATTCTGAGACGAAGCATAATTCCAACGCAGAGCTTGCTGGTTGACTTGATTCCGAGGCGGAGCATAATTTCGATGAGGAGGTCGTTGGTTGATTCCGAGCCGAAGCATAATTCCGACAGGGAAGGCAGATACACCGAGGCGAAGCTTGATTTCAACATGGGGTACACTCTGAGATAGAGCATGACTCCAACGCAGAGCTGGTTGGTTGATTTGATTCCGAGACAGAGCATAATTCCGGCAAGGAAGGTAGATATCCCGAGGCGAAGCATGATTTCGACACGGGGTAAATTCTGGGACGGAGCATGATTCCGCCGCAAAGGTTGTTGGTTTGATTTGATTTGGGTTGGCATCAACATCGCTATACTGGAATATGGTACCAGAAGCGAATCATCATTTGTCATGAGAGGATTTGGGAATTGGTTTTTTTTTGTTTAGCATCAGCATCGCTACACTGGAACATGGTACCAGGAGCGAATCATCATTCGCCATGAATGGATTTGAGGATTTGGCTTTGGTTTGGCATCTGCATTGCTGCACTGGAATAATGCCAGGAGCAACTCATCATTTGCCCCGGGAGGATTTGGGAATTGGTTTTTGTTTGGCATCAGCATCGCTACACTGGAATATGGTACCAGGAGCGAATCATCATTTTCATTTGCTTATTAGGAAGCGATGGCTTAGGAGACAGGTTTTAGGTCCCTATCATCTAAGACTTTTCAATTTTATGGGCCGTAAGGGTCCCATAAAAGCATTTTCTCCCTACAAGTCGAAATGATCTCGTAGGTGTATTTTCTCCTTAGGAGTCGTGGGGACTCTTAAGTGTGTTGCTCTTTTGTGAGTCGTAAGGATCTTACGCGGGAATTTTCTCCTCACAAAGTCGAGAGGACTTTGCGAGTGCATTTCATTTCTTTTTTTTTACGAGTTTGCTCCCTTTCGGGTTTTCATAAACTCGCCGGCAGTCCTGCTGTTTTTACTCACGGAGCCCTTTCGGGTTTTCATCCGTGCCCATTTTGCTTGTGGACATACCATTCTTTTTAATTTTTTTATTTTTTTTATTTTTTTTATTTTTGGTGGGACTTTGAATGTGGTCTCACCGGTAGGACTTGAGAGAGATTGGGATTGTTTTATACCCGTGGATTGTATACGGTTTTACAGGATGTATGATCCAGACCGTAGGGCCATAAAAATTTCGGGACTGTGCTGGTGTCTGCATCGCTGCACTGGAATATGGTACCAGGACCGACTCATCATTCGCCACTTGGGGATTTGGATTTGGAATTTGGCTGGCGTCTGCATCGCTGCACTGGAATATGGTACCAGGAGCGACTCATCATTCGACATTGGGGTATGAGATTTGGAATTTGGTTGGCATCTGCATCGCTGCACTGGAATATGGTACCAGGAGCGACTCATCATTCGCCACTTGTGGATTTGAATTTTGGTTGGCGTCTGCATCGTTGCACTGGAATATGGTACCAGGAGCGACTCATCATTCGCCGCTTGGGGATTAGGGAATCGATGGCTTAGGAGACAGGTTTAGATCCCTATCACCTAAGGCTTTTCAATTTTATGGGCCGTGAGGGTCCTATAAAAGCATTTTCTCCCTACGAGTCGTAAGGATCCCGTAGGTGCATTTTCTCCTTAGGAGTCGTGAGGACTCCCAAGTGTGTTTTTCCTTTGTGAGTCGTAAGGATCCCACAAAGGTTTGTTCTCCTCATGTACCGTGAGGACACATGAGTGGGTCTTCTCAATGGAGCATAATTCCAAAAGCGGAGACCCGCCGCATAACTGGTGATTATGGTGAAACATGGGTATGATGAGAATTATTTGAGCCCGTGGATTGTATACGGTAGTCAATTTGGGGACTGGCCGTAGGGCTGGGAGAATTTTGAGAAATTGGATTTTGGGTGGCGTCTGCATCGCTGCACTGGAATATGGTACCAGGAGCGACTCATCATTCGCCGTTTTTTTTTGTTTTGTTTTTGTTTTTGTTTTTATTTTTGTTTTTTTTGTTTTTTCGTTTTTTTTTACCGTGATTGCTCTATCATTTCAGCTTTTCTTATCGCGAAGATCGCGGTTGCCCTATCATTTCGGCTTTTATTCGCGGTTGCCCCATCATTTCGGCTTTATTTTCATCTTTATTTTACTCGCTGATTTTTATTGCGAGTTGCCCCATCATTTCGGCTTTTCTTTATTTTTCTTTTATTTACACATTTTTTGTTTATTTACATTTTTTTTAAATTCCCAGTTTAACGACATAGAGGTCGACTGTTCCCAGTTTTATGACGTGGTGGTCGACGGTTCCCAGTTTAAAGACTTAGAGGTCTATTGTTCCCAGTTTAATGACGTGGTGGTCGATCATTTTCAGAGAGAGGCGGATATCTGAGAGAATCGGTTTCACGAAGATTTTCGGTCTCCGTTTGTATAAAATTGGCGGTTGCTACTTGACTGTTTATTAACACGTCTTTGGACAGTTCTATCTCTCCTGCCTTGTATTGCTTTTCGACCCAATCTTTGAAGACAAAGCAGTCCTCAATGGCATGACCTATCACTCTGTGATAGGGGCAGTATTTGGGGTCGTCGGTCATATGCGCTTCCTGCGGTCTTTTTGACTCTGGCAGTTGTAGACCGTTCCTCAGGGCGTCTTTGAATATTTTACGGATTTTGTCCCTTCTGAAGGAATAGACCTTGTCCAGCTTCTCTTTCAGTGGATATTCTCCTCCCTCTCCGAACACTAGCTTCCGAGGATGGTTGGCACTAGGCCCGCTTATCTCTCGCTTATTTCGGTTAGCCGAAGTGTTGAAAGACTCAGAATCGTCGGAATTTCCGCCTTTGCGATTATCCTCCTTTCGGTTTCTCCAGGACCTATTGTTATTTTGGGAATCCGAGGAGGACTCCTGTTTTGAACGCTCCAGCATCTGAACTTTCCTGGTCATCTCTTGGAATGTTTTAAGACCCACGGTGCATAGAAACGGGGCCATCCAATTGTTGAGATTTCCGACGAGAAGACTGACAGATTGGTCCTGCTCTATCGGCGATTCGCATTTGACGGAGAGATTGCGCCATCGGGTTATAAAATCCGTGCTGCTTTCGTTGTTCTTGGGCTTGGTCCTTACGAGCTCGGCAATGGTGATCTTATCGCTGACGCTCATGAATCTTTGTCGAAACAAAGATTCCATTTAGACGAAAGTAGTAACGGAGCCATCCGGTATGCTCGCGTACTAGTCGAAAGCAACATCGATCAAGCTATTAACGAACTGGCGGAGGAGAAGCGCATCATTGCCCCCAGTATTCCCGCATGAGGCTTTGAAGTGCGCGATGTGTTGATTCGCATTTCCCGTCCCATCGAATCTTCCGAATTTGGGGATGACATAGCTGCTAGGAAATTCTACCAGATCATACTGAGCAGGATATGGTCTCCCACTACTGTTGATATCTTTTTGCGCTTCGGCTTCGGCCACCAATGTTTTGACTTTGCTGGCAACCAAATCCATGGTTTGATCTTGAGTTAGCGGACTACTGTCATCGGTAGCCAAGACATTTCCCGAGATAGGATGCGACTGATTTTCATGTAGTTCGCCCACTTTTGGATTTGAGGGAACGGGCGTCGGCTGTCTTGGGACACCGTTTCCCGGTTCATGAGCTGAGCCCTGTGCTTGATTGGGCGGCTGAGAGACAAGTTGGGCCGTAAGCCGTAAGACGACATTTGTCAAGTCGTCGATCTTTGAGTAGAGCTTGGCCATCTCCTTGTCTTTTCTTCTGAGCTGTTTTCGGAGCTCTTGGAGAAGTTGCTGCTCTGCGGTCTTAGGACGGAAAGTTGGCTCATCTTCGCTTTCCGAGCCTAACTCCTCATGAACCGAGGGCTCTCTCTGCCTATCAGCCTCACTAGGAGGATTTTCATCACCCTCCAGAGGACGCTGGTCTTGAGAAGTGAGACCTATATTCACACCAGATTGGATTTGAGATGTGGTGGCCCCATCCTTGCTTTTGCTGTGAAGGTTGTCGCTGGGACGCGTGCTTACCATGTAGACGGTGTGGATAACACATTCAGCCATCCCCTCATCTTTGGCGGGGTAACCCTGTTCCTCGAACCTCATGAGGTTCAGCCTACCAGGTGCCCTAGCCCTTTTGTTGGCTCTATATCTGAGCCTTTTCTGCCTTAGCTTCTCAATTTTAAGGGCTTGGCGGGCATCTGTCTCCTGGGAAGCCACCGTGAGTCGATTAGCGGGGAGCTTAGATAAGACATCCGATCGAGCAGTTGTCAAGCGCACCGCCGGAGCTTGCTCGAGACGCCTTGTTGCTTTGTTGGTGTTGATGGCCGTGCCCCCAGCTGGGGCCAAAGAGAGTTGTTCGAACACCGACTTGCGTTTGAGTTGGGGCGCCTTCGAGACCACCACATTTGGCCTCTTGCCTTTCGAGACCGGCTTGTATGTCACCGGGCCTTGAGGTGCAGGGATGGCATTAGCCAAGACAAACAGGATAGAGCCGAATAGTAGCGACGACTCTTCCCATTGTCGCCCGAGACTGGCCGGAAAGACAGCCCTGGCGTCCATCTTCATCGTGTAGAAGATGGGAGCCGTGCTGAGAGCTGAGATCGTCCATGGAGACATTGTTGAAAAGTGATTGCTTGAAAACCTGTATGAAAGAGCATTATTTTAGTATAAATATCAATATGTATATTGATTGAGTTCGCATGAATGCTTAACCCGAAATATGGGAGGAGAGATAGGTCCCACCGGGCGTGCCAGAATCTGTAGGGTGTTTTTCGTCACCCTATTGAGATGGGAATACGCGCGCACTTGTCAGGCGTACTACAGATTCCCCCTGCCTAGGGTAGGCGGGGGTTTAATGATTGTGGGGATCCGAACCTCCGGCAGCCGCGGACTAAACTGCCGTTAATTACCCCTCGCCTTTGGAGCGAGGGAACCTCCGATTGACGGGTTAAACTGGTCATGCGAACTCAATGTGCAGTGTGCGTGTAATGTGTTTTGAAAGGGGGTTTTGGATATGTCGGGAGCCACGCAGAACTTTTACGGGGGTTCCGCTATCCGGATAGCGGGCTGGGGATCAAGCGGGCTAGCAGCCTCCTTACGGGGTGCGGGGCAGCGCCCCGTTAAAAAAAATTCTAACAGGGACAGTGTCGTGGTGTATGTGTGTGTACATATGTATGCATATGTATGTATGTATATATATATATAAAAGGGGGAAAAGGCATCCAAAGGATGCGTGGGGCCAGCGCCTTGAGCGCTGGGCGCTGGAGCACAAGCGCGCCACGTGTCGGCACGCGGGCGCTTTGCGCTCGAGCGCAAGCGCGCCACGTATCGGCACGCGGGCGCTTTGCGCTCGAGCGTTGGGCACTGGAGCGCAAGCGCGCCGCGTGTCGGCAAGTGGGAGCTTTGCGCTCGAGCGCTGGGCGCTGGAGCGCAAGCGCGCCGCGTGTCGGCAAGTGGGCGCTTTGCGCTCGAGCGCTGGGCGCTGGAGCGCAAGCGCGCCGCATGTCGGCACGTGGGCGTTTTGCGCTTCGAGCGCAGGGCGCTAGCGAGAAAAAAAGGGCTTTTAGTCCCAGAAATAGGGTTTAGAGTGGAGTTAAACTCCTAAAAATGTTTTGGTTGAGGAAATGGGTTTTTCTTCTTCCTTCTCTGTTGGCTGGATCAAGAGATGTGAGATCTAAAAATCTCTTCTTTTTTAGATCTAATGACATATCCAAGTTCCCCTTTGTGGGTTTTGTGGTGAAAAACTAATTAGTTTTGGAAAAGGGAAAGTAAAAGTCTTAATTTAATTCACAAAAAAAGAAGAAGATTTGGAACCTTCAGAAAGGGGAAAGAGGCATAAACCCTAGGTTTTTTTAGAGAATGAAAAGTGTTATTTTATTCATCATCATGTTGCCTTTTATAGGCTTACATATTTACATATAGCCCCTTGGGCTTCACAAAATGGCATTTTGCCTATCCCATGGCTCATGTGCCATTTCATTTTTGCACATAAGCCATGGGCTTACAAAATATTGGCTTTATGCCCATTTTGCATACATTCATGTATAAAAAATTACATAAAAATTATTTATTACATGATTTTGTTGTTGGCATGGAGAGGCTGGCCGCGGGATCGACTCGGGCATGCGCCCGCTTGACCTGGACTTGGGCCCACATAGTTTGGGGATTGACCTTGATTTTGACTCGGTCAACCGGGGTGTAAATTTTTACCCCAACATACTAATCACAACATTCTCTCATGAAACAAACAATGCATTCCAAGGGTAAATTTGTTAAAATTGGTGATTGTTTTCTTCCCAAAAAGAGAAACAAACAATGCATTACTTAGTTCTTCCTCTAGATCTGAGATTCATAAGACAAATCTCCCATAAAGAGAATTTAATTCTCATAGGGAAAATCTCATTCTTTAAAATAAAAAATCCGAGAGAACAATATTGTTTTACCACCCCCATATGAACAGAAGGAAATAACATAAAAAAAGAATAAAAAAGAGAGTTTATACTTCAGAAACTTAGTTCCTTCAAAATAGATTTCATAAAGAAAAGCAAAGAAAGATAGTTCTTTTATGAAGAAATTAAAAGAACTTAGTTCTTATGAAAATGAAAAGGACAGAAGGAAAAAAACTTCATCTTGGACATAGTTTTTTCGTCAAATCAAAAGTATCCTATCGGTTAATAATAGATTAGACTTATGTATCATTTCCGATAGACATCTTGAAATGCTAGACGTGGTGAGAGCTGTATTTTCGACTACACCCCATATGTTTTGCTCGCGGCATTTCAGGCAGAATTTTAAAAGGGAATTTAAAATCCAGACCCGCATGAACTTATGTACAAAACCGGTCTAGCGTCAAACCCTATTGATCATGAAAAGCACATAGACACCATTGGGAAGATGAGTCAACCAGCAAGAGCATAGTTAGATAAGTATTTAGTGCACATGTGGACACAAGCGCACGATAGGGGATACAGATATCTACTGATGACCACTAATATATCTGAAAGTTTCAACAGTGTGCTTAAGAGTGTTAGAGACTTACCGATACAGGCATTGATTATTCAAACATTTTTTAAAATGAATACTTACTTGTGCAAAGAAAGGAAAAAGCCTTAGCGATGGAAACTGCACTTACCCCGTACTATAAAGATATATTTCGGAAAAAAGAGGGAAGATCAAAATATTATAGATCAGAAAGATTTGACTATGCCGAGTTCCAAGTTACAGGCCAAAATAGGAATCAGTTTACTGTTAATTTCAGGACTGAAAAAATCTCGACTTGCACGTGTGGTGTTTTACAGCAATAAATTTTACCGTGTGCCTACGCAATTTCGGCTGCGAGCAGTATGCTATGTCACATTATAATTTTTCCTCACGTTACTATACGATTGGTAATTATCAAGGCACTTATGATTCAAAATTTCATCCTATACCAGATAGTCGCTATTGTCATCACTATACCGGGAATAGACGGATGCCAACTTTATTACCACCTAAAAAAACACCAAACCGGGAAGACCTAAAGTGAAAAGAATTCGCATGACAATGGATGCCGGTCAACAGCAAAAGCACAGCAGATGTGCCTTATGCAAACAACCAGCTCATTATACGACCAGATGTCCGGGATTGTCAGCAGAGCCGGGATCTTCGAGGTCATGAAGAAGAAGCAAGCGAAGAAAAAATCAATGATTAGTTGTTAGCTACTGAAGTTTGTGAGAAGACTTGTAATCTTTGTTTTGATATAAGTTGGTGGCATGGAGTATTTAATTTCGTATGATTTTGTTTGTAAGATAAATGTTTTAGGAGTTTAACTCCTCTGAATCCAAGAAAAATCTTTTAGGAATTTAACTCCTTAATAAAAATTTCTTGGAAGTTTAACTCCAAATAAAATTGTTTTGCAAGTTTAACTCCTTAATAAAAATTTCTTAAGAGTTTCACTTCAAATCCAAATCTATAGCCGGGGCTTAGCCCTCCTTTTTCCTTGCCGGTGTCACCCCGCACGTGCACGGCGTATGCGCCGCCGGCATCCCGCGACAACACGCAGCGCGCGTGCCGCGAGGGGTCTCATCGGCCCCCGGGGCAGCCTAGCTCCTTACGTGAGGGGACTTCCCCCCTCACATGTGAGAGGAGGCTGCCCCTTTACCCTCCCCCCCCACGTGAGGGGACTGTCCCCTCCCTCCTCATGTGAGGGGGTTAGCCCCTGTTCCGAAAAATAATAATAATAAATAAAATAAAAATAAAAAATACAATATAAAAAAGAAAAATATTTCTTTGAATAAAAAATCATTTGTCACAAATAAAAAAATAAAATGAATATGTCCCTATGCATTATTTTTAAGCGCCAACACTTCACAATTGAGTTCGCGTGACCCGTTTAATCGAAGGATCTTATTGCAATATGTAAATTGATAATAAAATAAGTAAAAAATTGGACAGCGAAGAATAACACATGAATCTAACAATATCGACATCCAAAATTATACACCTAATGCTTTTCCTTTCCGAGAAGGCTTGACAAAAACCTAAGCCTCTTAGGTCTGCTCGACGCCCCCTCCCTCCTGTGTATGTGGCGGCGGTGTCTGCTCTTCTGCTTGCTCTTCAACTTCGTGGTGGACAGGTTCCGAATTTGTGCTGCCTTATAACAACTGTATGTAGGACGTAAAATCTGTCCCCCAAAGCTGTTGGTGTTGCGTAAAACCCGTCCCCCACAGTTGCTGTTGTTGCGCAAAATCTATCCCCCAAGGCTGCTGCTAATGTGAAGAACCTGTCCCCTCTGCTGACCGTACGGTGTTCCGAACCACTTCTACTGCCATGGTTCTGGCTCATGTTGCGATTCATGCTGTGGCTCTGGTTCCGGCTCATGCTGCAGCTCTGGTTCTGGCTCATGATCCGGCTTTAGCGATGGCGACAAATGTGGAAGTATATTATATGAACTATATATACTTCCAATATATGAGTCTACAGTAAAATAATTGTATATGATGTAACCTCCGAACCTGTCGTTACATAAAAAAATATATAATTATAGATATACAAAAATTTAGCTAAAAACTGATTTAACAGCGAATTTTTTTTAACTTATCATTCCTCGTTCGACGTGGCCTCTAGGCTCGTACTGCTAGATTTTCAGAAAGTCGGTAGGAGAGTAAAAAGATATCTTACGGTGACACGTTTATACCATTGCAGGTATATTTCTGTAGCTCCAGTCGGGGTTACGTCATTTATTTGTTGTACGGCAATATTATCAAGTCCGGCTTCACATCTCAGCAAATATTGATGATGATACTGCATCCAATCACTCTCCGTTTTTCCTCACAAGTCTCCCTCTATTGTTATAACCATAAGCGGAGGATTAGGAATATATTGCAATCTATCAAACTGTCGCAACATCCGGTCCGGTAAGCACATCACCACGATATTAATGCATAGTATTGGGTATCGAGACCGCCAAACCGTCTCTCTTTCAATAGAGATGCTAGGTAATCCTTGCAAACGATCTTCTGTATAAGGCATCCACGTGAACTGCAAAAATATAATACAAAAATATGAAATAATGTTAATTAAAAATTTCAAAAAAATTTAATTGTTTAATTAATGATTATCTAAGTCGCCTCCATTCGATCCAACTTATCTTTATAATACTTAAGCACTCGACGAGGAGCCTAATATGATTTCTTACCACTCCACCAACAGCCGAGAGGCCTTCCAAGGATCTCCTCAGCAGCAATACGAATCTTATCCGGTCTACCAATGTACATGTGCTCTCATGTGTGTGTATATATATATATATATATATATATATATATATATATATATATAATGCCATAATATTATAAAAAAACAAATATTATGATTTTTAAAAATTATTAGTTCAAAAATAATATGTACCTGAAATAATGTAATGCAACCAAAAATATTATTCTTCGTCGGAGCACATAGCTTATCTAGTTCCTTATAAAAAAGATATGTCAGGACTCCTGCTTGCTAAGTATACTGACCACACTCATCGAAGTCCCTAAGAAACCCAAGGTATAGCGGATTGATATGCCTTGCCGACTGGTCCGCCATCAACCATGAACCGATCATGTATAGAATGTAGGCATGCGCATGTCTATCCAAGACATCATCAGTTGTTTCATCAGGGATATTAGAAATGGTATCTCCGAACCAGCTTAAACTGATCTTATTCCCCTTGATATACCCACCGGGTATCTGAATTTTGCAATTAATCGTTAATTAATATGACCGTATTATAGTTCAACTTTAATTTAAAGAAGATGTAATACCCAGTTCCAATTATATCGTGACCGTATTTTAATAAATAATTTCCCAATATTTTTCTCCCAAATTTTCCTACATAATTTTCTGTATTTTCTAAAACTAAATTCTAAACCTTTACCCCAAATTAAACCCTAACTATTTTTCCTAAGTCCAAGCCCTGGCCCAACTCCTTCACCCTAACCCTTTCTCTAATCCCCAAGCCGACCCGACCCGACCCGGCCTACCCTACCCAACTCGCTCCCCCGCTCCCGCTTCCCCTTCTTCTTCTCTTTCCCTTCTCTTTTCCCGCCTTTTTTCCACGACGTTCACCCCCACGCCTCTCCACGACCGCGTCTCCCTCGCAACGGCTACTGCCGACTTCATCGTGCCTACCGCTGTGAGAACCGCTCCCATGACTCAGCCCTCATCGACGCCGTCCCGCTTGCCAACTCCCCGAGATCCCCTCCCCTCAAATCCTCTCCTCTCACACACTCTCTCTCAAACATCTCTCTCTTCCTCATTCCCTCACTCCCACTCTATATCCCTCATCTCTCCCACGCCTCCACGAGCTCCACCTCTCTGCACCCTCGACGACTTTGTCCCCCTCGCTGACACCCCGTTAACCCGAGCACGCGCCAAGAAACCCAGGCACCTCTTCTACACTGCACTACCTTGCTGACAAGCCACTGATGGTCGAATTCTCTGGCCAACACAACTACTGCCCTCCACCGAAGAGCACCACGACTAGGTCGAGCTCCCCTACAATCTCAACAGACTGCCGATGAGCTCCTCCTCCCTGCAACCAACCGAGACCACCTCTCCAAGCTTGGCCGCAACTTCATCTCTTCACCGACCTACTTCGTCATCGTCAGCCGCCTCCAACGTCGCTCGTGCCTCCAACCACCAGCTCCATGATCCGACCCTAACTCCACCACCGGTGACCTCATCTCGCCGACATCAACCCCAAGCCGACCCCCCACAACTCCATGGTTTAAATCTCGCTACTTCCAGCCGAACACAACACCACCACCATCATCACCAAACCCAGCTCTTCACCGAGCAGCACAACTCCAGACCCGACCAAGACCCAAGCCAAGCTCCCTACTACTGAGCCATCACGGAACTCCTAGCCGTCGTCTGAATCGTCGCCACTTCTGCCCAAGCTACCTCGTTGCGGACGCAGCTCCGAGAACAGACCCCCATGCCCACCATTGTGCCTAAATGAGCCCAATCATCTCCTTCCTCCTTACAATTGAGCACCACTCCAACCTTAAATGAGCCAAGCCCTAGCTACTGCCATGCTATGCTATCTCACCGCCATCTATCGCACCCGCGACCGACAAGCTCTCCATAATCACTACAACCAAGTTTCGCTACCAACGCACCCTCCACAGCATCAATCGACGTCAAAATCAAGCCCGGCATTTCGTCGAACCCATACATTTGTCGCGATCCCCGCTATTCCGGTCGCCGTTGTCGTCGTCCAAGCCATGGCCTCAGTCTCTGTAGCCATCACGGTCATCAACGCAGTCATCGTCACAACACCACACACGTCCGTCACGGCCCATATCGCACTCGAGCCTTGCATCGCGCCGTGCCCGATTCCGCGACTTTCATATCTATCTCGTTTGTCGAAGCAATCTCCATGTCCGTGTCGCTTCCAATTCAGCGACCTAAGGCAAGTGAACTCCTCACTTGCTCTACATGCTATAAGTTATTAGTTTGTCAAATTATAGTTATAGTGATATTATATTCACACTATAATTATCGTTACATTATAATGTGCGGCCGTCGTTATTTAATCATATTGAGTGGAACGCATTCGGGTTTAATGTTATCTTTTGGGTATCGTGTAGAACTTGTAGTGATTAAATCACACTTTAATTAATTGGGTAGAACCGATGTTTCAATCGCGACATGTATATAATGCAAGAGTGTTCGATGAGAATCTTAAACCAAAATCTAAATAAAAGTAGCAAAACTTCTGATCGATAAATCCCTTACTGTTTATGATTATCGTGTAAAAATTTGAATGCAAAATAACGTTGTTTCGCACAAGAAACGACGCCCCCAAAAGGTGACGTCGAATCTGGAATTCACTGCACGTGTCACGTTCTAAGATCTATATTAAACTGAACCCAACTTGTAACCTAATATTCTATGGCTCGTATCGAAGCTAATAGATAAACCTATAGCACCCCAGAGTTTATCTTTGTATTTTAATAAGTTACAACAACGAAAACAGAGGCGATTCGTGGCTCTGGACTGCTGTCCAGAGCAAGAATCTTTACCCTTACCCATTTTGGAACGCATGTTTCTCACTGTTTAAGCCCGCAAGTGTGTGGAACAATGCATAGAAGTGTAGATAATCGAATTAGCTTTCTAACGTTGCTGGTATCGTTGCATTCCAGTGTCGTTTGTTATTATAACACCTTTTAAACCGTCGATATGTTCTACAGTTTCATGCAAAGACAGAATGTATACCTTAAATCTTAGACAGAGCATATCTCCCTACGTACAGTGGATATTATTGATCCGTATGGTGTGTTGGAAACATAACAGTTATAAATATTATCTAACTGTAGTGTCGCCTAATTATGATCCCAACAGGGAGTAAAACGTGTTACGAAACGGACTTCTAGTTCAGAAATTGGATTTCCAACAGTAAACACTTACAATGAAATGACCATAACTTGCAAACCTGAAACCCGATCGACTCGAAACTAATTTTACCGTACATATAATTTAATACGCTATCTACACCTTTTATATTATTTCACCAAATTATGCACTTATGATTTTATATTATTTTTCTAATCCAACCGACACCGGCTGCACATGTACCCAGTAGTGCATTTACTATATTTCCATCATGTTGCATGACTGTTATACCCTTGTAATTAGTATTCATTTGGATTGATATCCTAGTGACAGTGTTATGTTACCAAGTGCTAAATATTAGTGATTGGATTGTGGCAAGTACGCTAGTGTAAAAGTGTGATTGAATAGTGAAAGTGGCACGCACGTACTTGTACACAATCAGCGGAACCAATTTGTTGTTGCATTGTCGACACCTATGGGGCATATATAAGTGTAACTATAACTGATATGGAACATTTATGGAAGCACTTATATTAGTGTTATGGGTAAGACATCGAGCACTATCCATTTATCTTGGATACCAGTCGATACATGCTTGATGGAGAACGTGTCTCCAGTTCTCGCATAGACTTGTCATGGAGTGACTAGTATTTGGATTTATGGTCGGTATTTGATGTAGACCGCGGGATGTGGGATAGTTTGAGCATGAGTTCGATCAACGGAATCTCAGTAGTCCCACTGCGGCATATATAGAGATTTCGGGAGTTGTATGGATGGTGTTTCTGATTATTAGCGAGCGTGATTCGGGTCCGTGTTCCGTTGCCCCTGGAGCCTACCCTTGGGTTGAGAATATTTCTGCGGTGGTTGACGCTCACACTTGGATTGATGATAGATTTAGTGACTTGGACAGTGAGACTTAGAGACTGAAATCTTTAGTGATATGGACATTGCATTGACTACTGATATAATACACATGCTTTATCGTTACACGTACCGGCTATTTTATACTTGCGTCATTGTTCTATACTTGCTGCTTTATGTTTATCATCTTTGCACATATTACATATTCATATATATTGCTATTGTGTCGCTCTGACGACCTGAGTATGCATGCTCAGAGTGAGAGGTGAATTTAGCTCGGATCAGGACATGTCTTATCTCGAGGATACTGCGGACATCTAGATCGGTGACGCCAGTGCTATCTTTTCTTTTGATTCTATCTGGTTAGTTTATATCTGTTTTGATTGAATTAGTGACTGCATTTCTCATTACATGTGCTATGATTACTGATTACCACGTAGTGCTACGGCAGGATATTTTCTCGACCGTAGGAGAATGGCTGGCCTTATCACCCCTCGTATTCCGTATTTTGGGAAGCGGGGCGTGACAGAAAATAAAAAGTATACCTGTCCGAGAACCAACTCAACATGTGTATCTCAAACTAGGTGCTCTGTTCCCGGACTTACAATCATACATCCAACCAATCCAACTCCATTTACTTGTAAGCCGAGTAAGAGTGCAACATCCTGAAGTGTGATAGTGGCATCACCCCATCTACGATGAAAAGTGTGAGTCTCTCTGCTCCAACGCTCAACAAGTGAGGTAATGAGGCTCTGGTCAGGTTGGATGTGACGCATTAATAAAGCTTGATAAAAACCAGCTCTGCGAAGCCGCATGATAATACGAGAATCAGTAACTTGTCATTTGTCACAACAATTACTTACGACTGAAAGATTTACTCGTAATATTTTTAAATATTTGAATTGAAATATATATATATATATATATATATATGCAATCTCTCTAAATTTAAAATAACTTGGTATGCTGCAATTTCCATAATCACACATCTATATCACCATAGATTATCATTTTTTAGCTTATAATATACAAGTCTACCAAACTAACAAATTAAGAACAAAACATCTATATTATGAATTTAAAAAATAAGTTTTGAATCTCATCTCTCGGTGTAATATACTGAAAGATCTATACTCGTTTTGTTGTACGAGGAGTGATCTATCGAATGGTTGATCCTCTATTATATTTTGTATTTTTATTACAATTCAAACAAATTGGAGATGGGAAAAGGGCAGTTCGAATAGAAGTGGGATTGGGGAAAAATGGAGATGGGGAGAGAAGATGGGAAATGAGGGGTTTTTAAAGGAGGGTTTGGGGAGAAAGACGGAGAGACGGTGAGTGGAAAATGAGGCAGACGTGGCCCATCGAGGAAAAAAGAGAACAGACATGACAGACAGTGGTGAAATAAGAGAGTCGTGACAATGGCCAAAACAACTAGACGATAATTACAATTGGGACATGGAAATAATTAACTGGGACATGAAGGCCCGAATTTTTTTTTGGGGCAAGGCGGGCTCTTGAAACCCGCCTTGCCGTTATGGATACACCAAAATTTTGGGGCTACGCCTACATAACCCCAAACCGTTTTATTCCCTTAATTTTAAGTTTCACCATCATATTCTTCTAATTTTAAATTTACAGTATCCTTGTTCGAAAAAATTCTTTTAAAAACTTCTTTCAGTCACGCATTCTAGAAAGTGTAGAAGGAAAGAAAAGGATCAATACTGGGAGTTGTTACCTAGAGTACAACAACATTATATATATACTCGAATTTATACACGTGCCTTGTACGTATTTAAAAAATTTGAGAAGGGGTGAGAGTGAAATATGGAGGGTTCTAAAATCTTATTTATTTATTTATTTTAAAAAATGGAACGGATGAGGTGAAGGGCTTAAGAGGTGAGAGATGTGATGTGGAGGGCTTGAGAGGTGAGGATTTTTCTTATTTTTTCTATTTTTCAAGAAAAAAGGAGATGGGTGGACCTCTAACCATGGGTATTTGTATTATATATATAACGTGTATCCAAAATCAATCTCTTTTTTGTCTTTTTCTATGTAAAAATAATTTTAGCCCCTATTTTTCTTTGGTATTTTCATTCAGTCCTTTAGTTCATATATTTGAGCTCAACTTTGGTTGCCTTTTTCTATGGAAATTTTACTGGAGCCCCTGTTTTTCCTCGGCAATTTTATTTAGACCCTTGGTTTAGATATTTAAGCTCAATTTTGGTCTTGGGAAATTAGATTGATCCCTGATTCTTTTTGGAGATTTCCATCTTGATCGTTGGCTCAAATATTTCCAATTAGCTATTGAATTGTCAAACTTTCCAATCATCCTTTTTTAATTTCGCATGGTTCTAACTAATCACGTGAGTGAATAATGAGCTTGGAAAATTACATGTTGCTTCCAATCGTAATGATAACACTTGACTATATATCCAGGCTTTCGATTAAAATATTTGATTTCTACCTGCATCTTTATGCAATTCTTTTAAGATTATCAATAACTAAATATAGCTTAATGCTCACTAATTACTATGAATAAAAATAAGTCTTCTTCTCACTTCGCGCAATTTTTATCGAGAATAAGAAATGAAAAATCAAGATCCCGTTCTTATAAAACTTTCATTTGAACTGATCAAGCTTATTTTTGGCAATATACGGAAAATTTAGTTCAGACCCCTATTTTACTTGAAATTTTTATTTGGACCTTTCCTCAAGTGTTTGTAATTGGATATGATTTAAACATATTTGGTGTACACTTGCATGACAATTTTAAATATTAATATGCAACAATTTCTAACGGACTAGACTCTCATCAACTACAATCATCACATGATATAACATTTGGCTTGAAATACTCTACGGTTGGACTTCCAACACAGCATGCGCGGGTTTCTGGTTAGTTATTACATGTATAGACAAGCATATCACTAACAGTCACATGTGCATGCTACCTTCAATCACAGTGGATGACAAAAGCACTGCATGTGTCATGTGGGTTCATGTTGGGACAAGACCAAACAAAAATTAAGGATGCATGGCCAGTGTACGTATGCGATAAAGTTAACTTGGATCTCACTCCATGGAGAGATGCACTTCTCTTAACATCTCAGGCTGTGGAGCATGACCTTAAAGTTTAGAAAGATAAGTAGATAAGATAGATCGAACTGAGCAATAACTCAGTTGGTATGGCACTTCCCCTCTTGGAAAGAGTGCGGGTTCAAACCGCAGAAATCCCAAGAGAAAAAGTGGACACAAATTAACGTTTTCGGAGTAAATTCATTGGTCTCCTGAGTGCGTAGGTGTGTTGTGTGCATAGATTAGACCTTACGGGCCAGCGCCAAAAAAAAAACCAAAACAAAGATCAAACCTTTCCCTTTTTGAACCAGGTGACCTACTATAGAAATGAAAATTTTATGGTAAAACCTACGCTCCTTTGATTAGATATTCAACACACACACACCTCAAATTATGAACTGGTGCTTTTATAAAATTTTAAAATTATTATGCCATATACAATAAGATAAGCCTAATTTAAATTTATTTGTAAGAGAGATAATTAAAACACAAATCCATTGTACCTAGTTAGTGACGATTCTTGGCTCTCTTAACCTAGAGACCCCGGATTCAACTTAACCTAGAGACCCCGGATTCAACTCCCCAGCAACGGAGTTTTTAAATGTTGCCTTTTTTCTTCGGTGTTTATATTTTTTTTCCCTCTTAATTCAGCATGCTAATAAAACCCAACTCTCATTGTTAAGTGTTAACGCCTAGCCATAAAGTGTACCCGCATCTACAAATAAAACATTGCAGCCTCTGAATTGCATGGGAAAATCTGCTTCAATTTTGCTAGAAACACGATTATTCTTCTCTAGAAAATTTTCATGAGATTAGGAGCATAAAGTAGCTGCGCTTGACCTAACCGGAGCGAGCTCAAGCTTGGCTCGATCTGAGCCTGGTTTGTCTCATTTATTTCGGACCTTTGTCACATGCAAATATACTAAATTATCGTTTGCTAACTCATGTAGGCCCACGCTATAAAATGTTTCTTAGATGCATTGACCATGCCGTCTATTGGTACTATTGTTGGAACAATGAACTTAACATTAGAGATAAATATATTCTGTGTTTTATGTTTCCCTTAGGTCAAGTAAAAATCTGTTGGGGTTGAGACCATATCGACTTTAAAGAGGATCATTCTATTTTCCACCCCATATTCATGATATTAGAGCTGTGAAAAACCTAAGTTGATTGTATCAGATCAATCAAACGCTCGACGTCTTCAAATTTCTTCTTTATTATCATCGATTTTTTATGTCGACGCTCCATAACTTCGTCATCAATCTAGTGGCTTCGGTCTTGAATGCTTGTTTTCCAAATCTTCTGTGTAGTTTACGGTATGGAAAATGAATTTATTCTCAATTCTTCTTTGTCAAGGCTTAAGATCATGGTATCATCTACATTAAAAGGGCAAAAATAAAATTCAAGTTCAGCTTGTAATATAATTTTTTTCTTTTTAATATATCCATGTTTAGAGAAGAATAGGTTCAACTTATCCTTAATTACACCCAAACGAAAACTATGCAGATGCAACACTTGCAATGTGAAAGGTGTCATGCGAAAATAATGAGATGAATACTAGTCATTGATTGTTTTAGATTCAATTGTGTCGCATAATCTATTAGATTCAATTAATCTCGTGAGATTTAAAATAATTTTGATAACAAAAATGCTTACGTAAAATCTATTAAGAAATTAATAGTGCACAGCATAAGCTATATGTAGAATAACTTAAAATAGCGTAAGATATTTTGTATTAGTATTTTGTTAATATCATAACAATTAGGGCTGAAGATATGCAGTGCAAAATAACAAGTTGCATAGCGAGTGTTTTTCAAATTGTTTGTTCATTTTTATGAAGTATAAAATTAAGTGTACGAAAAAGACAAAATGATGATTTTAAAACAAAAAATGGAGGGTTTCTGCCTACATTGGTGTTTTCTAAGAAAAGAAAATCAAAACGTTATGTGAATTGTTTTTTTTTTTTTACCAAAGACGAGTAGTGGGCTCAGCACGAGCGCCCCTCTCAGGGAAAACTCTATTAAATCTCAAAAAATGTAAAAATATCACTGTAGCCTTACAAAACTTTAAATTATTTTCTAAATTTAACCAAAACAAAATTTTAAAATAGGTGATTTACAACCAATCATTTGCAGCTCAAAACAAGCTATTTATTAATCAAATAATAATTAATTATTTACTAACTTAAAACTCCTGCTCCAGCGAAAATCCTGTCCAAATTAAATCCAGCTGACATTTCTAATTCAAGACATTCACTATAAAATTCAATGGCAATTTCGTTATTTACACGCAGAATTTGGACAAAGTTCTTCTGCAATTCGATGTGTCGGAAAACGCCAGCCATCCACACGCGGCCAAAAACAGAAAATTTGATATGCAGTTACGAAACTACCCTCGCCTCAACTGTCATTTTAAAAAAATATATATAAGAGATGAAATCCCTCATTTTCCCTGATCCTTCTTCTGATATTGGACAAGAGCTTGAAGGATCCGAGAGGTAAAGGAAACCCTAACCCTCATTTTCCCCTAATTTTTCTATTGAATATGTTTTTTAAATTGTTACTTTTGCTGGCTTTTATGGGTAAAGATTGAATCTTTTTGCCTTCTGCTGCATTGAATCTTAATTTACAGCGTTGGAATCAAAGCATTTGTTTTACAATTGGAACTGAGAGATATCAATTTCTGTCACAATTTTGATGCAGAAGGGGGGAAAAGTGATTTTGGGTATTAATTCATTAGTCTCACATTATAAAAGATTGAATCTTTTTGAAGTAAAATGCAGGGTACATTTTGATTAAAAATGCATATATCACATTTTTATGTCAATCTATGTAAAATATGTGTAAATCCTGTACAGGTCTTCAACATATGTCCGGTGTTTATATCTTAATTATTGTCCGAACATTTTCTTTATTTGTAATTGCAGGGGTGTGTTGTTTGCGAATCATCCCTCTCGAGCAATGGCTTTACAACCCTCGCAGTTCGCTATTGCTGTGGCATTTTTAGGCACATTGGCCTTCTTGTTTGGCTTTATCGCTGAAAATAATAAGGTTATTTTTAAAAACTTGTCAAACTTTGTGCAATGTGCAATGTGCAAAGTGCAAAGTGCAAAGAAGATTTCTTGCATAATGACACTAGAAATATTTTTGGCCACCCGATGCACATTTAATTTAGATACAAAGCTTGTTTTCCCTTAAGACTATATTTTAAATTCATGATGTCTTTTCGCATTATGAATTTTCCCTAATTATTAAGTAATTTTATTGCTGGTACAGCCTGCATCTGGAACCCCGATTCCAGGAAAAGGCGTTGTCATCTGCAAGTTTCCAAACGATCCGACGGTTGCATTGGGAAGTATGTCGGTTGTGGCACTTCTTGTTTGTGCTTTTCTTGGTTTGGTCGCGGTTTTCTTCCCCTACAAAGGCCAATCGGTTGCCAAAGACGCTTTGTTCAGGAGCAGCGCATTGACTGCTTTCTTTGGTATTGCAGCGTAAGTTTTCTCCTCAGCCTTGAAGTAAATGAGTAATTATTCATTAGATATAAACTCTACAGTTCGTGTTATGTTTTCTTCTTCGCATTCTTTAGTTGGAAAAAACAATTGGCGCTCTCTAGGGCTTTTGATGCTAATTCGATTTCATACCGTCAAATTAAGCATAAATACAAGTATTTTGTGAGTATTGATGCATTGATTGTTGGTGATGTAATAAGCATACAAATATAAATTTTAGAATATGCCGAAAAGGAGTTTCAGAAGCACTGTTGACAAATCTGATAGAATCGGATATAGATCTGAATTCGTGCAACATAGGCAGCAACTTAGATTGTTTGATTGGATGCTCATGTTTTTTTATGGTGAAATCAGAGCGGTAACTGTATTAGCAGAGGTGATGATGCTGTGGGCGACAATCACGGAAGCGCTCCATTGGAATCGCAATGTGCACTATGATCTTGATACGGAGTGTTGGGAGGGAGAGTCGATCCACGGAACAGTGCTCGCGACAAAACCCAAATCACGCAAAAAATACAATCACACAATTAAACGACGAAAGACTATATAAATTATAGTGCAGGAATAAGAAAACAATCAATCACAAACAAGATAGATTTGTTAACGAGGTTTACCCACCGTATGACTAGTCCCCGGCAGAGTAGACTCTGCAAACATCTACTATACTTGAATCAAGTTTACACACAAGAACAACCCTAGGAGATTTCTCTCAAATCTCTCTATACAAATCTCTCTTAGCCTTTGCCTCTTGTGATGATACTTGTGATTGATACAAAATGTCTCACTCATAAGATGTGCTTTTATAGCACCTACGACAATATCACTATCTAACAAAGTCACCACCTTTTATTGTCACCACCTAACAATGTTATGCATGTCAAAAGTAGCACCTAACAAAGTCACCACCTATCATTGTCACCACCTAACAATATCATGCATGTCAAAGTAGCACCTAACAAATTCATCACCTAACATTATTGCCACCTAACAATGTCATGCATGTCAAAAGGTGGCACCTAACCCTAAACTTTAATTTGCATCAATTTTCAACAAACTCCACCTTGATGCAAATTCATCACAATCTCGATATTGTCCCACTTGGAGTATTTTTTGGCTTGATTCTCAACACCAGTAAACTTCACACGATTCCGCTGCTGCTCTCTCCTCATCAAATTTTTATGGAGAGATTCACCGTTCTGTAATAGAGATTCAGCTTATCTCTGTCTACAATTTTGGTGAACATATCCGCCGGATTCTTTTCTCCCGCGATCTTCTGCAGTGTCAACTCACCATTTTCTAACGCCATGCGTATGAAGTGGTACCGCACCTTGATATGCTTCGTTCGAGAATGATATGCTGCATTCTTCGCCAAATGTATTGCACTTTGGCTGTCACTCCACAAGGTATTGAAGTCTTGCTTCTTACTCAACTCTTCGAGTAACCCTTATAACCATATCATCTCTTTACTGGCTTTCGTGATCGCCACGTACTCAGCCTCCGTAGTTGACAATGCTACCACTTTTTGCAGTTAAGATACCCAACTCATCGTTGTTCCCCCAACTGTAAATACGTATCCCGTTGTGCTCTTCCCACTATCTCGATCACTCGAGTAGTCCGCATCAACGTAACCTTGTACATTTAGAGAGTCACTCCCGAAACATAAGCAGTGACTAGACGTACCCTTAAGATACCTCAAAATCCACTTCACCGCATTCCAGTGCTCCTTCCTTGGGTTTTGCATATACCGACTCACAACTCCCACTGCATGTGCAATATCTGGTCTCGTACTCACCATTGCATACATTAAACTCCCCACCACAGAAGCATAAGGCATTCTTGCCATCTCGTCTTTCTGCTCTTGAGTTGTCGGGCAAAACTTCTTCATGAGTTTGAAATGTTTTGCTAAAGGCGTACTCACCGGTTTTGACTTGTCCATGTTGAACCGTTTCAAAACTTTCTCGATATAGTCGCTTTGCGATAACCACAGCTTCCGCTGCTTTCTATCTCGAACGATCTTCATGCCCAAAATTTGTTTGGCCGCTCCCAAATCTTTCATTGAAAACTTTTCAGCCATCATCTTCTTCAGACTTTGAATTTTCTCAAAGTTCGGACCCGCTATCAACATATCATCTACATAGAGTAATAGAATGATATAGTCTCCATCCTTAAAAGTCTGAATATAGACACAGTGATCTGACTCACCACGCACAAATCCCGTCTCTAGTATGAACTGATCGAATTTAAGATACCACTGTCTTGGAGCTTGCTTAAGGTCGTACAAACTCTTTCGCAGTCTACACACCATAGTTTCTTTTCCCTTCACCTCATATCCCGGTGGCTGCATCATATAGATCTCCTCCACCAAATCTCCATAAAGGAACGCGGTCTTCACATAAAGCTGCTCCAAGTGCAGATCCTCCACCGCCACAATACTAAGGATCACCCGAATTGATGTCATTTTCACCACAAAGGAAAATATCTCTTGATAGTCAATTCCTTACTTTTGCGCATATCCCTTGACTACCAAGCGAGCCTTGTACCGCTTCACACCATCGGCCTCATCTTTTATCCTGTACACCCATCTATTCAGCAACACTTTTCGACCCTTGGGTAGCTTCACTAGGTCCCACGTGCGGTTCTTCAAAGAATCCATCTCCTCGTCCATAGCTCGCTCCCACTGCTTACTAGCACCGTCTTGCGTCGCCTCTTCAAGGGATTCAGGCTCTCCCGAATCCATGTACAAAATGAAGTCGGTCACAAGTTTTTCAGGCAGTCTCCTTTCTCTCGTAGATCTCCTCAGAACTGGCCCATCTGGTTGCTGAACATGGTCACCATCATGTTCTTGAGTCTGATCCTGCACTGCAGTTTCTTCCATGTTTTGATCCCCACTTATGGGCACCTGATTGTTCTCTTGAGTTCCGTCTAACTCCACGAACTCAGATACAACACCATCTTTGGCTTGCTTTTCTTCTCTATATAAGTGCTGATCATCAAAGACAACGTTCCGGCTTCGTATTACTTTCTTACTTGTGTAATCCCACAGCCGATATCCGAACTCGTCTCCACTATACCCGATGAAAGCACATTTCTTAGATTTGGAGTCAAGCTTACTCCTTTTTGCCTTATCAATCAAAGAATATGCAATACAGCCAAATACTTTAAGGTGCGAATAGTTGACCGGTTTACCCGACCAAATTTCTTCTGGAATGCCTCCATCAAGCGCACTTGCCGGGTTTCTGTTGATAAGATACACAGCAGTATCAACCGCTGCTGCCCATAAGAATTTTGGCAGATTCGCATCCATAAATATTTTGTACTCGCTCTAGGATCGTTCTGTTCATCCTTTCAGCGATACCATTTTGCTGTGGCGTCCCAAGTACCGTCTTCAACCAACGAATACCCTTTTGCGAGCAAAACTCCTCGAACTCTTGGGTGCAGTATTCCCCGTCATTATCGGACTTTAGGCATTTAACCTTCATCCCCGTTTGGTTCTCCATCTGCGCAATCCAATGTTTGAATATGCCAAACGCATCGGACTTTTTCTTCATCGCGTACACCCATGTCTTCCGACTTGTATCATCGATGAACGTCACGAAATACCGATTTCCTCCATAAGACTCCATCGAGGCCGGACCCCACACGTCCGTATGCACCATCTCCAGTTTCTTGGTCTTTTTCGCTACGCCTCCAATTTGAAATCTGAGCGCGCTTTGCTTCCCACAAACGCAGCTCTCGCAAAACCCCAACTCCACATTTTTCAGTCCCGAAAGAACCCCCTTAGCTTGAAGAATTTTCATGTTCTTCTCGCTGAGGTGTCCCAATCTTTTATGCCACAACGAAGTCTCGGAATCTTTCTCCGAACTTACCGTCAATGCAACCAAGCCTTCGCTGCTCCCATTGAATGAGTACAACGAACCGCTCAGCTTGTCCCATGCGACCACCAACGACCCTTTGGAAATCTTCCATTGAGAATTCCCAAACGTTGTAGTAAACCCTTCGTTGTCTAGCTGACTTGTGGAAATTAAGCTTTTCTTCAAATCCGGAATGTGACGAGCATTCTTCAATTTGATTTGACCACCTCCTGACGGTTGTAAGATGATCGTCCCCTTTCCAACAATCTTACACGATTGACCGTTTTCCACCGTCACATGTCCAAGATCGCCCTGAACATACTTGCTAAAGTGATGTCTGTTGGAGATAGTGCCCTCAGAGTCAATTATTGGATCAAAGGCACGTGATTGCAATGATTGAGGGAGGACCTATCCCGGTAGGACAGTCTTATTCGAGATGATAGTATGCTATCTGGTTTACCTTTATCATCGTGTACTGCTTTAGGTGACCTGACAGGTCGCTATTACATCTTGATAGAGCCCCTAGAATTCATGCTTGACTGCCAGCAGTATGAGGGCGATCATATACGTGGGAGCTGGTAGTCTATAAGCACATCCTTAAAAGGTCCCTAGTCGTGGGAGTTCGAGACATGGCATCGATACTCCAGAGTAGACTAGTGTATACAGTCGAGACCCCGACGAGGGGCGGTGGCCGGCCTCACAAGCCACTGGTGTCAGTTGGTTCACCTAAGATGTATACAGGTGCTCATTGGGTTATGAGTACACCGGACAGGACTCGCCGGGAACATGCTAGTTGGTCTTATACCTGACGTCAGATAGCAGTTCCCTGGTGACATATGTACAGGTTAGTTCATCGACCTGAGGATCGTCATTTGTCTCGTGTGAGTTCCCACTGTACTTTGATTACTACCCTACCACGCTCAAAGGAGACGTGCAAACAGGTTTTAGTTGGGTATAGTCCCGAGCCACATGGAGGCAGTGAGCGGATCTTCGGGGGTTCGTCTCTCCCGGTATTGGGGGTGGGGTCGCACTGTGTCTAGGAGAGCCATTACACGAAGTCCTTAGCCAAGGCAGGAGATTTACTGGTAGGTATTCCAGTAGTATCTCAGGGTGTTCTCGGCTACACTCCGACACGACTTGTACCGTTTTTCGGGGTCTGACTTTTACCAACCCCCTAGGCCCGCCATGCGATGCTCATAGACGAACGGACCGGACTGTACGGATATTGTCACTGACAGGCTCAGTAGGGTGTCAGGATGAGTTCGCTCATCGACGTCCCTTTTGGTCAATAGCTGGTAGCCCGTCACGTATGGCCAATACCTCTGACGTGCTAGTGGTTAAATCCACAGCCATAGTATTGACGAGTGTTTAGAGTCCCCCACATTCAGTTGCTCAAGTTTTCGGGCGAAACGCTATAGAGGCCGTATAGAGATATGGCAGGGTTCGATCAGATACGTGCGGTATTGCACGGATCATGATCGGACGGGTTTATACTAGCGGGCTTTGGTTTAAGCCGGATCCTAGTATAGTACAGTGTAGATTTTGTCTCATTGCATTTGTATTCGGTTGGAATACAGATGCGGGTGTGTATACACAGGATCGGGGTTTTCCTGTAATTTATTACGGGATCAGTTTTCTGGAATTGCCAGTTTGCTTTCCGTTTCGGCCATATTTCTTTGTATCTTTCATTGACCGAAGATTGGTGGAGGTGGGCTTATTTGCATTAGTGCAAATAAGCATTTGTGGAGGGTGGTCTTTGCCTATTCTTGTGTCATGATAGTTCCACCATCATATTGACTTCATTTGACTTCTTCTTTTCATCATGGTTGTTGATAATTAGTTGATGGAGTATTGGTTTTGGTAGGTGATCATTGCTTGACTTTTTGACTTGATGATGGGAGATGGTTGTGGAGTGTGGGTTTGAGTTTGTCATCATTTTCTTTTCATGATATCATTTTGGCCTCTCTCTTGCATTATGTGCACACTCTCATATTGTGATCCATACACACTCCTCTCTCTTCTCTCCTCTCTAGAGATGGCCGGCCAAAGATGAGGAGGGGCTGCCCATTTTTTGTAGTGGGGATTTTTGCTCTCTTGATGCTAGAAAAATCCCCAAGTTCCTCCACAAAAGTTCACAGTTCATTTCCTCCACCACAAAGGCAACATCCACTACCCCAAATGAGACATGAGTTCTACACACATTCTACAGCAAACCTTGGGCACGTCGGCTCGCCAACTTCGTGCTCGAGTTGCCTCGGACCAGAGGTGGGAGCCCGTAAAAGAAGCCGGCGACGTGGTGCCCTTCCGGCGACGAGGTGGAGACCGGAGATTCCGCGGGGAGATCGGGACGACGACGAGAAGACCGAAGGACACGGATCGCTCGGTATATCTCTCTTCCCATCTTGTAGTTAGCTAGGACTAGTTTAATGGCACGATCCGGGTTTATAGTGCGCGGTGGTGCCGGTTTGAAAAGTTAAAGTAAATTACCGCTTCCGCATTCCGGCGTTGGATTGACGGCCGGGACGCCGCCGTGCACTTACAGTGGTATCAGAGCCTCACCATTAACCTAGTCTAGCTTGGTCTAATTTGTTTTACGTTTCCGATCGAACAAAATTCCAAAACCCGTATTTTTCCTAGCATCAGTTTCTGTCGTTTTTTTCTGGCTTGAAATTTTTTTCAGTATGTTGCAGAATGATGTGTAGAGAATCCTAAGAACACTGTAAAAATTTGATGATCTGATCTTTCCATATGACCGCGGAACCGCGGCCATAACCCCTCTTTGGCCGCGGTTCCGCCGTAGGAATTTGGTTTCATTCCACCAGTTTTTTGCTGTGGGCTTTTGGGCTGAAAATAGGGGTTTTGGTATATTTTGTTTGGGCCCAGAATTTCTGTGAGTGCTACAGTATTTCTTGGGGGCCCACTTGGTAAAATTTAATCAATCGGATATTTTAAACACATTTGTTCACAGTATTTATATTATATCTGCGACCGTGAATGTCACTTGATCGGTAAATCCTGTCTAACTGCTATAGCCCGGTTAGACGGATTTGCGAACGTGACTTTCACGTTGATGTTCTGTGATTGTGCTGTGATGTTGCGGATTGGTCGTGGGGGATAGCCTGGTTGCAGTGGTAGTACAGTTTTGTTGTATTATGTACATTTGATATTGCGGGACGAGCGTCCGACATGTGGACTGCCGTCACTGCCTGTTTGTATATTATTATTTTGGGGCACGACCAGGTTGCGGTCGATGTACCCGTTGTATGTATATTTTACTTTCTGTACTAAGATTACCCCAAGGTGGGGTGCACGGATAGCCGGGTTGTAGAGGGCAACAAGCCCGTATCTCATGGCATTGAGACGGAGGGAGCTTCACTCTAGAATTGGTGGGCTATTCGCCGCACTCGTAGGGGGTACAGGTTGACCCAGGAAGGGTGCCCAAGTTACCGGATTCCGTGAAGTGCTGGGTGGTCCATTCACGTTGCTGAAGGGAGCTGCCTCGCTTCAGGTTTTGGCGGGTAACTTGCCGCGCCCGTAGGGGTCTAGGATTTCATTGCATAGGCTATCCACACGACCAGGGGAACGTCGGGTTTCAGCGGCTCTGTGAAACCCGGGGATTCCAGATATCTGTATTGTTCTGTGATGCTGTACATTTCTGTGATGTTGCATTTTATCACGCCTTGAGCGAAATATTATATATTGATATATATAGTAGTAGATGTTGTATATGTTTTGTATCCGCGCTAGTCCAGTCCCCGCTCTGTCGTTAGTTAGCTAACATAACGGGTAATGACGGGACCCAGTGGCGAATGCGGATGGCATATACGTACATCAGTATATTTTCGTTCTTTGTGGTGTGATCAATTGATGGGACTGCATTGATTCGGATCAATGCAAGTTAAAAACAAACCTAATCTGATATTGTTGGAACACTTTTCAAAAAGCTGTTATTGCAAGGACGTTCACTTTTGTTTTGCACAGTGGTATTCAGTTGGAATATCCTGCTCCTCGGTCGACGAGGCAAGGGCCGAGATCCTTTCACCGGGAGTGACCCCTTGGACAAAAAGTTTGCGTCAGGGCAATAACTTCACTATAGCCGATTACTTTTGTTTTGCACCGTGGTATTCAGTTGGAATATCCTGCACCTCATTCTACGGGGAAAGAGCCGAGATCCCTTCACCGGGAGTGACCTCTTTAGCAAAGGTTTTCGTTACTATATTTTTCATAAAAGCTATTCGTTCCTTCAACGATATCAAATTCATTACGTTAAAGGTTTTCGCCAGAAACCATTCGTAGCCCTCCGTCATTTCAGATGGATAGCACGTAGTATTCATGCTATGTATGTTGGCCTTCGTCAAGGCATAGTGTATGGTAGCTGCTTGTTACCTTTCTGCTGCATAGATAGATACGTTGGTTTGGGACAGTCGTACTACTATTTTGGCCTTCGTCAAGGGTATGTACGGGTGGGTTCAAATTAACCTGGACAATGACGGGTAGAACTTGACATGTGACTTATGATATGTTGGCCTTCGTCAAGGTCATAAGAGCATGGGGCAAAAAATCACATCGGAAGTTTCTAAAGAAACTGAAACTTGTCAGATATGTGCATACCTTCTGGAGTGTAATAACGTGAGCGGATTCTGTCACGTTATCATGCGATGATAGTTGGATCCCGATTCCCACTGATGAGTTGGTTTACTCCTCGGGTGATCCCGACTAATTCTTCTTTCAGGTTTGGAGGAGAATTTGACGGTACAGTGGGAGGTTTCCAGATTAGATAAATTGGTAACCATTCTGATCTAGGTTAGAGTGCACGCTGAGTGTTTCTTTTCTCTCTCTCTCTCTGGCAGCGACCATTGACCCGACCTTAGACTATGACTCAGAGACCAAGTTGACCGAACCTTCTTAAACACTGGCTTTTGGATTGTCAGAGTTGCAAACCTCATTGCCACTCCTACTTTTACCTTTTTCTCCAGGACACCCCGTATTACTACGAACGTCCACTTCCATTGGACAAAACCATCGTATGGTTATATACGAACTCGAAAGGATTTATTCGAGGATGGTTTCCGGTTCTGGAGAAAACGGATAGGACTATTCAGTTGTCTTTTCATTTTACCTTCCCTCAGGTTGCGAGTACCCCTTAGATTAGGGGATAGTACACCTATTACGCAAATTGGATAGTCTTCTTCCAAACCATAGGCAGGTGCCGACCGGTAGGGAATGAAGAAAACCAATTAGCCAAACGATGGTGTACAGAAGGTATTATGTAAAGACAAAGAAAGGGATTAGAAGAAGGGCAAAGTAAATTGCGACTGCTATTCACGACCAAACCAAGTATTTCATTACCACTCCCACTTCACCTTTGTATTTCTCCAGGACACTCCGTATCACTATGAAGATCCACAGTTTATTGGATACTCCATCGTATGGTTATATACGAACTCGAAAGGAACTTGTTTCAGTTCGGGGATGGATTCTGGTTCGGGAGAAATAGGAATAAGGTTTATTCAGGTGTCTTTTATCTTCATCTTCTCTCGCATTGCGAGTGTTCCTAGGATTGGGACAGTATACCCATTATGTTATTGGATAGTCTTCTTCCAAACCATAGGCTGGTGCCAAACGGTAGGGAAGGAAGAAAACCATTTGGCCTAAAGGGGTGTGCAGAAGGTAATGACTAAAGACATATAAGGGGATTTGGAGAGGTGGCAAAGAAATATACGGTTATAATTGTGAATCTGGATAATGGAAGAGGCATTACTAGGAATACCCGGATACCCCTACGAAACATTTCAATGTTTCAGTTTCACTGTGTACTGTTAAAGGAAAACTGATTTCCCGATTAGATACTTACTCCAGGGTATGTATTTACCAGGTATGATTCTCACATCTGTATGGTTTTACAGATGATGAGTAGGAGTAAGTTATTGGGAATTAGGTGATCATCCTCATTATATCGGAATTCGTTGTAATTGGTGATATTTGAGGAAGTCACCTGGGTTGTTTGCCGGACGGCAAATATTTGGTTTTGAATATCCGTTGTTATGCACCAATTTCAAATTGATATATCTGTACGTCTATTTTTATAGAGTGAGATATACCTTTTTGAAATTATGTCTATGACATTTACCTATATCAGTTGATGGTTAGGTAAGGAGCATTAAACAGCGGTGTAATTCTTCTTAACCATAAGTACAGTTTTCAACCTACGACACACAGGGAATGAGTTATTAGACTCAAAGGACTTATACAGAAGATTGTATATTGTCCAGTGTCCATTAGGACAGAGGGGATGGTCCTCGTATTATATTCGGTTTACTTATGACTTCTCTAGTTCTTAGACAGGTGTTTCGTACAAACACAGGGTCCAAGTTTTGAGAAGTTATAGGTATATGAATAAAGTAGAGAACCAGGTGTTGCAAGTATCGGGATTCTTCAAGGAGGTCGAAGATGTAGATACTTGTGTACGGTATTCAGGTGATAGTAATGATTAAGAGAACTTGCTTCTCTTTCAGGTTACTCATAATTGGAAGTACTCCTAAGTTGAGTAATGCTGATCGGCCTCACTCCATTTACTTGACATGCACTGGAGACAGCTGCATGATTTGAATCTGGTTCAATTAAATCAGTGCCTCTGTTTCTATATTGGATATAGAACAGTTCAAATCTTAACAATGTTAAGGTACGGGGAGTTGTCCGGCCTATGCTTAAAACCAGCCTCTGGATAACTCAAGGCGCGTTTCTGTAATGGTTGTTTGTGGGTTGACCCAAGCTATGACGAGGGTTGACTTTCTACCATCTGGAAGATCAATAGTGATATTGTTCTAGACTCGCCACAGTTTTAATAAAAATGGATTTTTTCAGAAAACAGTAGTGGGAGTATGGTAGAACTGGAAGTGATTCCAGAACCATAAACGATTACTGAAGATTTGAAAGGAACCTAAAGATTCAATCTGGTTTGACATTCCATTGGCCACTCCGCAGATAAGGTGGGTAACTTCAGGCACCCGAGAGGTACTCCGGTAGCCTCAAGGACGGTGACAGGGAAGTTCTTGTTTACCCAGACTTGTCATTGCTGTTGTTCCAGACCATGAGACCCGGCAGGAGGATGAGTATAGCGTCATTCTAAACTAGCTTTAGAAGTGTACGTCTATATGACTCTGCCAGAGGGTTGTCGTAGTCAGTGGGAGCAACGGAAGCATTGGTGGACAAGTGGCTTATGTCTATTTATAGACTAAAGCAGATATAGCGGAGATAGATCATCTATTTCTGATGTGACAGTCATAGGTTTGACTTCATCAGAATAGGGGATGGATCTGTTAAGAAGGTAGTAGCGTGTGATGTCCTGGTATTTGGATGACATACACAGAGTAGGAAGTGATATTCCTATACTACGATCGGTTATACTTTGGTCGTCACACAGTAGTTTCTCCACATGGCACTTGGACATTATATCAGACATACTGGTTACTAGATCTATGGTTTTAGATCTAGATTTGGTTGGTTTCCCAATAAGGGTACTTAGACAGCATTCTAAGAGTATTTAGAATGGACGACTCCTGACATGGTGGTGTACCTGCAGGTGGTGGAGTCACCCTCTCTAAAGGTGTCTTACAGACTAAAAGGGAGAGGGATGTGCATGATTGGCAGATCACTTGCTTAGGCAATTGAGTCAATCATGAGATGTCAAGTACCACACCAGATGTTGTTTTTGCACTAGATGCAATAAGTTGACATTGATCCAATCCTGGAGAAACAGTCGGAAGCAGTTTTAGAACATAAATGGATGTTCTAGGGATATGATAACGACAGCCTCATTCGGGAGATAGTTATCATTCCAGGCTTCCAAGGTGACTTGGACGACAGGGAGGTTGTCAGAGTTATAGTTTTCCTTCTGACGAGGGGCGGTATTTTGGACAGGTGGTCCAAGGCAATACTGAGGGAGGCATGGCGCAGGATACTGATTAAGTTCAGTTGACGATACAGTCTAAGAAGTTTGGATTTGGAGTTCATTTATGAGCTAGGTCCCATCAGACATCCAGACACATTCTAAGACAGGTATTACTCATTTCGGGAGATGGCTTTCTCCGCAAACATGAGATATAGAGAGACATAGAAGGAAACATCCAGGCGGATCCACTCGCTGAGGCTATTCCTCAAACGTAATAGTTTCGCAAACGAGTTTTGTGAGACTGACAAGTAGAGGAGTTGGGTGTTCGGTATCACACGGGCTGTGAGTATGCGACATCGCAATAATTAGCCTTGAGTGCAAGTGGGAGATTGTTGGAGATAGTGCCCTCAGAGTCAATTATTGGATCACAGGCACGTGATTGCAATGATTGAGGGAGGACCTATCCCGGTAGGACAGTCTTACTCGAGATGATAGTATGCTATCTGGTTTACCTTTATCATCGTGTACTGCTTTAGGTGACCTGACAGGTCGCTATTACACCTTGATAGAGCCCCTAGGATTCATGCTTGACTGCCAGCAGTATGAGGGCGATCATATACGTGGGAGCTGGTAGTCTATAAGCACATCCTTAAAAGGTCCCTAGTCGTGGGAGTTTCGAGACAGGGCATCGATACTCCAGAGTAGACTAGTGTATACAGTCGAGACCCCGACGAGGGGCGGTGGCCGGTCTCACAAGCCACTGGTGTCAGTTGGTTCACCTAAGATGTATACAGGTGCTCATTGGGTTATGAGTACACCGGACAGGACTCGTCGGGAACATGCTAGTTGGTCTTATACCTGACGTCAGATAGCAGTTCCCTGGTGACATGTGTACAGGTTAGTTCATCGACCTGAGGATCGTTATTTGTCTCGTGTGAGTTCCCACTGTACTTTGATTACTACCCTACCACGCTCAAAGGAGACGTGCAAACAGGTTTTAGTTGGGTACAGTCCCGAACCACATGGAGGCAGTGAGCGGATCTTCGGGGGTTCGTCTCTCCCGGTATTGGGGTGAGGTCGCGCTGTGTCTAGGAGAGCCATTACACGAAGTCCTTGGCCAAGGCATGAGATTTACGGGTAGGTATTCCAGTAGTATCTCAGGGTGTTCTCGGCTACACTCCGACACGACTTGTACCGCTTTTGGGGGTCTGACTTTTACCAACCCCCTGAGCCCGCCATGCGATGCTCATAGACGAACGGACCGGACTGTACGGATATTGTCACTGACAGGCTCAGTAGGGTGTCAGGATGAGTTCGCTCATCGACGTCCCTTTTGGTCAATAGCTGGTAGCCCGTCACGTATGGCTAATATCTCTGACATGCTAGTGGTTAAATCCACAGCCATAGTATTGACGAGTCTTTAGAGTCCCCCACATTCAGTTGCTCAAGTTTTCGGGCGAAACGCTGTAGAGGCCGTATGGAGATATGGCAGGGTTCGATCAGATACGTGCGGTATTGCACGGATCATGATCGGACGGGTTTATACTAGCGGGCTTTGGTTTAAGCCGGATCCTAGTATAGTACAGTATAGATTTTGTCTCATTGCATTTGTATTCGGTCGGAATACAGATGCGGGTGTGTATACACAGTATCGGGGTTTTCCTGTAATTTATTACGGGATCAGTTTTCTGGAGTTGCCAGTTTGCTTTCCGTTTCGGCCATATTTCTTTGTATCTTTCATTGACCGAAGATTGGTGGAGGAGGGCTTATTTGCATTAGTGCAAATAAGCATTTGTGGAGGGTGGTCTTTGCCTATTCTTGTGTCATGATAGTCCCACCATCACATTGACTTCATTTGACTTCTTCTTCTTTTCATCATGGTTGTTGATAATTAGTTGATGGAGTATTGGTTTTGGTAGGTGATCATTGCTTGACTTTTTGACTTGATGATGGGAGATGGTTGTAGAGTGTGGGTTTGAGTTTGTCATCATTTTCTTTTCATGATATCATTTTGGCCTCTCTCTTGCATTATGTGCACACTCTCATATTGTGATCCATACACACTCCTGTCTCTTCTCTCCTCTCTAGAGATGGCCGGCCAAAGATGAGGAAGGGCTGCCCATTTTTTGTAGTGGGGATTTTTGCTCTCTTGATGCTAGAAAAATCCCCAAGTTCCTCCACAAAAGTTCACAGTTCATTTCCTCCACCACAAAGGCAACATCCACTATCCCAAATGAGACATGAGTTCTACACACATTCTACAGCAAACCTTGGGTACGTCGGCTCGCCAACTTCGTGCCCAAGTTGCCTCGGACCAGAGGTGGGAGCCGGTAAAAGAAGCCGGCGACGTGGTGCCCTTCCGGCGACGAGATGGAGACCGGAGATTCCGCGGGGAGATCGGGACGACGACGAGAAGACCGAAGGACATGGATCGCTCGGTATATCTCTCTTCCCATCTTGTAGTTAGTTAGGACTAGTTTAATGGCACGATCCGGGTTTATAGTGCGCGGTGGTGCCGGTTTGAAAAGTTAAAGTAAATCACCGCTTCCGCATTCCGGCGTCGGATTGACGGCCGGGACGCCACCGTGCACTTACAATGTCTGCCTGAAGTGCAATGAAAAGAAGCCCCTGAATTTAGGAACCAAGTATCCGTCTTTGTGTTCTTGCTCGCCGATAGACAAAGACCTTGTTCCCCTTGTTCTTGTATAGACACCGCATTCGCTTCCTTTTCATCTGTCTTCTCATCTGAGCATTTTCTTCGGAAGCCTGCATTCACTTCTTCTGTGGCCCTTCTTTCTGCAATTCCAACAGGCGCCTTGGATTTTTCCTTGAGATTTACCCCGGCTTTTAGACTTGCCCTTTTTCCACTTTCCCCTTTCCATTGTTTTGCCACGATTCTCCACCGAAAGTGCAGAAGTTCCAGAACTCCCACTCACGGACTTTCTCCGCATCTCATCGTTTAATATACAGCTTACCGCATCATTAAACGTGAGAATCCCCGAGATAGAGTTGCTAACCGCCATCACTAGGTTCTCCCAACTCTCTGGCAACGAACATAGAAACAGTAGGGCTCGAATCTCGTCTTTAAAGATGATTGAAACAGACTCAAGTTGGCTTGTCACGCTGTTGAACTCGTTCAGGTGCTCTATCACCGAACCATTCTCTACCATCTTCATGTTGAAAAGCCTCTTCATCAAAAATATTTTATTTGATGTCGATGGTTTCTTATACAACTTTGCTAACGTCGTCATTAGCGCTTTAGTTGTTTACTCCTTTGAGATATTAAAGGCCACCTGCGGAGTCAATGACAATCTGATCGTCGCCAAGACTTTCCTATCCAAAAGGTTACACTTCTCATCGGTCGTCTTCTCGGGCTTTTCTCCTAGCAACGGAAGATATAGATCCTTTTGGTATAGACAGTTTTCTAACTGCATGCGCCACCAACCAAAATTATGACCATTGAATTTCTCGATTCTTATCTTATGCTCTGCCATCTTTCGTCTGTATCGCAGCAAACCCGACTTCCTCCTAGATCTGAACCAACGCCTTCAAAACTACAATCTAAGAAAGTGGGGAAGATGACATAAGCGTCGTTACCCATCGTTACCTAAATTATAGAATCGAAGAACCCTAGGTTCTCTTAACTTTTCTCTGATACCAGTTGTTGGGAGGGAGAGTCGATCCACGGAACAGTGCTCGCGGCAAAACCCAAATCATGCAAAATATACAATCACGCAATTAAATGACGAAAGACAATATAAATTAAAGTGCAGGAATAAGAAAACAATCAATCACAAACAAGATAGATTTGTTAACGAGGTTCACCTACCGTATGGCTAGTCTCCGGCAGAGCGGAATCTGCAAACGTCTAGTATACTTGAATCAAGTTTACACACAAAAACAACCCTAGGAGATTTCTCTCAAATCTCTCTATACAAATCTCTCTTAGCCTTTGCCTCTTGTGATGATACTTATGATTGATACAAAATGCTTCACTCATAAGATGTGCTTTTATAGCACCTAGGACAATGTCACTATCTAACAAAGTCATCATCTTTTATTGTCAGCACCTAACAATGTCATGCATGTCAAAAGTAGCACCTAACAAAATCACCACCTTTCATTGTCACCACCTAATAATGTCATGCATGTCAAAAGTAGCACCTAACAAAATCACCACCTTTCATTGTCACCACCTAATAATGTCATGTTCAAAAGTAGCACCTAACAAAGTCACCACCTATCATTGTCATCACCTAACAATATCATGCATGTCAAAGTAGCACCTAACAAAATCATCACCTAACATTATTGCCACCTAATAATGGCATGCATGTCAAAAGGTGGCACCTAACTCTAGACTTTAATTTGCATCAATTTTCAACACGGAGTGCCCCACCGTGAAGACCGGCCTCTTTGGTGGCGCCGCCTTCCTGGCCCTTGACGCGGCCCTCTTCTGGCTCGTCTGTCAGATGCTCACCGGCAATGCAAGAACCGATTATCTTGAGGAAGAGGACCCCAAGGGCTCATACGGCCAAGTCCTTACCATGGATTTTGATGCAACAAGCATTGGGCATACTTCACCTAGGGTTTGATTAAACTATTTGGTGCATGTTTTAAAGTCTGTATCTTTTGTAAATATGTTCTACATTAGTTTCTTGCCAAGTTTGCTGGCTTGCAATAGTTCTTTTTATACGGGAAATGAAACACAAGTCAATCCATTGCATGAAATTGTGAAATAAATAATATTCTTTTGTACCAAAATTTTCATGAATTGTTTGTTGATGATCTTTTGCTTGCTGAAAATGATTGACTACCGACATAAGTTAAGTATTTGACCTTGTGAAATATAACAATTTTCTTCTGCATTATGTTATATATATTTTATTGAATTGTTAGATTTTTCTTCTTCTTCTTTAAATATCAAATGCATACATTATAATTTCAGCATAAGATTTGGAAACTGCTCATAACTAAATTGTAAATGAATGTTATACATTGGTTACACCCAATTCAATACCTCAAACTAACCTGGAAAAATAAATTACAGAAACTGATACGACCCTCGCTGTATCCTTCTATAACTCTGAAAATTCATGTTCTTCACAGTTATGTACAGAGATATGCATGCTTGACTTCTTGCCTGAGGACAGCACTGTACAACAATCCCTTCTAGGCGACTGCGGCAAAAAACGAACGATTAGCATTGTACGGTATGTTTAGTTGATTGTAGTTGGAGATGCAAAAGGTTTCAATCAGACATGTTGGATTTGAATAAAATGAATTGCATTTTTAAGTACGAGTAAACAAAATGTGGCGTCGCTTACCTTATCCCATCGATGTGGATCGGGTCTCTTGAACACGATAATTGTCTCTATGTTCGTCGGGGAAGGCATCCTCCACCGACAAGTCGGAAACAAACGGCCATGACGAGAATATGTGCTTACAGTCTGATTCAAACCTCCATGGTACCTGACATTGGTAACATAGAACGTGATCGCTTTCTGGCATGGGTTCCTGGCAACAGGCCGAGTGTTGAAAGAATACGCAAAGTAGTTCGCCCTTCTGTACCAGTTCAAGAAAGTCCGAGCAGGTATCTCCAGCTCTCGTGGCGAGACCAATCCCCTAGTGATTTGTACGACATAACCCCAGGAGACGGAAATCGACCATTGACGCCTTCTGTCATAACAGATTGATTGTTGCATGGTGCTGGCAGAGTCGAAATGGATGGATTCAAAGAGACGGTGGATGGCGTCGGGTCTGCTTGTTTTGGGAAATATCGGCTCGACCACGTCGAGGTGGTGGAGGGAGACGAGAGGAGTGACCGGGTGAGATGCTAGAAGTCCAAGGAGGTCTCCGTAGACGTCATACTGCAAAGAGACTGTTGAGTACATATATCGTACTTTTTAACATAAGAAAGGAGCCAAAAAGCCAATCTTTATAATATTATAATAATTATAATTCTATTATGTTCTTTAAGTAATATGTCAGGATACAAAATGCACCTTTTGTTATCTGCGCCATACAACATTTATTGCTAACCAACGGGGCTTAGTGCAGTTGGTACCAATTTTCTTTTCAATATGAGAGGTCACAAGTTCAATCCCCGAAGGGGTACCGCTTGCAACTTCAAACATTTGTTGCAGTCAAGGTTTTAAATATCGGATATCCGAAACATATTGGAGAGATGCTTCATATAGCGGATACCATCGATATATCAGGACATATCGTCGTATCGGCCAATATACCGGACGATATTATATCGGTTTTATCGTATCACTAGGGGGTTCTAAAACGATATATCGGTCGATATGAACGATATTTAATTCCCTGAGTTAAGTGGCATCCCATCCATCATACGGTTGTTTGAAACCCTTTTTTTTTTTGCAGGATTTGCAAATCTAGAGAAGGAAAAAAATTTGAGAAAATTTACAGCAATTTAGCCAATTGTAAATGCAACAAGCTAGAAAGCAAGGGGAATTGAAAGGAAAATCCAAGAAATGATCTTGTCAAAATCTCACCTGATGAAATCCAAGGTGTTTAGTCAAGGGCGCGCCAAGCTCAGCCATGCAAGCATGCATCCTATCATCACTCCCATACAAATGTGCATATCTTACAATGCATCTATCTTGCATCTTCTCAAGCTCCAAAGCCAAAGGATAGCTGATAGCAAACCCCCCTCCTCCATATGCCATATGATAGGAGAACAACAGGTTCTGGACGTGGCTCTCCGAAGAGCCCCCGATGTAATAGTATTGCTTGTGATCGAACTTTTGTAGCACCCTGACCACATTATCAACTAAAAACACTGTGTCGTCATCTCCCATAACAATCCATCTCACATTCTTCAGTTTGAGCCTCAACGTTTCCGACACGATACGGGAGATTCTGATCGCGGATCGGCTGCCGTGCGGGTGTTTGTAGGGGAACTTTGATGTGTCGCCTGAGATCCTGATCTCGGGCAAGCGGTCATTGCCGTATGTGCGTACCTGTATATACATGTGGATAATTTTAAGTAATATACGTAATTTTATAGATTGGTGTTAAAAGCACACGATGCCCCTGTAACATATCAGGGACATCATAGATAAACTCATACGACGGATTACGATCCTCTTTGGTGCTGAAGAGTCTAGTATCATCGAACTTGTCATTCATCATAGTGTAGATTTATGCATACATTTATTGGCTCCTGCAACTTTTTTGGGAGGGAAGCCTCACCTAAGCACACACCATACCATCCATGCACGCAGCACACACAAGCACACGACACACACGCGCTAAGGGATCCATGAATTTTGCCCCAAAGGCGTTAATTTGTGGCCACTTCCTGGCACTCTCCCCAGGAGGGGAAGTGTCATGCCAACTGAGCCATTGCTCATTGGTCTATAGCATGTTATTGAATTAGATATATCCAAATATCGGAAACGTCATCAGTACCCGTTTATCCAACCACACGATGCCCCTGGTCGATCTGGGCCTCCACCATTGCTTGATGTACTCCTTCCTCTTGTCCCAAAGATCGGCCGACGCCGCAATGCCAAACACAATATGATCGAGGCTGGTCTCTTCTTCTTTCATGACTTTTACCTTTTCCCCTTCTTGGATCTTGACATCTCGAGTCATCGGCATCGTGGTCGTTTTTGAAGTCATGTTGGCTCTTGGTTTTGTTGTTTTGGTGTAATTTGCGATGGCGGCAATGGAGACGGTGTGATCGCGGTCGATATCGGCGATGGAGCAGTCTTTGCTCCGGTTGGCGATGAGGAGATTGGTGGAGTAGAGAATATAGGTGATGGAGATGATGAAGAAGCCGAAGGTGATGAGCCTGCGGAGCCCGATGGTCGAGCTGGCCACCGGGTCCTCGACCACATAGCCTCTGCTGCCCTTGCTGCCCATCAAATTGTTGTATTATATATTGTTACCAGTATTATTTTTTAGATTAGCTAGTAAAAGAGAAAGAATTGAGAAATGCATGAGATATTCTTTTTCTTTTTCTTTTTTTTTTCCTTTTCGTTTGCTTTGTGAAGGAGAGTTAGTTTGTTGGGCAGTTGACGGAGGAGGAGGGAAGGGAAGAGAAGGGAATAGTAGCACCAGAAAAAAGGGTTGGAGAGTTTGGAGATGGTGACACATCATAGAGGCTTTGAATGGGCATTGCTTGTATGGATAAGGGGCAATTTGGACTTTTTAAGGGTTTGCTTGATCATGGAGTACCCATATCGCTTGTGTCGTCTCTTTTTTTTTGGTTAAGTGATTGGATTTTGATGCAGATAAATATGATAATCCAGCTTAAGCGGTGGTTTAGCGTAGCGTGTACAGGTCCAATTCTTGATTATAAAAAGATCATCATGTGTCCGGTTGTGACCTATTTTCTGAATCCATGATTTTCCGAAAGAACGAACATTGTTCTTGATTGTTCGCGAGATTGTTAAAAGAATATTCAAAGATCGGCTGATAATAAATACAGATTGGACGCTATGCTCCTGAATTGTATAATATAATCTAGAAATTTTATGATTATTGTCTAAGAATAATGTGGAAGAAATTATTGCAATTTCAAGGAAAAACAAGAAAATGAGGTTATGTACCTAACTCTCCATAAATTAATTCTATTTTCATGATAAAGCATATGTTTTTCCCTAATCAAATTCAAAGAGGTTTTATAAACATCTGTTTCTAGTTCAATTCAGAGAATCGAATTCAAAGAGGTTCATGTAATTCATTCAAAACAAATAGCTGATTTGTTCTTCTTTTTTCACAGATCTGATATCATCATACAAACTTTCAGTCTATACTGGGAACTTGACTTGAATTCAGGAATACAACCGAAGCTGATTTTGCGCGACAAAAACAACCTGTAATTATAACACCTCAGGATACACTAACAAATTTTATAAAACCAGTACTAGTATGCAGGTAAAGCATTCTTGTTACCACTACAGCTTACAACGCAAAAACAAATGTAACAGCATCTATAATAGCCAAACACTAGATCATTTACTCGCCACAATGCTCCTTTATTTATAGGCATTTTCCAAACTATAACAACCGCCATAAACTCTATCTGGCGCCAATGGTGGTCGGCTCAAATGCATGTCACCTGCATCCGCAAAAACAGAGAGGCTGATATAAGCAAACATGTATCTATCATAAGTGAAGGTACACAAAGGGTAACCTACACATGCATTGCACATATGTATATGGTTTTTCATTTGCGTTAGTGAGTATGAATAACACTATCCTTAATGAGTTGGATTTTGCTTATACATTCAAACATATATTTTACCAAGTTTTATGAGATGTGAGTCCTGTTCGAGCTATTTAGTTAACTTGCTTTATGATATCTGAATTGTCGGTTTTCCCTTTTTCAAGTTTTTCGAGCACATCCAATAAAGAAAAAAGGCAACAAGCAGTTTAAAAAAGAGGCTGCTAATTTTGATGCTATGTATACTCATGGATAATAAAGGAAAATAAAAGGAAAGAATTTATAATCGAACCTGCAATAAGCATGGAGAACCTTCATTCGACCTGGGAAAAAAGATGAAAAATTAATGAATTAGGAGCTTGAGTACAGCATGTGCGCATGCATCATAGTAATCACCAAATTGTTGAATCTTAGAAAAGAGAAATAAACATAAGAATTAAGAAGAAATTACCCCAAATCTCTTCTTGATGGCACCAACTAGCTCTTTAGGATCTTGCACAGTTGCAGTATAGGCATCAATTTTGTTCAGCTCCTACATAATCGTTAATGAGAATTAGAAAACTATATGTGCGAGCCACAACAAGAGATAAAATACCGACTGCTGAGAAAATCAAGAGTTTCCTATAAATTATTTCTAAATTTTCTAGATGAAGACCATATTGGTCACCTCTACCCACTGTGCTCAACTTAAGATATTAACTTTGGTCTGATGTTGGCTTATGTTGGAAATCAAGTATCCATAGCTTTTCAAGTTCTAATCGACTACTCTATCGATGCTATATGGTAATTTGGTTGTTAGAATGTGTAGTATGATAAGAAATTTTTTAGTTTTGTTCTGATGTCATGTTGAATTATAAATTTACACCCTATATAATTAGATTGCCTTGAAAAATTAGGACTTCAATAAATTAGCACATCATCTTCAGAAAAGCCTTCTTTCTTACCACTAGCATATCTTTTCTTCATTGACTGACCCCACCCCCACCCCCACCCCTTTTCTCTCTCTCCCTTCCCTTCCCTTCTTTCTTCTTCTGTTAATTTGCAAGGCCTAAATTTCGTTCTTCATTCTTTGGGCCGCTAATGAATATATAACATGCTATAAGAACTTAAGAATTGAACTTCAACTCTTTTTCTTGGCAGGGTATAATCAAGGAAGAGCAATTGGTATATCGAGTGCCTCTTTATCCCGCTGTAAATATCCCCTCCTTTTCTTTTCTATTATAGCTGACAGCTTGATAGCTACTTTCCTTTTTTCATCTTTTCTATTTCTTCTCCTTTTCTATTATTTTGTATATATTTTGCAACATTTGTTATTTTGGTCACTATGAATGCATGACACTCTTCTATCATAAACAAAAAGGAAAAAGAAAAGCAAAGGAAATAAAAGAAAAGAAAACACTAACCTTGCCTTGTCCCATCAACCGGGATGTGGAACACAACTCTACATATTAGATGGCGACAGCGTAAATCTATTTTATGTGAATCAATTTTTGGCTTGGCTTGATACTTTTTTTGTAATTACGATTAGAATTTATAGTAATCAAGGTTTCACTTTGTTTTCCATGCTCGCTATTAATTTGTTGGGCCTACGACATGCAAGTTTCCTTATTTAACCATATCTCGTATCCTGCTTTTAAGGATTCACCGGATTGTTTTGTCCGTGTCGGGTCATATTTGTGTCCATTTTTTCCTAGAACGTCATGTTAACATGTTGCCAAGAATTAGTAGTGCATAAAATGAATGGTCTGAGAATTGTGCATGCTGATCATACAACAAGCATAGAGGTGGCAGATTCTGTCTTAAATATCAGAGACTTTATCAATGAGTTTCGGTGTATACCTCGATCCATTTTGTCAAATGTGGCCTGTCTTTGGTGACATCATAGTTTTTTACCTCTAAAAAGAAGGGCTTGAACCTTTCAATAAAGGGAGCAAACGCAATATCCACCTAATCATGACAATTAAAAAAACGAATAGATATCAGTATAGATAAAGGACCATCAACAATTCAATAAACTAGTAATCTTCAAGTGTAGAAGAAACAATCTAGCTAATTATAATAAAAGGGAGCTAATGAGCATCCAATGGACATTAAAATTCATCCAAAGGACATTAAAATTCTTGGTTAATCAAGTCTTCGGTTATAGTGACATCATTCTAACACTAGAAACCTCAAATATGGGTAAATCGACAGTTAGAAAAAGAAAATGTCTACAATGAAACTAGCAACAACAATGATCTTTATTTTAAAGATATTTAGGAGGTTATTGAGATCCAGAAATACTATATACAATCTTATACAAGCAAATTTCATAGCCAATTTATACAGCAGTATCATTTGGACACTGGAATCATAAATAATATCAGTAATTTTTCCATCAAAAATGCATATGTCCAACAGCCATGGTAAAATGCCCCCCATGATGGTAGATAACCCAGAATGATCTCATGCAAGCATTATTATTTTATATCAATACAAACCGGAAAGTTTCATAAATGACCATTCTGCGAGTTTAAACAAGCCGACGAAGCTGTACATGACGAAATCAATATACTTCAAATGTATATCAAATCAATTCTCTTCATTATATATTCACTTGAGTAAAACTAACAAAACATAAGCGCACTCTATTAAGTTCTTACCAGACTAAACTGGCCTAGGAAAAATGGTCCATCATCAAACTTAGCAAGGGCTTCTTCCAATTTATCATATGCAGCACCTAACAAATAGCAAATGCTCCAAATTAATAGCTAACATCAATAATTAACACAAATCATTAATATTTTTTCGAAAACCCAGAACTCACCAACTTCATCAGGAATATCTCCCTTAGATGGAAAAGCAGAGTAATTAACCGAGTTGAAACTATCACTATATGACAACAGCTCCTCGGCAAACTGCTTTTTTGCCGGATCCTACAAAACCACAAACCATCCAAGCCAATATCAAAAAAATGCTCATTAATTTCGACGAATATTTACAATCACATTAGAATTTATCTTAATCTTACATCAGGAAGCAATTTCGGGCCTTCGAAATTCTCATCGATATACTTGATCAAATCCAGAGACTCTCCTTTCACCTTTTTATTATGCTCCAATGAAGGAACCTATCAAAACATTCACACTTCATTTCTTGAAACCGAATTTTAAATTTTAAATTTTTTTTTATAATAATAGGTTTAAGCTATACCTTGTTTCCAGGGTAGACCTTCTCCTTATACCAAGGAGGCCTATTTGCAAGATCAATTGGGACCAATTTTATCTTTTCTTGCAAACCCTAATCCCATAAATTACGAAAATTAATTAATAATACCAACAAATTTTTTTGGGGGAAGTTCTATTTTTTTCCTTAGATAAGGAGATGTATACCTTGTAGTTTCTAGCAATCCAGGTCCTTTGAGCATATGGGCATATATAGGAAATATACAGCCTTCAAAAATTTTGATTAAAAAAATTTCAATTTTTAAACCAAAAGCCAGAATCAAAAATCAAAAATCAAAAAAATAAAATTGAAATTTACCTTGTAGTTCCATCAAAGAGAGAAGGTGGGTCTGCAGTGGCTTCAAGAATAGGAGGGAGCACCTCTTTTGCATAGCTAAAAATTAAATCAAAAAACAATTAAATTTCAAAATTTTAAATATGATATGAAGAAAACCCTAGAAAAATTATAAGCTCACCCAGCAGCGGATGTCATTTTAGGGTTCAGAGAGGGATTTAGGAAAAGGGATTTTGATGATTTGATGAGTGGATTTCACAAATAAGCCCTTTTATAAAGAGAGTATGAGAAGTTTCGGGTAGCGAAAAGCAGAGGGGTATTTTCGGTGGGAGAATTTAGTAATGCGTAAGCGGTGACGCCACTCGAGGGGGTTAGCGGTGGAGTTTTCCTTTTGGAGGCGGTCTTTTCTGTTTGGCTTTAACGGTAGGAGGCGGAATTTGGGGGTGGGGTAACAAAAGCAGTGATCTCATCCATGGGCGGTGAGATTACTGCGTTCTGTGCACGTTGCCGTATTTGCAAGTGGATTTCATGCCAAAATGAATCGAGACGTGAATCAAGCCTTATTTATTCACGTGGGTCCCACGTTAATTTAGAATATGCACGGCATAATTCACATTCTCCAGTATCGTGGCATAACAATATTAACTCGAGTTCATAATTATGAGAGTAAAACTGGTCTCACGTGGGCCGGTGGGGCCCGCCGGCTATTTTCCAGTTATGCCTCTATCTAATGTGAGAGGTCACTGGAGTTTGGGGTCTGCAGGGTCCCTTTATGTCCCGTTTCTCAATTATGATATAAATTTAAGATTGGGAAATCATAACTTTATTGTTATTATATACCAAATAAGATATAAATTGGCCGAGCCCAGCTCGAGCATGTGTTCATGTTTGTTTGTTATATCATCCCAACTAAGATTGCTCGTTTCGTTGAACGACTTCTTAATAAAGACGGCCCTAAACCGAACTCCGAGCCTTGATCCTTTTTAGAAGCCCTAAAGATAGCACCTTATATAGGATTTGGAGTCCTGCTATAAGCATTTAACCACACTGGTATTTTGCACGTGCGGTGCACCTGTATATATTGTGAACAACATATATAGTGAGGCGTGTGTAATTTTTTTTTATGCTAGACATTATATGAAAATTTCTAAAGATATCAATAATTTTTCTAAATTTAAATTAAATGAATGCAGTTAGTGGTCATATTCGAATTGAGAGATTTATGAGTTATACAAAATAACAAAGATATAAGGGTTTATGTATAAATTTGCAAAGCATATATTTTCTTAAACTTTTGAGCATGAGAGAGAATGTGTAATGAATAAGATTATGAGAAGAGAAAGAGTGTCCTTGACTTTTCATTTTCTAATTTTTTATCTTTTGTGGTGTATGAGATAGACATCTCCAATTCTCAAATTTGGTTATTGGAATTTTGTCATTTTTTCTGTCTTTTATTTTATTCATTAATGACGACTTCCAGATAATAGTAAAGATAGTGTTTGTTGGTAGAAATCAAAATCCCAAACTAGGTTAAAAAGGGTTGGGAGGGAGGGAGGAGGGAAGCATGGGTTTTTGATTGTGTGCAAAGAGAGGATGATAATGGCATAAGATTATCTACTATTATAATGCAAGTTCGAACGATGTAACTAAGATCATTTGCTGATGGTCTTTTCTATTTTATAAAAAAAATTATGAGAAAAAACCTCCAAACCATTCCTCTTGTGAAGCTATTCACATTATCGATGATTTAAATATTTATTATTAAATTCATATCTCAAATTTTATGTCGTTACCCGAAAATAGCACGTGATCTGCATTTAAATCACATGACGTCCCTTAGTTGTCGACGCAATCCAAATAAATCAAAATGCAAAATCTAAATCATAAGTAAAGATTAATGGATGTGAAGTTTTTGAAAAGGATTTTCAAAATGAAATAAAGCATGGATGCAATTAAAATACGAATAAACATGGCAAGTCCTATATTGTCATGGTAATACTAATGATGCGTACGTGTAACATACGAGTCTGTGATTATATCTCATAATAATCATTAGTAGTTGTGCAAATATTCTGTTAAGTGTGTTCATATAGACAAAACTAATAAGAACGAATAATATAAACGTGACGTACTAATAAACCAATCGTAGCGCGAACGGGTAGCAAATATAGTAAATGTAGCGCGAACGGATGTTATAAATGGATGGATACTTACTAATAATACAATTATCGTTTAAAATAGAACGAAACGTTGTTTGGAAATAAGGAGATTGCAATATTTTTTTTTAAAATGTATATTCATTTGAAATTAGCAGCGCATCTTTTGCATTATCGTTTTAAAATAGGAAACGAATCGTTGGTTTTAAAATGAGTATAATCTTAGCATTTTCGTAATATCCCAATCGGGGTAAATAGCAAAACCCCACGAGTCAGATAATAAAGGAACCGTCCTTCTCTCATCCAGTACGGAATCTCACTTAGTACGATAACAATCAAACGTCCAACAATAGCCAGTATGGACCTCTAGTCGCATACGCACACACATAGCACAAATAATACGGACATCTAGTCATATACACTCACATAAAATTAATCATATTATACATATGTAAAGCATACGAGCTACGAATTATAGACTATGTATCTAATTATAGACTAAATATCAAGGTTATGTATATAAGTTTTCTAACATAGTATTATAAACTAAGCATATGAGTTAGGAGTTATAAACTAAGTATATGAATATATAAGTATAAGGGTTCTCACATAGCCTTATAGACTACGTACATGAGTTACGAGTTATGAACTAAGTATATGAATATATGAGTTATAGTGGATACTAAGTGTTCTAAAGAATTTGGTTTCAAGGTGTTATACGACATCCATTCGATTTCCTCCCGTAGATATAAATCTACTCAACGAAACGTACCTTGAGCTAGTCGAACCCTACGACTTCTTTACCTCGCCTCAATGCCTCGGGAGCCTCTGCTAACGGTCCTTCAAACGTAAGAACACACATATGAATAAGATTATCGTACCGATAATATTTAGTGAGGAAAATACAATACTCGAATGAATAATGTTTAAAAAATGCAAGTTCAGAAAACGACAGTTTTTAGGTTTACTTTGAAAAGTCACCAAAATTAGTAAACACGGTATTTGAACTCAAACTAAAATTCTACGTATAAATAAATGAGTTAATTTTGATAACCCAAAATATTTTTTCCTGATTCCAAGTATAAAACAAAAAATAAAATACAAATCTAACACATGTTTATGAATATTTTTCGCAAACCAGAAAATAACTTTTCACTAAAAAAATGATATCTCTAGCTTTTGTAAAGTGAATAAGGCAAATAAAAATTCTAGAGATATCTACACAAAATTATGTACAACTTCCAATTTTTATAACTTCTAAATTGTCAATGGAAAAATTTAGAAAATATTTATAAGTTGAGTGAAAACAGCCATTGAAAACAGAATTTCCAGCTCGGAAATCCTTCATTTAAAAATTCGTAAAAATTCCATTTTACAGTAAAACCCAACCAAAATTTTTGAGCTAAAAGATAAGTCAGTTATTTACAACTTTACAGTTCATTAAAAAAGCTAATTCCCAACATAGAATTTTCTAAAATTCTTGTAATCCCAGGTTGTCGCTGATTTTCAGAACATAGATCAATTAAAAAAACAATTTCAAGTACCAAAATGTTTGAATCATTATGCTCTTTAAAATCTTAGCAATTAAACATATAAAACCTATCATCATGAGTAGAGAATGTAACTAAAATATAACAAAATAACATCATTAATCTAAATAAGCAAAGAAGTTTATACCTAGTTAAGGAATCAAGAAACTCTTTTAAATGCAAGGAAATCTTCAATTGTAGTAAACTTGAGGGGAGTCGAGAGAGAGTAGGTTCTCTTTCTCTCAAGAACGAGAAGGAGGGGAGAGAATAGCTAGGTATGATTGAATGAATGAAGAAAGAATAGAATATCAAAATTATCAACCATGCCTCAATAGTATTTTTCTTTTCATTAAAATAGAAACCACACCTCCTTGCCCATACCTCTTTGCACCTCATTTCCATTTCCATTTTCTTTTTCTCAAAAACAACCTAAATGAAAACATTAATATTAAAATATACTTAACATTCCATAACAAATATTAAGTAGAAAAAAAAGCATTAGTTTTGTTATTACAAATTACACACACACACCCCAAATTATGATAACTCAATTCAATAAATGTTATCATTTTAATAAAAATCATTGTATTATTATTTAAATTTTAATTTAAACTTTTAAATTTTTTGAAATGTTACAATTTCTCTCTCTTTTTATATCCAGACATCAATATTAATGCCCCTTTTTTTCAATTTCAAGAGTTATGTCAAGAACTTTATTTTCAAATCTAAATATTTGAATGACATAATATTTATTTAAACATACAATATTAATTATACATTCGCGGTGCAAAACACTAGTAAGAGAGTAATTGCTTAATAATATTAGAATGCATCACACTTTAGCAAAATAATACCCTATACTATTTTTTCCAATACTTAGATGCTATGGCGTTTAGCGTTGTGAGAAGATTGTACCATCCATTAGAACTTCGCCAGAATATTCTGAGTTAGATTCCCATGTGAGTGCTGTGCACCCGCAATTCCTAGACATTTCTGCTCTTTCTCATCCTAATTTCCCCCTTTTAATTTTGATGTCTAATTGCTACATTTTTTGTAGCCCTTCATGGTTATCTTGGATAGCACAGTCTATTATGGTTGCAAGTCAAATTATATATAATTGTATGTCCTTCCACTTAATGTAAATTGCATGTTCTAAGTTTGATTTGGCAACTCTCGACGTCGTCTTCGACTTGCTGTCGATCCCTCGTTCGATTTAAAAGCTAGGGTTTGGATTCTTTGGAAGATGATGGGTTGAGTTCAAAAAAACTATAAGGTATTATTTTGTAGAAAGCGTGAAATATTATGGTATTATTCGTCCGAACGCGGATAAGAGAAGCCAATTGGACATGACAAAGATGTAGAAGAAATCTTCCTTATATATGTTGGAGGCCTGTGCGTGTTCGTACCTTTGTCCCTGAATTAATTGGATCAGGAATCCTTTGCCCGTTAAATATAAGAGGGCAACAAAAGAAGAAAGGGCAATGATCTTCTATCATTATATAAAGGTAATTTTTTTAATCCTTTGGTGCTGCAACTATATAACAGAAAGACGTCTATGGTTAGTGCTTTGTTTGATGATTGATCGTCAAATTTTATGTGTCTCGGCCCTAGTATGTTCTCATTTCACCCATTTCAAGTTTTCCTTTAACTCGACACCGAGACATCCTATCGAAGCTCTATGATGCTTAGGAGCTACAATTTTGTGCAATTCCATATACATCATTTTCAAAAGTTTGTGTATTTTTCCTTATAGTTTTCTTATATTTGATGCATGTTTGTCTTTCATTTTTGGATTTCTTATATTAATTATTTAGATGCAAAGTACTCTTTAATGAGTTTAAGATGGTTGATACTATTTATTAAAGACTTGGTTAAAGAGTGCATCCACAGAATTGATGTTGTAATTTTAACCATTAATTTCCTTAATATGCGAGCTTTACGCTGTCTAGATATAGTTACCTTACCTTTTAATGTCTAAAGAGATCGTTTAATTTGCTTTCTAAGTGTAACTAAGTTAGTTGCATCATATGCAAAAACAACACGATAGCTCATTTTTTCAGATGATTTTCTTCGTTCATCTTCATGACATCATAGATTCTATTCAGCTGAAAGTCTCATGTAAAGCAAATCGGAGCATTATTTCGTATGGTTACCCCGTTATGACCATCCCGTGAAAGCTTCCACTAGTTCTCAATGCTAAAATAAAATTAAAAAAAAAAAAGGAGGCTGCAAAATTTAATTGCAATCTAATAAAAAAAATCGCATTCACACTATTTTATGTTAAATTCTTATACTTATTAAAGGACCATAATGATAATTTATGGTTTTATGCTATTTTATTTTTTAGGGCAATATGTTATTCTTTTGATTTTTGTTGGCCTTCTATAAATTACATTGTAATAACAAATTTTGATGGTATTAATTTTAACTTTAGATTGGAGCTCCTACGATTCATGGGAGATAGAATGAATATTTTCATCTAACATATCTTGAATTGTTTAGGTTGCCATCACGTCGGCGGTCCAATTTTAAGGTAAACCATACTAGTTATGAACTTTATGGGGTTTTACCATGAATCCACAAATCATTTTTTGCCCTCATTGCTCAAATTTATGAGTGAGCCACTGCCGGCGTATCTAGATTTCCCCTTGTAAAATAATGATAACTTGATTACTTTATTAATATGGTAATGCTCTATTTATAGAGTTAAAGAAAATAGGAAACAAAATATTCTAAATAGGAAATATATTATTTCAAATTTGGCCTACAAAATAAGGTAATAGATCTCTATACGAGACAGTTAATTAGCCGTAATAAGAAATTAGAATCAATCGTGATATTTCCATCTTTAACACCCTCCTGCAAATCCACGGTTATCAAAGACCGAGAATTTGAAAAGAAAGGATGGAGAGCTTGTTGATTGTTGCTGAAGAGACCTTAGATGCCTCAAAGTATTTTTGGGAGCAGCCGATGATTCAACATAAAACCGGCATACACCAAAATTTTAATATTTCTTTGGTCACCCTATATATGTTTGAACTCTAAACTAGACCAGACCTACAAAGCATAAGCAATCATATCAGCTAGCAGCTATAGTCATAGCATCTTCTTTTTCATGAGTTGAATATTTTTTTTTTAATAAAACAAAATAGAGGTGAGAGTAATTAATTTAGTTACACAAGAAAAATAATGTGCTAAACTACATATAATTATATATGCAGGAGAGATATTTAGGCTATATTTGATCATCTCCCCATCTTTGTTTCTAGTTATCCATTTTCATCTTTCTCCTTTCATTTCTTTCTCTCTTTCCTAGTTTATGGAAGCTGACGGCGGCGGCGGCGGCGCCCTTCTTGATTTCACTAATTTTGTATTTCTGTCTACAGATGGGGACAACCTAAATTTTGAGAATATAGATTGCAGTTTCATTGGTGATGATGATCTCGATCCAAACTTTAATGGATCATGATCAGTTCAACCAACAGGCGTCTCCAGCTGATGATCAACCCTTACGATATGGAGCCACATCTGAACGTAGCCGACTACTTGGTCGACGAGCACGACTCCTCGCTGCCGCCAAATCCATATCCTGTCGGATTCAAAATGCCGACGCATTGACCCGTTGAGATATCGCTGTGGTCATTGGCTGAGTAAAAGTTGGGCAGGGGTTTGAAGGGCCGCCGGGTTTTATAGAATGAGGGACACCAAGATTAGAAAGGTCGGATTTTATAGGATTAGGGGAACTGAGATTAGAAGGGCCAGCCGGTTTCATAGGATTAGGGGAACTGAGATTAGGAGTAATATTGAGATTAGAAGGCCCATGTTCCATAGAGTGAGGAATGATATTGAGATTAAAAGGGCCAGTCTTCAAAGGATGAGGAAGATCGACGACGGTAAGATTCGAAATGCCAAGATCCTAGGAGAAGTGATGTCGGTCATACATGTGAGGGCCGCAGTACCTACAACTTGTTAAAAAGAAGAAACAAAGACGCCGATATCCTTTCATCATGGGGCGGATCCTTCAAGCGTCGACGTCTCCGTTTCTTCTTATCAAGTTGTTGGTACTGCAATCCTCAAATGTACTATTGGTGTCTCTTCTCCAATGGATCTTGGTATTTCGAACCTTGCTGCTGTCGACCTTCCTTATCATTTGAAGACCGGTCCTTCTAATCTCAATATCGTCCATCGCTCTATGGAATATGAACCTTCTAATCTCTATATTGTTCTTAATCCTATGGAAAGAGCTGACCGTTTTAATCTTAGTGCCCCTAATCCTATGGAATCTGGCCCTTCTAATCCCAGTGCCCCTCATTCTATAAAACCCGGCGGACATTCAAATCCCTAACCAAGTTTTACTCCGCCAATGACCACATCGATATCTCATCGAGTCAATGCATTGACATTTTGAATCCGGCGGGATAGGGATTCGGCGGCAGCGGGGAGTAGTGCTCATCGACTAAGTAACCAGCTACGTTCAGCTGTGGCTCCGCATCGTGAGGTTGATCATCAGCTGGAGACGCATGTTGATTGAACCGATCATGATCACCACAAAAGTCCAGATCAAAATTATCATCACCAATGAAACTTCAACTATCTTCTCAAAATTTAGGTTGCCGCGTCTGGACACCGAAATACAAGATTAGTAAAATCAAGAACGGGGTTGTTGCCAGCCGTCAGTGTCCATGAACTAAGAAATAGAGGAAGAAATGAAAGAGGAGAATGAAAATGGATAATTTGAAACAAATATGAGAGAGATGATTAAATATAGCCTACATATGTCTCCTGCATATATACACCATTTGTAGTTCAGCTCATTCTTTTTCTTGTGTAATTAAATTAATCACTCTCTCCTATACTTTATTATATTAAAAAATATTCATCTCATGACAAAGAAGAGGCTATGACTATAGCTGCTAGTTGGTATGATTGCTTATGTTCGTAGGTCTGGTCTAGTTTAGAACTTAAACATATGTAGGGTAACTACAGAAGAATGAAACTTTTGGTGCATTCCGTTTTTGTGTTGAATCATCCTCTCCTCCCAGTAGCCACCAACCTGCGAAAGGGGAAGACAAGGAAGCCAAAAATGAGGCGAAATCCGGGTTAGTCAACATGTCACGTCCCGTTTCCCAAAATACGGAATACGAGGGTTGACTAGACCAGCCATATTCCTACAGTCAAGAAATAATCCCGCCGTAGTCATACTTCGACTTCTGGCATTACATGGTAGGCAGTAAACACATCACAAAAGTAAAGAGAAATCACATTTCACAACTTTATTACATTAACCAAAAGAGTTCAATGGATACAAGGAATTAAACAAATAGAGAAACAACTAACCAACAAAATAACAATGTACTTTATCGAAAGCAGGTTGGGCAATAACTCTGAGTCGCTGTCTAAATCTACGTGATCTCGTAAGGCAAGTCCGGATCCTGTGCTGGATCCACTTCGTCTTCTGAGCATGCATACTCAGATCGTCAAGACGACACAATATAGCAATATATAATATGTGTATAACGATTTTGAAATTCCTGTACAAAAATTACTTGTTTATGTATAGAAAAGGGTATTTCAGCCTGTGTAAAAAATATAAGTTAAATTTGTTTAATAAAAATAAGAAGCAACTTGTAGCTCACTGATAAAATCTCTGCACTACTGTGATATAGCCTGTGTGTTCGAATCTCATCAGTCCGGATTATTTTTTAAGATTTTTTAAATTTTTCGGAAGCCCAAAAGTTGCACGTGCAATTCACGGAGAAACGAAAAGTTTCAAAAAAATCAAATATGCGCAAAAAAGAGTAAACGGTGATTAAAGCTGGTGGCACAAATCTCGAGGCAATTGGGCCAGATCCGACCGCCCGTTTTCCCAATATGGCCACCGCCGACGGTCCTGATGAGTCCAAATGACTCCGTGCTTTGCACACTAGTCCCTTCGACTCCCCTCAACTCCTATGCACTGTTTGATTTCCCTGCAATTAAACACTGACTATTCAATTCACCATTTAATACCATTTTAATTCTTTTAATCCAAATTTTTAATTTCCAAACCCTAAATTCTTCACTATAAATACCACCACATGCCCTACCTTCCCTCTATTCTGAAAATTTCTATCAAAATTATCTCAAAAGTTTCTAAGTGCTAGTGAAGTCAAGCTGAGTTATCAACCAAGCTCTTTCCGTCGAAAATCGAAGTCGTTTCCGGAGTTTCTGCGATGCAACGGAATCCCCCCTCTCTTCTTTAACCACTTCCCAACGCTACACAAGGAGTAAGTCTCTCTTCTATCTTCTTCTTTCATCTCAAATCATATTCTAAAAACATATCGGTATAGTGGAGTTAACTCCGATATGTGTGATTTTAACCTTTGTACTCCCATCTTTAAAGCAAACTAGGTCAAACTGACTTTCTCATGCTACTCATAATTTTATTTACAATCATTTAGTTTTTATTTGAACCAAAATTTACATGTGAAACAATCATATAACGAACTTTTCATTAAAATACCATGAACTTTAATATAACCCTTATTTCGATAATTGTTAAAAATACCTTTAGCAAAACTTCACGGGGTAACAACCTACTCCATACGCACACTATGGTTTCATAGCACAGTATTCTAAATATATGGCTAAATTAAAGAATAAGTTTTGCATTAAAATATCACACCTTTTCAAAACGGGTTTCTTTTAATCGGCATTTTTGGAATCCTTGACAATTACGTATCTACAACTCTCGTTAGGGGACCCGCTAATGGATGGTGCGGATTATTGTACATCCTTGGGATAGTAGAGCGGGATGCAGAACTTCTCACGGAGTATTAGGTCTCGAAAGGAAATAAAAATACAGTTTTTAAGAAATATTATAAATCACCCTCGAGATTATTTTTAAACTATATTAAAGTATTTTTCATTAAACCCCCTCGAAATATGCAAATAATATTTAAGAACTCTAGATTAATATAGGTTTAAGCGGGATCAATTCTCTTGAGCCCCCGGGAGCCGGAGAAAGTGAGTGCTTGCCTATTCAGGTTAGACAACTTAACAGAGTCATCAATGGCAATTGTCTTGGAAAAAGATACAGATCCTGCCGTCCATGTGCAGCAGTTGCCGATTACTTCCGAACTTGAGATATTACAAGAACAAGGTCATTTCATAAGATTCTAATTTCAACCTGAATCCAAATTCAAACCAGAATCCAAAATTGTAATACCCAGTTCCTTTTAAATAATTTCCGTATTTTTAAAACAAAAATTACTAATTTTTATTAACTTAAATATTTCTAATTCTCTAACCCTAACCCAAATTATTTTCTATCCAAAACACTAACTATTTCCCAACCCCAACCCCGACCCAATTTTTCTCCCTCTATCTTTTCTTTTCCTCCAAGACCCGACCCGGCCCAACTCCCTCAACTAAAACCTAACCATTTTCCCTACCCGACCCGGCCTACCCGACCCGACTCGAAACCCTCATCCCTTTTCCTTCTTCTCCCTCTCCTTCTCTTTCCCGCCATTTTTGCGCTGAGCCCCCACGACCCGCAACCTCTTCCTCGTACCCACGTCCCCTCGAGACCCGCGCTCGCCCATGACCCAGCCGTCGTCGGCGTCGCCCCCGCTCGCCAACTATCCCCGAAATCCTCGCCCTCGCCGCAACAGCCCGGCGATCCCCTCGCCTACCTCATCTCCTTCTCAACAACCGACCCCACGCATACCCAACCCCCGCCACAAACCTATTAACAACTCCGCCACCTTCCTCGCTTCCCATCAACCTCAACCACCGCTAACACCCTCATTACCACCGTCGAGCCCTCGTCTTCCCTACAACAAGAACCTCATTTTCCCTGCTCCTCTTCTTCCTTTCTTCCCCTCTAACCCCTCCTCCTTCGACTGTGAGGACCCCCACCGCTACCCCAACACACCCGCTGCCCTCCTCCATCTCTGAGCCCGAGCACTACACCTGTAACAACCCTAATTTTCCTATACAATTTTTTTTCAAAATCCATAAAGGGGTATTTTAGCCTGAGCACAAGATATAAGTAGTTATTTTGCTTTTTAATTACAAGTTAAAAAAATGTAACAACTCTATTTTTAGTGTACAAAATTTGCTAAAAATTTAATGTATACTTGGGGTATTTACATTTACTGTTATTATTTTAAGTAATTAATTAGCTCCATAATTACAAGAAGGATCGTGTAGCTCATTGGTAATACCTTGCACTGCTGAACCAAGCCACTAGAGTTCAAATCCCATACCCCACATTATTTTTAATATTGATTTTTTTTTAAATCTTTAGAATACCAAGGGTTTACACGTGCATATCTCACAAAAACCCCACTACACCCAAAAATGTACAATTACCAGAGGATAGATGAACCGTCGGGGGGGATTCCGGCCGCCGGACTCGGCCGGAAATCGGCCGACTCGGCCTCGACTCGGCCGACTCGGTCCTCCGACCGAGTCACGGCCGAGTCACCCCTGAGTCGGCCGATTCCGGCGACGACCCCAACATGAAAATTGTGTCTTTTCACATTCCCTATGCACCTGCAAAATTTTAGTCTCAGACCATTTCCAGAGATCTTTTAAAACCCCAATTACTCCACTTTTTATATATTTTTAATACATTTTATCACATTTTTTATTTTAACCTTTCACCTATCCTAACCCTATAAATACCATCCCTACTCTCTACCCTCTCACCCCAAACTCTGAGCCAACTCTCTAAAATTCTCAAGAACTTTTGTGTGCAATCGAATTGAGCGAAAGGCGAAACTCCGACGAATTCTTCGGCGGAATTTCCGGCAACGACCGTAGGAACTCCCGGAGACGAAACGACGCACCGGCGACTCCTCCCGATCCACCTTCCTCTTATTTTTGATCGAAACCCGTAAGTCCCCATTTATACCTCTCTTTTATTTTCTAAAAATACTGATTTACAAAACCCGACGGAATCGGAACAAATCCGATTTCTGATTCGGTTTCTTTATAAAACTTCACTTCTCGTTAATAGAGTTACGCTTAAACTCTCTCATGTTGACTATTAAACACTAATCAACCAAATTGATTAAGTTTCATATCATAAAATAATGGTTATTTCATTTTACCGTATTTTCATTTAAATACCACATAGTTTCGATTCTACATTCAATATCACAAAACATGCTATGCCTTTAAATAGATCACGAGGTAACGGCCTACCTCTTCACACACTCATATGCAATATAGCACGATACCCTCGGGAATTTAGAATACGGGAAAACGACATTTTTCATTTAAATACCATTTACTTAATAAAATCGTTTTCTAATGATTGGTATTTATACAAATCTTTGCAAAGCGCCGCTACAACCCATTTTGAGAAACCCGTTCGAGATGGTGTGGATTATCGCACATCCTCGGGCTTAGTAGTGCGAGATTCAGACCTCCGCAAAAAGCATTCGGTCTCGAAAGATTTAAATACGACATCTTAAGAAAAACGAGATTTCTAGAATATAATAAATATATTAAAATTTATTTTTATATAAATATATGTATATGTAATTCAAAAATATCTAATTTGAATTATTATAAATATTCTATCTTTTTCTAAAAATGTCACAAGAATCAGTTTACAATAAAATACCATGAATTCCATATAATCAATATTACAAATAAATACCATTTATTATGAAATTAGGATATTTTCACTAGAAATATCACAATATAAAATCAACATTCATTACAACTCTAAAGACGATTAATAAATACTTGGGGTGTATTTTGAAAACTATACAAAAGTATTTTTACATAAAACCCCCTCAAGTTCTATAAATTACCTTACGGACCCTAGTAAATATAGGCTTAAGCGGGACCAATCTCTTGAGCCTCAGGGAGCCGGAGAAGTGGGTGCTTGCCTATTTAAGATAGACAACTTAACAACGGTGTTATCAATATGGTAATCGTCTTTGAAAAAGACATAAAGCCTGCCGCCCATGTGCAGCGGTTACCGATAATATCAAAACAATCAGGACTTCAATTTACTTTTCTAATTGTCTGACTTGGTTTGAGTCTCATTATAATCTGATTTGAATATGATTCAAGTACAATCTACAATCTACAATCTACAAATTACAATATACAATATTCTGATTCAGCATGAATCCCTATATTCAATCTATTCAATACATTCAATCTATATTGACTGAACCGAACAATAGATATACATCCATTTACATGATTCTCCAGATATTCCATTTACATGATTATACTGTTACATCCGTTTACTGATATCATGGTTTTGGTCAGTCATTCAACTATACAATCTATCCAATACAATACAACAATATAGTCAAAACACTACGGGGTTTAAGGGGTAGATTGGTACGGAAGATGTTAAAAGTGGCACGAGACTGCAAGATTTAAGACACCTAACCATATCCAATTGCCATTGTTCCAGGTTGTATAACGGAGCCTTGTACTCTATATTCCGTTTGCCCTGGTCTCTAGCATACTGAGACCCTTCTCGTATACACTGGCATCCTTCTGTACCAAGTTACAAACAACAGCGTTAATACTAAATACAACATTATAACAATATAATACAACTTTAAAAACTAGCTTCTTATTCTGTCTATTCTACTTCTCCCTTATTTTTGGGACTTACCGAGCGATCTGTTCGCTGACGACATTCTCTTTCTTTCTTCTTTGAATGTCGTCAGGTGATCTGGACCCGTCAGAGATCAAGCCCGCTGCTGAAGACTTGGACCAATTTAGTGAAGACCCCGAGCTCTAGTTCATTGTACACTTTCCATTCAGTACTTTTCTTTTTCTGTTATGCCATTATTTAGGCATTGCTTTTTATCAGTTGTATTTACTTGCATTGTACAAAAGAATGTGAAGAAATAAAGTTGCTGTTTTAATATAACTTGTCTCTTATGCATTTACTTTTATAATGCTTAGATACGCTTAGCGTATTTACTTCACAGTAAATATGTAGCGGCCTCGTTGCGTCCCATTTGTCGTAAACCGAGAAGCGGGGCGTGACAACACTCCAACGCTCCACCTCGTCGCCTCCACCAACCCACACCCGAACATCCATAGCCGCCCACTGCACCCTCGATGACCGCTTCTACCTCACTGCCATGACTACCCTCCTCCTCTATCCTCGTCGAGCTCCACTCCTCAGCTCTGACCACCGACGAGCACCATGATGAGGTCGAGCTCCCCTACAACCTCAACAGACTGCTGATGAGCTCCTCCTCCCTGTAACCAACCGAGCTCCCTACAACCCCAACGTCCCCTCCTCCTCTATCTTCCCCCTCACTGCAGTGCCACCTGAGCACCAACACGACCACCTCCACGTCGCCAACAGCCTCCATCTCCATCGTTCTGCACTAATGAAACCACCCTCACCTCCACTTCCTCACAATCCTTGAGTTTTTCAACCCTCAACCTAACTTCACCCCTACACCGATGAACCACCGTGACTCCGAATAACTTGCAGCTACCGTCTGAGCCCTTGCCATCGCCGCCTCTGGCCAACAGCCACCGCATCGATACCTCGTACTCCTCCGCGATGACACCAGTGCCAAAGCTTGAGCCTGTTGGGGGCAAAATTTGCACCCCGGTTGACCAAGTCAAAGTCAAGGTCAACCCCAAACCAGGTGGGCCCAAGCCCAGATCAAGTGGGCTCATACCCGAGTCGAGCCCGAACATGAAGCGGTCGGCTCCCCTATGCAAATAGAAAATCATGTAATAAATAATTTTTATGTAATTTTTATGCATGAATGGGCATAAAACCAAATTTTTGTAAAGCCCATGGCTTATGTGCAAAAAGAATTAGCACATGAGGAATGGGATAGGCCAAATGCCATTTTGTAAAACCCAAGGGGCTATATGTAAATGTATAAGCTTATATAAGGCTGTTGGGGTCAAAATTTGCACCCCTAGTTGACCAAGTCAAAGTCAAGGTCAACCCCAAACCAAATGGGCCCAAGTCCAGATCAAGTGGGCTCATGCCCGAGTCGAGCCCGAACATGAAGCGGCCGGCCCCCCATGCTGAAATAAAAAATCATGTAATAAATAATTTTGATGTAATTTTTTTATACATGAATGGGCATAAAACCAAATTTCTGTAAAGCCCATGGCTTATGCGCAAAAAGAAATGGCACATACACCATGGGATGGGCAAAATACCATTTTGTAAAGCCCAAGGGGCTATATGTAAATGTGCAAGCCTATATAAGGCAACATGATGATGAATAAAGTAATACACTTTTCATTCCCCTCAAAATCTAGGGTTTGTACCTCTTTCCCCTTTCTGAAGGTTCTAAACCTTCTTCTTTCTTTTGAATTAAATCAAGAGTTTTACTCTTCCTTTTACAAAACTAAAGAGTTTTTCACTATAAAACTCATAATGGGGAGTTCAGATCTCCCATCAGATCTCAAAAAGAAGAGATTTTTAAAATCTCACATCTCTTGATCTTCAAGATCCGGCCAACAGAGGAGGAAGAAGGAGGCCCATCTCCGAAAACCCTATTTTGGGAAAGATCAAGGGCTCCAAAGAAGAACCCCTTTCATCAACTCCAAAATATCTTAGGAGTTTAACTCCACTCTAAATCCTCTTTTGGAATTTTAAATCCTATTTCTGGGACTAAAAGCCCTTTTTTCTCGCCGGCGCCCGAGCGCCCACGTGCCGGGTACATGGTGCGCTACCGCTCGAGCGCTCAAGCACCGAGCGCCCACGTGCCGGGCACGTGGTGCGCTAGCTCTCGAGCGCCCAGCGCCCACGTGCCGGGCACGTGGTGCCCTAGCGCTCGAGCGCCTTGCGCTCAAAGCGCCCAGCGCCCACGTTCCGGACATGTGGCGCGCTAGCGCCTGGCGCGCAAGCGCCCTGCGCCCACGTGCCGGGCATGTGGTGCGCCGGCGCCTAAGCGCCCAGCGCTCGCGTGTTAGACACGCAAGACGCTAGCCTCCACGCATCTTTTGGATGCCCTTTCTCTTTATACACACACACACATACTTTACAATACCGTCCCTCTAAAAAAATTTGGGCCGGGACGCTGCCCCGCACCCCGTAAGGGGGCTGCTAGCCCTCTTGACCTAGCCCGCTATCCGGGTAGCGGGACCCCCGTAAAAACTCTGCGGGCCCCCCGATATATCCAAAACCCCTCCAAAACACAACACGGCACATTGAGTTCGCATGACCAGTTAACCCGTTAATCGGAAGTTCCCTCGCCCCAAAGGCGAGGGGTAATTAACGGCAGCTTAGTCCGCGGTTGCCGGAGATTCGGATCCTCACAATCAATAAACCCCCGCCTACCCTAGGCAGGGGGAATCTGTATTATACCTGACAAGCGTGCGCGCATTCCCATCTCAATGGGGTGACGAAAAACACCCTACAGGGCCTACCCTTGGGTTGGGGATACTCCTGCGGTGGTTGGTGCTCATTCTTGTACTGATGATAGATTTAGTGATTTGGACATTGAGACTTAGAGACTGATAGCTTTAATAACATGGACATTACATTGATTACTGATTTGATACACCTTCTTTATCGTTACATGTACCGGTTATTTCATGCCCGCGTCATTACTCTATACTTATCGCTTTATGTTTATCATCTGTAATACCCAGACCTTTTTATACGTCTATAACGTATTTTCCCTTTACCTATAGAATTTATTTATAATTATTCAATTATTTTCAAAATCCTATTTAAACCCAGATCTTATCTTTCATTTCCTCTGGCTCAGCCGTTTTCCTTTTATTGAATTTAAACCCAAAACAAATGTTATGTACATTTCTCCGTCTAAAGTCAGCCCTGGACCCAAATCCAAATTCTAGTTATTTATCCTAAACCATAACCCTAAAACCAAATAAATTCCTTAAGCCCACTCATTTGTTTTCATCTAATTTTCTTTAATTTCCCTAGCCCAAACTCGCCTCAGGCCCGTTCCTATTTTTCCCAATCCTTTCCCTATTAAATTATCAAGCCTAGCACCTTTTTTTCCTAAGCCCGGCCCCATCCTTTTCTAATTTGTTTTCTGATTTTTCATCCCCGGCCCACACTTGCTCCAGCCCACGAGAAAAAGGAAACTCTTTTATTTTTCGGCCGGCCCAGCCCAACTTGTCCAAGCCCACGCCTCCTCAGCGACCCGACCCGACCGCTCCTACAGTGTATCTTCTTCCCAACGGCTCTCCCGCCAATCTCGCGCGCGTTTCCTTCGCCCGCTCCCTCCGCCGTCGCCCCCGCTCTGGCGACGTTACGCCCACGACGCGCGACCCCGTCTCCACCACCTCTCCTCTCTACACAACTACACCCCCTATTCCTCATCTCGCTTCTCTATCCCTCTCACAAACCCAGATCACCTCATCCCCTCACTGCCTCACCACTGTTTCCCCCTGCACCCAGCTCCCCACCACAAAATCCACCTCACCGCAGCTCATCATCGTCGTCGTCGTCGTCGCCACCACCTCCTCACCCGAGCACTCCGCTTTCCCCTCGCCTGCAAACCCAACCCATATTCGCAATCCCCTGCATCCTCGAACCCACAGCCCCGACCAATAACCGCCGGCATCACCAATCACTCCGACCTCGCCTCCCTCCCTATCTTCGCTCACCTCCTCGGCATCACTCTCCCCCTCTCCTTGTTTCCTCTATACTCTCCCTCCCTCTTCCCCTGCTCTCCCTCTCTCACACTCTGCATATTCCTTCTCTCTCTGTTCTCTGGCTCACACACATTCCTCTCTCTCTCTATAAACCTCTCTAATCTCTCTGTCACTCTCTCTCTCTCTCTACAATCTCATCCTCAATCTCTCTAACTCTCTCTCACTCATCGTCTCTCTCTCTCTGTCTCTCTCTCTAACTCTCTCTCACTAACTGTCTGTCTCTCTCTCTCTCTCTCTAACTCTCTCTCACTCACTGTCTGTCTCTCTCTCTCTCTCTCTCTCTCTCTCTAACACTCTCTCTATCTCAAAACCCTCGGGCAAAACCGCTGTCGAGGCCAATTTCTGGACGTTGTTGCCGAGTGGTCGTGTCGTGCATACCGTGCCATCAATTCAAAATGTCCAGGCAAGTCCCCACTTGCTACATGCTATTTATTAAGTTTACAAATTAAAATCGTATATATATCCCATGTATCGTCTTATGTTAAATATTGCAACAAAACTGTTCGATACTTGTCCTCTTAGAAAATCATTATCATATTTGACGGAACTGGATATATTACATTGGCCCTTATAGGGATGAATACCGTGTGCAAGATTCGCTGAAAAATATGACCGTTAACGACTAAAACAACTACCCCCAAGTTTTACCGTAAAACTGGAATTTTATTGTACCTGAAAACCGTTAAATTCACCATAAATCATATACACACTAGAATGGTGAGTTCGAGGGCTCAAATCGAAGCCGACTCGATGAACTTTAACCCTATACCAGTTTCCAGACATTTCTGTATTTAAACCGTGATGATAATTGAATCGGAGTGCGACCCTGGACTTCAGTCCAGAGCGACTCCAGTTATTGCTTGCTGTTTCGTATTGGGTACCACAGGATTTCCTTAAGTCTTAGGTTGCGGAACTCCGCTGTTTATTATAGGTAAATCCGTTAGCTAGACAACACAATTGGTTCCATTCTGTTTCGTTACCGTTTGATATTTAATCTGTAATTTAGAAGATCGGGACGCATAACAGTCCCAACAGAATCAGAATTGACATATTAATAGTAAACAGTATATATCTCCTGACGTACAGATGCGATCGAAGATCCGTCTATTGCGTTGAAAACCTTACTGAAAACCCTAGAATTCATTCAACTGTAGCGTCGCTAAATTCTGATCCCAACTGGGGTTAAAATGCGTTGCGAAACGGATATCTGATTCTGAAACCGGATTTCCAGCCGCGAACGCTTAAAACGAAATGGTTATAATTAATGATCCTGGAACCCGATTGGCTTGAAACCAAATTCGATGGATAGATAACTGAACATACTAATTACTACCTGTTTATCATTTCGCTAAATTATATACGTACGTTTCATGATAAATCGTGCAAGTGATAGAATGCTATTTTATGACACCTTAATCATGCTTCATATACTGTTTACGTATCATATCATACACATATCGTTGCAGTGATAACTTAGTGATATCGTGCATTTACCCAGTATTAGACTTTAGTGATGATTGTGGCAAGTACGTCAGTGTTCGTGTATCCGTGAATAAGTGAAAGTGATACGTACTTGTACACAATCAGTGACCCTATTATTCTATTGCATTGTCGACGTCTGTGGGATGCGTGTACGTGTGACTATAAGTGGTATGGGACACTTATGGAAGCGCTTGCACGGGTGTCACAGATAAGGCATCCGACACTGCCATTTATCTTAGGTATTAGTCGGGACGTGCTTGATGGAGGTCCTGCCTCCAGTTCTCGAGCAGACTTGTCACGGATCGATTAGTATTTAGGGTTATGGTTAGCGTTTGATGTAGACCACGGGGTGTGGGGTAGTTCAGGTGTGAGTTCAACAGAATCTCGGGAGTCCCATGCCGGCTTATATATTTAGGGAGATATATGGAGATTTACAGGGTATGTGATATACACCGTGATATACATGTTACATGTTGGGCCCGTGGTCCCTTGCCTTTGGGTTCTACCCTTGGGTAGAGGACACTCGCGAATGGTTGACTCTCACACTTGGACTGACGATAAGCTTAGTGACCTGTGCAGTGAGACTTAGAGACTGATAGGGATACTGGCATTTATATTCCTTATATACTGTGTTGACATACGTGACATATCGTTCTACTGCTTTACTGTTCCGCTGCATTGATTACTGCATATTCATATTCATGATGTCATTGATTTACTGCTTCACACATCTATTATCACTGTTAGAACTGTCACTTGATTTTTATACATATTATATTGCTATTGTGTCGCTCTGACGACCTGAGTATGCATGCTCAGTGTGAGGAGAAGATTTAGCCTGGACCAGAACTAGACGTGCATCACAGACTTCTTGACTTGCTAATTCAGAGTTATATCTTTTGTTTCCCACCAGGTCAGTTCATTTCACTGTTTTATTCCAGTTACTGCATTTCTCATTACCTGCGCATCATTTACTGTTTACCATGATAAACTAGAAGCCGAAGTGTGACTACGGTGGGACATTTCCTTGACCGTAGGAGCATGGCTGGCCTTGTCTACCCCTCGTATTCCGTATTTTGGGAAGCGGGGCGTGACATGGTTTAGTTGGTATCAGAGCCAGGTTTTGCATCGATGAGGATTGCAGTTTTCCGTGTATAGTTTGGCAATCTAAGACATCCCTCGGTCTAGATTGTAAACTTGTCATTCTTGATCCATATTCACATCGTGTGTTCAGCTATCTATTCGCTATGGCTTCGGGTGACTTGACAAGGTTACGTGGTTGCAATTGCACTACCGCACTCTATTCAAGTGACTTAAAGTCATACAGTTGATTTTTCCCCACTTGTAATAAATTCACCACCCCAGATATTCTTGAATCTTTGTCCTATCCATATTATATTTGGATTCGGTTAGCTTATGAATTATATCATTCTCAAAATTGTTGTCTCAGGATCATGTCTTCCAATGACTCTTCATCTATATCCGCTCCCCAGGATCGGACCATTGAGATTCTGAGTGTACTGCAAGGTTTAAAGGAAGCCCAGGAGCGAACAAACGACTTGTTGGCTGAAGGACTGAGAAGGCAGGTGAATCAGGCACCGGCGGGAGTCTCCAATCATAGAGGGATCCCTATTAGACGAGGAAAAGAGAAGAAGATGAAGCGTCAATTTGTTCCCCAGCGACAGAAGCAGCAGAAGACCACATGCTGTGGATACTGTAGGAGGCCAGGACATCTTCAGAAGGATTGTCGCCGCGCCCAGGGGAAATGTCTGATATGCGGGTCCAACAAATATCTCATCAACGGAAGGAACTACAAGGAGGAGATTCGTCCACACTCCCCACTTCTGCCAAGTGATGATTATCGCGTAGTTCGAACTTCGACTATAAGGCGGATCTAACGCAGGATGCAACTCACGCGACGAGAATGCAACGTTATAGCGGTCGAAGAATGATTTTCATGTTATCTACTTTCAGTAATAATATTGTCATCTTTTTATAAATATTTCTTTCCGTTTGAAATCTTGCATCCGCTGAACTTTTGGTTGAATACAATAAAATTTGAATCATAAAATATGTATCATTCTCTTGCTTTCTCTTTATCTAATTCTATTCATTATCACAGAATTTTAATTCTGATCTTTCAGTTCCTGTAACCGCATATTTTCCTATACTTCGTACCCTGAGCTTTTTCCTTGATGTATTCCACTGCCTAATCATGATTCTTTCTTTCAGGCTATGGCCCATCCTGGAGCAGCGCCGCATCTAGATGAGGATGCACAGTCATGCGTTTTCTTAGACCGCACGCTGATAAGTCCTGATGATGAGATCAACGGTCCCCAGGTCAACTTCGGAAGCAACGATTCAGAGGACGGAGAAGTAGCCGCCCCAGAGCTTAACGTGTTAGCTGATTCCGACGAAGAAGGAGGAGATCCTGAAGAGAACCCTATAGAGTAAGACCCGATAGAGGAAGATCCCGATGAAGACCCGATAGAAGAAAATTCAGTTGAGGAAAATCCCGTGGAAGAAAATCCAGAAGAAGAGAATCACATGGAATCGGACCTCAATGAAGAAGCTCCATCCGAGGAAGAAGGACCAGAAGATCAAGACCCTGCTGTTGAAGAACTTCCAGTGGCAATGTCTGCGAGGCGATATGGAAATGGACGCCCCTACCTGAGTGAGCGAGCCTACCGCAACCTACTGAATCTCCACAACCGCGACCGACGGAAATTCTTTTGATGTTGTCTTTCTGGCCAAATAAAATGTGTATAGTTTAGGGCCACTTTCCGTCTTTGAGAATGCCTTATTTTAAATTTCCTTGAATGAAATAAATCTTCTGAATCCGTAAACCTTTTGATTATTGGTTCGCTTAATACTTGTTTATTGCCCATATCCATTTATATTTTTCTGCTGAGTTTCCTGACTGCCCACCCTTACTCAATGTTTAGTTTCCACCCTCGTTTCGATTAGGAAGTACCGCACCCTAATCCTTGGAATGAGCCACATTCATCCTTCGTCTATGCCCCGTTTGAGATCCTTCTGGGAGGAGAATAGTTCTTGTGAAACTTCCGAGTTCACTAACTCTTCAAATTTTAATTCGTGTGTTGTACCGACTGTTGTTTCCCCCACACTTTTCTTTTGTATTCCTTTGTTGCTCATCCTTCCTTCCTGTGCTGACCCTATCCCAATCTCCTTAACATTCAGCTTAAAGCCGCCACACTCCGACCTTCTGATTGAGCCACACCTTCTTGTAATCACTACCCTAGCTAGCCCTATTCATATTGTGATTTCTCTATTACCCCAAATATATTTAGAGACATTATTATTCAAAATTTAGTTTTCATTATTTTAAATTTAACAAAGAGTGTGTGTTATTGATTATCCCGTTTTATGTATTTTAAGTGCATTATTATTATTCTCATTTTAGTAGCGCAGCCTTACACCGCGCATACTTTTGGTCTATGCTTCTTAATTTCACTATACCAGTTTTCTAAAATATTTTAAACCTATTTTATCGATACTTTTTCCTAAAATGTTTTAACCTACCGACTAATTTTCACTGCTTTATTGTCGTTAATTTATTTTGGGATTTGTGCCTATGATTACTATTATAAATGGTTGAACCTTACGATTATTTTTTTGCTTATTTTTTTTATAATCATAGATGTGCACATATTTGAGTCTCGATTTTTATCGAGCACACTTGATTATTATTATTCGTTATTGTTACCTATATTCTCGTATATTTGTGGTTGCCCTTATAGTGTTCCTGCATTATGCCTTTTTAGGCCTAACTTTTGTATGTGGTTCTTATATATATATATATATGTACCTTCAAAATTTTGTCTACCCGTTTTAAGTAAATCACCATGTATTAGCGTTCGATATGATAACTCTTCGCTTATTATGTTATAGCTTGTTGTTTCTTTTAAATTTCGAGGACGAAATTTTTGTAAGGGTGGTATGATATAATACCCAGACCTTTTTGTACGTCTATAACGTATTTTCCCTTTACCTATAGAATTTATTTATAATTATTCAATTATTTTCAAAATCCTATTTAAACCCAGATCTTATCTTTCATTTCCTCTGGCTCAGCCGTTTTCCTTTTATTGAATTTAAACCCAAAACAAATGTTATGTACATTTCTCCGTCTAAAGTCAGCCCTGGACCCAAATCTAAATTCTAGTTATTTATCCTAAACCATAACCCTAAAACCAAATAAATTCTTTAAGCCCACTCATTTGTTTTCATCTAATTTTCTTTAATTTCCCTAGCCCAAACTCGCCTCAGGCCCGTTCCTATTTTTCCCAATCCTTTCCCTATTAAATTATCAAGCCTAGCACCTTTTTTTCCTAAGCCCGGCCCCATCCTTTTCTAATTTGTTTTCTGGTTTTTCATCCACGGCCCACACTTGCTCCAGCCCACGAGAAAAAGGAAACTCTTTTATTTTTCGGCCGGCCCAGCCCAACTCGTCCAAGCCCACGCCTCCTCAGCGACCCGACCCGACCGCTCCTACAGTGCATCTTCTTCCCAACGGCTCTCCCGCCAATCTCGCGCGCGTTTCCTTCGCCCGCTCCCTCCGCCGTCGCCCCCGCTCTGGAGACGTTACGCCCACGACGCGCGACCCCGTCTCCACCACCTCTCCTCTCTACACAACTACACCCCGTATTCCTCATCTCGCTTCTCTATCCCTCTCACAAACCCAGATCACCTCATCCCCTCACTGCCTCACCACTGTTTCCCCCTGCACCCAGCTCCCCACCACAAAATCCACCTCGCCGCAGCTCATCGTCGTCGTCGTCGTCGTCGCCACCACCTCCTCACCCGAGCACTCCGCTTTCCCCTCGCCTGCAAACCCAACCCATATTCGCGAGCCCCTGCATCCTCGAACCCACAGCCCCGACCAATCACCGCCGGCATCACCAATCACTCCGACCTCGCCTCCCTCCCTATCTTCGCTCACCTCCTCGGCATCACTCTTCCCCTCTCCTTGTTTCCTCTATACTCTCCCTCTCTCTTCCCCTGCTCTCCCTCTCTCACACTCTGCATATTCCTTCTCTCTCTGTTCTCTGGCTCACACACATTCCTCTCTCTCTCTCTCTCTCTATAAACCTCTCTAATCTCTCTGTCACTCTCTCTCTCTCTCTACAATCTCATCCTCAATCTCTCTAACTCTCTCTCACTTATCGTCTCTCTCTCTCTGTCTCTCTCTCTAACTCTCTCTCACTCACTGTCTGTCTGTCTCTCTCTCTCTCTCTCTCTCTCTGTCTCTCTCTCTAACTCTCTCTCACTCACTGTCTGTCTCTCTCTCTCTCTCTCTCTCTCTCTCTCTAACACTCTCTCTATCTCAAAATCCTCGGGCAAAACCGCTGTCGAGGCCAATTTCTGGACGTTGTTGCCGAGTGGTCGTGTCGTGCATACCGTGCCATCAATTCAACGTGTCCAGGCAAGTCCCCACTTGCTACATGCTATTTATTAAGTTTACAAATTAAAATCGTATATATATCCCATGTATCGTCTTATGTTAAATATTGCAACAAAACTGTTCGATACTTGTCCTCTTAGAAAATCATTATCACATTTGACGGAACTGGATATATTGCATTGGCCCTTGTAGGGATGAATACCGTGTGCAATATTCGCTGGAAAATATGACCATTAACGACTAAAACAACTACCCCCAAGTTTAACCGTAAAACTGGAATTTTATTGTACCTGAAAACCGTTAAATTCACCATAAATCATATACACACTAGAATGGTGCGTTCGAGGGCTCAAATCGAAGCCGACTCGATGAACTTTAACCCTATACCAGTTTCCAGACATTTCTGTATTTAAACCATGATGATAATTGAATCGGAGTGCGACCCTGGACTGCAGTCCAGAGCGACTCCAGTTATTGCTTGTTGTTTCGTATTGGGTACCACAGGATTTCCTTAAGTTGTAGGTTGCGGAACTCTGCTGTTTATTATAGGTAAATCTGTTATCTAGACAACACAATTGGTTCCATTCTGTTTCGTTACCGTTTGATATTTAATCTGTAATTTAGAAGATCGGGACGCATAACAGTCCCAACAGAATCAGAATTGACATATTAATAGTAAACAGTATATATCTCCTGACGTACAGACGCGATCGAAGATCCGTCTGTTGAGTTGAAAACCTTACTGAAAACCCTAGAATTCATTCAACTGTAGCGTCGCTAAATTCTGATCCCAACTGGGGTTAAAATGCGTTGCGAAACGGATATCTGATTCTGAAACCGGATTTCCAGCCGCGAACGCTTAAAATGAAATGGTTATAATTAATGATCCTGGAACCCGATTGGCTTGAAACCAAATTCGATGGATAGATAACTGAACATACTAATTACTACCTGTTTATCGTTTCGCTAAATTATATACGTACGTTTCATGATAAATCGTGCAAGTGATAGAATGCTATTTTATGACACCTTAATCATGCTTCATATACTGTTTACGTATCATATCATACACATATCGTTGCAGTGATAACTTAGTGATATCGTGCATTTACCCAGTATTAGACTTTAGTGATGATTGTGGCAAGTACGTCAGTGTTCGTGTATCCGTGAATAAGTGAAAGTGATACGTACTTGTACACAATCAGTGACCCTATTATTCTATTGCATTGTCGACGTCTGTGGGATGCGTGTACGTGTGACTATAAGTGGTATGGGACACTTATGGAAGCGCTTGCACGGGTGTCACAGATAAGGCATCCGACACTGCCATTTATCTTAGGTATTAGTCGGGACGTGCTTGATGGAGGTCCTGCCTCCAGTTCTCGAGCAGACTTGTCACGGATCGATTAGTATTTAGGGTTATGGTTAGCGTTTGATGTAGACCACGGGGTGTGGGGTAGTTCAGGTGTGAGTTCAACAGAATCTCGGGAGTCCCATGCCGGCTTATATATTTAGGGAGATATATGGAGATTTACAGGGTATGTGATATACACCGTGATATACATGTTACATGTTGGGCCCGTGGTCCCTTGCCCTTGGGTTCTACCCTTGGGTGGAGGACACCGCGAGTGATTGACTCTCACACTTGGACTGACGATAGGCTTAGTGACCTGTGCAGTGAGATTTAAAGACTGATAGGGATACTGGCATTTATATTCCTTATATACTGTGTTGACATACGTGACATATCGTTCTACTGCTTTACTGTTCCGCTGCATTGATTACTGCATATTCATATTCATGATGTCATTGATTTACTGCTTCACACATCTATTATCACTGTTAGAACTGTCACTTGATTTTTATACATATTATATTGCTATTGTGTCGCTCTGACGACCTGAGTATGCATGCTCAGTGTGAGGAGAAGATTTAGCCTGGACCAGAACTAGACGTGCATCACAGACTTCTTGACTTGCTAATTCAGAGTTATATCTTTTGTTTCCCACCAGGTCAGTTCATTTCACTGTTTTATTCCAGTTACTGCATTTCTCATTACCTGCGCATCATTTACTGTTTACCATGATAAACTAGAAGCCGAAGTGTGACTACGGTGGACATTTCCTTGACCGTAGGAGCATGGCTGGCCTTGTCTACCCCTCGTATTCCGTATTTTGGGAAGCGGGGCGTGACATCATCGTTGCATGTTATATATGTATATATTGCTATTGTGTCGCTCTGGCGACCTGAGTATGCATGCTCAGAGTGAGAAGTGGAGTTAACTCGGATCAGGACCTGTCTTACCTCGAGGATACGACGGACATCTAGATTTGCGATGTCAGCGCTATCCTTCCCTTTGACTCTATCTGATTAGTTTTACATCTGTTTGATAGCATTAATGACTGCATTTCTCATTACTTGCGTTGTGATTACTTGTTACCACGTAATGCTAGAAGCCGAAGTGTGACTACGGCAGGATATTTCCTTGACCGTAGGAGCATGGTTGGCCTTGTCACCCATCGTATTCCGTATTTTGGGAAGCCGGGAGTGACAAAAATCAAACACAAATTTGAATACTTGATCATGAACCTGACACTCGAATTCAAATATCAAACTCAAACTTGAATACTTGACTCGACTTGACCGAACCATGGTTATAACTTGACATGAACTTGACATGACTACCTTAATACATGATTGTTGGATATGTATGCCCTAGAGGCTATTATTCTATATGTATACATATGGATGCTTGGACATATGTATGTACATGACAATCTTGCTCGTTATGATAGTATGCTATTTGGTTTGTCTTTATCTTAACATGTGCATATGTTTTACTTGTTTTTACGTATCATTTATAGATGTTGATAAATCCCGTAGGTCATTGCTAGACTACTTGCGTTGTGATGGCGATCATACTTGTGGGAGCTGGGTAGTCGATAACACATCCTTAAAATGTCCCTAGTCGTGTGAGTATCGAGACAGAGTATCGATATTCCGGAGTAGACTAGTGTATACGTTTCTAGACCCCGACGAGGGGCGATGGTTAGTCCCATACCCATTGATCTTTTGCACCTAAGATCGTATACAGGTGCTCACTGGGGGTAGGTACACTAGACAGACTCGCCGAGAGTTTCTAGATGGTACTATACCTATCGTCAGTTAGTTTTCAGGTGGCATGAGTACAGGTTAATCTTCAGACCTGAGGTCGTCATTTGTCTCGTGTGAGTTCCCACTGTACTTTGATTACTACCCTACCACGGCTCTAGTGAGTCATGCAAACATGTTTTAGTTGGGTACAGTCCCGAGCTACATGGAGACAGTGAGCGATTGTTGAGATTCGTCTCTCCCGATATAGGGAGTTGATATCGCATTGTGTTCGATTGGCTAGCACCATAAGATCTTGCCCAAGATAGTTGGGACTTACTGATAGGTTGATCAGTAGTTTCCCGGATTGGTTTTGAGCCACATTAGCACGAATTATCGGGTTATTAGGGTCTGACGTTTACCACCCTCCTAGACCCGGTATGCAATACTCTCAGACGAAGAGACCGGACTATATGAAGATTGTCACAGATAGGCTCAGTAGGGATCTGGATGAGTTTGCTCGTCGGCTTTCCTTTTCGACAGATACCCGGGTAGCCATTATGTACAGCTAGTACCGTTGACGTGCTTGTGGTTATGAATTTATCTAATAACTCACTGCCGGTGTACTGTCGAGTCTTTAAAGTCCCACACAGAGGGTTTTCCTGGTTCAGATGAAATAATGTAGTAGCCGTATTGGATACGTGCATGATTTCGATCGATTGATTGTACTAGTTATCCGGACTTTCGATCGGACAGTTGATAATACTAGCCGGCTTGGAATTGAGCCGGATTATTAAATCAGGCATTGATTTAATAGTTTACATATATATATTTCGATATGTATATTCTAGTATTATATTCTTTGTGTTATTCTATCTCTTTGGGTTTTCGTATTTTGATACGAATACGGGTATGTATATACAGTAGAGTATAATCTGTATTTATACGGAAAACATTCTAGAAGGTGGGCACCTCGTTTTAGATTTATCCATTTATCTTTAAATAGAAAATGAGGTGTGAAAGTGGTGAGGGGGTATGGTGAGAGCTATGCTTCAATAGTATTGACAAATGAATTTTCAATTCATTTGTGCAAACTATTCAAGCATAATTGGTTTTTTATATTGTAAAAATGTTTTACAAAGCTATGGTTGGTTTTTTCTCTCTCATGGGTTATTCATTATTCTCACCATTTGCTTCACTCTCCTCACTAGTTTTCTTATGCTCCTCCACCTTCATCTTCAACCTCCTCTCTACAGTCTCAAGTGTTGAGAATTAAGAGAAAAGGTGAGATAGATACACACTTAGAAGCATACACTATATCCTAGACACTTTAGATTAGCAATCTAAAGTCTCTATTTGCTCCACTAGACTCTTAGTGTGGAGCTGGAATTATGGACTACATCTCTCGGGTGGATCATCTTCGACGGAGGAGGACCGATGATCAAGCTCGTTCATGGAGGTCTCAAGAAGCTAGGAAAGGCGATCAAGCTCGATCCAGGAGATCTCAAGGAGTAAGGAAAGGCGCTCAAACATGTTCAAGGAGATCCCTAGGGGCAAACGAAGATGATAGAAGACCGAAGGACACGGATCTTTTGGTGAGACATTTCTATCATAGTAGTTAGCTATGCTCTTTGCCTGCTAGTTTAGGTTTATGGTAGATTCTAGAACGGTTTTTCTAGCGCTAGTTTTTAAACCCCAAATTTTTTTTGTTTCATAACGGCCGCGGTAGATGGTCAGGGCGCTAGGAAATCCCAACAATGATTACAGCTTGAACATGAATCTGTATATTTTATATCCATGGATTCGGCCAAGACCTATAATCTTAATCTATACATTACAATACGCAGGGATAACGGGGTAGATTAGTACGGAACGTATATCGTGGCACGAAATGTCACTTTAAAAGACACCTACATGAATTCACGTGCCGCTGTCCCGTGGGTTATGACGGAGCTTTGTACTACATGTTACTATAGTCCACGGGGTAAGATGGACTCCTCTCGTATACATGAATACCTTCTTTATCAAACTACAAATAACCACGTTAGAATAACTATCTTATACCCGTGGATAATCATATACAACTTTACCTATCCTCTGTTCATTTCACATTATATACTGTCTTCTCTTATTTCTTTTGGGACTTACCGAGCGCTAGTTTGCCGACGACATTCCTTTCTGTTTCTTTCTTTGGAATATTCGTCAGGAGGACCGGATTCTGAAGAGATAGAGCCGAGGCTGGAGGACTTAGACCAATTTGTTGCTCAGCCAGACTACTAGCTCCTTCTAGCCTGCACTTACTTTCAGTATGCCATTGTTTAGGCATTTGTTTTTTATTTATTGTATATTTTATTTTCAGACAGTTGTATGTAAAATTGAATGTAAATAAAGTTGTTGTTTCATTTTATTACTCTTGTTATTCTTGCTCACTATTATATTGCTTAATTACTTTTAATATAGTTTCATAGTAAATACATTGCGGGCTTACCACGTCACCGTTTCCGTCTACTGGGAAGCGGAGCGTGACAATGTGTTATAATATTAAGCATGAAATAGCAGGCATAGATTAATAACATGAGTGTGAAATAACATGTACAGGTAAATAGTGTAGAATGTGAATATGACAACAATCAAATCAATATGTCACTAAACCATCAGTTTCTAAGTCAATTGAAATCGATCGATGGAAAATTATTCTCGTGTTTAATAAAAGTCTCGTGCATGTCCGAGACTACGGTCCGCTATTGCCCAGAACATAACCCTGCATCCGTGCCGCTAGGCCCTCGACCTAATAAGTCTATATCGCTGATATCGAATGATCATCCTCTAAATCACCGAATCTCGCTAAATACAACTTCAATTCCACCCTCGATTTCCCCTTTTCTCCAGGTTAATCTATATGTTCAGGTATCAGATTGGTTGTGTACAAATACGCATCACTTTTACTATTCAATCACGCTTTCACTTATATCACTTTCATTGACGTACTTGTCACTATCCAATCAACAACACTTATCACTCGATAATAAAATACAGTCACTGGGGTATCACGGTAAATAGTCACTAATCAATGGATGTAAAGCAATCACATGACATGGTAGAAATACGTAGTTCAACTATATATGGACAGTCGGTGTCATTCATCTTACAAAATTCACCATAATTCATACATGCAGAATTAAGTAAAACAATATAAAAAGAATATAAAGCATACTCATTTATCTAAACGGTAAAATTTGTTTCAACTCAATAGGAATTCAGGTTTAGAAGATATGCCCATTTTAAAACAGGTGTAAGCTTCTGGAATTCCAGTTTCACAACCGGAAATCTAATTTCAAGCACGTTTGCTATGAATTACGTTCAGAATTAGAGGTAGATACAGTACAATAAAATATAGATTTCTCGGTTAAGTTTTCAACTCAACCGATGAAACGTCAATAGCATGTGTATACAGGGAGTTATAGTCAATATGAGGCCGATACGTATAAATGTCGCTGCAGAAAAAAAGCCAGACAAATCAACAATATAAAATGTATTTAAAATATCAAAAAATGATAGATTTTAATGAAACCAGTGCTAAAAGTTATCCAACACAATTATCTATGCAACGATATGGGTTTCCGCATATTATCAGACATGTACAGGGAGATATGTTTGTTTCAATTCAAGCCTTGACAGAAAATATTGTCCTGGACAGCAATCCAGAGCCGTATTTTCTCTCCCTTTTTATTATCGTAACATGGCAATATCCAGTAACAACTTACATAGGTTTATAGGTTATTTAATTGGATTCGATACGAGCCCTAGAACGTCACATTACAGTTTGTATTCAATTTACTGTGAATTTTGTAACGTGACATATACAGTAATTCCAAATTTAACATCGCCTTTTGGGGGTGTCATTTCATGATCTAAACTTTGATATTTTGAAGTCAAATTCTACACGATATTAGTTAACACAAAAATGAAACTATTGATCATAAAGTATGGGAATTTTAAATTGGGTTTTCATTCAAGTAACGCATCAAACACTTAGGTTATATGTACGGGTATCAATCGAAACATCGGTTTCATTTAATTGATCAAAACGAGATTTAATTCATATAAATTCTAAATGATATTAATACAGGATGTTAGAACTGATTATATCCATACCATCACAACTAAATGACTACGGTTCACTATTAAAATTCGATGATAATAATTTACGATATGGATACCTTAATATAACTAAATTAAAATATATCGATCCGTTAAAATAGTTACAGCATATAAAGCAAGTGAGGGGGTTCACTTGCCTAGTGATGATAGGTGACACGACAACGACAACGATGACAACACGGCAGCAAAAGCACATGCAGCAGCGCGGGCTAAGGTTTGGCCGGGCTTGGTTAGGCACGGTGCAGGGCACGGTAGTGGCACGACGGAGGCAGCAGAGCAACACTGGGCATAGGACAACGACGAGGTGGCTGTGGAGCAGAGGCGGTGACGGTGAGGAGCTTTGGTGGAGGAGCAGGCGATGGCCGAGGTGGTGTAGTGAGGGTTGGAGTTGGAGAATGGAGCTCGGTTGATGGAGGGTAGATGTCGTGGTAGTGGTGTTGGTGATGAGAAGAAGTGGAGGATAAGCTCGGGTCTGGTAGTGATGCGGTGAGATCCGGTGAGGTGGCGTCGGTGGTGAGGCAGTGAAGGAAAAATAGCGGTTTGGGTTTGTGAGAGAGATGAAGTGGAGGCTCGGTGCTCGCTGGGTGAGATGGGGAGGAAGGTTGGTCGGAGCTTCGAGAGGGCGTCGGTGATGATGGAGGTGGCTTCGGTTGGCAACGAGGCCAGCAGTGGTGATGGTGTAGGGAGAGATTTTTAGAGAGGTGGAGGGAGATAGAGAGAGTGAGAGATTGCGAGCGAGTTAATGGGGGGAGAGATTCATTGAGAGAGATGAGGTCGACGGCAAGGGGATCTCAGGGTTCGTTGGGGGTGAGCTTTGGGTCGTGGGGAGTGCAAATCGTGCGGGGGTTGTTGCAAAGGAGGAAGAAGAATTTGGGGTTGGTGATGAGAGAGAGAAGAGAAGAAAGAGAGGGGAAAAAGAGACGCACGGTTTAGGTTTGGGTTTGGGTGAAGGACGCTGGGCTTTGGGATGGTCCATCAAGCAAAATAAAAGATGAGAGGAGAAAGAGAAAATTGGGGCTTGACCTGGGTTTAAGTTAGGTTAGGGTTTAGGTTTAGAAATATATAAAAGAGTAGGATTTAATTAGGAAAGGAAATAGAAAAATATTAGGAATTTTTTTTATTAAAATACGGAAAAGAATACAATAGAACTGGGTATTGCATAACCGGAGTCGCCACTCGCCTAAACGCAGGAAAGAGGGAGGGGAGGAAAACAACGGAGTGGGGGCAAAAACCAGAGAAAAAGATCGGTAAGGAATTGCAGTATCTCGAAGGAAACCCGTCGAGAGTCGTCTACCCAAGAAGATACCCTAATTAGGCACGATTTGGCTTCGCTTTGAGGAGTTTTTTGTAAGTTTGGCGTCGAAATACACCCACACAACGCAAGTATGCGTGTATGGATGTATAGGCGGCACGAGAGCAGTGGAAAAGATCAAGAAGAGGAGAGGCCAACGCGAAAGAACCCTTACAGGCAGAAACCGACTCTGTCTGCAAAGCAGGGTACGTGGGCGCCTTATGAGAAGGCGCCTAGGTACCCCGAGAACCTGAACGCCTTCTCTTCTGAGAAGACGCCTGGGTACCCCGAGAAGCTAAACTTTGACTCTTTTGTTTTTGCTCGGATCTTGATCAAAAAGAGCTTCACGATGGAGGGTCTTTAGATATAATCCCATCATTTTCACTCTTCTTGGCCAAAATTCACAAAAAAGGATCGAAATGAGATATCAATCAAAAAACTAAACCATTTTTCTTATCTTTCTTATCTTTTTTTTTTTTTGGATTTTAGAGAGATCTCGGTCTATGAAGAGAGTTCTGGGATGACTCCTTTTTTATCGAATAGATCTCGATCTCAAGTAAATAATAAAAAAAAGAAACGCAAAAGGGAGAGCCCTTCCACTTGTACAAACAAGGAAATGAGCTGGAAATTCATGAAAAATGAAGAAAACAAAAAGAGAGGATCTTGGATTCCCATTTTTTTCAAAGTTGTTTGAAGATTGAAATTCAAGCTAGACAATCTAGAACTAGAAAAATAGGTTCTTCATTCCTAAATTCTAATCCTAAATGGGAAAATTCAGGTTTTTCTTACTCTAGCTCATGTTTTTTTGAGGTTTTCTTGATTTTTTGGGGTTTTTTTTTTTTGGATTTCTAAGTTAATCTAAGGGTTATTTTTGTTGAGAAGTGATGGAGGCTCGAGTCCTGAAGAGCTCAAGAGAAAGATTGAGAGAGTCAAGAAAAAGAGAGGGATCAAGAGATGCCCTTTCTCATGAGCATGAGAATGCTTATTTATGGAAGAAGGGTAGTTAGGATATGAAATGAAGGATTGCGATTGATTGTAGAGGGAGAAATGGTTTGGATTTTTTTAGAGATGAACCGGTATATATCATTATTTAAACTTATTTCATCTTCAAATACTTGGACAACATGCAATTTCATAATAAAGCAAAAGGAGTGAAGTTAAGTATATTTTTAGGTGAAAAAAATGCATGTTGTGTTCATGTGATGCAAGTTAAGTCAATGTTTCACTAGGGGAGAATCATATGTCATAGGTTTGACAAGTCAAGTGGGAATTAATTATCACTAATCCATTGTTTAATGACAACGATTAGTTTAATTAACCCATAATCGCTCATATTCAAACCAAATAGCAAACGATATTCAAATGACTTGAAATTTTGTGTGAAAGGTCATCTAAGCAAGTTATGAGGACCCATTAACAAAAATTAGCAATTTTCCCATTGTGGGCCCATCATATTATTTTAATGATAAAATAATAAGAGGGCTTTGGTTCATCGAGTAAACGTTTTCGATTTTAGTTGAAATTTGTATGGCATATCATCATAAACATACTAAAGATAATCTGGAAAGTTTGACATCATTTGGCTTCAAGAATTACGAGATAAAAAAAATCGGAACCGTGAATGGCGATTGAAGGATGATTAGGGAAATTAATAGGTTCCAAGTGAACTTGCCCATCGGAAATGGTCCCAATTGATATAACATGGTGAAATGTGACAACCACATCAAGAAAATACTCTTCAATTGGTTAGAAGTGATTTTTGGGCCGTTCTTACAAGTTCGAGGTGATTTAATGCAAATCTCAAGGAATTTGATAAGTCTATTTGAATTTTATACTTCTGTGATTCATAATAAATCATTAAAAACCTCTACAAAAACTCTCATGACGAGTTGTGCAAGAATTCATGAGATATGGATTTTTGAGCGTTTCGAAAAGGGTATTCCGGTCATTTGAACGAATTTTGAACCATTCACTTAAGTTGCCTCTATTTATACCAAGATTTTATTTTTATGTAAAAGATGAGATGAATGATATGATGCAAATGCAATGCCATGATGAGACTGCAAAAAATGATGTAGGAATAAAAGGATAAATTCGCAAATTGATACTTGGTTGGGGTGTCTACACTCCCGAAATCACTTTGAAATCTCATTTGCATGATAAATGCCTTGTCCATTTGCACCCTGCTCCGTCCCCCCTCATTTGCATGATTTAAAAAGCATTTCCTTGTCTCTGTTCAAACACTAGGCTTTCCACCCCATGACAAATAGCAGCAGGAAATGCCCTCTGCGGGGTCCCTTGACTCAAACTCTTGTTCATGGCCCACATAATCTCTTGTTCAGATATCACGTGGTCCCCACTCACCAACATCGTATCTTTTTTGCTTTTGCTTGCCCAAGTGTTTGGCCGTTTGAAGTTTCTGCGAGATTATGAAATTTGGTTTCTGAAATATTACATTCGAAAATTTCTGGATTTGGTAATTGGTTGTTTGGTTGGTATTGGATTTCTAGTATTGGATTTATAGATCTTGTAATTTTTGTTTGGTTGATAAAAAGAAAGTGGGATTTGGATTTGAAAAATTTAGAGAGAGAGACAGATAGAGAGAGAATTATTAAATAAATAAAGCATCCGGATCCCATCTAAAAGTACAATGAATAGTACCGAATTCTTGCAAATTCTCCAAATTTTTTAGGATTCAAGAATCCTTATTTTGTGGTGGGCCCCCATAAAAAAACAAAAGAATCCTACAAAACCAAATTTCACAACCAAACACAAAATTAAGGAATCCTCTAAACTTTTTGGATTATACAATCCAATTCTTTCATAATCCTACAACCAAACATGCCCTTAGTAAATAATCGGTACTGCAACCCTCACATGTACTATTGACGTCCCTTTTTCTATGGATCTTTGTATTTCAAACCTTGCCGCTGTCGACCTTCCTCATCCTTTGAAAACCGGTCCTTCGTCGCTCTATAGAATATGGACCTTCTAGCTATCCCAATACTGCTTCTAATTCTATGAAACCAGCTGGACCTAATCTCAGTGACTCTAATCCTATGGAGCCTGGTCCTTCCTATTCTCGGTGTCCCTCATTCTATGGAATCCTAAGACCCTTCAAATCCCAACCCAACTTTTACTCGGCTAATGACCATAACGATGTCTTGGTCAAGACTTGTGCCCTTCGCTCTGCTTGGCGGCGATGCTGATAACGTTAAAGGCATCAACAGTGTCGATCATCATGAAGGTGTAAATCCACGTGGCAGTGACCCTCTTAACAACCCCTCATGAAAGACAAAATAAAATAAAAATCATCACTAATTAATTCTTAATCTTTACCTTCATGTGTTCACCTGCATATTTTATCAAAACAAATCATCACTAATTAATTCTTCATATTCAAATAATATCAACCTCAGTAGTTAAATTTTCTAGGTAGGTATTAACCATTATCCAACAACATCATCTTTGTTCGTCCTATTTTACCATCAACATGACCAACATACTTATCTAATTATGCTGACAAAAAAAATCTTTATAAAATCGTATCCACATCTTGTATAATTTTTCAAATTGTTATTGAATTATTTTGCTCCAAAATGAATGCTTGGAAAATTAATGATAAAAGAAAGACATTATACGAACAACTTATTTGGTTCCATTTAGTTCTAGCATTTAAAGTCATAAGTATTTATTTGGATGTTGTATTATTAATCTTCCTCGTTGCTTACAAACAACATTTACCATTTAGTTGAGATGAATGTTAAATGCTTTTCATATTTCTGAATTTAGATAAATTTGCAAGTTACTCACTACTTAAGAACCTGACGAGTCAAAATAAACTGCATGAATCGTTTCTTTGTTATATATGAATACAGCTTCTCAACTTATTAACATCTTGTCATAATTAAATGGGAGTTTCATTGTTTAGCACGTCCTCCCAAAGGTAAAATCCTGTTGTGAGTACCCGCTTTATAGTTTTTTTTCTTCTCGTTTTTATTTATTTGCAGAGCTCTTCAACCGATATATGGATAAATGAAATAATGAAGATATAAGTGACGGGGGATGCCAAGAGTGTTTTGAATATGGTTTGTAAGAAGAAAAAAAACATTGGAAAAGACAACTGCAACCAACCAGGTTTTCGGATGTCAGCTTGGTAAAACCGTCAGTCAAAGATGGGGATTCTTACAGCTGGGGATGTTGTTTTAAGTATGAGAGTCCAATGTTGATGAGGACGCATTTTTGGTGGCCACAGGCGAGGTATTCAAATACTAGCTTTTCCTGATTCTCTACCCAAACTTCAGAAATTTGTTTTCAGCAGCAAGAGGTTTGTGATGGAGGCCTGGATCTCTTTCAAATGTTATCTTCCGTTGATCTTCTCGTGTAATGGTGGACGGCTGAAATTTGATCTGGGGGTTGACTCCTTTAGCGTGCGACTCCTTTAGCGTGTGGATCTCAATATATAGGAGGTAGATTTTATATATGCTTTGGGTTCATCAAATCAAGAGGCTCTTATGATGGAGCATAAGGAGTTTTCTTCTTGAAAAAACGGTTAATTTTGTGGTTATTGAAGTCTAATAGCGTTTAATCTTATATTTGATTTGTTGTTATTGATATAGGATGGCGAAGAAGATGAGATATGAGTCTCACTTGTGTCCCTTTGGTGGTATTTTTCTTAAGAGCATGATATTAATTTCCTCTGAAAAAAACTGTTGTATAAAGTTATAGAGTTGATGGAGCAAAAGACTTGTGGTTGCTTTCTATGAATTCTCCAATATGGGGCAATTATTTTGGATCGTGTGAGAACCTGATGTTTGAAAATGTACGTTTTCAATTATAGAACTTCAAGGAAGTCTTATGCCTGCGTTTATTTCGTTATTTATTTACAAGCATGGCGATGAAGATGCTTTTGATGTGGTTTCTTTCTTTATGGTCTATGGAATGAGTGCAGGTTGGCGATGCTGAGTGTGTGGCTTCAACATTCTACATATATATTGTGATTTTACTAATTGCTCGGTTATTATTTGAGTATATTTGCTCGGTTAAGATAAGAAGCAATTTGGTAGAGCCCAAATTTATTGCAAAAAGAACAAGTTCTAGAAATGATAATTGTGTTGATAAATGAAAATTAACTGTCAGCTATTGCTCTGGTTCAAATGTTATAGATTCCTGCGTTTTAAATATTAATATTTTTCACCAACACAGAAGATGCAGTTGATCACGAGGTTCGTAAGGTTTTTTTTTTACCGTGTTTGCAAATACAAGCTGTTGTATATATAAAATGACAAAGATGCGGCTGCTGCGACCGCTGCGGTCGCCTCCTCTCACAACCATCAGGGTCTCGCTGCGGTCACAATCTCATAGCTACTAGGATGGGCTATGCTCACTTAAACTCCCAAGGGACCGTCCCTTTGTTCAACGCTAATTTGGACGGTCGACCTCAACTAGTTGGCTAGGATCGACTAAAGCTACAGTGGACTCATATAAAATACGCAATAATAAATCTCATAAATAATCAAACATGTTAATAAAAGTCATCCCAACATTCTATGTGCCAAGATTCGAAAAATGCTTAACCGCTTGAAATCTTATCACAATCTAGTCAAAAGACAAATATCATGGGCTCACTTGTTTACTACTATTATCTAGGTGTTGTGGGCCACACCATTTTATCTCTTGGACAGATTGTGGTGGGATTTCAAGCCTGCTAGGTAAAGTATTACATCTAATATTCTAAGTATTTTATTAAGTAATTTTATTTTTTGGGTACTGGTCCGGTAGGCCAGATTTTATTAAAATTTATAATAATATAATATAATAATAAATTTTATTAAGTAATTTAGATCTATAATTGAGTAATCATGATTATTTCCCTATGTTTCCAATACAACATACCCTCCTATCTAATCTCATCTTCTCGTCCAGTTTACAAGTAGTCTTGATTCAATGGATCGTTTCTACATAAAAACTTGTCCTCTCTTGGCATGCTTGAAGCGAAAAGGGAAGCTAGATTGGTCATAACACTTTCTCTCATTAAAAGTGTGTGGGTATCGTCCCTCATGAGGAGAAGTGCCTTGTAACTTTCCATCTGATATGCCAATAACTAGTAGGTTCAACCACTGAAAAATACCAACAGCAATCTACCGGATTCGGATACGTTAACACATATATTCGTTCCGTACATGTGTTCAGTATAAAAATTTGTAATTTTTACTATATCAGGAATATTTTTTTTTAATAGTATTCAAAGTACATCCAACATCAGGTTTATTCTAGATACAGATAATAATTTTTATTTGCTATAACTAATGGTATTAGTATTGAATCGAACAACAAGAGGCCCTGATCATTACATCATTAATAATCATGGAGTAAAAGCAGAGGTTATTTGATAGTAGTTCCAATTAGAGGGTTTCTGGTGAAACAAAGGCAACCAAAGTTGAGCACAAAGTCTTTTTTCGTTAATTTGGGGGCTAAAAAAACCCTAAAACCCTAGCGTCGATCAATGGCGAAACCTCAAGAAGATGTCGCCGAAAAAACCCTAGACCCAACGTCCACAGCGTTATCAGCGGCATCAAATCCTCCTGGAAACCCTAACCCTAGAAGCGATGAAGAAGAGAAAGACGATAAGAAAGATGCGTGCTTGAAGGCTTCGAACGCGACGGTGGCTGCTTTGAAGGCGGCGGTTGCAAGCGGCGGCGGAGCCTACTTGGAGAAGAAGCTCCGGCGAGCCGAGCGGTTCGGCGTGGCGGTTCAGCTCTCGGAGGAGGAGAAGCGGCGGACGCGAGCGGAGAGGTAGGGTTTCCAGATTCTTTGGGTTCAATTTCTTGATTTCGAGATTCAATATTCAAAATATTTGTGATGCTGCAATCTATTTGAGTGCTAGATGATGAAATATAGCTTATGTTATGAAAAAGAAAATATCTTTGGGTGCATTAGGTTATAAACAACCTTCTTTGTGAAAATTTTTGGTTTGGGCAAGTTGCTTATATCTAAACTGTTGTTTTGGATAGCCACAAGAACATGAAAACAAGCTTGGCTTAAGCATTGCAGCAGTTTGACATATTCAATTCAGATTAAATTTGGGCGAGCGATATTGCTAAAAACTTGACATCTAGTTCATGACTAAGTTTGCCTATATTGTTTCAAGGAGAAAGGTAAATATGCAAGCCACAAAGGAGGTTTTAATGGCGGCCATGACATTTTATGGTATCTAGCGAGGAGAAGCCAAAAGAGTTGTGGGGTTCTAAGGATTAGATGCAAAGCTAGTCTTAAGTTTGTAGGGACAAAGTATTATTCTGTACTTAGATACCTATTAATCGTTTAGTATTTTTTAATTATATTTTTAGTTTTTGACACTAACAATGAGAAGGACCAACCGGAAACATAATATTATTTGAAGATATAAGAGATGTTGTCTCCAGGAGTTAATTTGTTACATTGTTTTTTCTGTACACTCGTCAAACGGTGAGTTAGAATGCAAAACATTTTCCATTGTATTGTATTAGTTTCTAGGATTGGAAGTCGAAGGTTTAATATCTCGATTTCGGTACTGATATCAGATGGTTAATTTTGGGATCGGAATCAGCCATCTCGGATCGGAATATCAAATTTTTACCACCCGACTAAACGAATTTCTAAAGTAAAAATTTTAAATAATTAAAAAAATTTGACATATTTTAAGTCCTTAATTGTGAATAGAGTGATTTTTTTGAAATATGTTGTATTTATAACTATACACTTTTTGACATTTTAAAGTAATTAATGATGCAAAATATGCCAATATCCCATTTATGAAAACCCATTAACCAATTAACAGACCCACTAACACATTATTGGACTTACTATTGAAACCCTACTAATCAATTGGCAAACGCGATACCAATGTTTAAAATTTTGGTATCAATGTAGGTATTGGAACTTGGATAGTTTTTAGGATCGGAATCGACAATCTCATATTGGGAACGGCTGAGAATTCAAACCATTATTGGAACCTTGTTTTGACGTTTATTTGAGTAGACTACCTAAAACTGCCTTCATTGAGTGCTCATAATTGATCAGGACCATGCAGGCTGTTTCCTACTGATTACATCATATCTGAACTATAATTGAAGAAGACTAATGAACTTGTTAATGGAAGCATGACACGAGGAAGAACCAACTTTATTTGACCATTAATTTAGATATGCAACTGTTGAACTCGAAAGCAAATTGTTGCAACTTTCAATGTGAGCTATGGACACACTTTCCCGATGCTTAACTGAGCCATTGTTGGACTCCTAAAGTTATATTTCATAGGTTATTGGTAAATTTTAAATAGATCTTATTTCTTGTTGAATCCATGTATGTATTCTGAGGATCCAAGTCTGGCAACCCAATGTTTGTGTTTTTAGGAATGTACTTGGTCATAAGACTCATAACTAATCTTTGCCTCCTAAGACAAGTTGCTGCATGGCTATCTTATCATGTTAGCACATCTACACTTTTGAGTTACTACCCCAATTCAGTTGTTGTCTGAACGGAATTAGCAGTATAGACATGATTACCTGTTTTTTATTTGCAAAGCAAGCATATATAGTTATTAATAAGTGGCAGACTGTAGTTTGAAGTCTGTCAATGATGCATGGGTGATGATTCTAGATCAGTAAAATGGAAGTTAGTACTGAAATCAACTTGAAGAACAGGAGAAAAATGATTCTTCATGATTATGAGACAAATAATTCCAGGAATAAGAGAACCATATTTAGAAGATAAAAAAGACACTTGGAGCTTCTTTGAAGCAGGAATTGAGATACGGAATAATGGAAATCATGACTATCACACTGCCTCTGAAGTGTTAATCACTCAATCCCTTAAGAGCCCATGTTAACTGCTGCATTTTTCACTAGTATTGGCAGTGAGAAACACATCTCTAGACTTGTGAAAACCTGTGAGAAGTGTCAAATGAATCAGTGACTATTAGATATTTGTTCCTTTAATTAAACTATATTGTGTATATAGCAAAGGCTATAGAATATTAGAATGTTTGTCTGATAATGTTTGCAGAAGTGGTGGTTGTGACTGTGACTAACCTTTAAAGTGAGAGTGCATGCCTTGTAATGTTTGTAGAAATGCTGGAAATGGAGCATACTTTATATTTCGTGTATTACACACAATGCCCTTCACTTTAAATTAGAACACGGTTTGAAAATTTTGTAATGAACACCTAAAATGACAGTTAATTCTTATGAAGTGAAAATGGCGATAAGAAGTAAAAAAGAATACTTGATATTTCTTAGCAAATGCAAATGATATAATAGCATGGGCAGAGTCACAAAAGGAAATACAATATTATAAGATGAAAACTTTCAGTTCACACCATTTTGAATTAGGTTTATCTAACTTCATTCCAACCCAAAAGTAAGCGTTCTCAAGGTCTTTGATGAAAGCGCTTTGGATATGACTAATGAACCATCATCCAGCTTTTCTGTATCATCTTTTATATATTCTTTTGGCATTAGGAGGTGCAGGTTGCTCCTTAATGTCAAAACAAATATCATTATCATTGAAAACAAGATGGCATGATAGTTTAATGATCGGTTGATGCTCGAAGCTAATCCTCTCTTATTTAGTGTAAAATTCCCATGCAAGTAAATTGTTGACAAGAAAGGGACTTTGCCATGATACTAAATGACCATTTAGCGTCCCGCAAATTTTCCTAGACTCATGAAAAATGATAGATTTGATAAATGCACTAATGAACTCAAGGGTGCATTAAGAAGGATATTAGTTCACTAAATAGGGGAATTGGTTCTATACCTCTTTCTCACAGAAGTAAATACTTGGATTGAATCAATCTCATTGGCAGGTTTGGCATGGCCACGGGTTCTCCCTTGCAGAGGACCAAAAATGGAGGAAACCTAGAGGAGCAAAAACGAAAGGCCCGAGCGGAAAGGTCTCTACCCAAACCCCTTTGCTCTGACATAGCCTTATTTCATGCAGTCACACTCATATTTTTATATCACTGGTAAACTTTTTTCCCCCTTTTTCAGGTTTGGGCTTGCAGTGCACTCCCCAACTGATGAAGAGGCAAAGAAGAAGGCTCGTTTAGAACAAAAACCAAAGCCTAATGCCTTAGAAGAAGAAAAAATGAAGGCAAGGGCAGCGAGGTACGGCTATCACTTCACTTCTTTGTATTTCCTACTTGTAGAGCCCCAAATACTTTTACTATAGCTATGCCTTCCTATTCCAAACTTTTAAGGTTGGCCACATAAATCTTTTTCTTCCATTAAATACAGTTCTGCCATTTTCCATAATTGATGCATTTATCAGTTTTCGTTGCACACAACGCAGATGATCGTCACATTTCTTGTTTCTTCCGTGAGCTCCCCTACTGCCTATGGTTGTACTTATTTCTCTTGCAGAGTATTGTCACTCATCCATCTCAACATTTTCATTTCAGCCACACTCATCTATTGGTAATGTATCATTGTATTTAAATTGGCCGATTTTTTTAAAACTAAAACAATCATGGTCTTCAAGTAGACTGTTTTTCCTTCAAATTCGTAGGCATTCCATATTCACATAATCCTCCAAGTCCAAAAGCTTTTCTCTTTAGACACTTTGACTTGTGAAGCATATCTTCCTTGATCTTATTGATCTCACATTCATTATAAATAATTGATCTTAACTAATAAAAGCCATTCAGTTCTAGGTATCTTTAGCCATTAATCTGCAGTATGCACTCATTTTCCTCACAATTCTGCTAAATCTACATTCTTCATAATTAAAATTGTGATGTTATTTTACAGATTTTCACAAGCATCAATTATTCAATCAAAAACCAATAGTGCGATCAGCTCTGAGGTGGTATGATATCAAGATTTATTAGTCAGGTCGGAACAAATTACTTCTTTTTACTTATATTGTTTTGATTAAATTATTTCTTTTACCAGAAAACTGCAGCCGCGGCGATCAAAGAGGAGGCTAAAGGGTAAGCATTTTATGATATACCCCCTAAATTCTTTGCTATCTAGATATACCCTCCCATTATTCTTGGATATTTTTGACAACCCTGCAACTCAATACCCTCCACAACCTTGATGCCTGTTACTTTGATAGAGAGAGTTTGATAGAGAGAGTAAAAAAGATATTGATGTCCCTTCTCCATAGCAAACCATACCAATCCAAATCCCAATCTCATCCTCTTTCTTTTCCCCTTCCAAAAAAATAAAAATAAAAATCAAACCATCATCATTTTCCTCATATCCTCTCCAATTGCAAAAGAAATTGGATGTTATGAGGGTTTTATAGAGGTGATCTAGAGAGAATAGGAGTAGATCATCACGGCGTGCACATTTTACAGGTAGAATTTTGTTTTTCATTTGTTATGATTCAAAATTATGGTACTCTTGTGAAGGATTTGGTTGTTTTGAGAAATGGGCGGAAAGAATAGAAGAAAGAAATGAACAAGGAAGAGGAAAAGAGAATAGAGGTAAATAAGATTAAGGAGAAGATAGAAGAATAAAAGAGAGATGAGAAAGGAAATAGAAGTGAAGCTGGGAGCTGTGGAGAGGTCAAAAAAGAAAGATTTAGGGATTAGGTTGGTAATCATCGAATGATATCTATAAACAATATAATCCAAATACATGAGTAAACATAAGTGTTCGAGTGAAATTTAGGGATTGTGGCAAACATCCAAGAATTATTGAGGTATATGAAAATAGCAAAGATTTTTGGGGTTATATTATAAAAACGAAAAATTTAATGATTTTGTTGGCAATGGAGATAATTTTCGGGGCGCCATTGCTTGTGTAATTGCTGGTATAGGTTTAAAATCCAGTTTTGATTCTTGATAATGTAATGCAGATAGTCATGTCGGTAGATTTGCCAACTTTTTCTCTGATGTGAATTTGACTCTAGTTTAGGAGTTAACTTGTATAAGGTCTAAATTCTCTTTTTCCTTGTTTGATTTATATCTTTGACTTGTTCTTGTTATTGAAATGCAAGGTTGATACCGGTTGTGATTAAGAGACTAAGAGACTAAGAGACGAGACTGATCATTGGCTATACTAACCTTTCATTTTGTATATGTTGGTTTTGTTAAGAGCCACATTTTGAATAAAATACATTTTTTTATCTAATATGGAGCAAGAATATGATAGAAAAATAATTTTGGCTATTCAAGAAACAAATTGCATCAGTTTTTTGAACCACCAACCAAACATTCATCTATGAAGAACATAAACTATGACATGGTTGTCGATTTTTAAATGCTGCTGTCTTTTTATTAACTATTCTAATTTTTCTTGCTAGTATAATTAATAAATTTTGCAGGAAAACTGTAAAGAGTGTCGTTCACAGCTAACATCAAATGCTTGAGTGATGTGTTTTTGGATGCTGGAGTGATGTTTCTACTATATGTGGAAGGTTATGTTTGTTTGTAAACCATACCATTTTCTTTTCTTATTTCTTTCTTTGTACTTCTTCTTTTTCGCATTTTGTAAGAGTTGTTACCATCTATCAAACCTTTGAATTTCGTAATTCAATTAACATAACTTTCCTATGTTGTATCATTTAATTTCCAAGTCGCTTCTCATGGTGAGGCCAATAAATTTCAGAGGAAAAATTGACACAAAATTAATTGTGCTTTGACAATATAATCTTAGAAAAAGAAAAGAAACGAGAACATCTATTAAAATGATATAAATGTACAACTTTGAAACCTAGGTGCGATAAATTCCCGGCGACCCTCTGTTTTTGTCTGAACAACAAGAAACCGCTTTCTTAAAAATCTTGTTTTTTGCTTTTTATTTTTGATTGGAATTAAATTCTGCCGTTTCTTGTTAGTTGTTTATCCAAACATTATATGAATAATTAATGAAACAGTGAGGAAAAATGTGATAGATTCATGGATATTCAGGGAATAATTGTTGGAGGAGCCAAGTACAATTTCTTAAAAATATGAAACTAGTGTTGGCTTCTGCTAGACAGGCAGAAACGAACGAATATGGTTTCATGCAATTAAACTAAAAAAATATGGGTTATGATCCACTGCTTTACTTTTCTCTTGCCCTTTTAAGTCAGAAATTAGTGGAAAGCATGAGCCCCGAGTGACGAAGAAAAAGGGAAAATCAATGGAAAAATGTTAGTCAGAAATTAGTCAGAAAATGTTAAAAAGAGAATCCATAAAAGGGAAAATCAATGGAAAAATAAAAGAAGAAAAAGGTTGCTGTGCAACTTTCTCCTGCGTGACGAAGCAATCTGGCTCTAATCACTCATATGGGATCCACCCCATGTTTACCCCACTAACGTGGGGAATTGAATAGAAGTATTGTGCAGCGGCCCTGGCCCAAAACAGAACATGGATTTTATTCTGAAAAATATATTTCCCTCACTTGTAAGTTTTCTATAGTTTAGGCCTAAGAAAAATAAACCATAGAAACACTAGACGCAAATATGCAGCAATAAAAACCTGTGTAAATTACATTACAAAGATACTTTTAGATTTTTTAGGGTAAATTATTGAAAAACCCCGGCCCAAGTAAAACCTATCAAAAAGTCCCTTAGATTTTTTAACATGTTAAAAAACCCATAGGCTCATCAATTTTTCCATCACATACTCACAGCAATGGGTATTTTAGTATATCCCAAAAATACTCTTAGAGATCTATGAACCCAAGTATAAGGTGAGAGCTGGGAATTTTTGGGCAACGATTCTGATGTTGTAGTTGCCTGTAACTTCTATCAGGTTGTCTGTAATTTCTATCCTGAGTTGCGTTTTAAATGCTCCAACCAAGCCATTTCCCTCCAAATTCACTACTCTACTTCCCCCCTCCCCCCCCCCCCCCAAAAAAAAAACTCTTTGCCAACTAAACCACAATTATCCCTTTCATTTTCTCCATTATTCTTCTCTACGTTTACTCCATTTTTATTTAACTTCTAATAATTTGCATGCAATTTCTAATAAGCTGTATGTAACTTCCAAGCAGTTGCCTGTAATTTTTAATAATTTGCATGTAATTTCTAAGCAGTTGTCTGTAATTTCTAATACACTGCATGCAATTTCTAACAAGCTGCCTGTAACTTCTAACAAGCTGCTTGTAACTTCTAATAACTTTCCTGTAATTTCTAATAAGCTAACTTCTGTTGCCTGTAACTTTTAATAAGCTTACTGTAACTTCAAAGCAGTTGCCTGTATTTTCTAATAACTTGGCTGCAACTTCTAATTAGTCGCCTGTAATTTCTAATAAGTTGAATGCAAGTTCTACTAAGTTGATCTTGAAGTCGGATTTTGATCGTATTAGATATTCATTAAGAACTTGCAAAATTAGATTTCGGCAAAGAAAAAGAAAACTTGCAAAATTAGACAACTACAATTTTTACACAGATCCAAAAACCACAAGCGCAATATCCCCCAAATCATCTAAAAGCAGATTATGCCAAAGGAAAAAGAAATGGAACGGGAATTAGAAGCAGGTAGAACACTTCAAAACTTACCAAAAAATCGCAAACTCACAACCCCTTTCATTGCCTTCCTCCTTCATCACCGATCACATTTACATTCTTAAAAAAGAAAAAGAAAAAAAGAAGCAATGCTGATCTTGGAGCCGATTGTTGCAAGGCACGAGATTTTTTAAGGTTTCAGCAGCAAGGAAGTCGATGCTGACCTTAGCATCACTGCCAGCGGAAGATTTTCTAGAGGCTTTGGACGTGAAGAAGTTAATGCCGATCTTGGCATCGCTGCCGCCGGGAGGGGGGGAGGGGGTTTTCTAGAGGCTTCGACAGCGAGGAAGTTGATTCGATCTTGACATCGCTGTCGGCGAGGGCCTTTTAGAAGCTTCGACGGCGGGAGTCGTCGATGGCGATGGCGGCGGCGGCGGCGATGAGAAGGGAACGAAGGATGTAAGAGAGATCTTTGAGAGTCAAAAATAGATTTGTTGATTTGAGAAGAAGGGTAATTTGATAATCTCATCTAATTTGTAAAACTAGGCCTAATTCAAAAACAGCTCAAGGGGGTTCTTAAAATGATATGTGAATAGTAGGCTCTTTCCAAATATTTTGAAAATGCCAAGGACTTTTTGACAGTTTTTTGAGCCGGGGGCTTTTCAACAATGTACTCTTTTTTTATAATGGTAAAGTACATGCTGTGTTTAGGGTATTTTAGTGAAGACAAATTCTTGAAAAACCATGGGTTTGGGGGTGAGAAGTCTTTGGTGCTATTTTACTGTTCTAACTACACATCAAGATCATAAGACCATAGATCTCTCTATTTAACCATATTGGCAACCATTGGATCAACAATAACACAATACTACTCTCTCAAAATAGCACCCATCCCGGATCCAAAAACCACACTTTAAGGTATTTTGACGCAATAAAGAAAATTTTAAGGTGTTGTGGTGACAAACCACAATTGTTAAGGGTATTTTAGTGTAATTGACGCATAAAAACCTCAGCTTGGGGCTTTGTCGCCATCGCATGGCATTGAATTTAACCCTTATTACACAAGCTACAAGATCCTTCATTAGATTCCGACTCCGCAGCTCCTTTGCCTCTCCATCGCCGCCACCGTCGCCTCGTGCCACCGCCAGATCCGTCAAGCGCGGCAGCTCCTCAATGTCGAACGCCGGCGGCGGCAGCAGCAGCATCGGCATCAAGGTCGGCGCTGTCCAAATGACCTCCATCGGCGACCTCCAAGCCAATTTCAACACTTGCTCTCACCTCGTCAAGGTAATTTTATTTCATTTTACTCATACGTCTCTCTCTTTTGATTTCGACTGCAAAGATTTCTTCTTTTTTTTTAATTATAAATTTTGGTGCCTATTATTGCCAAATTCGTGAAACCCTAATTCTGAAGGACCAATCGAAACCCTCCAAATTCTAGACTAAACGCCTAATTATTGCCTTGTTTGTCTTTCATTTCGGAGTTTAGACAAAGTTGAGATAACCGAAGTTTTCTAATCTCCAATTCAACCTAAGTTATCTAAAATCCAAAAAAAAAAACGCGAAGGAAACAAGGGAGAGAAGTGGTAGAGGAAGAAGAATTAGAAGAGGATAAGAGACATAAAGAGATTATATGATGACATGGAATTTTATAGCTACATAGAACATAATATCTGAAATGTTTGATTTGTTTTGATTTTTTGTAGGAGGCAGCGGCGGAAGGAGTGAAATTGCTTTGTTTCCCTGAGAGCTTCTCATTTGTGAGTTTGAAAAATGGCGAGTCCCTTAAAATTGCAGAGCCTCTGGATGGTCCAATAATGCAGAGATATTGTTCGCTTGCGAGGTACATAGGAATGAAAAATCTTCTTCTTAGTATCATTACTTCGTTTAACGTGTATTTTTAGATTCGGAGGCATTGTCTATTTGGTAAACAAATTTCACACTTAAGCACCAAAAAAAGAAGGGAAAAGTAAGAGAAGAAAATCTACAAGATCAAGGGAAAATTGTTTGAAAGACTAAATTAGTGGTTGAGGAGATGTCAGAAGGCAATATGCTATGTTGTATCACGTAGCTATGTGATGAGAAGAGGGGTGAAATCAAGATTAGCTTACTAGATATTTGAATTTGGGTGAGAACTTTTATAATTTTGAAGGATTTATCTGGAACTCAAAGTGATTGTTTCCATGATTAGAGCATTTCATGATTATTATGTTTTGTTTGTGAGTTAACATGACTTCTCTCAACATCATTTAGCCTTTACATAGCTCGTGTTAAGCCTCAATGAGCTGACTGACTTGTTATAATTAATGAGGAAAAGCAACTTCCATCATATTAATAACTTAATGTTAAGATCAATATTGTGGAAAGCAGAAAGCATGGTAAAGGAGGAAAGACTTCACGTTCAAGGAGGTTTAGCGGAAAGAAAGCGGCAAGCCTATTTTAAATGAAAAATAATGATGCTATTAGAAATGTTATGTACAAAACCTTTTAGATACCCAAAAAAATCCCATGAATAAATGAGGTTTTGTTGCGGATCTGGATAAGTCTTGCTGTTTACTTGCGACAATTGAAAATATATGAAGCATCTTAAAAATTATAATATGAAATATGTTATAGATATGAAGTCTATGGAGTTATATTATACATCAAATACAACAATGAATCATATTAAGATTCACTTATTTTATCATTCAAGACAATAATTTGAAAATAAAGAGCCAATAAACTCCCAAGGGGAGAATCGGTAGGGCATGTGCCCTTGAAAGTTTCAAGTATGCGAGTGTGTTTCTTGCCATATTTTAAAATGTTCAACTTCTTCCATGCAAGATAATTTGGTTTTGTATCTAGCTATGACCTCCTTTTTATCAACTTTATCGTATTGAGCTTGCTGCATTTTTGTTTTTAAAAAACCAATTGGAGAAAACTTCCCACATTTCATTAATAAATACCTAACGATAAGAGTACTGTAGGAAAAAAATACAAAAAAAAAAGATTGATCCTTAGTGCATTTTCTGTAAGTTGATGCGGGAGAACATTCTTGAAACTTTCCTCATATTTTATTGCTGTTCTAACATAGTTAAATCTGTCACCCCCCCCCCCCCCGCCCCAAAAAAAAAAGAAAAGAAAAAAATGCAGAAAAATTCTGTTGTATTTCCAATCATCATGTAATTTGATGTCATAGCAATTAAAAATTATGTTACCTGGATTCATCGTCGAGGTATATGTATTTGTATTTGTATTGGAGCAGTATCCAAGGATTTAAATATCGGATATCGAAAACGTATGAGAGAGATGCTTCATATAGTGGATATCGTCGATATATCGGGAGATATCGGGAGATATCGTCATATCGTCCGATATAATGGGCGATATTATATCATTTTTATCGTATCGTTAGGGGTCCCATAACGATATATCGGTCGGTATATCGGCCGATATGACCGATATTTGATTCCCCGGTAGTATCCAAGTCAGATTCTTTCGGATTCGTTAAGGATACTTTTTGAACTTTTTGGGCACATCTTAACATCCATAATATGGTCTAGATGCATTCAACATGTAATCATGTATCAATGGCTATGACACTTAAAATAACAGATTATTTGTTTTCTTAGTTTAAATTTGCTAAAATGACATTTTTTTTAATATTAGTTCTTATTTATAAATATTTGGACAACAAAAAGCTAGTGTATTATAACGAATCATATCCTACGCATTTGGAAAATTTGTGAATCCAGAATCCCATGTTTATCGTGTTCCGTTTCCGTTTTCGTATCCGCACGACAATAGACTAAACTGCACACTTTATAAGAGATTAAACTACACATTCTCATATATATACTTTTTAAACTTAATTTCCTTGTACCATGGGTTATACTGAATGATATTCAAAAGGTTTCTAATCCCTAAAAATGACAGGGAGTCGAGTATCTGGCTGTCACTTGGAGGCTTTCAAGAGAAAGGGCCTGATGATGCACACCTATATAATACACATGTTCTAGTTGATGATTCTGGGCACATCAGAAACATCTACCGAAAGATACACTTGTAAGCTATTCTTATCTTCCTTTTATTATCACAAGTCAACATCCAATCCAGGCTTTTACCATGTCATCATCACATATTCATTTTCCCTTCAAATGGATAAGGTATCAAATTTGAGACTTAAGAATGCTTCACAAAAAAATGATCAAACCGATTGATACGGTTGCTATTGAAAATTGAATTGCATTTATCTATAAGAAATAGATCAGCTAGTGTTGCAGTGAAACAAATTTGCCCATTTAAAATTTTGTCCATGTGTTACCAAATTTGACAAGGGTTACAAGATAAAATTATGAAAAATTTGGTTGGCATGTATACCTGATGCAGTAAATTACATTTTGTTGTGTAGGCGAGCACTTGAGTAACATATAAATATGGTACAAAATGTATACCCATGTGTTTAAATATATCATGTTTCGTCATATCTATGCCCCAAATGAGATCTCAATGAAGATCATTGATGATGATACGATAGAATAGCAATCAACATACCTCTTCCAGTGAGGATTAAAGTTACTATTTACATTTAAAGTTTTACGTATTTAATTTAGTAAATATTAATCTGAAGAACCGTTTTCCTATTATGTTAAGGTTTGATGTGGATGTTCCTGCTAATATGGTTTACAAGGAGAGTGATTTTACTGCACCAGGTATAACTACAACATGTTTCCTTTCCATTCATATCTGTATAACTACAGTAGATTTTGTAAAGATCTCATACAGTCTATGTTTTAAAAAAGTAGCGTTTGCCAAAACTTTCATTTCCAAAAAGAGTCGGTTTGATTCCCAACCGGGCCGCATCCGAAAAGAAAAAAGTATTGGTTTTACCGATTTTTTTTCCCTTCACAATTATGTCAGTGATGCAATATATTCTTATTAGTTACCCTGCATTCAGCTTTTGATACATCATTGCATTTTGACGTACATACAAATGTATGACATAGTTTTATAAAATCGATCTTCTAAATTGTTTGCTGTTCGATCTTTGGGAATCTATGTGCTAATGATTGGACCACGTTGTTGGCAAAGAAACCCAGAAAAGAAGTCATGGCGGAGGTCATGGAAAGGAGACACCTCCAATTCTCTCTCTCTCTCTGCGTTCGTGTGTGCATGTGAAAGTTCATGCTTCATAACACTTTTCCTGTCCCACTGCATATTGTGTAAACCAGCACTTGCTCCCCCCCCCCCCCCCCCCCGCCTTTTAGGAACCTCTATACTCATAAAATACTAGGGTTCTCCTTAATTCCAAATTAACCCACACCAGTCAGAGCATGCCACTTTCAATCTGTAACATGAAAAATTATTATTTTAATAGAGAAGAAATTGATCTATTGGTATGGAGTGAAACTGAAGTCATTGGGAGCATTCCAAGTAGCTTTAAATATTAATCCTGTAGTTGAGTTTAAGTCTTTCGTTCATTTTAAAGCCATTTTCCTGTAACAACACAAATCCATTGGGTGCATCAGAGTTCCTAGTGATATAGGCAACCGACGCTTGGAATTTTGTTTTATTTAATTTTTTTTATTATTAGTACGATTATTTGCATTTTTCCTACGTGATGGCCTAGATTTTAGGGCTGTCCGTAATAACGCGTGACAACCAAACCTTCACCTGAAATAGAATGCTCAAACAGGCTATGATATTTGAACTTATAAGCAACAATAGAATATGTTCATGATAAGAATCCTCATGCAGCTGTTCCTAAAATAACATTCTTCAGCAAGTATACTCTGAAAGCAGCCTTAAAGGGGATGAATAAGGTTTTATGGCAAACACAGTGTAATTTTTGCCAAACACAGAAATTATATAGCGGAAATAAAGAAAATCTAAAATACAAACCATCACAAGCACAGAAAGTAAATGGATACAGAGGATCGTTATCGAGGTTCACCAATCCTATGGCTAATCCCTGCCTGAGAACTCCTACTCAGGATTCAACACACTATCCAGTAATTTCTTACGGGTGGAGAAGCTCAGATCTTTTCCCAGGTTCAGATCCGAACCTTTGCAAACTGTTAATCACCTAGAATTTTTCCAAGTTTAAGTCCAAATCTTTATAATGTGAAGATTTTAGACCTTTCTTCACTAAGTCGTACAAGATAAGTTTTACAATTTTAATTAACCAACTCTAACAATTCTAACGATCTCAAAAGATAAATCAATGTTTTGATTCAAGAAGATGAGTGATTGTATTTTGGAGATTAACAAAAGTTTAAAAACAAATTCGAAAAGGTTTTTCAAAATTAAATAAGTTTAAAAACAATTCCTTCTTCGAAACTTTTTAAAGATTTTTCTTTTCTAAAAGAATAGAAAAGCCTAATGGCTCTAAAAAGATCTCTTTGAAAAATGAGCAGTAAACACTTGAGAACAAGAGAGACAGATTTTTCACGAACACTTAAGAGTAAAGAAAATGAAAAATGAGTGAAAAGAATTCGTGAAAAAATTGTGTAGAAACTCGTCCTATATATAGGAAAATATCGTGGAACAGTTAGGACAGTTATTAGAACCGTCTCTGAAAGATAGGACATTTAGTGGCAGTTTATAATCGTTTGGAATTCAAAAATCCCACCAAAATCGAAATTTGAAAAATTTCAAAATCTGCAATAAACGTCCACATATATCACATACAGACTTTGAATTTTTAAAAGAAAATTTTAAAATGGATTTTGGTGTTTAGGAATTGAAATAGAAAAAAATGATTCTAACCATTTTGAGATCGACTTAACTCTAAACTCAAATAAAGTAGAAAAAGTTTTAAATGTCTTTGATGTGCGACTTCTTCGTTTATAACCTTTGAATGCGTATTAAGTTTCAAATTAATTTAACTTTTCTTGCATTGCTTCTATCCAATGCTCATTATTTTCAGGCTCTTTAAAATTCTTCGGTTCTATGACCAAAATGAATGCCGAGTTGATACATGAGTTAAATCTTGATGATCTAGTGACCATTCTTCTATCGATATCTCGTAAAATCAAATTTTTAGGACGATCTTTGTTGAATTGCCAATCTTTTGGAAGAGAAGGAACTTGCTCTTGTTGTTCCATTTGATTGGTTTCAATAATTTTATCTATTGATGGATTATCCAATTTTTTTTGTTAAGATTGGATAATCATCATCTAAACTAGTATCAGAATTTAAAGAGTTTCATCAAACTGAACGTGCATAATTTCTTGAATGGTCGAAGTTCGTTTATTAAAAATATGATAGACTTTGCTGGTCATAGAGTAACCAACTAATATACCTTCGTCGCATTTTGAGTCAAACTTTCCTAAATTATCCAACGTATTTAAAATGTAGCATTTACAACCGAAAATTTTGAAATACTTAACGATTAGTATTCTACCATAAAGTAGGTCGTATGGTGTTTTATTTAAAATTTTTCTAATTATTACCCTATTTATGTTGTAGCAAGAAGTGTTAATAGTTTCTGCCCATAAATATTTTGGTAGATTATTTTCATTGAGTATGGTACGTGCTATTTTTTGTAAAGAACGATTTTTTTTCAACAACTCCATTTTGTTGTGGAGTTTTGGCATAAGAGAATTCGTGTTTGAAACATTTCTTATTACAATATTTTCCGAATATTTGGTTTTCAAACTCTCCACCATGATCACTTCTTAGTTTAGATATTTCTAGGTTCATCTCGTTTTGAATTTGTTTAGTAAAGATTTTAAATGTGCCGAAGGCTTCGTCTTTGATTTTTAAGAAGAAAATCCAAGTAAATCTTGAGTAATCTACTATGACATGCATAAAATTTGCCTCCTAAACTCACATTGCAATTAGGACCAAATAGATCCATATGAAGCAATTGGAGTGGAGTTTTAGTTGAAACATTATTTTTAGGTTTAAAAGACATTTTAATTTGTTTTCTTTTCCGGTAAGTATCACATAGTCTATCTTTTATAATTTTAGATTAGGTATGCCTTTGATTAGGTTATGCCTTATAATTTTGGATAAAGTATCCATTGAGGAATGACCTAATCCTATATGCCAGAGTAAAGAGCCCGTTTCATTGTTTGCCATTAAACATGTAATATTTGGATTTTTGAAAGAAAATTTTAAAATGGATTTTGGTGTTTGGGAATTGAAATAGAAAATTTTGATTCTAACCATTATGAGATCTACTTGACTCTAGACTCAAATAAAATAGAAAAAGTCTTGAATATCTTCGATATGCGACTTCTCCGTTTATATCCTTTGAATGCGTTTTGAGTGCGTCTGTGTCTTGAATGTCTTGAGATGTCAGCTGTGATATTGAGTGTCGTTATACTTGAATAACCCAGTTGTGTAGCACTTTGAGACATGGTTAGTAATCATATAGTATATTTGAAATACGGTTTTGTAAAATAATCAAAATACAAAGAGATTCATATGCTAACATACTCTTCTTTTTGGGCTTAAATTTTAATAACATTCCGTCAGATCGTTTTTGTTTTCAGGCGATGAAATTGTTGCTGAGGATAGCCCTGTGGGACGCTTGGGTCTTACAGTGTGCTATGATTTGAGATTTCCAGAGCTTTATCAGCAATTACGATTTAGACACCAAGCCCAGGTATTTGGAATCCTTCACATTTTGATATAATTACTTATTGGCTCATGAATTTAACTTCATCCAACTCTATTAGCATACTTATGATAGCATTCTTCTTCTCTCATTAATTAATGCAGGTTATGTTAGTACCATCAGCTTTTACAAAGGTAACAGGGGAGGCACACTGGGAAATTCTTCTCCGCGCACGAGCAATCGAGACACAGTGCTATGTAGGTGACATTTAGGTTTACTCAGATTTTTGTACATGTTAATTCATTTATAGGTTATCTCATTCACAAGCTATGAAGAGATCTAAACAAGTGGCTAATATTAATTCAGGCGCAAAAATTTTGGAGTCTGGTTTATGTTCTTTTTTTCCCATGCAACTGCCTAGCTAATACTAATCTTCAACCTACTAGTTTAACCCGCATGCTTCACCAATTAAATGATCTTCAACTAGTTGATTGCCATGTGAAAAGATCAGATATTATGATACTGACATATGATATCATCTTTATATCACGTCATTATGGAGATAATAATTTTAAAAAAACACTGTGCATTATGATGATTTCTAGCCTATTCATCCAATTTCTTTCAAAATGAGCATCTTCAACTAATTAACACAAGGGTAACCCTTTGATGAAAATATAAAAGCATGATAAACACATGATTTTCTACAAATAAATTGGAACATGGTGGAATGTCAACTTCGGCACTTTAAAATATAAGGGATCATGATTTTCAGCCATATAAAATTATGATGTGAGAACGAAGAACGACGAGGAGTACCTATAGGTATTGCCTACCATGTAGTTTTACAAGGTGCCATTCTTATAAGTTGTTCTGTCATTAAATTGGATATCTTGATACATCACACATAATTATTGGTAGGTAAATGATTTTTAGGGGTAATGCTTCAATATGCATCTTATTCCTTTGTCATAGGTGGTAGCTGCAGCACAAACTGGAAGACACAATGAGAAAAGGGAGAGTTACGGAGATTCTCTAGTTATCGACCCATGGGGAAAAATTTCAGCACGGGTCCCAGGTGAATCTTATTCATCACTCTCTCATCTTACACTTTGCACAATAAAAATTATTTTCTTGCATGTTAACTAAGAGGCATGTTAGAGATGGCTGTTTGGCAACTGAATGCATGATGTGTTATATGCATGAAGTTATTGTGTGCTAATCTTCATGTATTTCCAAAACCAAAATAGGATATATTTAATTGGAGAAACTTGATAATTCAAATTAAAAAACCCCACAAAACATATTTGGATGGGTACACCTTTTCTCAAGTAACTAGGAGAGCTGTGGTTTTTTTTTTTATATCTTAATTCTGATCCTTTTAGGTTTTAAAAGGGCAATAATTAGACATGTATCGGTTCAACCTTTCTGTTAGTGTAACATGTTTGGGTGGCTCAGTAGAGTCACTAAAATCAGCTATGACAATTTCATATTGAAAATCATGCCGCCGCCGCCATCATCATCTGAACCTTATCCTTGAAAACTAATGTTACTTGAAATGGTGCACAAGTCTATCAAAGTGTTAATGAAGTTATGTGACTAGGTTTCACATGACATCAACTCTCTGATTGTTGAACTCAAGTTTCTAGTTGAGGAAACTATAGTACAGAATCTTTAAAGATCATGGAAATTAAAGTGATACAACTGTGATCAGCCATTCAACTTCATGTTTTTTTGGGGAAATATATCGGTGGCAGTATTCAACTCATTATTAAATGTTAAAAGTTTATACATTCAACCCTGTGCTGCAACCAAGCCAAGAGTCAAACAAAACCCATTCCCAAACCATTTTGTATTGAAAACAATATTAATCAACATTTTCCAAAGTTGGCTACTTTGTAAATGAATGCTTATTCGTTAAGGGTTACTTGCCTAGTTCATGATGGATGGTGTTTTTTTCGCCCATTTCAGATCGTCTATCTACAGGGATTGCTATAGCTGATATTGATCTGTCAACAATCGATTCTGTAAGAACCAGGATGCCAATTTCTGAGGTAAATTTCGCCAAAATTTTCCATTGAATTATTCATTTGAAAATTATCAATGTTAAAATAATCGACATTGCTCTTTTTGGCTGAATAAGCGTGATGTTTCTGTTTCAGCATAAGAGGCTACAAAGTTGCAAGAATTTCTCATCTTCATCTCTCTGAACAACTTGAAGCTTTAAGGATTAGGCTCGAAAACGACAATTCTCAATTGTTAGTACAACACAGGAGAAAAATTCAACATTGGCAATTACGTAAGTTCTAAATAACAGTTGTTTTGTAATGTAAATTTGTTGTGTGATGATTGGGAGATTATGTAAGAATGGACTTGCTTCAAACGAAAACAGGGGAATAATTTTGTGGCGCCATTTATTACATCAAATATTTGTTGTATGACATTATAATGTCATGTGGCATGTAGAGAATGTATCAGATTTCAGGTGGTAGAAATGGTTTTCAGAAGGTCGAAAAAAGAAAATGGTTGATTTGGAGAAGAGAATGAATCATCACTGGTATCTTTATAACTAAATCAATTATCTCTTCTACTTATATAACTCAAAGAAACCATTTTCTGAGTTAATATGCAACTGCAAATTTCCAATACGTGCATGCACTCGAATTAATGAAATAATGAAGAATAATGTAGAAACCTTGGTGATCGGAGAGTATTTACATGAAATAATAGTGTTCAAATAGGAGGGGGCAGAGTGCAATATTTTACAAGTGAGGGTGGTTTCCAACCAATCTGGTTTTCTATTTTTTTCCCTTCATTTGTTTTTGTTTTCTGGCGCAATTTAAACCAAACTGAGGGTGGTTTTTTTGGGGCAGCCGCGTGCCACCGCCAGCCCCATCAAGTGCAGCTGCCGCTCAATGTCAAACGCTGGCGCCGGCGGCAGCAGCATAAAGGTCGGCGCCGCCCAAATGACCTCCACCGTTAATCTTCAAGCCAATTTCAAAACTCCCGACTCGTCAAAGTAATTTCCATCCATTTTAGTCATGACATGTGTCTCTCTCTCTCTCAATATCGATTGCAAAGATTACATTTTTATGTATTATTTTTAAAAACTAGATATCCCTGTTATAGTTAATGCCAAATTCGTGAAACCCTAATTCTAAACTGCCAATCGAAACCCTCAAAATTCTGTGAAACATAGCCTAGAATGGGGAAATGAGTGAAATATTAGAAATTTCTTTTTAAATTGCAACATCTGATCAATTCATAGTTGGAGTTAGGTTAGGATAACTACACTTCTGTAGAGTTATCCAAATTTAATACTGAATGCTTAACTATGCCTTATTTCACTTTCATTTTAAATTTGGATAACCGGTGTTATCTAAACATCAGCCCAATCTAATTTTTCTGAACAAGTAATGGGAAGAAATCAAACATTTTTGGAGTTTGATTAACTGCGGGCAGGGCCTCACAAACCGGAGTTTGCATAGCCTCAATTCCACGCAACACGTGGCTTTGGAGTTAAGTTACGATGACTGGAGCTTCATAAAGTTACATTAACCCCAAAATTCTAACCATGTCTCATGTAGCTTTCATTTAGAAAACCTTAGTTATCTAAACTTCAAAATTGAGATAACCAGAATTTTCAAAACTTCAGATCAGCCTAAGTTACATAAACTCCAAAAAATGTGAAGAAAGCACCCATTTCAGAGTTTAGTTAACTCCAAAATAACATTTTTGAAGTTTAGACAACTCCATTGCCAAAAACCCTTTCAAAGTTGAACTTTGAAGAAAACTAGAGTTTGCATAATCTCTACGTCCACTTAATCTGGTTTTCCTAATTCCATACCCGAACCGTGTTGATAATTGATTTAAAATTATAGGCCCTAGATTTGAAGCCTAGATTGAGTAGGAGTCGATGATTAAGATTTAAATTAATCCTCAATTTAAATCTTAAGCTTATCTATTTGTAATCCTAGTTTAAATTTAAGTCTTAACTCTAAATTGATGTAGGTTATAAATATAAACCCAAATAGCCTGAGGTTTGAAAAAATAAGAGGGTTGCCGATATTCTCCATAATTAAAAGACGCAACCATAAACCAGGAGAGGGAGATAAATTAGAGATTTTTGTGACGGTTAGAGATTCTTTGTATTGGACGATGACCGGTAAGGGCGTTCTCGTGTAATCCTTTCTTGATAGTGGAAGTTCTCGTATTTGGATTGCAGGATTAGGTGCAGTTGAACCGAACCTGGTTAAAATCTTGTGTTTGTGTTGTTTGGTGTGTGCTTCTGATAACTTGCGTTATTTTGGTAGATTGTTCGGTTAGTCGTTTTTCAAATAGTTTGTTTGCATGCGATCCTGATAGATTTTCTGCTGCAATTTTGGTGTGGTTTGTAATTCTTTCGAGGTCACGGATATAAAAATTACAACAAGTGGTATCAGAGCCTCAAATTCAGTGGTTTCGGAATATTTGGGGAGATGACATACACATTACAAGGTGGACAAGTTTGATGAATGGAACAATTTCGGTCTTTGGAGGTTGAAGATGACTATTCTCAAGCAGCAGGGGTTCATATGATTGTCTTTGCAAAAAACAATATTTCGAAAACGACCATAGATGATAAGAAAGAAGAGATGAAGGACAATACCTACAGTTCAATACAGCTTCACTTGGCTGACGAACTTCTATGCGATGTCGAGCAAGAGACTACGACAATGGGGTTATGGGGCAAGTTGGGGTCCCTATAGATGAAGAAATCGCCCACAAATCATCTCTACCTCAAATAACGATTTTATACGTTAAAGATGAAGGAGACATCTGTCAAAGATCACATGTACGAACTCAATCAGATCATCATGGACTTGCGGAACGTGGAGGTGAAGATAGAGGATGAGAATCAGACGATAATTTTACTTTGTTCGTTGACCTCAGAGCACGGGCAGTTCTATCACGACCCGAAAGTACGGAACGTGATCGGCACTTAAATTACGAAGCGTCTAGAGGCGCAACGTAATCTAAGTAAGACGAAACCCAGAAATCTAAACCATATAAAAGAAGAAGTAAAGGAAAACATATCGGAAAACAAGTTTAAAAAAACAAGATCAAATTTTCTCAAAAATTTCGGCAGAGTCTTTTTATAAAAACTGGCCCCAAACGGGTACAAACAAGTATAAATACATATGAAATAATAAAAGGCATCCTCAAGCGGGAGCTAGCTCTACGCCAACAGGCAGAAACAACCACACCAAGCACAATAATATACAACGCCCAAGGGCGGGGCTCAAAACTCAAAAGAAAACAAAATCACCAGATACTATAATAATACAAGCGCGACTCTAAGATCGAAATAAATAACTGATCCTTTAAACTTATCAAGTAATACAAGTTTGGTTGATGGAGCTTACTAGATATCAATGAAATAATAAAAGTACAATGGCGGTCCTGATACAAGTGAACCAACCTACCGTGCAAATCACCCTGAATGAAATGATGTGCCAGCAAGCTGCCAAGAAAATCTGTACATCGAACCTGTAATAAGATTTGGCACAACGGGGGTGAGTTGCCAACTCGTGAGTAGAAGACATCTGCGAAAGAAATCGAATGCACGACGCTGTCTTAGGTCATAATAATAAACTAATATATTACTAGTCATCTAGTAATGGCAGGGTAATAAACTACGTGCAAGTGCAAATGCTCCGTACTCGTGCCAGTGCCTCAAATAGTAATATGTCATGTGAATGAGTATGCATGTACCATGAATGTAAAACAATCAATCCTGAAATCTGGATATATCTGTACAAGAAATCTTTAACTTTTATCATGGTAAATTTGTATAGAAATCTGAAATATCATCGATGAAATCCATGGAAATCCGTGTCAAGCATCGACACAAAACATGTAAATCTCATGTCTCAATATCTCATAGTCTCAATATCTTGGGCTCCGTCATTCCGGATCGGCCCATATCATCAAATCTCACGACAACGGTCGGTATCCTCCGGATATCCGCCGCGCCAGACGTCACCGGTAGGTAGTCTTCCCCTGCCAGGCTCATCGTCTACAACTCGATCTTCTTGCCCCGGGGTACCATACCGGGCCTACCATGTACCCGAGACGGTTCATCCACTCCTCGAATCGGGTCTCGAAATCCAACAGAAAACATGAAATCTCATGGTGGACGACACATACATCACGAGAAAACCGCAACTTATATTTTAAAAAGAGAGGAGGAGAGAGAGAAGTTTTTATATATATTCTTGCGGTTTCCCCCCAAAATCCAGAAATCTCATAGAAATCCAAAATCCCAAAATAATGAGTAAGCAAATGATAAGTGTCAGCATAAGCCCCACAATACTGCATGATAACAAGAAACTGTGAATGCATGAAATGTCTAAGTAATAAATGCCATGTCTAGTCTAACACCTGAGAGTAATCACAATATTATATCGATTTAGCTTTTATCTGATTCTATCAATAAAAGACAATATGTTCTAAAGTGTATGTGACATAGCAATTACCGATGATGTGTGTGTGAGCCGGCAAATAAGTGTACGTGGAACATGCGCAAAATCGGTAATGGTGCTGGTGTCCTAACAGGCAGAGTTTCATATTAACTACAGAAATATATGTATGAACATGCAACGTGATGATTACAATCTGAATATAAAGGTAAAATGTGTACTGACTACTCATTTGAAATATATATATCTAACTACAACTATATGACTCGAGCCTAAACTAGTATCTATCTAATCCCCTAAGGAACTAAACTAAATGAACTAATCGATAGGAAATAAGAACCCATCTAAGGTCTGAGTCCATATCTTTAATAGTCGGCGATCCAGCCTCAATAGCGTCACGTACGTAGTACGGCTTTCTCAAATCAAGAGTGCGGATCAATCATCGCATCTATGCCTCGTACGGTAAAATCCATCGTACGGCATTCCAATATCGGGGTACGGTTCAAGTATCACCTACGTACATCATCATTCGTATAATATCATCATCAAATAATGTCAGGATCAATGGTACTGTACTGTAATCGTATACATCCCAATATCATCAATCATATATCATGTCTGCGTAAATATACATTGTCAATTGGTCCTCAGAAATATCATGTCACATATATCATATCTTGATCAAGTCACATATATCAAGTCGTGATTAAGTCACACATATATATATCATATCGTAATCAAGTCACACATATATCATATCGTGATTCAGTCACAGGTTACAGTCCGGGTTCTATTTTAGAATCTCATGTACCTCAATATTATCACCACCTATCATTGTTTATGTACACATGTCCATTATCTCATTTTCTAATGATCCGCTAACATCATAACATTACTGTATAGCCAAGAGATCAGGGCATCAAGCCCAGTTATATTGTTTCATCCCCATATATCATATCACATTCTTATATCACATATACATGTTGTGTATATATATATCTACACATAAACCTATATATATACACATACACATATACACCAAGTCAAGTTTCTGTGTGTGCGTGTGTGTGTCTACCTGAAACCTACGAATCTCCTCCAAGATATTCATCCTCTGGTAAGGTCTTTCTAAATCAGTCTAGTCCAACCTAAGGTCATTACTAGGTTCCTACTCACCAAGAATCTAAGGTCACGTCTGGCTTCCTAATGACAATAAGCAATATTCCTATTCTATATTTGTGGGGGTGCTAAACGCCATCCACCCGACTTTCCCCGTAGATATACATCTACTCACCTGGTCCTTGTCTGCCGAAGACGATATCGCCCTCCTCTTCTTCCTCGTCCGAAGTCCACGCGAGGGGTACCTATACGCAAACATATATAATATCATAAACTGAATCACGGACAAAACTAAAACGATGCACGAAACGTGCATAGGTTAAAACCTATGACCCGCTCATGCAAAAGAACCAAATATCGCTTGATATCGGCGTACAAACGCCGATTGATCGATATAAAACACCAACCAACAACTCTTAGTTTCAAAACTCATTATTTATAATATAAAACATGATTTAAATCATCGAAACCCTAAAATCAATCAAATCGTCCAATTCCGAAAAACCTTGAAAATGTCGATTTACCGATTTACTTCAAGACTTGATGATTAAATGAAACTAATGGTCATAATACTCATTAAATAATATAACTAGATTATATAAACCATTACTATATTTTTAACACCCTAATTTGTATTAGTTTGGAAATTCTAGTTTGCAAACTTGCCCGATTTCGATACCTTTAAGCAAAATTTCTCAATATCACAACTAAACTTGATTTTTGCATGAATTAACTTATTAAACTACAATTAATGATGATAATAATATAATGAAACCATAATTAGATTTTAAATCTCATTTATTTAAGAATTTCTAAAATCCAGTTAGCAAAATAATATTTTTATCACAATTTCTCAATTATCAATAAAAACTAGTAACCAAATTAAGTTTTTCATTCCTTAAACATGTTAATAATCTCATTAAAACTACAATCTAATGATAGCAACCTTAATTAGAATTTTATATCACCAATATATACAATATATAAGAACTAGTTTGCAAAATTGGTTAACTTAAACAAATTTTCAACCAACAATATACAATATAACAACCATACAAGATTTTCCCATTCTAAAAATGTTAAACTATATAATATAACCCTACTCAATTAATAGAAACCCAAATTTTATTTTGAAACCATCTCTTGAATTTTTCATTTAGCAATAGAACCAAACTAAAAATTAATTAAACACTATATTAAGTTAAATTAAGTAATCTACAAGCATTAAAACCAAAAGCTTAGAATTATACCTCACATGTGAGATCCAACCATGAAAATTTTCCTCCCAAAAGAATGGTTTCCAACTCCAAAATCCATGTAAAAATGAGCAAAGAATAGAGGGTAGGAATTAATTAGGAATTTGTGGGGTTTTTATTGAATTTTTGATGAATTTTGAAAGATTTTTGTAACAAAATCAAGTGTAGAAAATTGGGGGGGGGGGGGGGGCTGCCATGGGTGAGGGCCGGCCATTCTAGGGAGTGAGGGGAGAGAAAGAAAAGTGTGTGGTAGGATGTAGAAACTTCACTAATTAATTACATCACTTAATGTCTTTTCAACATTTTATTTAATTTTATTCATTTCTCTTCTCATACAACTAAAAAAAATTCTAGAAACATGGAAAAATTTGGAAATAAATTTTCCATGATACACACTAGATTCTAATATGCAATGGTTCACTTTTGGAAAATAAACCCATTGAAATTTACAATTTACACTAATTTAATGTATAAATAAAGCTTATGTTAATATTTAAAATAATTAATTTAGGAAAAATATTTAATTAAACTAAAAATTTATAAGTGACTAAATAAACACCATTTACTAGTAATTACATAATTAAAATAGGTATTTTTAAATTTATAATGAAAAATAATTACGGTTTAGTTTTACGAAAAATACGTTTTACTTTACCGAAAATTAGAAAATTCACTTAAAGAATTTTATTTATTTATTTTTTAAAAAATGTTACAAGTTCGTCAAGTCGATGGTGTATGGCTTGGATAAGCTTTCCTTAAAGGATGTTAAAGCGGGTCTACACAGTGAGGTGTTGAGGGAGAAGGTGGTAGGCGGTAAGAGTTGTCAGTGTGACGCATTGTTCGTTAGATACTGTTCAGAAGAAGGCTTTAAGGGAAAATCAAGAAATCGCGAGAATGACAAGTGCTTTATTTGTAAGGAGAGTGAGCACCGGAAAAGGAATTGTCCAAAGTGCAAGAAGAAAACCAAGCAGGTTTCTTCCGGTACTGCAGTTGCAGCAAAGGACTCAGATGAGAGCATTGATGGTTCGATTCTATCAGTATGTAAGACTTCAGAAACATATGGATCATGTCACGCCCCGCTTCCCAAAATACGGAATGCAAGGGGTTGACAAGGCCAGCCATGCTCCTACGGTCGAGGTGATATCTCTCCGTAATCACACTTCGGTTTCTAGCTTTACGTGGTAATCAGTAAACAACGCACAGGTAATGAGAAATGCAGTAACTGAAACAAAACAGATACAAGGAACTAACCTGATGGAGATCAAAGAGTATAGCTCTGGATAGCTGATCAAGATGTCCGCGATGTGCGTCTGGTCCTGGTCCAAGCTAGATCCACTTCTCACTCTGAGCATGCATACTCAGGTCGTCAGAGCGACGCGATAGCAATATATATATAGATGCAAGTGGTAACTCGTACAGTAATAATGAATATATAACAGTAAATCAAGATAGTAAAGATGTGACCATGAAGTAGCCAATGCGGGTGTCTAAAAGAGCAGGTGAACAGTAAAGCAGTAAAATAGTATGTCAGGTGTGTCGATTCAGTAATCAATGCATGTCAATGTCACTATCCCTATCTGTCTCTAAGTCTCACTGTATAGGTCACTAAGCCTATCGTCAGTCCAAGTGTGAGAGTCAACCACTCGTGAGTATCCCCCACCCAAGGGTAGGACCTAAGGGTAAGGGAACACGGGCCCGAGTCGCTCGCTAATAATCAGTGATATCCCTGTATATCTCCATATATCTCCATATATGTCGGCATGGGACTCCCGAGAATCTGTTGAACTCACACTCAAACTATCCTACACCCCGTGGTCTATATCAAACGCCAACCATAAACTCAAATACCAGCCAGTCCATGACGAGTCTACGCGAGAACTGAAGACAGGGACTCCATCAAGCATGTCTCGACTGATACCCAAGATCAATGGACGGTGTTTGGTGCCTTACCTGTGACACCCATACAAGTGCTTCCATAATTGTCCCATACCAATTATAGTCACACTTATACGCGTCCCACAGACGTTGACAATGCAATACATCAATAGGGTTCACTGATTGTGTACAAGTAGTGTCACTTTCACTTATCCATTCATGCTCAAACACTAACGTACTTGCCACAATCACCACTAATACCTAACACTGGGTAATGCACATGATTACTAGGTTACCAATGCAATGACATATATATAATGTGATGAGAATACGATAATTCAGGCATGATTAAGAAGTCATAAGTCGGTGTCCTACCACTTGCATAATTTATCATAAATCCTACGTGCAAAATTCAGCGAAAAAATAAAAAGGGGGTAAGAAGTATGTCTAAATATCTATCCATAAAAATTAGTTTCACGTTAATCGGGTTTCAAGATCGCTAGATATGGCCATTTCATTTTAAGCGTTCACTGCTGTAAATCCGGTTTCAGAATCAGAAGTCCGTTTCGTAACGCATTTTAATCCCAGTTAGGATCGGAATTTAGTGACGCTAAAGTTGAATGAAATTTAGTGTTTTCAATGAGGTTTCTAACGCACCATACGGACTCTCAATCGCGTCTCTACGTCAGAAGTTACGCACAGTTCAACACTAGGGTATCAGTTCTGGTTCTGTTTGGGACTGCTATACGTCCCGATCTTTTAAATTGCAGTTTAAATAGTAAACGACGATGAAAAGGGGTGAAATAACTTGTGTTATTTAGCTAACAGATTGATCTTAAATAAAAAGTAGGGTTCCGCAACATACAAGTTCAGGCAGCAAGCTAGTAAACATTACGAGACAGAAAACAACAACCCGAGCTGCTCTGGACTGCAGTCCAGAGCCGCTCTCCGAACCAATTCTCGTCATAATTTCAGTACAGAAACAATTAAGAACTTGCATAGGGTTATAGGTAGTTGAGTCGGCTTCGATTTGAGTCCTCGAATGCCTCATTTCAATATGTACACAATTAATTGTGATTTTAACAAATCTCGGGTACGGGAAATTCCCAGTTTTAACGGGTGTATTTGGGGGTGTTCGTTTAAACCATTAACAATTGTATTTTCTAGTAAAATTTCTACACCGGGTTCATTGCCAGACGGGCCAGAATATGCAATCGAGTTCCGTCAGTTTAAATGAAGGTTTTCATTTGGTTCTTGCATCAAACACTTATGTCATATAAGGTTTCACGAAACGTAAACATGGAATTTATAGTATTATGAATTGTAACGGATATAATATAGCATGCAGCAAGTAGGGTACTTGCCTGGAGACGCTTTGGTGACGCATCGCAGCGGCAACGGCACGACGTGACACACGCGCGACACGACAACGACGATTCCGGCACGGCACAACAGTGACAAAAGTCTCGATCTTGGCTCGAGCTTGTCGGAGTTGGAGGCTCAGTGTTGCTGGGGTTGCAATTGATGGCGGTGGTCGCTGGAGTTTGTAGGGGGCTCGACGGCGAGAAACTTCAGTTGGCGTGATGGTGGCCGACGATGCAAGGGTGAGGGTGCAGGCAAGGAGCTCGGTTTGCGGGCTGGAACATGGAGACAAGGACGAGGTGGCCGGAAGAGGTCGCGGTGGAGGGAGTCGGGAGTTTGGAGAGAGGAGGGTTCGCCGGTAACGGAGGAAAGGGATGGCAACGGTGGCGAAGCTCCGGTGGGTTGAAGGGGAGCTCGGGGACAAGGTCGATGCAGTGGACTTGGATGCTTGGGATGATGCGGCTATTTGGGGTTGATGATGAGGAGGCTGGGTGGTGTTGTGCTGTCGGTAGTAGGTTCAGGGAGGAGGACGGCGACGTGTGGTTGAGGTAGAGGGAGATGGGGTCGCCGGCGGCGGCGGCTGCAGTGAGGAGGAATAGAAGAAGGAGCTTGGTGGCGGCTGAAAGTGCGGGGGCTCAGTGAGGGGGTGAGTTCTGGAGAGAGGAGCGCGAGGGAGTCGACGGGGTGGTTGTAGTGGTTGTCCTCGTCGGCGGCGGCAGCGAGTGATAAAGTTGGCGGGTGAGCGGGTGATGGGTTCGGAATTTGGAGTCGGGGAAGGTTCCAGAGCGAGGGTGTGAGGGAGAGAGGAGAAAGGGGTTTGAGGCGAGGAGAGGTTGAGGTCGAGGGGCTCGCGAGGGTGTGCGCGGCGTGGGCGACGAGCGTGACGACGTGGGCACGAGGGGACGTGGGTGCAACGGGAAGGAAATGGGCGGGAGAAGTTTATAACGAGGGAGAAGAGGAAGTTAAAGAGCGGGTCGGGTCGGGTTCTGCGGGCGTGGGCTTTGGGAAGCTTGGGCTGGGCCGAGGTAAATATGAGTATAGTTTTAATTACCCCCTTTTTTTTTGTTTGGGCTGAGTTTTGTTGGCTGAGGAAGGGAATTAATTAATTTATTAACAGGGAAAAAGAGTGGGCCGGGAAGAGAATTTGTGGGCTGGGGAATTAGGAAATTATAATTAGTTGTTTCATTAGTTTTGATTAATTTGGAAAAGCAAAATGCATATGGCTGGGCTTGGAGAATAGAGAATAAAATGAAATAGGGTTTGGGTTTGGTGTTTAAAGGGGTTTAAAGGAAATAAAATAATTATAAATAAAATAAATAAATTTTTCTAAATAATATATTATGAAGAATACGGTTAGTGGTGTACACAAAGAACTGGGTATTACAGATCATGTATATTGGATCCGGAGTGTTCGTTCCACGTGACTCCAAATTGGAGTTGGTTTGCTAAGTACCGTTCAGTTGATAGAGCCCTGGTCTTTATAGGGAACGGTATGCTGAGCAGAGTTGTTGGGATTGGTACAGTTCGGATCCACATGCATGATGAGAGAGTTTGAACATTGACATATGTCAGGCACATGCCGGATCTAAGGAGGAGCTTAATTTCATTAGGTGCTTTGGACGAGATTGGTTGCAAGTGCATGATCGATAGAGATTCCATGATGATTTCTAAGGGTGCTTATATTGTCATGAAAGCGAAGAGAGTAAAGACATGTATGTTCTTCAAACACGGACGGTCATAGAAGATGTTGTTAGAGCTTCTACTAGTTCAGAAGGTTCAGAATCTGTCAGGGTATGGCGTCCACGATTGAGCCATGTTGGTGAAGCGAGTTTGGAGGGATCTCGAAAGAGGCGGTCACTTGAAGGTATAGAAATCGGCATGAGAGATCTTCGAGAGGACTGTGTTCAAGGGAAGAACACAAACATGGTTCCGGCACCGGTTTATTCTCAAGGTAGAGTTAGACATCAGGATTCTTTCATTGACGACTTCTTAGGGAAGTTGTGGGTGTACATTTTTAAGCCGAAGATCGAGAATTTTGAGATTTTCAAGAAAGCTGTTGTGGAGAAACAGTTTGGGAAGTGTTTGAAGGTTCTTCGTTTTGATCATGGTGTAGAGTTTTGCAAGTCAGGAAGGATTATGCATCATACCACTTTTGATCCTAGGTATATTGGCGGAATAGAGCAGATGATTCTGACAGTGTTTGGGAAGAACATGTATTCACGGCTTACGACTGTATTTTCGAGTGAGTTTCAGACGGAGGTCCTATCTACTGCCAAGTATCTCATCGATCGGTCACACGTCGACGGCGGTAGATAAGACAATTCCCAAGGAGATTTGGACTGGAGGGGATGAGAATTACTCAGGGCTTCGTGATTCTGGATGCGGAGCAAAATGGTACAGGTCGTGGTGTCCTAGTACTAGGGGTGGAGTTATTAGCCAACATTTGATAGTTGTTGAGTTTGCGATAACATGCTCAAACAGATGGTGAGAAGAGAACAAAACTACCGAGCCAGGTGGTGTTTGAGGATTCAATCCAGGTTACAGATACAAATGAGGTGGTCGATATTTCGATTTAGACGACTAGTTCAATACAGCCAGTTGTATGGAGGCCTATAGGATTTAGACGCACGAGAAAGGGTAGGGATGATGCTCCGAGGATATAGGATTGTGTGTCATGTCCCGTTTCCTAAAAAAACGGTAACAGATACGTGATGAGACCCACGACGTATTTATTTCGAAAAGATTCTTTCTCACAACAAATACGTTAAGCGTTTAGTAAGCAACATAAATATAACAAGAGTAAACAATAGAACGAAAATCCAACAACTAATTATTACATTCGAATTTCCATAGAGTTCAACAGTGACACAATATTTGAAATAAGATACAATAACAAGATAAGGCCTTAACAAGAGACATATAGAAATGAAAAGCTGAATGGAATTAGTCGTTCGTTAGCGAAGAAAGTTGCGAAAACTCCTTTTCCGTCTGTTCTATCTCCTCCATCCCTAAGTCACTTGGCGAACTTTTCCAAGAAAGAAAGAAACAGAGTGGAATACCGGTCAGCGAACTTGCACTCGGTAAGTCCCCAATAGGGGTATGAATTATATACATAAGTGTAAAACGACAAGTAATATAGTATAAATAGAAATCATGTAAACGTGAACAAGTATAACATGACAATGTGCATGACAACTATATAAATATGGTAATATAACCTGAGCATGGCAATTAAGTATAGCATGGTGTCAGTTAATATAAACATATAATAAGTAAACATGATAAGCATGAAGTGACTGGAAAAATTGTCTGGAAGTGGTCACTACAAGGGTAATCTAATCTAACGTCAGTTCAAGTGTGAGTATCAACTAATCTCAAGAGTATTCTCAAACCCTAAGACGGTAATCCAGGGATAAGAAAACACGGGCCTGAATCAAGAGTGTTAGTAACAGGACTCTAACCGTCGCTAGAGTATTCATAAACTTAAGGCTATAATCCAGGGCAAGGAAACATAGGCCCTCAAGAGTTCAAGAGTTCATGTGTTAGTATTCAAGATTCATGTATTAGGGGGACTTCTGAGATTATATTGAACTCACAACTCAAACTACCTTAACATCCCGCGTATTTTTAGTTTGCAGTTAATGTCACAAGCCATGATCGAATCCATGAATATATGAGGGAGCATAAGTTCAATGTCAAGTTTCAAGGTTGAATTCATCTCAAGATTGAGTATTCATATCAAGTTCAAGTATTCATGGTTCAAATCAAGTCAAGTATAGCATGTAATAGATCTATCATATAAGTCATGTAATTTAACAAGTAAAAGTTACATAGCATGAGAAGAGACAATTGTAATGTCAAAAACATATCAGACAAGTATAACAGTTTTCGTATTAGTTTGAAATGGCTCGTGTAATCTTAAGTCGGCTCATAAGTCCTCTATGATCATAATTTGGATCTCTGGTTACAAGAGACGGCTCAAAAGTTCTTGAGCCGGCTCGACTCCCAATATGATACGGCTCAATATATCTTGAGACGGTTCAACAATGCTAAGGAAGCCATGCGTTCTCTCTGTCTTTATGAGATGACTCACTATTATGTTGAACCGGATCGACCATGACTTGGGATGGCTCAAGTCTAAACTTAAGCCGGCTCACGACATGTTTAAAGGTAGGTTTTACCTCTATGTGTGTATGAGACAACTCATGTTCTGTTGAGCTGGCTCAAAACCTGTTCGTTCAGACGATCTGGTTTTAAGGTTCAATTATAATCGTATAACGATTGCAATATTAGTTTACGTTTAGTTCGTGATGTTACTAATTCATGTTATCTAGTTCTATAGTATGTATGGTGTTGTCATTAGGCATGGAACAATAAGTGATCATGGTGTTTAAATAAGAAGCACAACTATGTTTGGCAATCCGAATACTACTAATTCTATGCATTTACAAATATATCTAATTGGAGATTACAACAAGACGAGGACATTAGTTTTGTGGAGGAAATGCGACAAGTCAAGAGAGGAGAGGAAGAGAGATCGAGAAGAGGATGCGACTTACATGCTGTATGAGTCGGTCTAACAACCGGCTCACCGATAGTTTCAATTAAGCTTGAGCGGAAATTCTTGATCTCCTATGGTGAGTTGATCTTCAAACAGCACTTGGGAGGAATTGGAATTTGGAATTTCAGAGAGAAATTATGTTTTTGATAGCCAAGGAAATGAAGAAGAACGGCAATAAAAGGATGATTAGGAGAATTGATGACATTAAAAGAGAATTAATGATAAGAATGAAGAGTTGGGGGGTTTTCTGAATTGAAGTGACGGTTTAGAATGTGAAACGAATAGCCATAAGGCTGAGGAACTCATTTCTTGGGCTGGACACGAGTGGGCCTAACCAGGAACATTTTTAGATAGAAAGAGGCATGAGCCGGCTCAAGAGTCGCTTGAGCCGGCTCATACAAACGGCGAAGAGAACACTTTTTCAAATGAGTGTTGAGCCGTCTCAAATATTGTTGAGCCGTCTCAACCTAATTATCAAGCATAAATATAATTATATACTTGAAAGGAAACAACATTTTATTAATGACGAATTTTACAAAAGAGTACACGGAATTTAGAGTCGTTACATAAGGAGTTCAACAGAAAGTCTCTATGGGAGATTCGTAGCATGGATATTGTTATGGATTTAACGTTGCGTCTGTTGCGTCAGCGTATCGAGTAGGTTCTTGTTCGGTATAAGAGAGAGAAGACTCGGCCTTTGTCTTCTCAGTTAGTGGTGCATTTCGGATTGGTGTCATCATAAGGGATAGTCGGCGATGGGGACAGATGGAGGTCGAGAACAGATTACATGTTGGGCATGGATACAGTGCCAAGTATATCAACGCTTCAGATTGTTACCACGGCATCAAAATTGAAGGCGGTTAGGGGGACCATGTATTTGCGGAGGTTGTTGGTTTTGGGTGTTCTATAGGAGGTGAGAGTGTTCTTCTTGGAGTACGGGAAGACGGTTGTGGCTCTTACGAAGGTTGATACCCATGGGAGTCCGACGGTTGTATTTACGAAGATGATTTCGGATATCGAGTTCAAGAAATGCTTGGACTTGATCTTCCTGGTTGATTGATGAAGACACTGCGACCTTCTTAGAAGATCAAGCCTATTTCCACCAACTGTTAAGGACCATATTTCTACTATTCCTGTTCCACACTTACCTTCCTCAGTTCTTGATTCATCTATTCCACCTATGCTACCTAGTGATCAATCTGTAGTCCCTTACCAACAGGTGTACCACCGTCATAAGAAGGTGTTCCGCCACCTCCCATCAATGATTCTTCTAACGATTCTTCTGCAGGTACTCCAATACAGTCCACTGTTTCTGATTCTCCACCACCGCTGCCTTCCGAAAAATATCTCTCATTTTCTATTGCCTTACGCAAGGGTAAGCTTTCTTGTACTACTGGACATCCGATTTTTAATTTTGTTTCCTATCATAGACCGACCCTATCTGTTCGTCAGTTTATTTATTTCTTGTCTGCCACCACTCTTTCTTCCTCTGTTCAGAAAGCACTTCAGCATCCAGGTTGGCATGCAGCTATGTTAGAGGAGATTGCCACATTGCACTCTAATCAGACTTGGAAATTGGTAACTCCGCCGTCAGATAAGAAGGTTGTTGGCTGTAAATAGGTTTTTTACTATCAAGCAAAATCTCGATGGGACGACTAGCCGTCTCAAAGCTCGATTGGTGGCCAAAGGATTTACTCAGTAGTATGGTTTGGATTATATCGAGACTTTCTTACCAGTTGCCAAATTACCATCGGTTCGTGTACTTATATCCTTGGCCGTTTTTAAGGCATGGTCTCTTCATTAACTTGAATTGAAAAATGTCTTTCTTAATGGCGATCTCTCGGAGGCTATTTATATACAGCAGCCTTCTGGTTTTGAGTGATAGGGAGAGTCTACGGTTTGTTTTCTACACAAATCGTTATATAGACTGAAGCAGTCGCTGCGTGCCTAGTTTAAAAAATTTAGCATGATTTTATGACAGATTGGCTTCAAACGTAGTCGTGCCGACACGTCTCTTTTCACACATAATCGTCCTCAGGACAGGGTAATTGTGTTGGTATATATTGATAATATTATCATCACTGGAGATGATTCTGCTGGTATCTTTGAGGTGAAAGATTATTTGGATTTACATTTTCATACCAAGGACCTTGGGCCACTTACCATCGTCAGTTCTAGATCTGAACATGATAGTTGCGTCCACAAGTCGTTAGTTGTCTTGACGCATGTGCAACTGTATCGCCGCGCTGATACATCACACCACCAAGTCCCTTCTCTGAAAAATCGTTGTGGATGTTTAAAGCTTCCGGGTTTGCTACGAATGACAAGAATAGTTGTGGTAGTTACGATCTACCCTCCTTAGAATAATTTCATATTTAAAATTTTCAAAGGAGTAGCCACTACTAGGCACGGAAATCAGTAACGCTGTCATGAATCCTCTTTGCTGCATGTGTCGCTCCCGAGAGTTGGTGTATCACTTGATGCATGGAAAGTCTCTGAAGGGTTTAAGTATAAGGAATCGAAAAATGTAAAATCAGTAGTTGCTTCCGGGTAGAAATATTTGGAAGTTGAAGGAAAGATGTGAATTGATGGAAAACATAAGGGCAACTGGTCGAAATTACGGAAACTAGGGGAATTATGGTGAGTTTAACTAAGATTTGCATCGAAGGATGGTTAAGCATGGTATCAAAGAAAGGTTGAAAAAGAAAAGAGTACCTCTGCTGTCTTTCCACGTGGCATCAGCCTTCATGGCCGTCATGGTGAAGGTCTGACGTTTGGGTCCATTCCTTTGCGCTTGCTGAAAAACACGCTCCTGTGATGGCAAGGGTGGTCCTTTTAGTGATGCCCCTTGACCGGTTGGTTAAGTGGCGGAAGGTGGCTGGTTTCCCTGTCGTGGTGCCATATAGTTAGCCGGCTTGTTGATGGGGCCTGAGTGTCTCCCTCTCTGAGGACAGTCCCCAATAGCATGATCCGGAGACCCACAGACTATGCAAAGTTTATTCACAATGCGACAGTCTCTCATGAAGTGTCCGGCTTTACCGCAATGGTTGCATATAACGGCTGGTTTTCCGAAGATAGTTGGTCCTGCTGGCCTCTTAGCTTGTTGTCTCCCGTTGAATCTGGAAGATGATCCTCCAAGAATTTGATTGGCCGATCGCTTAATGCCAGACAAACGGTCATCCTTCCTCATCCGTCTCTGAAGGTCTTCAAAGTTTCGTGCTGCTTCTAAGATTTCATCATAAGTCGAAAGGGTGGCAGAAGATATGGAGGACTGCGTCTTCAGGTCCAATCCTTGCCGGGATATCTTAGCATAAAGTTCTTGGGTTGCCACCAGATGATGCGCGAACCGACTTAACCTTGTGAACTCCGAAGCGTACTCGTCCACCGACTTATCCCACATGCTCCCTTGTTGGAATTGTATAAACTCTCTTTCCATCCTTAAGTGTGCCACGACTGGAAAGTACTGGGTGTCAAAACGTTGTTTGAACGTTTCCCAATCGATCGTCTCCTTCAATCTACTTTCCTCTGCCTCCCACCATATCCTGGCATTATCCGTAAGTTGTAGTTTGGCAATGTTCACCCATGCATCCTTCGAAATTTGAGCGGCACTGAGATCATTGACTGTTCCCTTGAGCCATTCTTCAGCTTCTAAAGGAGTTTCCTTCCCCGAAAAAGTCTTAGGGTGGAGTGATCTGAACCGCTTCACTCCCGCCGAACCTTGAGAAACTGGCGTTAGTGCCTTACTTAAAATCTCTGCTTACTGCTGCCTACTTTCTCGCAGCTCCTGATGAAGGGCAGCTGTCTGCTGCTGCTGTTGCTCCAGTAGTCCTTGCATCATTTATAGCATTGCTGCTTGTTGGGCAGTGGCTTCATTGTCTCCATTTCCCCTTCGGTTGCGATGATGGTGTCGTACAGCCATTGATGATCTGAATCAGAATAGGTTAGGTTACAAACAGGCTGAGAGATGAGACAAGATAATAACTTGCATGGAAGAACAACAATTAATGCAAGAGAGACTAATAGGAAGAGTAAGAGACAAGAGAGATTTTTGCTCGAAACTAAGATTTTATTATCCAACTTCAATATGGAGAGTACAACCGAAAAGTAAGGACATGCCCCTACTATTCTTACGTCGTTTAATTCGGCCAAAGAAAAGGAAAAAGACTTATTAGTCTCGATTATGGGAGTTCAACAAGTGGTGATAGGTCCTCGCGCTAAGAAAGGTACGGCCATTCCCACGGTGCCTTGTGGGGACAACTGCCTGAGTTTCTTGGGCCTCGAGTTCCTCCTCACTCGAAACTTCGTCCTTCGACTCATCCCTGGCCGGAGCCTCGTTCTTTGATTCTACCTTTAAAGGGTTTTGTTCTTTTGCAAGGGCCTCCTCATCCGGATCATATTCTATAGGATTCTCTTCCGCCGCAGGTGCCTCTTTTTCTGGCCCCTCCTGTATATGCTCCTCTTCCATAGGATCTTCTTTTTCATCTTCGGAGTCATTGGCCATCATAGGCCCCGGAATTGCAGCAGCGACTTCTTCGTCTTCTGAGTCACTGTCGGAAATAACCGCCTGCGAGTCTATGACTTCGTCGTCTGAATCTCCAGATGTAGCTTCAAAAGTAATATCGGACATGTCATCCTCATCGGAAAGATTTGCCATGACCTGAAGGGAAGGTCATGGACAGGGTACAGAATGTCAAGGAAGGGACAAGGGACATAGGAAAACTATGAAATCGGTATAGATGGATGAGATTCACAAATATAATAAGTCAGTTAACGGTTTCATTTTAGTACACAAGATGACCTGCATGGGCCACCACTAAAACCTGTCACGCCCCGCTTCCCAAAAGAAGGTGAAGGATGACGTGGCAAAGTCCACAATCTAACTGTATTGAAGGTGGTCTATTCAATACAGTTACGTTAAGCGTATGAATATTTAACATGCAGGGTGTGTACCAAAACAAAAAATATAAAAGCGAAAGGCATTTATTTCCATTAACCAAACTTTATTACATCCCAAAAGAAAGAGTAAAATAAACTAAGTAGTTTAATTATATCGAGAAGAAACAAAAGCCCTAAACATGTGGGCAAACAGCAAAAATTAAATCTAGCCAATCTTCCATCGTCCAGTCTGCATAATCTTCATAAGTTGGCTTCATACCTTGATCTTCGCCATAATACTCATTCTCATCTGACGGACATTCCAAAGATAGAGAAAGAAAAGGAAAGTCCGTCAGCGAGTTATACTCGGGTAAGATTGCCTCATAAGAAAGTAGGTATAGAAACAAACAGTTGTATATAAATATAATGAATAGGATGTACATGGGTATAAAGGTATGAGGTTGTATGCAAATTAGATATGTTGACAGATGTATATGTTTGTTAAAGATTCAAGTCAAATCAAACGGATATTCAGTCTAAGAGTTAGATCAGATTAAACCAGGTGTGTATTGATGGAATTGATTGGTTAACATACTCGTATCCTTGAGGTATCCGATGACTAGCTGGAAACTGTATGAGCTGGCGCTCGTGCCTGGGATGGCAATCAATGTGGTAGCGTGAACATCCCCGAAAAGTGTCCCATAACTACGATGGAGTTTTGTCTAGCGTGAATATCACTCAAGTGCAGATGTATTACCACCTTTTAGTTCCATAATAAACAACAAGTCTAAACCAGTAATATATCCACATCCAAGATACTGAATAATTCGTGTCTCATAAAGAAAGGTAGATAAGGTAACAGGTAGGTATAGCACATGATATGAGTTTAGTGTTGAGTATCAATAGGTATTGTAAACGTTTTAGTTTGTTAAACAAGAGTCCGAATACTCGCGATTATTCCGTTGTGGCCACGGAACAACAACTGGGGAAATAAAATATTCCGTTTCACTTCCCGGGGTCATGATCGAGTAGTAGGGGAATCCGAGTTCTGAATCTCCCTGCCTAATCAAACTACCCATCCTCCTGGTTCAGTATAAAGGTTTTGACGAATTAGAGTTAGTGCGTAAACCTCTAGGCATGGAATTTCCACATTGTATGTCATCCACATTTTGGATCATTCGCCCTCAAATAGGGTTGGTATTCGCCCGAATATTGGGTTAGTATTCGCCCGAATATCGGGTTAGTAGTCGTCCACACATTGGACTGGTCACCCTGCCTGCAGGGATCTTCATATATGTATAGTCGTCCGTACATTAGACTGGTCACCCGGAATATTTGGATCTTCTCAATAAGTATTCCATACCTAGGTCCGTGCATTCTAACCCTAACCGTAACATGTGTCATGTATATGTCATAGACGTGTAATCAATAAGTTGATCTCATTTAATATGGTCTTCTACAACCGCTCATTTTATCTTGTTATCTTCTAACGTTTGTAATGTACTTAGTATCATCTTATAGAACACTTAGTTAATAAAGAATAATAGTGTTTAAGTATATTTATTATTTCTAAGAAAACCATGATGTTTGAAATATTTGTCATTTTTAGAAAACCCTAATGTTTTACGAAAAATTTCCTTTCAATAAAAGGTTATGTTATTTATTTGAAAATTATCTCTTAATAAGGTTTTAGACATCCTTTTTGAAAAATATCGTTATACGGGTTATGTTCTTTGTTGAAAATAGCCTTTTAATAAAGGTCGAGATATTTAATGAAATTATCTCTTTTTAGGATGGGTTAAGGTATTTTATTGTAATTAATAATTTTATGAAATTATAGCGTTTTAAGTTTGGGTAACGTTTTAGAAAATACGTTCGTGTTGGCAACCGCTGCACATGGATGGCAGGATTTGTGTCCTTTTCAAGGACGATTGCCTATAAACCACGGGGTATTCGCGTAAAATATTACCCTATTATTAGGGTAACTCATTAAACTTTAGTTAATATTCTAAGAAGAATTTATATAAAAATATCCTTTCGAGTGAAAGGAGCTAAGTTGGAAAAACCATATGCCGTTATTTAGATATAGTATTATCCCTTTTCAAAAAGGTAAAGGGATTTAACAACATTCTAGTAGTTGAAGAAAAAGTGTAAGTAAAAATATATATCTATATCGTATCTAAAATAATTATTCCAAATATCTTAACTCATGTGGATATTTTAAACAAATATAACCTTTTAACAAAACGAGGGTATTTTTGTGGAAGAAACCTATTTCGAGATCACAAAAGTAGCATGGGTGAGTATGGGTATGTAAGGGGTGAATTAATACTCGTGGGTTATAACTTTAAGCCTGTCATATTCCATGTTGTATGAATGTGCAATATTTTTTGACATATAGGAGTGATTAAGGAAACCATTTTAACCATGGGTTAAGATTATCATCATTAAGGGTACAAAAGAATATGCATGCAAGAATATTATAACATCATTTTAATGGGAGGTTGTTGATTAGAAGTCGGAACTAAGGTTATTGAAAAAAGAAGAAGGTGACAGATGAGGGGAGAGAGGCGGATCCTACTTTTGATTAGAGTTGGATGTAGACGGGTTGAAAATGTAGGCTTATGCAAACTCCTCGATAGCTCCGCGCTTAGATTTTTCCTTGGTTATTGGGTGGAGCCGTAACGTTGACGTCATCGATACGAAGGCGCTGGTATTTTTTTTTAGAATTTTTGGAGTTCTGAGGTGTGAGAAATCAATGTTTGAAGTGCCTATTTATAGGGTTTTATTTCTAACCATAAAATCCAAAATATCGGTTAAAATATACGAAAATTCGCGCCGGCCAATAATTTCCTCATCATTTGTTGATGATTGCGCCCGCTGCCAGAGAATCCTGGCCGTTGGATCTGCATCCAACGGCCCACGCAGCACCGTCATGCCGCCGCAGCCCGCCACGTGTCCGCGTGGCTGGGGATCACGCGGTTTCACATGGTCCCCGCCACGTGGGCGTCGCCGTGCGTCCTGGGCCATTGGATCTTGTATCCAAACGGTCCAGATCAAAGGGATTTTAAATATTTTTTTTATATAAAAGAATAATAAACTGTTTATTATTTAAAAATTGAATTTGGTTTCAAAAAAATTGTTAAAAATAGTTAAAAATACGGGAAAATTATGGAAAAATTTCAGAAAATATATTTTATTGTTATCTTTAGTATAAAAATAATTTTGGGCTAAAATAATACATCTATTTCTATGGTGTTAGCTAGTTATTATGATTATTTAAAATCTAGTTTATCGTTTAAAATATTTTTAATTATGAATTAATTATTTTAATCGATAATAAAAATATGTAGATTATTTTATGGCATTATAAAATATTTTAAGCCTATAAAAATAATAAATAGATTTTAGAAAATTTCTTTAATCATTTTCAATGCTTTGAAAATTATTAACATTACTAAAAATATTTTTCTATCACGTAGAAATTTAAATAAAATATATTTTATTAGGTATTAGAAAACATGGTCGTTACACGACGCGACCCCGATCTCGTAAGTGGTCAATATCAATGTCCGCGTGGTTCTCCCTGCCAGTCTCAGCCGGCAATGGGAGAAGCCACCCTAGCAATTTGGTTCCGTCGTCATCTACCCTGCTGGAAGCGCTCATCAGGCGGAGGTCCCGATAAACCAAGCGGCCAAACCGACCTCAAGGGGCAAGAGGTCGATTTTTGTGGTCGCCAAAGCATCCCACCCTAAATACAAGTCTGTGTTCGAATGGCTCTCCGTTGTTCCAATTGGGGGCAAGGCCGTCAACACCAATGGAGCCACAAAGCATCTCCAGCAAGCTCAGACGACTCCAACAAGTGCACAATCAGACGTATCTCCAAAGCCCTTCATCGCCCGGTCTACGACGGCTTCCCGAAGAGCCGTAGCCAGCCAAGTGCTCAAAACAGAAAGGCTGAGAAAGAAGCGACTCGGGTATCGAGCCAACAAGAGGGCCAGGACTTTGGCCAAGTGGAATCTTATGAGGTTCTAAGAGCATGGTTACCCCGTGATGATGGCTGAGTCGACCGTAAAAGTCAGCAATTCTTTCGAACCTCTGAAGTGGGTTCAGAAAAATGCCATGACCGCCAGAATCAAGAAGACATCGGTCCAAACAATGCTACAAAGGGACATGTCCCAGCCCCAAAAGAGAAAGCATGACACCATCTCTTCAAGAGTCTATCAGGCGCTCTGTGCCGTGTGAAAGCAGCGAGGCAGATCCAGAAAAAAGGTGCCGGCACCACTGTCACGCCCCGCTTCCCATAGTGTGCTAAGATCGGCACGTGACAGAGCCAACCATGCTACCTGTGGTTAGGAAACATCCCTCCACAGTCACATTACGGCCGTCTAGAGATATCAAGAACAGGAAAATAAAATAAACTATCTAGTACATGTCCATGAGCCAGAATGAACGAGTCAAGAAATAATACGCGGAAGCAATAAATCCAATAAACAGAATAATCTGGAAGTACGTCCTAAATACGGGCTCACATCAGGAAATAAAAAAATGCTGAAAGGAAACTAAACTAGAATACTAACATGTCCTCACTGCTCGGCCTGTCGGCTGAAGTACTCCTGCTCGGCCTGCGACAAGGGTAGTGGATCTGGGCCATGCAAAACCCAGACGTCAGCGCGTCATAATATCAACAATAATATAATCAGGAGGTAACAAGGTATGCATGCATGAGTATAAACAGTAACATGAATATAACTAGTCAACATGGATATAGAACAGTGAAGTATAACGGTATATGTGAAGTGCAACGATAACACTAAACTATGCTACTGGGTTATCTATTCTAAAGTTATTCAAAATCAATTAATGTAATCCTCATCGTAACCCATTGATCTATGCCCCGTTCATTCCCCACGGGACCACGTTAAGAAGATATAATAGACTGTCGGTCTATGTCCCGTTCATTCCCCACGGGACCACGGTAACATGATCTAATAGCCCTTTGAGTTACGTTCAGTTACATTCTTGATTTCCCCTTACCCCCAAGGTTATGTGTTCGAGTCGGGTATTGATAAACTATAGCTAATGCCAACATAGGATCAAGCAGGTACAACTTTGTCTATGTAAACAATAGGAAACGTCCGTAGGGACAACATGTCAGGATTGTCAGCATTAGTAACATGATCAGGTAATATGTCAAGTAGTGGTATATCAGGTCATGTCAGGTAGTATACATATATCAAGTGGGTGCCCTAACAGTAAAATGTAGCGAGTATCGAATCACGATGAAGGTACGGATGTACAGTGAAAGCATGGATGCACAAATATTTATCAAGGGTTACATCATGACTATGTAGGATGCACATTATCAAGTATGTGGTACTAATGTAACAATAATATGAATTAATATAATATGGCATGTAACTAGATATGCAGAATTAATGGAATGGATACACAATAAAACATGGATGCACAAATATCTATCAGGGTTTACATCATGACTATGTAGGATACACATTATCAAGTATGTGGTGTTAATATAACAGTAATATGAATAATATGATCTGTAGATGCAGCTACATATATAATAAATAATATGGATGCATACGGGTATCCGAAAACAGTAAAATATTAATATAGATGTATAATACAATCAACATGTAATATTTTTATTCATATAGATGCAAAATAAGATGCATAGCATGTAGCAAGATAAACTTGCATGTGACTAGATATGTAAATAACGATGTGGATGCACACAGATATCCGAAATCGATAAAACAGTTAAATGATAATATGGGATGCATAACTAAACATTATGTGATGTTATCAAATGGGTGCAAGGTATAGTAGTATAGCATGTAGCAAGATAAACTTGCCTCGATAGATCACAATACGGATACGTATGACACGTCCGACGTCGGTAAATCGTCGCAACACACACGGCACGCGGGACGGATCTAGGCAAGGCGAGAGGGTGATCATGCAGGCAAGGTACGTTCACTGGATCGTCTGGATTGGAAGCGGCGACGCGACTCCGACGATCGCTGGAAAAAACAAGATTTCAAGAAAAAGAGAAGGACAAATGTAACACCCTAGTTCATTTATACCAGTTCTATTTTGGGTATTTCTTTATTTATGGCTATCCTTGATTTATTGCTGTTTTGGGTGTGAATAGCATAATCGGTGTTTCTATTTGCATCCGACCCGACCCACGTGCTGGAAACCCGTCTTCATTCCTGTTTATGATTTATCCCAGCTAGTTAGGAGAATCCGTGCACTTTCATGTTGTATAACTGTATTATATCTGGCATCTGTATTTTTTTACTATAACATATAAAGTCAAATAAAATATTTTAAAAATATCTAGTATGGCCTGTATCATACCCCTAACCCTGTCGTAGTATTCGTATATCGTGTTCTTGTCCCGTTCAGTGAAACTGACTCGTTTGGATAGTTACGTGCACACTACGTGTATCCGTTCTTGGGGGTATGCATTTTCGTTACCCGGATATGCTATTTTGGTTTTGGTTGATACGTATATTATCCGTATTTTCAAACCGTAAATTTAGACCCAACCCGGGAATATTTTGGAGTACTTTTGTATTAGCCAGAAAACTCAAATATAATCAATATTATTTTTTTAACTATTAAATATATATGTACACGTTCACAAACTCTTTTTGCATGAGAATATTTTATAAGAAAAAGATTTACATCCTATCCTCCAGCAATCCCCGCCTTTCTGTCTCTCTCATCTCTATACATATTATATAAATATAATATATTATATTCTTTACCTAATATATTTCACAATCAGCATCCCTGCTCTCTCTCTCTCTTTTCTCAGTTCTCTCCATCTTTTCGTTATTTACGGCTCACCAACCCACCTCTAATCTCTCCGTTAATCACTCCCCTCTCTTTACAACTCATAACTCTATCCCCTCTCTCATTTTATATATATAATATTCTTTTATTTTTATAAAACCCATACTCATCTCTCTGTCTCCTATATTATTACTATATTATTATTATATATATTTTATATACTACTACCTTACCTAATCCACAGCCCTCCCCCTCTCTCTACTATATATATATATATACATACATATATACATACATACATACATATATATATATAAATCTTTATCCTTTGGATCCCGTCACCTCGCCTCCACTACCTCACCTCCTTTCTCCCAACCCCGAGCAACCCCGACGACCCCAACCTCAAGCGGCCGCATCCATCAACCCACGTTCCCTCGAACCCATCACCGAAGCACCTCCGACCATCTTGATCGAACGTCGCGCCACCGCCATCGCTTCATAACACCCGAGCCAAATACCTCCTTCATCATAGCTATCATCTCCATCGCCTAGCTCAAATCCACCACTGCCTCGCCTCAAACAACTCGAACCAACAGCCAATAGACCCCTATCACCTACATCACCGAGCACAGCATCTTGAACCCAGCCGAGATCAATATCTGATCTTGTTTCCGTCGTATTGTTTTCGGAGCCGATCGTTCGAGGCAAGTATTTTACTTACTACATGCTAGTTACGGCTCGTTTTTTTACATCAAGGCCGTAATATTACTATCATATCTTTTTTTTATGTTACTAAACCATTAAGAGTAATATGTTAGTTTTTAATGGTTTGTGTAGATTAATTAACATATTATTTGATAATGGTAATAAATAATGTTGTGACACACATGGTTAAATAGTACTGTCATATTTTAATGGTGCAAAGCATATTAAGTCTGTAGGTTATCACTAAACATAAAGTTCCGTAGAATCGTAATATATAGAATTTTCATGAGAGGATTATTGATGGAAAGTAAAAATCTTGAAATACTTATCACGGTGTAGCAAAATAATCATAAGTATATAAAAGTCTAAGGTAGATGTATATAGTATTTAGCATATGTGACAGGGTAAAACCAATGATTGTTAGAATATGTGAGTTGCATCGTGACGTTTATCCGACGTCAACGTGACGTACGTACCCCATATTGAGATCCGATCATGCAAGTTTACCTTGCTACATGCTGTGTTAATATATATATATTCATATGAATAAAATATCACATATTTACTGCATCGTGCATCCCATATTACCATTTTATTGTTTTGCGATAACCGTTCGCATCCATACCGTATATTATATTTCTAGTTGCATGCCAGATCATATTATTACATGTTACTGTTACACTACCACCCCAGGCTTGATAATGTGCATCATACGTAGTCATGGAGTTATAAATGTGATCCCCGATAGACATTGTGCATTCGTGTTTTACCGTGCTTCGATACCTGCTACAGTTTTACTTTGGGCATCCGTTTGATACATATGCACTACCTGACAGGTGTTGGGATATAAATTTGCACCCCGGTTGACCGAGTCAAAGTCAAGGTCAACCACCAAGCTAGGTGGGCCCAAGCCCAGGTCAAGCGGGCCCATGCCCACGTCGAGCCCGCGGCCAGCCTCCCCATGCCAACAACAAAATCATGTAATAAATAATTTTTATGTAATTGTTTATACATGAATGTATGGAAAATGGGCATAAAGCCAATATTTTGTAAGCCCATGGCTTATGTGAAAAAAATGAAATGGCACATAAGCTATGGGATATGCAAAATGCCATTTTGTGAAGCCCAAGGGGCTATATGTAAACATGTAAGCCAATAAAAGGCAACATGATGATGAATAAAAAATACTTCTCATTCTCTCAAAAAAACATAGGGTTTATATTTCTTTCCCTTTTCTGAAGGTCTCAAACCTTCTTCTTTCTTTTGAATTAAATCAAGAGTTTTACTCTTCCTTTTCAAAAACAAGAGAAGTTCAGGATTTGCCTTCTCCAACCCAGAAGAGATGGCTCCTGCAGATAGTTTTTCACCGCAAAACCCATAAAGGGGAACTTGGATCTGTCTTTAGATCCCCAAAAGGAGAGATTTTGAGATCTCACATTTCTTGATCTTCAAGATCCAGCTAACATAGGAGGAAGAAGAAGAACCCCTTCCATTAACCCCAAAAACACAATCAGGAGTCCAACTCCTCTCTGATTTCTCTTCCGAGAAACTTTTTTTAGGCTAAAAGCCTCTTTTTCTCGCCGGTGCTCAAGCGCAGAGCGCCCGCGTGCCGACACGCGGCGTGCTTGCGCTACAGTGGCCTGCGCTCGAGCGCAGAGCGCCCGCGTGCCGACACGTGGCGCGCTTGCGCTACAGTGCCCTGCGCTCGAGCGCAGAGCGCCCGCGTGCCGACACGTGGCGCGCTTGCGCTACAAGTGCTCGAGTGCAACTCGCCCCGGTGCCGACACGTGGCGCGCTTGCGCTCAAGCGCAAGCGCTCAGGCGCAAGTCGCCGCCGTGCCGACACGTGGCGCGCTTGCGCTCGAGCGTCAGGCGCTGAAGTGCAAAGCGCCCACGTGCCGACACGTGGCGCGCTTGCGCTCGAGCGTCAAGCGCTGAAGCGCAAAGCGCCCACATGCCGACACGTAGCGCGCTTGCGCTCAAGCGCCCAGCGCTCAAGCGCAGAGCACCCACGTGCCGACACATGGCACTCTAGCGCCTGAGCGCACAGTACCTAGGCGCACAGCGCCCAAGGTTCTACCCCCGCGCATCCTCTGGATGCCTTTTCCCCTTCTTTTTTTTATGTATATACATATATATATATATATATATATATATACATATGTATACATATGTGCATACACACATACTCCACGACACTGTCCCTGTTAGAAAATTTTTTTCTAACGGGACGCTGCCCCACACCCCGCAAGGGGACTGCTAGCCCCCTTGACCCCCAGCCTGCTATCCGGGTAGCGGGACCCCTGTAAAAACTCTGCGTGGCTCCCGATATATTTAAACCCCTTTCCAAAACAGAACACACGTACACTGCACATTGAGTTCGCATGACCAGTTTAACCCGTTAATCGGAGGTTCCCTCGCCCCAAAGGCGAGGGGTAATTAACGGCAGCTTAGTCCGCGGCTGCTGGAGATTCGGATCCCCACAATCAATAAATCCCGGCCTACCCTAGGCAGGGGGAATCTGTAGTATACGCCTGACAAGCGCGCGCGTATTCCCATCTCAATGGGGTGACGAAAAACACCCTACAGATTCTGGCACGCCCGGTGGGACCAATCTCTCCTCCCATATTTCGGGTTAAGCAATCATGCGAGCTCAATCAATATACATACCTGTATTTATACTAAAATAATGCTCTTTCATGCAGACCTTCAAGCAATCACCTCTCAACGATGTCTCCAAAGATGAACTCAGCTCCCGTCTCCTACACGATGAAGATAGACTCCAGGACGGTCCTTCCGGCCAGTCTCGGGCGACAATGGGAGGAGCCGCTGCTACCATTCGGCTCTATTATGTTCATGCCTGTTGGCGCCATCCCAGCTCCTCAAGCCCCGGTGACAGATAAACCGGTCTCGAAAGGCAAGAAGCCAAATGTGGTGGTCTCGAAGGCGCCCCAACTCAAACGCAAGTCGGTGTTTGAGCGGCTCTCCTTAGCCCCAGCTGGGGGCAAGGCCATCGACACCAACAAAGCTACAACGCGTCCCAAGCAAGCTCCGGCGGTGCCCTTGACAACTGCTCGATCGGGTGTCTTCTCTAAGCTCCCCGCTAATCGACTCGCGGTGGCTTCCCAGGAAACAGATGCCCGCCAAGCCCTTAAAATTGAGAAGCTAAGGCAGAAAAGGCTCAGATACAGAGCCAACAAAAGGGCTAGGGCTCCTGCTAGGTTGAACCTCATGAGGTTCGAAGAACAGGGTTACCCCGCTGAAGATCGGGAAATGGCTGGATATGTGGTCCACACTGTCTACATGATGGGCACGGGCAGCAAGAGCAAGGACGGGGCCACCACATCTCAAATCCAATCTGGCTTGAATGTGGTTGCCGCTTCCCAAGAACAGCCGCCCCCGCTGGGTGATGAAAACCTTCTCGATGAGGATGATAGGCGGAAAGACCCTTCGGTCCATGAGGAGTCGGGCTCGGAAAGCGAAGATGAGCCAACTTTCCAGCCTAAGTATGCGGAGCAGCAACTTCTCCAAGAGCTCCGAAAACAGCTCAGAAGCAAAGACAAGGAAATGGCCAAGCTCTACTCAAAGATCGACAACTTGACAAATGTCGTCTTACGGCTTACAGCCCAACTTGCCTCTCAGCCGCCCAATCAAGCACAGGGCTCTGCTCATGAACCGGGAAAAGGTGTCCCGAAACAGCCGACACCCGTTCCCTCAAATCCAAAAGTGGGCGGACCGCATGAAAATTAGTCGCATCCTATCTCGGCAAATGTCTTGGCTACTGATGACAGTAGCCCGCTAACTCAAGATCAAATCATGGATTTGGTTGCCAGCAAAGTCAAAACATTGGTGGCCGAAGCCGAAGCGCAAAAAGATATCAGCAGTAGTGGGAGACCATATCCTGCTCAGTATGATCTGGTAGAATTTCCTAGCGGTTATATCATCCCCAAATTTGGAAGATTCGATGGGACGGGAAATGCGAATCAACACATCGCCCACTTCAAATCCTCATGCGGGAATACCGGGGGCAATGATGCGCTTCTCCTCCGCCAGTTCGTTAATAGCTTGACCGATGTTGCTTTCGACTGGTACGCGAGCATACCAGATGGCTCCGTTACTACTTTCGTCCAAATAGAATCTTTGTTTCGACAAAGATTCATGAGCGTCAGCGATAAGATCATCATTGCCGAGCTCGTAAGGACCAAGTCCAAGAACAACGAAAGCAGCACGGATTTTATAACCCGATGGCGCAATCTCTCCGTCAAATGCGAACCGCTGATAGAGCAGGACCAATCTGCCAGTCTCCTTGTCGGAAATCTCAACAATTGGATGGCCCCGTTTCTATGCACCGCGGGTCTCAAAACATTCCAAGAGCTGATCAGGAAAGTTCAGATGCTGGAGCGCTCAAAACAGGAGTCCTCCTCGGATTCCCAAAACAACAATAGGTCCTGGAGAAACCGAAAGGACGATAATCGCAAAGGCGGAAACTCCGATGATTCTGAATCTTTCAACATTTCGGCTAATCGAAATAAGCAAGGGATGATCGGGCATAGCGCCAACCAGCCTCGGAAGCCAATGTTCGGAGAGGGAGGAGAATCTCCACTGAAAGAGAAGCTGGATAAGGTCTATTCCTTCAGAAGGGACAAAATCCGTAAAATATTCAAAGAAAGCCGTGAAGAACGGTCTACAACTGCCCGAGTCAAAAAGACCGCAGGAAGTGAATAGGACCGACGACCCCAAATACTGCCCCTATCACAGAGTGATAGGTCATGCCATTGAGGACTGCTTCGTCTTCAAAGATTGGGTCGAAAAACAATATAAGGCAGGAGAGATAGAACTGTCTAAAGGCGTGTTAACAAACAGTCCAGCTGCGACCGCCAATTTCATACAAACGGAGACCGAAGTTCTTCGTGAAACTGATTCTCTCAGATATCCACCTCTCTCTGAAAACAATCGACCACCACGTCATTAAACTGGGAACAGTCGACCTCTAAATCGTTAAACTGGGAATGTAAATATATATATATATATATATATATATGTAAATAAACAAAAGAATTGTGTAAATAAAAGAAAAATAAAGAAAAGCCGAAATGATGGGGCAACTCGCAATAAAAATCAGCGAGTAAAGATAAACATGAAAATAAAGTCGAAATGATGGGGCAACCGTGAATAAATAGCCGAAATGATAGGGCAATCGCGACCTTCGCGATAAGAAAAGCTGAAATGATAGAGCAATCGCGGTAAAACAAAAAAAAAAAAAAACAAAACAAAACAACGGCGAATGATGAGTCGCTCCTGGTACCATATTCCAGTGTAGCGATACAGACGCCAACCAAAATCCAAATTTTCAAAATTCTCCCAGCCCTACGGCCAGTCCCCAAATTGACTACCGTATACAATCCACGGGTTCAAATAATTCTCATCATACCCATATCCCACCGCAATCACCAGCTACGCGGCTGGTCTCCGCCTTTGGAATTATGCTCCATTGAGAAGACCCACTCATGTGTCCTCACGATACATGAGGAGAACAAACCTTTGTGGGATCCGTACGACTCACAAAGGAAGAACACACTTGGGAGTCCTCACGACTCCTAAGAAGAAAATACACCTGCGGGATCCGTACGACTCGCAGGGAGAAAATGCTTTTATGGGACCCTCACGGCCCATAAAATTGAAAAGCCTTAGGTGATAGGGATCTAAACCTGTCTCCTAAGCTATCGCTCCCCAATCCCCAAGTGGTGAATGATGAGTCGCTCCTGATACCATATTCCAGTGGAGCGATGCAGATGCCAACCAAATTCCAACTCCCATACCCCAACGGCGAGTGATGAGTCCCTCCTGGTACCATATTCCAGTGCAGCGATGCAGACGCCAACAAAGTCCCGAAATTTTTATGGCCCTACGGTCTGGATCATACATCCTGCAAAACCGTATACAATCCATGGGCGTAAAACGATCCCAATCCCTCCCAGGTCCTGCCGGTGAGACCACATTCAAAGTCCTACCGGCGGTAAAAAAAAAAGAGAGAAGAAAAAAAAGGTATGTCCACAAGCAAAATGGGCACGGATGAAAACCCAAAAGGGCTCCGTGAGTAAAAACAGCAGGACTGCCGGCGAGTTGTGAAAACCCGAAGCGGCGCAAACTCGTGAAATAAAAGATGAAATGCACTCGCAAAGCCCTCTCAACTTTGTGAGGAGAAAATTCCTGCGTGAGATCCTTACGACTCACAAAGGAGCAACACGCTTAGGAGTCCCCACGACTCCTAAGGAGAAAATACACCTACGGGATCCTTACGACCTGTAGGGAGAAAATGCTTTGTGAGACCCTTACGGCTCACAAGATTGAAAAGTCTTAGGTGATAGGGACCTAAAACCTATCTCCTAAGCCATTGTTTCCTAATAAGCAAACGCAAATGATGATTCGCTCCTGGTACCATATTCCAGTATAGCGATGCTGATGCAGAACAAAAAAACCCAGTTCCCAAGTACTCCTGAGGCAAATGATGAGTTGCTCCTGGCATTATTCCAGTGCAGCAATGCAGATGCCGACAAAAAAAATTCCCCAAATCCTCTCATGACAAATGATGATTTGCTTCTGGTACGATATTCCAGTATAGAGATGCTGATGTCAACTCAAATCAAATCAAACCAACAACCTCTGCGGCGGAATCATGCCCCGTCCCAGAATTTACCCCGTGTCGAAATCATGCTTCGCCTCGGGATATCTATCTTCCCTACCGGAATTATGCTCCGCCTCGGAATCAAATCAACTAACCAGCTCTGCGTCGGAATCATGCTTCGTCTCAGAATGTGCGCCCCGTGTCGAAATCATGCTTCGCCTCGGTGTATCTGCCTTCCCTGCCGGAATTATGCTTCGTCTCGGAATCAAGTCGTGCCAACAAGCTCTGTACCGGAATCATGCTCCGTCTCAGAATATGTACCCCGTGTCGAAATCATGCTTCGCCTCGGAGTACCTGCCTTCCCTGTCGGAATTATACTTCGCCTGGGAATCAACCTCTGCATCGAAATTATGCTTTGGTCAGAATGTCTGTCGCTCATCGGAATGATGCTCCGATCCCTGGAATCATGCTCCGCTCATCGGAATTATGCTTCGACTCTCCGGAATGATGCTCCGATCCCTGGAATCATGCTTCGCTCTTCGGAATGATGCTCCGATCCCCTGGAATCATGCTCCGCTCATCGGAATGATGCTCCGATCCCCTGGAATTATGCTTCGCAAATCGGAATGATGCTCCGACCCTGGAATTATGCTCCGCACTTCGGAATGATGCTCCGATCCTTGAAATTATGCTCCGCTCATCGGAATGATGCTCCGATCCCCTGGAATCATGCTCCACAAATCGGAATGATGCTCCGACCCTGGAATCATGCTCCACAAATTGGAATGATGCTCCGACCCTGGAATCATGCTCCGCTCTTCGGAATGATGCTCCGATCCCCTGGAATCATGCTCCGCTCATCGGAATGATGCTCCGATCCCCTGGAATTATGCTCCGCAAATCGGAATGATGCTCCGACCCTGGAATCATGCTTCGCTCTTCGGAATGATGCTCCGATCCCCTGGAATCATGCTCCGCTCATCGGAATGATACTCCGATCCCCTGGAATTATGCTCCGCAAATCGGAATGATGCTCCGACCCTGGAATTATGCTCCGCTCTTTAGAATGGTGCTCCGATCCCCTGGAATCATGCTCCGCTCATCGGAATGATGCTCCGATCCCCTAGAATTATGCTCCGATCTTCGGAATGATGCTCAGATCCCCTGGAATTATGCTCCGCAAATCGGAATGATGCTCCGACCCTGGAATTATGCTCCACGCTTTGGAATGATGCTCCGATCCTTGGAATTATGCTCCGCTCATCGGAATGATGCTCCGATATGCTCCGCAAATCGGAATGATGCTCCGATCCTTGGAATTATGCTCCGCGCTTCGGAATGATGCTCCGATCCCCTGGAATTATGCTCCGCAAATCGGAATGATGCTCCGACCCTGGAATTATGCTCCGCGCTTCGGAATGATGCTCCGATCCTTGGAATTATGCTCCGCTCATCGGAGTGATGCTCCGCTCTTCGGAATGATGCTCCGATCCTTGGAATCATGCCTCTACTTTTCGGAATTATGCTTCGACTCTTCGAAATGATGCTCCGACGTTGGAATTATGCTCCGCGAATCGGAATGATGCTCCGATCCCCAGGAATCATGCTCCGCGGGATGATGCTCCACCCCCGAAATGATGTTCCACCTCGAAGTCCAGCTTCAAGATCCATCAATTTCATGCACACAACTCAAATGTACGGTGTGCATTTATTGATGGGGGGCAATTTGTGGGGGTAAAAATTTGCACCCCGGTTGACCGAGTCAAAGTCAAGGTCAACCCCCAAGCTAGGTGGGCCCAAGCCCAGGTCAAGCAGGTCCATGCCCAAGTCGAGCCCGCGGCCAGCCTCCCCATGCCAACAACAAAATCATGTAATAAATAATTTTTATGTAATCGTTTATACATGAATGTATGCAAAATGGGCATAAAGCCAATATTTTGTAAGCCCACGGCTTATGTGCAAAAAATGAAATGGCACATGAGCCATGGGATAGGCAAAATGCCATTTTATGAAGCCCAAGAGGCTATATGTAAACATGTAAGCCTATAAAAGGCAACATGATGATGAATAAAAAAATACTTTTCATTCTCTCAAAAAAACCTAGGGTTTATATTTCTTTCCCTTTTCTGAAGGTCTCAAACCTTCTTCTTTCTTTTGAATTAAATCAAGAGTTTTACTCTTCCTTTTCAAAAACAAGATAGTTTTTCACCACAAAACCTACAAAAGGGAACCTGGATCTGTCTTTAGATCCCAAAAAGGAGAGATTTTGAGATCTCACATCTTTTGATCTTCAAGATCCAGCTAACAGAGGAGGAAGAAGAAGAACCCCTTCTATTAACCCCAAAAACACACTCAGGAGTCCAACTCCTCTCTGATTTCTCTTCCGAGAAACTTTTTTTTAGGCTAAAAGCCTCTTTTTCTTGCCGGCGCTCAAGCGCAGAGCGCCCGCGTGCCGACACGTGGCGTGCTTGTGCTCAAGCGCTCGGCGCTCAAGCGCAAAGCGCCCACGTGCCGACACATGACGCGCTTGCACTACAGCGCCCTGCGCTCAAGAGTAAAGCACCCACGTGCCGACACGTGGCGCGCTTGCGCTCAAGCGCAGGCGCTCGAGCGCAAGTCGCCCCGGTGCTGACATGTGGCATGCGCTCAAGCGCAAGCACTCGAGCGCAAGTCGTCCCGGTGCCAACACATGGCGCAAGCGCTCAGGCGCAAGTCGCCCCTGTGCCGACACGTGGCGCACTTGCGCTCGAGCGTTAGGCGCTGAAGCGCAAAGCGTCCACGTGCCGACACATGGCACGCTTGCGCTCAAGCGCCCAGCGCTCAAGCGCAGAGCGCCCACGTGCCGACACGTGGCACTCTAGCGCCTGAGCGCACAGCACCTAGGCGCACAGCGCCTAAGGTGCTGCCCCCACGCATCCTCTGGATGCCTTTTCCCCCTCTTTTTTTATGTATATACATATATATATATATACATATGTATACATATGTACACACATACTCCACGACACTGTCCCTGTTAGAAAAAAAATTTCTAACGGGGCGCTGCCCCGCAACCCGCAAGGAGGCTGCTAGCCCCCTTGACCCCCAGCCCGCTATCTGGGTAGCGGGACCCCCGTAAAAACTCTGCGTGGCTCTCGATATATTTAAACCCCCTCTCCAAAATAGAACACACATACACTGCACATTGAGTTCGCATGACCAGTTTAACCCGTTAATCGGAGGTTCCCTCGCCCCAAAGGCGAGGGGTAATTAACGGCAGCTTAGTCCGCGGCTGCCAGAGATTCAGATCCCCACAATCAATAAACCCCGGCCTACCCTAGGCAAGGGGAATCTGTAGTATACGCCTGATAAGCGCGCGCGTATTCCCATCTCAATGGAGTGACGAAAAACACCCTACAACAGGACCTGATACACCACTGCTTGACTTGATACCTGATATTGTTTCTAATGCCGACAATCCTGACTTGCTGTCCCGACGGACATATCCTGTTGTCTATTCAGACAAAACCTATACCTGCTTGATCCTGTGTTGGCATTTGCTCCAGATTTATCAATACCTGACTTGAACACATAACCTTGAGGGTAAGGGAAAATCAATAATGAAACCTGACTTGTAACTCAACAGTTCGACGCTTATACTGATCAGTTTTACGGGTTAGGCCAGCCCCGGGATGCTGCTGCCGACATCATTCATCTGTACATGTTCCTGTTTAATGCCTAGCGGCATGTCTCGGTTTCAGCCCGAGAATCTGGACCGTAGTCCCGGGCACGCACGGGATACTATTGAGTTACATCGACAATTCCATTAAATTGATTTCACAAACTGTAGAATAGATAACCCGGTAGTTTAGTTCAGATTACTCACTGCACGTCACATATACTTATACTCTTCACTGTTCCATATCCGTATTACTTGTTATACCCATATTACTGTTCATACTCATGCCTGCATATCTTGTTACCTCCTGGTTATATTCTATTATTTGATATTATTACGCACTGACGTCTGGGTTTTGGATGGCCCAGATCCTTTATCTCTTTCGCAAGCTAATCAGGAGTATTTCAGCTGCTAGGCCGAGCAGTGAGGATCCTGTTAGTGTTTAGTTTAGTTTAGTTTTCTTTCCGTACATTCATTTCCTGAGGTGAGCCCGTATTTGGGACGTATTTCCAGATGTTATTGTTTATTGGATCTATTGCTTCCGCATATTATGTCTTGACTTATTTATTCTGGCACATGGACATGTACTAGATAGTTTATTTTATTTTACTGTTCATGATATCTTATAGACAACCGTAATGTGACTGTGGAGGGATGTTTCCTAGTCATATGTAGCATGGTTGGCTCTGTCACGTGCCGATCTTAGCGCACTCTGGGAAGCGGGGCATGACAGGGTTTTTTTGGTATCAGATCCATAGGTTTTTGGTTAATCGGGTTTGGTTCTTTTTGTAGTTGGGTATTGAACTCGATACGCTAACCATAAAACCCGTATTTAGGAACATGTACTGCTATATTGCTATCTATAACTATCATGTTTCTTGAATCCTGTTTATCATTCTAATCCCCTTCAGTGTTTTGGGATCAGAATCATGGCAGATGAAGATTTGCGAACGTACCAGAGGCGTGTTGATAAAGCAGCATTTTTTGGAGTGATTCGTTGAATGCTGGAGAACCAGAAGCGGCAAACCGATCTGAATCAGCGGCAAGCCGAGACTTTTCAGGAAGGATTGCGGACAGTCCAGCAGTCCGTAGACGCAATTACAGCCAAACCAGCACAGCGTGTGGGTACCGTAGTAGATTTCAGGAGACTTGGCCCGTCCACTTTCACTGATTTGGAGGAGTCGTTGCCAGCAGAGCAATGGCTAGTTGATACGGAGAATCTGCTCATCGCCGCGCAGATTCCGGAAAATAAGAGAGTGGATGTTGTACGCATCCAATTGGTGGACTATGCCCGCGAGTGGTGGCTCGTGGAAGAGACCCGTTTTCCCAAGCCGGTCAGTTGGGCAACGTTTTCACAGAGTTTCTTAGAGAAATTCTTTCCGCAGACTGCGCGGGAAGAAATAGAGGAGAAGTTTATCAGTTTGAAGTAAAATGGCAGATCTGTGGATACGCATGCGGCTGAGTGGACACAGCTCAGTCGATTTGCAGGACCTTTGGTTGCCAAACAGGCTGATAGGGCACGAGGTTCATGCGCAGTTTGGACGTGGAAATCCAGAGACATATTATATCTCTGGGATTGACCACTTTCTCGCAAGTTCTAAAAGCAGCCAGGGAGCAGCAGAGCTTATTGATGAGGACAAAGGGTACACAACAGCAGGCAGTTATGGTACGGAAGCCAGCATTTAAGCCGAACCGAGCTCCTATACATAGAGGTATCCCGGTGGACCAACGTGGCGTGGTACCGATGAAGAAGCCCGTTGTAGCTGCTCAGAGAAAGAGCGTGATTTGTGACTTTTGCCATCTGCCCGGACACCTAAAGAGAGATTGCCGAAGGATGCTTGGACTCTGTTTGGTTTGCGGATTAGCTAACCATACGGTCAATGCTTGCCCGTTAAAGCTACGTTTGAGAGAAGATGCTCAGAAGCCACCACAGAGGCCAATTCAGGGGCAGAAGCAGATAACACAAGGGCCTAATCAAGCTCGAGCCTTTACTCTGACGGCCGAAGAGGCCAAGGCTTCAGAGGAAGTCGTTTCAGGTATCCTACTTGTACATGATTTTCCCGCATTAGCATTATTCGATTCTGGTGCATCTCATTGTTTTATGTCATCCAAATTTATTGTTGCACATTCAATTTCTTGCACAACCCTGTCTTGTTGTTGGGATATACACACTGGGAACGGGAAAATCATATCTAGTAGTGAGCGCAAAAATTGTTCTGTTGTTATTTGCGGATGAGAATTATTCGCGGATTTCTTGGTGATCGATACTGGCAATTACGATGTTGTCTTGGGAATGGATTTTCTCGGCACTTTCCATGCTCACATTGATTGTAGGGCAAAGAAAGTGATTTTCTAGATTCCTGGAAATCCGGAGTTTGTATTTGCTGGAGGTAGCAATTCTGTAGGGCCAGTCGAGTTTAGGGCTAGGCCGACGAGCGCCGTTCTTTCGTCGATGGAAGTTGATAAGGAGGAAGCGCCAACAGTAGTTCAAGAGTTTATGGACGTGTTCGAAGACATCTCGGGTTTACCACCAAAACGAGATGTGGAGTTCGCGATCGATCTTGTTCCTGGTGCAGCGCCAATTTCAAAGGCGTATTATCCAATGGCACCAGTAGAGTTAGAAGAAGTGAAGAAGTAGGTTACCGAATTGCTAGAGAAGGGTTGGATTCGCAGCAGCAATTCACCCTGGGGAGCTCCAGTTCTTCTAGTCAAGAAGAAAGATGGTACAAGGAGGATGTGTATCGATTATCGAGAATTAAACCGGGTGACTATTAAGAACAAGTACCCGATCGCTCGCATTGGCGAATTATTCGAGCAGCTTAGTGGCGCGAGGGTATTCTCGAAGCTGGATTTGCGATCCGGATATCATCAAGTTCGAGTTAAATCAGAGGATATTTGCAAGACTATGTTCCGAACTCAATATGGACATTACGAATATTTAGTGATGCCATTCGGAGTCACGAATGTACCAGCGATATTTATGGACTTGATGAACCGAATCTTTTTACCGTTCTTGGACCACTTTATAGTGGTGTTTATCGATGATATTCTGGTGTATTCAAGGAGCCAGGAAGAGCATGCCGAACACTTGAAGATCGCACTGCAAATGTTGAGGCAAAAAAATTGTATGCGAAGATGAGCAAGTGCGAGTTTTGGCTCGAAGAAGTGAAGTTTTTGGGGCATGTCATATCCGGAGATGGAATCGCTGTTGATCTTGAGAAGATTGTAGCAGTTCAAGATTGGCCGATTCCAAAGAATGTAGCGGAGATCAGAAGTTTTCTGGGACTTGCAGGATATTACAGAAGATTCGTGGAGAATTTTGCTCGATTGGCTGAGCCTTTGACCAAGCTTACGCGGAAGGATGTACCATTTGTATGGGCGGATAGTTGTGCATCAGCTTTTGAGGCATTAAAGCAAAGATTGATAACCGCTCCTATTTTGACCGTACCAGACGGTTCCGGAGGATTGGTGATTCACAGCGACGCATCTGGGAAAGATTTGGGATGTGTTTTGATGCAGCATGTGGCCTACGCATCTAGACAGCTGAAGACCCATGAGAAGAATTACCTAACTCATGATTTGGAGCTCGCGGCAGTGATTTTCGCTTTGAAGATTTGGAAACACTACTTATTGGGCAAAAGGGTCGAAGTATTCACCGATCACAAAAGCCTAAAGTATGTGTTCACACAGAAAGAGCTCAACATGAGGCAGCGTAGATGGTTAGAACTGATGGCTGACTATGATCTTGATCTCAAGTACCATCCGGGAAAAGTTAATGTAGTACCGGATGCGCTTAGTCGGTTGTCAGCAATTCGGATGTTGACAGCACAGAAAGAGCTTATCGATGATTTTCAGAGATTCGAGTTGGAGATCGTGCTACCGCATTCTTCGGGACAGTCGATGCAGCTGCAAGTACAGTCGTCGTTGATCGATAATATTAAGGCAGCGCAATCACAGGATCTAAGATTGCAGAAGTTTCGAGAACAGGTTGAAGCGGGACTTCGAACGGATTTGTTGATTCACGAAGATGGTTCGTTGCGATATGGTAGCCATTTGTGTGTGCCAAAAGGAGGTATTCATGAAGAAGTTATGAAGGAGGCACACAGTTCCGCATATTCCGTACATCCAGGAGGCACGTAGATATACCGTGATCTACGACAGCATTTCTGGTGGGAAGGCATGAAAACGGAGATTGCCCGCTTTGTAGCGAAGTGCTTGGTGTGTCAGCAAGTTAAGACTGAATATCAAAGGGTAGCTGGTTTATTGCAACCACTTCCGATTCCTCAGTAGAAGTGGGAACATATAACTATGGATTTCGTGACAGAGCTACCACGGAGTCCAAAGGGCAACAATGCAGTTTGGGTAATTGTTGATCGATTGACCAAGGCAGCTCATTTCATTCCGTTTTGAGTTGGTCAGTCGACGGAAGCGTTAGCAGAACGGTACATGCAGGAGATTGTGAGATTGCATGGAGTACCTGTGAGCATCGTTTCCGACCGTCATACCCGATTTTTATCGCACTTCTGGAGGGGCTTACAGGAAAGTTTGGGGACCCGATTGAAGTTTAGCACTGCTTATCATCCCCAGACAGATGGCCAGTCAGAAAGAACGATCCCAACTCTTGAAGATATGTTGCGAGCTTGCATGTTGGACTTCAAGGGTTCATAGGAGGATCATCTACACTTGGTGGAGTTTTCATACAATAACAGCTTTCAGGCGACTATTCAGATGTCTCCATTCGAAGCGTTATATGGTTGCAAGTGTCGCTCACCCGTCTGTTGGGACGATGTCGGAGAGCGAAGGTTATTGGGACCGGATCTTATCGTGCAAACCGTGGAGAAGGTTAATACCATCTGGAATCACATGAAGGCAGCACAGGATCGGCAGAAGAGTTTGGCCGATACATCGAGAAGATCTCTAGAGTTCGCCGTTGGTGACCTTGTGTTCTTGAAGATATCACCGACCAGAGGAGTGATCCGTTTTGGGAGTCGAGGCAAGCTCAGCCCTCGACTCGTGGGGCCTTTCGATATTATTGAGCGCGTTGGAGAAGTAGCTTACCGATTAGCTTTACCACCATCTTTGGCGAGTGTTCATGACGTGTTTCATGTATTTCAACTCCGTAAGTATGTTCGAGATGAAACACACGTGCTAGATCATTCGGAGCTGACAGTAAGAGAGGACTTGACCTATGATGAACGACCGATGTCGATTGTTGATCGAAAAGAAAAGGTCCTCAAGAACAAGGTTATCCCTCTCGTACTGGTTTCATGGGTGAATCGCTCGCACGGAGAATTGACTTGGGAACGAGAAGACGAGATTCGACAGAAGTTTCCACACCTCTTCTCGTAGATTCATGTTTGGTTGTCTTTTCTTGTTTCAGGAATTTTGAGGACGAAATTCTTTTTGTAGTTGGGTATAATGTAATACCCTGGTTCATTTATACCAGTTCTATTTTGGGTATTTCTTTATTTATGGCTATCCTTGATTTATTGCTGTTTTGGGTGCGAATAGTATAATCGGTGTTTGTATTTGCATCCGACCTGACCCGCGTGCTGGAAACCCATTTTCATTCCTATTTATGATTTATCCCGACTTGTTAGGAGAATCCGTGCACTTTCATGTTGTATAACTGCATTATATCTGGCATCTGCATTTTTTTACTATAACATATAAAGTCAAATAAAATATTTTAAAAATATCTAGTATGGCCTGTATCATACCCCTAACCCTGTTGTAGTATCCGTATATCGTGTTCTTGTCCCGTTCAGTGAAACGAACTCGTTTGGATAGCTACGTGCACGCTACATGTATCCGTTCTTGGGGGTATGCATTTTCATTATCCGGATATCCTATTTTGGTTTTGGTTGATACGTATATTATCCGTATTTTCAAACCGTAAATTTAGACCCAACCCGGGCATATTTTGGAGTACTTTTGTATTAGCCAGAAAACTCAAATATAATCAATATTATTTTTTTAACTATTAAATATATATATACACGTTCACAAACTCTTTTTGCATGAGAATATTTTATAAGAAAAAGATTTACATCCTATCTGTCTCTCTCATCTCTATACATATTATTTAAATATAATATATTATATTCTTTACCTAATATATTTCACAATCAGCATCCCTGCTCTCTCTCCCCCTTTTCTCAGTTCTCTCAATCTTTTCGTTATTTACGGCTCACCAACCCACCTCTAATCTCTCCGTCAATCACTTCCCTCTCTTTACAACTCATAACTCTATCCCCTCTCTCATTTTATATATATAATATTCTTTTATTTTTATAAAACCCATACTCATCTCTCTGTCTCCTATATTATTACTATATTATTATTATATATATTTTATATACTACTACCTTACCTAATCCACAGCCCTCCCCCTCTCTACTATATATATATATATATATATATATATATATATATATATATATATATATATATATATATATATATATATATATAAATCTTTATCCTTTGGATCCCGTCACCTCGTCTCCACCACCTCACCCCCTCTCTCCCAACCCCGAGCAACCCTGACGACCCCAATCTCAAGCGGCCGCATCCATCAACCCACGTTCCCTCGAACCCATCACCGAAGCACCTCCGACCATCTTGATCGAATGTCGCGCCACCGTCATCGCTTCATAACACCCGCGCCAAATACCTCCTTCATCATAGCTATCATCTCCATCGCCTAACTCAAATCCACCACTGCCTCGCTTCAAACAACTCGAACCAACAGCCAATAGACCCCTATCACCTATATCACCGAGCACAGCATCTTGAGCTGAGCCGAGATCAATATCTGATCTTGTTTCCGTCGTATTGTTTTCGGGGCCGATCGTTCGAGGCAAGTATTTTACTTGCTACATGCTAGTTACGGCTCGTTTGTTTACATCAAGGCCGTAATATTACTATCATATCTTTTTTTTATGTTACTAAACCATTAAGAGTAATATGTTAGTTTTTAATGGTTTGTGTAGATTAATTAACATATTGTTTGATAATGGTAATAAATAATGCTGTGACACATATGGTTAAATAGTACTGTCATATTTTAATGGTGCAGAGCATATTAAGTCTGTAGGTTATTACTAAACATAAAGTTCCGTAGAATCGTAATATATAGAATTTTCATGAGAGGATTATTGATGGAAAGTAAAAATCTTGAAATACTTATCACGGTGTAGCAAAATAATCATAAGTATATAAAAGTCTAAGGTAGAGTATATAGTATTTAGCATATGTGACAGGGTAAAACCAATGATTGTTAGAATATATGAGTTGCATCGTGACGTTTATCCGACGTCAACGTGACGTACGTACCCCATATTGAGATCCGATCATGCAAGTTTACCTTGCTACATACTGTGTTAATATATCTATATTCATATGAATAAAATATCATATATTTATTGCATCGTGCATCCCATATTACCATTTTATTGTTTTGCGATAACCGTTCGCATCCATACCGTATATTATATTTCTAGTTGCATGCCAGATCATATTATTACATGTTACTGTTACACTACCACCCCAGGCTTGATAATGTGCATCATACGTAGTCATGGAGTTATAAATGTGATCCCCGATAGACATTGTTCATTCGTGTTTCACCGTGCTTCGATACCTGCTACAGTTTTACTTTGGGCATCCGTTTGATACATATGCACTACCTGACAGGACCTGATACACCACTGCTTGACTTGATACCTGATATTGTTTCTAATGCCGACAATCCTGACTTGCTGTCCCGACGGACATATCCTGTTGTCTATTCAGACAAAACCTGTACCTGCTTGATCCTGTGTTGGCATTAGATCCAGATTTATCAATACCTGACTTGAACACATAACCTTGAAGGTAAGGGGAAATCAATAATGAAACCTGACTTGTAACTCAACAGTTCGACGCTTATACCGATCAGTTTTACGGGCTAGGCCAGCCCCGGGATGCTGCTGCTGACATCATTCATGTGTACATGTTCCTGTTTAATGCCTAGCGGCATGTCTCGGTTTCAGCCCGAGAATCTGGACCGTAGTCCCGGGCACGCACGGGATACTATTAAGTTACATCAACAATTCCATTAAATTGATTTCACAAACTGTAGAATAGATAACCCGGTAGTTTAGTTCAGATTACTCACTGCACATCACATATACTTATACTCTTCACTGTTCCATATCCGTGTTACTTGTTATACCCATATTACTGTTCATACTCATGCCTGCATATCTTGTTACCTCCTGGTTATATTCTATTATTTGATATTATGACGTACTGAAGTCTGGGTTTTGCATGGCCCAGATCCTTTGTCTCTTTCGCAGGCTGATCAGGAGTATTTCAGCTGCCAGGCCGAGCAGTGAGGATCCTGTTAGTGTTTAGTTTAGTTTAGTTTTCTTTCCGTACTTTCATTTCCTGATGTGAGCCCGTATTTGAGACGTATTTCCAGATGTTATTGTTTATTGGATCTATTGCTTCCGCATATTATGTCTTGACTCGTTTATTCTGGCATATGGACATGTACTAGATTATTTATTTTATTTTACTGTTCATGATATCTTATAGACAACTGTAATATGACTGTGGAGGGATGTTTCCTAGTCACAGGTAGCATGGTTGGCTCTGTCACGTGCCGATCTTAGCGCACTCTGGGAAGCGGGGCGTGACAACAAAGAAAAAGAAGAAGAGGAAGAAGAAGAAAGAGAAGAGGGGTTGGTGCTCACTGGGGTTTTTGTGCAGGGGACAGGAGAGAGGTGAGGGCGGCGACGGGATCATCGAAGCTCCGGCGAGGGTGCAGGTGAGATGAGGGCTAGGGTTAGGGTGTGCAGGGATTATAGGGTTCTGTTGGTGTAGGGCTCGGTTGTTGGAAGAAGAGGAGAGGAAGAGGAGGAGAGAAGAAATGTGGTGAGTTAACGAGGAGAGGAGGACGTCGGCGGTTGGGTTGAGGTCCTTGGGTGTGCAGGGTTCTCTGGGATAGAAGAGGAAGAAGATGACGAGGAGGAGGAGGAGGAGAGGATGGAGATGAGAAGAAGAAGAAGATGATGACGAAGTTGGGAGGCAGAGGAAGCAGAGGAATTAGGGTTAGGGTTTGAGGAGCTATGGGTTTCTCGTGGAGGGCTCGGGTGTTTAAATAGAGAAGAGAGAAAAGAAGAGAAGGGAGGTGAGCGTAAGGAGAGGGGCGGTGACCAGAGTCGAGAAATGAACAGTGTTCACGAGAGGAGAGAGAGAGGGATCCAGAGGAGAGAGAAAAAGAAGAGAGAGAGATGCGCTGAGAGGGGGGAGAGAGAGAGAAAGAAAGAGAAAAAGGTTGTTATTTAAGTTAAGATTTTAAATTTAAAAAAATATGTTTAGTTGTATAAATTTAAACAGTGTTAATAATAATTAAAATATTGTATTAATAAAAAAAATTTTATTCTGGTAAATACAAACTTACTCCAAAATACGTACAGGTTGGGTCTAAAAATTCAGTTTTAAAATACGAAAAATATATGTGTCGACCAAAACTAAAATTAGATATTCGGGTAACGAAAATGCATACCTCCAAGAACGGATGCACGTACGTGCGCATATCCATCCAAACAAGTCCGTTTCACTGAACGGGATGAGAACAAGATGCGCGGATGCTACCACAGGGTCAGGGGTATCATGCATGCCATGCAATGTATTTTTGAAATATTTTATATGACTTTAAATGTTATACTTAAAATGCAGATGCCAGATAAATGCAAGTATGCAGTATACAATAATGTAAGTGCATGGATCTATATAATAAGCCAGGATAAATCATAAACACGAATCAAGACAGGTTTCAACCATGCGGGTCGGGTCGGATGCAAATACAGATGTCAAAACACTATTCGCACCTAAAATACAGTAAATCGGGAAAATACCATAATAAAGAAATACGTGAACTAGAACTGGTATAAATGAACTAGGGTGTTACATTATACCCAACTATAAAAGAATTTCGTCCTCGAAATTCTCCAAAACAAGAAAAGATAAACAATCAAGAATTTACAAGAAGAGATCTGGAAACTTCTGTCGAATTTCTTCTTCTCGTTTCTAAGTCGATTCTCCGTGCGAGCGATTCCCCTAAGAAATAAGTATGAGAGGGATAACCTTGTTCTTGAGGACCTTTTCTCTTCGATCAACAATCGACATCGGTCGTTACTCAAAGGTCAAATCCTCTCTTATAGTCGGCTCTGAATGATCTAGCACGTGTGTTTCATCTCGAACATACTTACGGAGTTGAGATACATGAAACACGTCATGAACATTCGCCAAACATTGTGGTAAGGCCAATCTATAAGCCACTTCTCCAGCATGCTCCAAAATCTCGAAAGGCCCCACGAATTGAGGACTAAGCTTGTCTCGACCCCCAAAACGAATCACTCCTTTAGTCGATGATATCTTCAAAAATACCAGATCACCAACCGCGAACTCTAGAGGTCTTCTCGATGTGTCGGCCCAACTCTTTTGTCGATCTTGTGCTGCCTTCATATGATTCCGGATAATATTAACTTTCTCTACTGTTTGCACAATCAAATCCGGTCCCAACAATCTTCGTTCTTTAATATCGTCCCAACAAACAGGTGAACGACACTTGCGACCATACAATGCTTCAAATGGAGCCATCTGAATAGTCGCTTGAAAACTATTGTTGTACGAAAACTCCACCAAGTGTAGATGATCCTCCCATGAACCCTTGAAGTCTAACATGCAAGCTCTCAATGTCTTCAAGAATTTGGATCGTTCTCTCCGACTGGCCATCTGTCTGGGGATGATAAGCTATGCTAAACTTCAATCGCGTCCCCAAACTTTCCTGTAAGCTCCTTCAGAAGTGCGATAAGAATCGGGTGTCACGGTCGGAAACGATGCTCACAGGTACTCCATGCAATCTCACAATCTCCTGTATGTACCGTTCTGCTAACGCTTCCGTTGACTGACCAACTCGAAATGGTATGAAAGGAGCTACCTTGGTCAATCGATCAACAATCACCCAAACTGCATTGTTGCCCTATGGACTCCGCGGTAAAGCTGTCACGAAATCTATGGTTATATGTTCCTACTTCCATTGAGGAATCGGAAGTGGTTGCAGTAAACCAGCAGCCCTTTGATATTCAGCCTTAACTTGCTGACACGCCAAGCACTTCGGCACAAAGCGAGCAATCTCTCTTTTCAATGCTTCCCACAAGAATTGCTGTCTTAGATCGCGGTACATCTTCGTGCCTTCTGGATGTACGGAATATGAGGAACTGTGCGCCTCCTTCAAAACTTCTTTGCGAATATCTCCTTTTAGCATACACAAACGGCTACCATATCGCAACGAACCATATTCATGAATCAACAAGTCCGTTCAAAGTCCCACTTCAACCTGTTCTCGAAAGTTTTGCAATTTTGGGTCGTGCGACTGTGCTGCTTTAATATTATTGATCAACGACGACCATACTTGCAGCTGCATCAACTGTCCCAAAGAATGCGGTAGCACGATCTCCAGCTCAGATCTCCGAAAGTCTTCGATACGCTCCTTCTGTGCAGTCAACATCCGAATTGCTGGCAACCGACTAAGCGCATCCGGCACTACATTAACCTTCCCCAGATGGTACTTAAGATCAAGATCATAGTCAGCCATTAGCTCCAACCATCTACGCTGCCTCATGTTAAGTTCTTATTGTATGAACACATACTTTAGGCTTTTGTGATCAGTGAATACTTCGACCCTTTCGCCCAATAATTAGCGTCTCCAAATTTTCAAAGCGAAAATCACAACTGCTAGCTCCAAATCATGAGTTAGGTAATTCTTCTCATGGATCTTCAATTGTCTCGATGCGTAAGCTATAACCTTCCCATGCTGCATCAAAACACGTCCCAAACCTTTCCTAGATGCGTCGCTGTGAATCACCAATCCTCCGGAACCGTCTGGTACGGTCAAAATAGGAGCGGTTATCAATCTTTGCTTCAATGCCTCAAAAGCTGACGCACATCTATCCGTCCATACGAACGGTACTTCCTTGCATGTAAGCTTGGTCAAAGGCTCAGCCAAATGAGCAAAATTCTCCACGAACCTTCTGTAATATCCGGCAAGTCCAAGAAAACTTCTGATCTATGCTATGTTCTTCATAATCGGCCAATCTTGAACTGCTATAATCTTCTCGGGATCAATGGCGATTCCATCTCCGGATACGACATGCCCCAAAAACTTCACTTCTTCAAGCCAAAACTCGCACTTGCTCATCTTCGCATATAACCTTTCTTGCCTCAATGTCTGCAGTGAGATCTTCAAGTGTTCTGCATGCTCTTCAAGGCTCCTCGAGTAGACCAGAATATCATCGATGAACACTACTATAAACTGGTCCAAGAACGGTGAAAAGATTCGGTTCATCAAGTCTATAAATATCGCTGGTGCATTCGTGAGTCCGAATGGCATCACTAAATACTCGTAATGCCCATATCGGGTTCAGAACGCAGTCTTGCAAATATCTTCTGATTTAACTCGGACCTGATGATATTCGGATCGCAAATCCAGCTTCGAGAATACCCTCGCGCCACTGAGTTGCTCGAATAATTCGCCAATGCGAGGGATCGGGTACTTGTTCTTAATAGTCACCCGGTTTAATTTTCGATAATCGATGCACATCCTCCTTGTGCCATCTTTCTTCTTGACTAGAAGAACTGGAGATCCCCAAGGTGAATTACTGCTGCGAATCCAACCTGTAGGGTGTTTTTCGTCACCCCATTGAGATGGGAATACGCGCACGCTTGTCAGGCGTACTACAGATTCCCCCTGCCCAGGGTAGGCCGGGGTTTAATGATTGTGGGGATCCGAATCTCCGGCAGCCGCGGACTAAGCTGCCGTTAATTACCCCTCGCCTTTGGAGCGAGGGAACCTCCGATTAATGGGTTAAACTGGTCATGCGAACTCAATGTGCGGTGTGCGTGTGTTTTGTTTTGAAAGGGGGGTTTTGGATATATCGGGAGCCACGCAGAGTTTTTACGGGGGTCCCGCTACCCGGATAGCGGGCTGGGGGTCAAGGGGGCTAGCAGCCCCCTTGCGGGGTTCGGAGCAGCGCCCCGGCCCGAAAATTTTTTTGAAGGGGAGAATGTTGCGGAGTATGTGTATGTGTACATTTGTATACATATATATATATATACATGTATATATAAATAAAGGGGAAAATGGCATCCAAAGGATGCGTGGGGCAGCGCCTTGGGCGCTGTGCGCTTAGGTGCTGTGCGCAGGTGCGCAAGCGCGCCACGTGTCGGCACGTGGGCGCTTTGCGCATGAGCGCTGCGCGCAGGTGCGCAAGCGCGCCACGTGTCGGCACGCGGGCGCTTTGCGCACGTGCGCAAGCGCGCAGGTGCGCAAGCGCGCCACGTGCCGGCACGCGGGCGCTTTGCGCACTTGCGCAAGCGCGCAGATGCGCCACGTGTCGGCACGCGGGCGCTTTGCGCACTTGCGCTGCGCCCTGTTAAAACAAATTTCTCAGAAGAGAAATCAGAGAGGAGTTGGACTCTTGAGTGTGTGTTTTTTTTTTTTTGGGTTTAGTGAACGATGTTCTTCTTCCTCCTGTTGCTTGCTGGATCTTGAAGATCAAGAGATGTGAAATCTCAAAATCTCTTCTTTTTCAGATCTAATGGTAGATCTAAGTTCCCCTTTTGGGTTTTGTGGTGAAAAACTAATTTGTTTTGAAAAAGGAAGAGTAAAACTCTTGATTTAATTCAAGAGAAAGAAGAAGGTTTTGGAACCTTGAAGATGGAAGAAAGAGCTCAGCTCTGAGACTTTTTTTTTTTTTTGTTTTTGAGAGAGAGAAAAAGTTGTTGGGATATTTCATTATCCTTGCCTTTATAGGCCATACATTTTACACATAGCCCCTTGGGCTTCACAAAATGGCATTTTGCCTATCCCATGGCTCATGTGCCATTTCTTTTTTGCTCATAAGCCATGAGCTTTACAAAAATTTGGCTTTATGCCTATTTTTCTTACATTTATCCATAAATAAAATAAAAGAAATGCAACAAAATTATTTATTACAAAATTTTTATCTTGGCATGGGGAGGTCGGCCGCTTCATGTTCGGGCTCGACCCGGGCATGGGCCCACTGGGTCGGGGCCTGGGCCCACTTGGCTTGGGGTTGACTTGGATTTTGACTTGGTCAACCGGGGTGTAAATTTTTACCCCAACACAACCCTTCTCAAGTAATTCGGTAACCTGCTTCTTAACTTCTTCCAACTCCACTGGTGCCATCGGATAGTACGCGTTTGAGATTGGCGCTGCACCAGGAACAAGATCTATTGCGAACTCCACATCTCGTTTTGGCGGTAAACCCGAGATGTCCTCGAACACGTCCATGAACTCTCGAACTACAGCTGATGCTTCCTCCTTATCAACTTCCATTGGTGAAAGAACATTGTTTGTCGGCCTAGCCCTAAACTAGACTGGCCCGACAGAACTGCTTCCTCTAGCAAAAACAAACTTCGGATGTCCGGGAATCTGGAAAATCACTTTCTTTGCCCTACAATCAATGTGAGCGTGGAAAGTGCCGAGAAAATCCATTCCTAAGACAACATCATAACTGCCAGTATCGATCACCAAGAAATCTGCAAATAACTCCAGTCTGCAAATAACAACTGAACAATCCTCGCATTCGCTACTAGATATGATCTTCCCATTCCCAATGTGTATGTCCCAACAACTAGATAGGGTCGTGTAAGAAATCGAGTGTGCAGCAATAAAGTTGGACGACATAAAACAATGGGATGCACCAGAATCGAATAATGCTAATGCGGGAAAATCATGAACAAGTAGGATACCTGAAATAACTTCATCTGAAGCCTTGGCCTCCTCAGCCGTCAGGGTGAAGGCTCGAGCTTGATTAGGTCCCTGAGTTAACTGCTTCTGCCCCTGAAACTGCCTCTGCGGTGGCCTCTGTACATCTTCCTTCAAACGGAGCTTCGACGGACAAGTATCAATAGTATGATCAGCTGATCCACAAATAAGACAAAGTCCAAGTCTCCTTCGACAATCTCTCCAGAAATGACCCGATCGTTGGCAGTAGTCGCAAAATGCTCTTCTTTTCTGCTCGGGTGCGACGGGCCTCTTCATAGGTACAATACCACATCTATTCACCGGAATACCTCTGCGTATAGGCGCTCGGTTCGGCGTAAATGCCGGCTTTCGCACCACAACTGCCTACTGCTGCATACCCCCTGTCTTCACTGATAAGCTCTGCTGCTCTCTAGCCGCTTTAAGCACTTGCGAGAAAGTGGTCAATCCCAGAGATATAATGTGCTTCTGGATTTCCACGTCTAAACTGCGCATAAACCTTTGTGCCTTATCAGCTTCTTTGGCCACCAAAGGTCCAGTGAATCGACTGAGCCGTGTCCACTCAGCCACATGCACATCCATGGATCCGCCATTGTGCTTCAAGCTGATAAACCTTTCTTCCATTTCTTCCCGTGCAGTCTGCGGAAAGAACTTCTCTAAGAAACTCTACGAGAAAGTTGCTCAACAGATCGGCTTAGGCAAACAGGTCTCTTCCACGAGCCACCACTCGCGGGCATAGTCCACCAATTGGATGCGTACGACATCCACTCTCTTGTCTTCTGGAATCTGTGTTGCAACGAGCAGATTCTCCGTATCTACCAGCCACTGCTCTACTGGCAATGGCTCCTCTAAACCAGTGAAAATGGACGGACCAAGTCTCTTGAAATCCGCCACGGTACCCACACGCTCTACTGGTTTGGCCGCAACATTGTTTACGGATTGCTGGACGGTCCGCAAACCTTCTTGAAAAGCTTCGGTTTGCCGCTGGTTCAGCTCGGTTTGCCGCTTCTGGTTCTCCAGCATCCCACGAATTACTCCAAGCAAAGCGGCGTCATCAACACGCCTCTGGTACGATCGCAGGTTCCTGTCTGCCATGATCCTGAAACCAAGACACCGAAGAGGATTAGTATGATAAACAAGATTCAAAACTTGTGATGAATAATGACTATAAATCAAGGATATGAATCAAGACTAGAACTCCAAGTTACTTAAATAGAGTACCGCATTGTAACCATGCCGCGGTACATAGTTACAGATCATATTAATTCATATTATTATTGTAGAAACACCCCATGCTTAATAATGCATCCCACGTAGTCTTGGAACTGTAAATGTAACCCTAACCAATGTTTGTAACAAACCCTGTCACGCCCCGCTTCCCAGAGTGCACTAAGATCGGCACGTGACAGAGCCAACCATGCTACCTGTGGCTAGGAAACATCCCTCCACAGTTATAATACGGCTGCCTATAGATATCAAGAACAAAAATAAAAGAAACTATCCAGTACATGTCCATGAGCCAGAAATAACGAGTCAAGAAATAATATGCGGAAGCAATAAATTCAAGTAACAATAATAATCTGGAAAGTACGTCCCAAAATATGGGCTCACATCAGGAATGAAAATGCGAAATAAAACTAAACTAACTAGCTACTAACATGATCTTCACTGCTCGGCTTGTTGGTCAAAATACTCCTGAACGGCCTGCGACAGAGATAGAGGATCTGGGCCATGCAAAACCCAGACGTCAGTGCGTCATAATATCAAATAATAATATAAGCAATCAGGATGTAACGAGATATGCAGGTAGGAATCATAAATAGTAATAAGTCAATAGGAATGTATAACAGTGAAGTATATCAGTATGTGTGACGTGCAGTGCTCAATCTAAACTATACTACTGAATTATCTATTCTAAAGTTTGTTTGAAATCAATTAAAGTAATCCTCCATATAACTCAAAGAATATTACATCATGTTACCATGGTCTCGTGGGGAATGAACGGGACATAGACTGATAGTCTATTATATATTGTTACCGTGGTCCCGTGGGGAATGAATGGGGCATAGACCGATGGGTTACGATGAGGATTACATTAATTGATTTCGAATAACTTTAGAATAGATAACCCAGTAGCACAGTTTAGTGTTATCGCTGCACTTCACATATACTGTTACACTTCACTGTTCTATATCCATGTTGACTGGTTATATTCATGTTACTGTTTATACTCATGCCTGCATACCTTATTACCTCCTGATTATATTATTGTTGATATTATGACGCGCTGACGTCTGGGTTTTGCATGGCCCAGATCCGCTACCCTTGTCGCAGGCCGAGCAGGAGTACTTCAGCCGACAGGCCGAGCAGTGAGGACCTATTAGTATTCTAGTTTAGTTTCCTTTCTGCATTTTTTTATTTCCTGATGTGAGCCCGTATTTGGGACGTACTTCCAGATTGTTCTGTTTATTGGATTTATTGCTTCCGCATATTATTTCTTGACTTGTTCATTCTGGCTCATGGACATGTACTAGATAGTTTATTTTATTTTCCTGTTTTTGATATCTCTAGACAGTCGTAATGTGACTATGGAGGAATGTTTCCTAACCACATGTAGTATGGTTGGCTCTGTCATGTGCCGATCTTAACGCACTCTGGGAAGCGGGGCGTTATAGGGTTTGTTTGGTATCAGAGCTATAGGATTTAGGTTAATCGGGTTTGATTCTTTTGTAGTTTGGTATTGGACCCAATACACGATTCAAAAAACCTATAATTAGGAACATGTCCTGCCACATTGTTATCATGATTCTTGAATCAGATCTTTCTCTTGACCCTGTGTCTTGACGAAAATGCATACCCCCAAGAACGGATGCATGTACGTGCATGTAGCCATCCAAACAAGTCCGTTTCACTGAACGGGATGAGAACAAGATGCGCGGATGCTACCAAAGGGTCAGGGGTATCATGCAGGCCATGCAATGTATTTTTGAAATATTTTATGTGACTTTAAATGTTATACTTAAAATGCAGATGCCAGATAAATGCCAGTATACAGTATACAATAATGTAAGTGCACGAATCCATATAATAAGCCAGGATAAATCATAAACATGAATCAAGACAGGTTTCAAGCATGCGGGTCGGGTCGGATACAAATACAGATGTCAAAACACTATTCGCACCCAAAACACAGTATATCAGGAATACACCATAATAAAGAAATACATGAACTAGAACTGGTATAAATGAACTAGGGTGTTACAACCACTCATGAATCCGGTCAAGCCAGCCATCTTCAATCGATTGTTCGCTACCAAAACAGAAGGGCCAAGACAGTGGTCCACAAAGTCAGCTACCAATAATGAAATGATGGCCGGATATGTTGTCCATACGGTCTATATGGAGAGAACGCGCCTCAGCGACAACCTTCACAGCAAAAGCAAGGATGGGGCAACCACATCCCAAGCCCAATCCGGCTTGAATGTGGTTGCCGCTTCCTAAGAACAGCCGTCTCCGCTGGATGATGAAAACCCTCTCGATGAGGATGATAGGCAGAAAGACCCCTCAGTCTATGTGGAGTCAAGCTCGGACAGTGAGGAAGAGCCGAATTTCCGCCCCAGGACCACAGAGCAAGAGCTGCTTCAAGAGATCCGAAAACAGCCCAGGAGTAAAGATAAAGAAATGGCCAAGCTTTACCCCAAAATCGACGACCTGACGAATGTTGTGATACAGCTCAGGCTCAAATTACTCGAGCGCCTTCCAATCAGGCACATGTCTTTACTCATGAGCCAGGTGATGACAACCCAAAGCAACCGATGCATGTCCCCTTGGGTCCAAGATTGGGTGAGCCGCACGAAAGCCGGCCACATTCCGCTTCTGGCGACGCCTGGGCCCCAGATAGCACTATCCCGCTAACACAAGATCGGATAATGGATTTGGTCACTAGCAAAGTTAGAACATTGGTAACCGAACCTCAGAAAGAAATCGGCAGTAGTGGGCGGCCATATCCCGCACAGTACGATATGATCGAGTTCCCGAACGGCTACATCATTCTTAAGTTCGGAAGATTTGACAGGACGGGAAACGCAAATCAACACGTCGCCCACTTTAAAACATCGTGCAGAAATACAGGGGCAATGATGCGCTCCTTCTTCGTCAGTTTGTCAACAGTCTGACAGGTGTCGCTTTCGACTGGTACGCGAGTATACCAGACGGGTCCGTCATTACCTTTTCCCAAATGGAGTCTCTGTTTCGGCAAAGGTTCATGAGTGTCAGTGATAAAATCTCCATTGCTGACCTTGTGAGGACCAAGCCGGGGAAAATGAAAACAACACTGACTTTATCACCCGATGGCGTAATCTCACGATCAAGTGCGAACCGCCGCTGGAGCAGGACCAGTCCGTCAGCCTTCTCATTGGAAACCTCAGCAATTGGATGGTCTCATTCTTGTGTACAACAGACCTCAAGACATTTCAGGAGCTGACCAAGAATGTCCAAATGTAGAACAATCGAAGCATGAGTTGTTAGTGTATATGCCCTAGGGGACATTATTGTATCATACTAGCTTGTATATTACTTAATGGAAGATTGGGATATTCACAGTTATATTAACAGTCTTGCTAAACACGGTAGTATGCTACTTGGTTTACTTCTATCTTAATATGTGTATATGTTAGCATATCAAGAATACATATTGATAGAGCCCTTAGGATCTTACTTGACTACCAGCGTTGTGATGGCAGTCACACTAGTGGGGGATGGGTAATCTACAAGCACATCCTTTTTCAGGTCCCTAGTTGTAGGATTATCGAGACAGGGCATCGATACTCCGGAGTAGACTAGTGTGTACGCTTCTCATCCCAGCTGGGGAGATAGTCTGTCCTACGGCCATCAGTACGTCGTACTGGAGATAGTATACAGGTGCTCGTTGGGTTACGGGTACATTGGACAGGACTCGCAGGGAACTTTTGGTTGGTATTATACCCGTCGTCAGTTAACAGTTCCCAGGTGACATGAGTATAGCATAGTCCGCAGACTTGACACTGCTGCTTCGCCTCGAGTGTGTTCCCACTGTTCTTAGATTGCTACCCTACCACGGCTCAAAGGAGTCATGCAAACAGGTAGCAGTTGGGTGCAGTCCCGTAGCACTTGGAGGCAGTGGCGGTTAGATAGGATTCATCTCTCCCGGTATTGGGAGTTGATATCGCGCTGTGTTTGGAAAGCCATTACGCAAAGTCCCTGGCCAGGGCAAACGAGATTTACTGGTAGGATTTCCAGTAGCTTCTCAAGGTGTAATGGGCTTCACTCCGACACGACTTATACCGCCTTTTAGGGGACTGACGCTTGCCGCCCCCTAGGCCCGATATGCGATAGTCTTAGACGAACAGACCGGACTGTACGGAGATTGTCACATCAGGTTCAGTAGGAGTTCGGATGGGTTTCCTCATCGGCCTTCTTATCGACATCTACCTGGGGACCGTTACGTACAGCTAGTGCCGCTTGCGGTCTGTGGTTAAACCCACTGCCAGCGTAGTGTTGAGTCCTTAGAGTCCCACACAGAGAGTTTCCCTGCTTCGGGCAAAACGATATAGAGATCGTATAGTTTTAAGACAAGGTTCGGACACATACGTGTTTTTACGCACGTACGATATTCGGACAGTTTATACTAGCAGGCTTTGGTTTAAGCCAGATTCTAGTATTGGATTATTGGATTTATACAGTCTCAGTATTTCCGTGTTTTCACGGATGGGAGGGGCATTCTCGTAATTAGTCGAGAAGCTTCTAGAAGATTGATGAGTTGGAGGCTTAGGTGGAATTTGCATTAAATGGATTAGTGACTCATGGTGTGATTCATCAAATGAGTTAATAAAGCATTTATTGCTTAATGACTCATGAGATGATTCACCCAAAGAGAGTTAATGAAGCATGGTTGATATTATTATTATGTTATTCATTTTAATAATTATCATGCTTCATATATATTCTAAAATGAGACATAATTCATTATCATTCTCACTCTCACCTTCTCTCTCCTCAAGCTCTCTCTCTTCAAGAACTAACCCTAACCTCTCATGTGTTGAGATCCAAGGGTTAGAAAGACTAATAAATCCCTAATTCTCTTCTATATCCTCTAGGTTACTTTGATTAGCACTCATAGCCACCTAATTACCTCAAGTGAGAGGTTAAAACTTGGAGAAGTAGCTCTCGGATGGATCTTCTATCACATCGAGGAGGCCGACGAGGAGGTGATCAACGAGAACAAGAAGGACTTGATTCATTAGGTATAATCATCTTTCATAGTAGCTAATCACTTCTATGTTGTTGTTAGTTAGGGTTTGGCAAAGATCCATAAAGTTAGTCGATGTTAGTTTAAAGAAAAAGATTGTTTTACCTATTCCGCCTCCCCGCATCATGTGGGGTCTCTAACGTCGACTTACAGTGGTATCAGAGCCTCGCCAAACCATAACTAACTTGTTAGAAAAGTCTTTAGAAATTCGATTGCAAAACGAACCCGAAAAAACATCATTTTAACCTAGTTTCTGCCGTTTCTAAAACGGGGTCTAAAAATTTTTTAGGGACCCTTAAAAATACAAGCAGGGAATTATAAGATTACTGGAGAAATTTGGGATTATAACTCGGCCAAACCGCCACGGAACCGCGGCCGATCCAAGCGATTCACCGCGGATCCGCGGCCGAGTTGAAGCCGAGTTAGCCCAAATTTGCCTAGTAACTCTTCTGTGTTGATTTTGTATTTTCTGGGATGTTTTGTTTCTGCTCAGGTTTCAGGTGCACAGAGAATTATTTGGAGTAGAATCATTTGTGTTTGCTTGATCGAAATTCTGAGATGTTTGGCTAACTTGATTATATCTGTGATGTGTTTTATGTGTTCGTAAACCTCCCCTAACTGCTAGTATGTCGGTTAGCAGGAGGTTGCACATTTCTGTAATGGTTTTTACTGGTTTGTGTTTATGGACTTGTTGGATTATCGTGAATGGATAGCCGGAGATGTGAGACGAGTGTTTCTTTCATTCAAATGTAATTTGTAAATTGTTGTAATATTCTTTTGCGGGGAACATTCGGGTTGAGGTTGTAGCCACCGTTGTATTATTTCATTTACTGTTTTCTGCTCCTAAGATAGACCCAAGATGGGGTGCACAAACTACCGGGTACTTTGAAGTGTTTAGTGGCCTACTCACGTTGTTGAGGGAGACCGCTTCACTTTGGGTACTTGGCGGGTAGTTTGCCATACCCGTAGGGGTCTAGGGTGGGGTTTTGGCTATTCATCGTGACTGTGTAATCCGTCTTTCTTTGCAGGCTCAAAAGGAATGCGGATTCGTAGAAAATACAATATGTTCATCTGTGATCTGGAATGCTTATTATTGCGTCTGACGAATGTACAATATCTATATATGATATCTATTAGGCGTCGCTTATGTTTTGCACCCGCGCTAGCCCAACCTCCGCTCTGTCGTTAGTTAACTAACCTAACGGGTGAATGACGGGACCTAGTGGCGAATGCGGATGGCATAAGAGTACATTGTATTTTCGTTGTTTTCTGCAATGATAGGTTAATTGATGGGACGCATTATATTAATGCAAAGAAAATAAACCAAAGTTGAATCGTTGGAACAGTTTAAAAGAAACCACTCGGTTATTTTAAAACAGAAGATATTTTTTAAATTGCGGAGCTTAAGCCACTCCTTTTAAAAGCTATCAGGTTCCTTCGATCATATCAAGTTCACTACGTTCACGGTTTCGCCAAAACCATTCGTAGCCCTCCGTCATTTCATTTGGGTATTCAGTAGTATTCAAGCTATATATTTTGACCAACGCCAAGGCATAGTGTTTGGTAGCTGCTGGGTATTCATTTGTTGCATAGATAGGTGAATTAGTTTAGGACAGTCGTATTATCATTTGGCCAACGTCATGGGTATGTACGGATGGGTTCAAATTAATAAGATAATGATGGGTAGAACTTGACATGTGACTTATGACATTTTGACCAACGCTAAGGTCATAAGAGCATGGGGCAGAAATTTATATCGGGAATTTCTAAAGAAACTGAAATTTGCAAAGAGATGCATACCATTTGGAATGTGATAATTTTGGTAGGATTCCTTCATCTTTATCACACGATGATATTTGGATCCTGATCCTACTGTGAGTATCCGCTACTCATCAGGAGATTCGTCACTTAACGATCAATGCTATAAACCAAGTAGGTGTCGAGAAAGGTGTCAGCGGAGCTACGCCCCCAGACAAAAGAGATTATTTAATTAAGGAATTTCGTGAAAGCGTCGTAAAACCTCTCTCGAAGTACCGACACCAGCCTGGCTGAACGGTTAAGCAAGAATTGTACGGTGAGAATAGTCCTGACTAGTTCTTCCTTTTTGGTTTGAGGAGGGATTCGAGAAATAGTGGGAGCCATCCAGTTTAGATAAACTAGAAACCACTCTAAACTTGCAAGAGTATCATGCTAAAGTGTTCCCTCTCTCTCATTGCAGCGACCCAGAACATGACAGGCCTTAAGTTACTATTAGATAAAAATATTTTGACAGGGCCCAACTATAAAGATTGGTTCCGGAATGTTAAGATGGCAATTGCTTATGACAAATTGGGGTATGTACTTACCACTAAGGCACCTGCTGTCTCTCGTCCAGAATCCAGTGTCGCGGATAAAGAAATCTACAAGACCTGGGAGATTGATTGCGCGAAGGCCAAATGCATCGTGCTTGCCTCTGTGAATAATGAACATCAGAGGAGGCACGAGAATATGGACCTTGAATCCATATTTCTCCACACCAAGGAACTGTATGGAGAGCAATCTCGTATAGCTAGATACGAGACCTCGAAGAACTTGTTTCAGTCGAGGCTGGTCGTCGGATCATCTGTAGGAGAACATGTCCTAAAGATGATTGGCTATATAGAAGAGCTCACGGACCTCGGGACAACATTAGAGAACGAGCTATATACAGACTTGGTTCTTCAGTCCCTTCCTTCCACCTACGCCCAGTTTATTCTGAATTTCAACATTCAAGGAAAAGAAGTTGAACTTCCAGAACTCCTTAACATGTTGAGGAGTGCAGAGGGCACCTTGCAGAAAGCAAGGGAAACACCCACTATGTTTGTTCGCGGTGCTTCCTCTTCCGGGTCCAAGGCTAGGGCCAAAGGAAGGAAGAAGAAGGCCGCTACCAAACCGAGAGGTGGTGTTGGTAAGGTGGGAGTTAAGAGAAAGACAAAGGTTGCGGTACCAGTAGTGGCAAAGGACGAGTGCTTCCACTGTCGTAGGAAAGGCCATTGGAAGAAAAATTGCAAAGCTTGGATTGCCAAGAACCAGGACCCGAAGTAAGCTGTGGCTTCAACTTCAGGTGTGTTTGTGATTGAAAATTGTCTGTCAATCAACTCTATTTCCTGGGTATTGGATACCGGATCAGGATCTCATATATGCAATTCATTGCAGGCACTGGGAAACCGTAGAGTGCTGAAAGTTGGTGATATGACCCTCCAGGTTGCTAACGGAGCTAGCATGGGTGCTGTGTCCGTAGGGGATTATCACCTAGGATTGACGAGTGGACATATTTTGGTTTTACGCAACTGTTTTTGTGTACCTAGTTTAACGTGTAATATCATATCAGTATCGTTGTTATCAAAAGAAGGTTATGATTTCACGTTTGTAAGCGATGTTGTTAACATCCACCTTAATCATGGTTTGATTGAGTCCGGTACACTAGATAACGGTATATACGTGCTAAACCAATTACAGATTTTCAATGTCCAGAACACACTAAAAAGAAAGTCTCCAGATATAAATCAGGCTTTCTTATGGCATTGTAGACTAGGTCACATCAATGAGACAGGGTTAACTAAGTTACATAGAGAAGGATATTTGGATCCGTTCGAATATCAATCTTATGCAACTTGTCAATCATGTCTCAAAGAAAAAATGACAAAGACTCTATTCATTGGACATGGAGTAAGAGCGAGCGAGCTCTTAGGACTCATACACAGCGATATATATGGTCCAATGTCTACACATGCAAGAGATGGTTTTTCATATTTCATTATTTTTACGGATGATTTCTCTAAGTATGGATTCATTTTCTTAATGAAACATAAATCCGAGGCCTTTGAGAAATTCCAAGAATATAAGAATGAAGTAGAAAACTAAACCGGTAAAAGTATCAAGACACTGGGATCTGATCGAGGTGGTGAATACTTAAGTGTCGAGTTCCTAGGTTACCTAAAAGAGAAAGGAATTCTCTCTCAGCTTACTCCTCCATACACTCCACAGTATAATGGTGTATCGGAAAGACGGAACCGAACCCCATTAGATATGGTACGTTCCATGATGAGTAATGCCGAGTTACCGCGATCTTTCTGGGGTTATGCGCTAGAATCAGCAGCATATCTTTTGAACAGGGCTCCTACCAAGACTGTGCCTACCACGCCATATCAGATGTGGAGTGGGAAGAAACCCTATCTTCAGTATCTGAAGATATGGGGAGGTCCAGCTTTTGTTAAAATGCAGCATGCGGACAAACTCGAGGCATGATCAGTACAGTGTAAGTTTGTGGGATATCCAAAGAACTTCAAGGGGTATTTCTTCTATTATGCAGACGAACAAAAGATTTTTGTTTCTCGCAATGCCTATTTTCTAGAACAACAGTTTTTAGAAAAGGAAACAAGTGGGAGCGCAATAGAACCGGAAGAAATTCCAGAACCACAAACTACTACTGAAAGTTTGGTAGAACCAGTAGTTTAAGAAGAACATGACATTCCCGCACCCCTCCGCAGGAGTAGTAGGCCGTCTTATCTGCCTGAGAGATACTACGGTTTTCTCATAGATGTGGATAGAGAGGATTGCGTCATTGATAATGATGAACCTACTAGCTTCCAGCAGGCCATCCATAGCGGCGACTCGGTAAGATGGCTGGATGCAATGCGGACCGAGATGGAGTCCATGTACACCAACAAAGTATGGACTTTGGACTTTGCTCCAGGTGGGGTAAAACCCATAGGATGCAAATGGATCTTCAAGAAAAAAATTGGTGTAGATGGACAGGTGGAAACCTATAAGGCTAGACTTGTTGCGAAGGGTTTTCGTCAAAGACCTGGTTTGCAGTATGACGAAACTTTTTCTCCAGTGGCTATGCTCAAATCCATTCGGATCCTTCTTGCCATTGCCGCCTTCCATGATTATGAGATTTGGCAGATGGACGTAAAGACGGCTTTTCTAAATGGTAATTTAGAAGAGTGCGTCTATATAGATCAGCCAGAAGGTTTCAATAAGAGTGGGAGCAGCGGGAAAGTGTGCAAGTTGCTTAAGTCCATTTATGGACTAAAGCAGGCATCGTGGAGTTGGAACATCTGTTTTGATGAAACGGTCAAAGAATATGACTTTATCAAAAATCCAGATGAACCATGTATATATAGTAAAATTGTAGCACGAACCGTCGTATTCCTTGTCTTGTACGTGGATGACATTCTATTAATAGGAAATGACATTCCTATGCTACAATCTGTCAAAGGATTCTTGTCACACAGGTTCTCTATGAAAGACCTGGGTGATGCCTCTTACATTCTGGGGATCCAGATCTATCGTGATAGATCTAAGAGGATGTTGGGACTTTCGCAGTCCAGGTATATCAACACTATACTGAAAAGATTCAGTATGGAAGATTCTAAGCGCGGTAATTTACCGGCTTGTCACGGAATCACCCTATCCAAAGAGATGTCTCCCAAGACTGATTTGGAAAGGGATCGCACGTCAGTTATACCATACGCTTCTGCGGTAGGCTCTATAATGTATGCGATATTGTGCACCAGACCAGATATAGTTTACGCACTGAGCGTGGTAAGCAGGTATCAGTCAGACCCAGGGGAGAAGCACTGGATAGCAGTAAAGAACATTCTCAAGTACCTGAGAAGGACTAAGGATATGTTCTTGGTTTACGGCGGAAAAGACCTCCAGATCGAGGCTTTTGCCGACTCCAGCTTCCAGAGTGACAAGGATGACTCCAAGTCCATATCAGGTTATGTCTTTACCCTCAATGGAGGGGCGGTGTGCTGGAAGAGTTCCAAGCAGGACACCATTGCTGACTCGACGATGGAAGCGGAGTATATCGCTGCTTGCGATGCCGCAAAAGAAGCAGTCTGGATGAAGAAGTTCCTAACAGAACTTCAGATGGTTCCTACCATTGTTGATCCAATACCGCTGTATTGCGACAACAACGGAGCTATAGCTTTAGCGAAGGAACCCAGGTCCATCAGAAGTCCAGACATATCTTGAGGCGGTATCACCTGATCAGGAAGATCATAGATCGCCAGGAGATCGAGGTCTGGAGAGTTCCTACAGAGGAGAACACTGCAAATCCATTCACTAAGGCCTTACATCAGATTCAGTTCAAGAGACTACTCGAGATGATAGGTCTTCGATACGCCAGTACATGGCCCGAGTGCAAGTGGGAGATTGTTATTGTATATGCCCTAGGGGCCATTATTCTATCATACTAGCTTGTATATTACTTAATGGAAGCTTGGGATATTCACAGTTATATTAACAGTCTTGCTAAATATAGTAGTATGCTACTTGGTTTACTTCTATCTTAATATGTGCATATGTTAGCATATCAAGAATACATATTGATAGAGCCCTTAGGATCTTGCTTGACAACCAGCGTTGTGATGGCAGTCATACTAGTGGGGGCTGGATAGTCTACAAGCACATCCTTTTTCAGGTCCCTAGTCATAGGATTATCGAGACAGGGCATCGATACTCCGGAGTAGACTAGTGTGTACGCTTCTCATCCCAGTTGGGGAGATGGTCTGTCCCATAGCCATCAGTACGTCTTACTGGAGATAGTATATAGGTGCTCGTTGGGTTACGGGTACACCGGACAGGACTCGCAGGGAACTGTTGGTTGATATTATACCCGTCGTCAGTTAACAGTTCCCAGGTGACATGAGTATAGCATAGTCCACAGACTTGACACTGCTGCTTCGTCTCGAGTGTGTTCCCACTGTTCTTAGATTGCTACCCTACTACAGCTCAAAGGAGTCGTGCAAACAGGTAGCAGTTGGGTGCAGTCCCGAAGCACTTGGAGGCAGTGGCGGTTAGATAGGATTCGTCTCTCCCGGTATTGGGAGTTGATATCGCGCTGTGTTTAGAAAGCCATTACGCGAAGTCCCTGGCCAGGGTAAACGAGATTTACTGGTAGGATTTCCAGTAGCTTCTCAAGGTGTAATGGGCTTCACTCCGACATGACTTATACCGCCTTTTAGGGGACTGACGCTTGCTGCCCCCTAGGCCCGATATGCGATAGTCTTAGACGAACAGACCGGACTGTACGGAGATTGTCACATCAGGCTCAGTAGGAGTTCGGATGGGTTTCCTCATCGGCCTTCTTATCGACATCTACCTGGGGACCGTTACGTACACCTAGTGCCGCTTGCGGTCTGCGGTTAAACCCACTGCCAGCGTAGTGTCGAGTCTTTAGAGTCCCACACAGAGAGTTTCCCTGCTTCGGGCGAAACGATATAGAGGTCGTATAGTTTTACGACAGGGTTCGGACACATACGTGTTTTTACGCACGTACGATATTCAGACAGTTTATACTAACAGGCTTTGGTTTAAGCCAGATTCTAGTATTGGATTATTGGATTTATACAGTCTCAGTATTTTCGTGTTTTCATGGATGGGGGGGGGCATTCTCGTAATTAGTCGAGAAGCTTCTAGAAGATTGATGAGTTGGAGGCTTAGGTGGAATTTGCATTAAATGGATTAGTGACTCATGGTGTGATTCATCAAATGAGTTAATGAAGGATTTATTGCTTAATGATTCATGAGATGATTCACTCAAAGAGAGTTAATGAAGCATGGTTGATATTATTATTATGTTATTCATTTTAATAATTATCATGCTTCATATATATTCTAAAATGAGACATAATTCATTATCATTCTCACTCTCACCTTCTCTCTCCTCAAGCTCTCTCTCTCTTCAAGAACTAACCCTAACCTCTCATGTGTTGAGATCCAAGGGTTAGCAAGACTAATAGATCCACAATCCTCTTCTATATCCTCTAGGTTACTTTGATTAGCACTCATAGCCACCTAGTTATCTCAAGTGAGAGGTTAAAGCTTGGAGAAGTAGCTCTCGGGTGGATCTTCTATCACATCGAGGAGGCCGACGAGGAGGTGATCAACGAGAACAAGAAGGACTTGATTCATTAGGTATAATCATCTTTCATAGTAGCTAATCACTTCTATGTTGTTGTTAGTTAGGGTTTGGCAAAGATCCGTAAAGTTAGTCGATGTTAGTTTAAAGAAAAAGATTGTTTTATCTATTCCGCCTCCCCGCATCATGTGGGGTGTCTAACGTCGACTTACATGAGTCTACCCCGGACTCTCAGAGGGACAAGACTTGGAAGAGCAAGAGGTAAGAAAACCGTAGAAGCGGGAATTCCAGCAGTACCAATGTCTTCAATGCGTCCGACAATGAAGACAAGCGAAAGGCAGGCGATTTCAAAACCAACCGGTCTTGAAAGCTATTGCTGGGAGGAGAAGGGCCTTCCTTAGAGGAGAAAAAGAATAAGGTTTACTCTTTCAGAAGAGACAAGGTCCGCAAGATATTCAAAGATGCCTTAAACAATGGTCTACAATTGCCGGAGTCAAAGAGACCCCACAAAGCAAAAATGACCGACAATCCCCTGTATTGCCCGTACCACAGAGTAGTGAGCCATGCGATAGAGGATTGCTATATTTTCAAAGACTGGATTGAGAAGCAGTACAAGACTGGAGAGATCGAGCTGTCTAAGAGTGTGTTGGTAAACAATCAAATTGCAACTACCAACTTTATACAGACAGAAGCTGAAACCTTCTAGGAGCAGACAGTTGAACCCGCTGCCCTAAGAAATGAAACTGACTCACCGCAGCCTCCGTGGAGTACGCACATATCTAATAAGACGAAGAAGATGCTAAAGTTATTTCGGAAAGAGCCTAGAACATAATGGGAAGGGCAGAAGAAGCCCACCATTCCAACTGCCAATTTTGCTCAATCAGGCTCAAAATCCAAAAAGCTTAAGAAGAAGAAAAGTGAAGCTCGACGCAAAAAGAGTCTGCAGGGAGATCGACCATTCAAAAATATATCAATTACCTCGAAGACTATGAACAAAAGGAAAGAACTCTAATTCAATTAAAGGAGTTCTTCCCCGTAGAAGCGGCTTAGATTCTGGAGGAGCTGGACAAAGACTCCGATAACGAGATCCCTATAGTGACCTACTACGTCATCCACCTTGGTAGAGACTCAGAGGAAGAACTCTGTTTTCCCGAGGAGGACGAGAAGCTCGCCACGAAGGCCAACCAAATCTAGTTCAGAAGCGGCAAGGCTCTACCGCCAAATCAAGGCAATGTCCCAAAAGGGAAGGAAAAACAAGTCACTAATGAAAAAGATGGCGGAGAGCCGGCTCATGAAAATTCGAGTCCTTCCTCGGTGGACTATAATGTCTTGGCTCATCTCCGGAAGCTTCCGTCTCTCTTAAGCATCTTTGATACTCTGGTCCTGTCCAAGGATCTCAGATATTTTCTCATTCATGCTCTACAAAACCCCGAGCGGTACCAAGCTCGCTTTGCGGAAATTAATATGAAAGAAGCCCGGTACAATCTGCATACCGCCACAGTCACGTTTAAGGACGAAGTTCTGCTACTGGGGCGGCTGAGCAAAACTGGCCACTTTACGTGACCGGGTATAGCGACGGAGATCGGATTAATCGCATATTTATTGATCCGGGATCCTCAGTGAACATCATGAACTTGCAGACTCTGAAGAGTTTGTCAATGGACGTCTGACACCTGTCAAGGGAAAGGATAGCCATCCAAGGCTTCAATCAAAACTGCCAGTAAGTTCTGGGGTCTATAACTCTGCCAATCAAATTTTGGGATCTGCAAACCGAAGCTAAGATATACATGATCGACGCTGACACATCTTATAAGGTTCTTCTGGGACGGACGTGGCTCCACGATTACGGCATCGTTCCGTCAACTCTCCATCAGTGCATGAAGTATACTAAAAATGGTGAAGAAAGACCATTGACGGTGACATCCAGCCGTTCGGTGTGCATGAAGTCCGATATGAAGATTCTCAATATTTTGTGAACCTCCAAAGTGCTGAGCCACAGCTGACCAAAGACAGAATGGCCCCGAAATTCAAAAGCAAGTATGAGCCGGCTATCACTTTCAAAACCAAAAACCCCCAAGTACGTCCGCATTTCGGCAGTGACACTGATAAGTCCGATGTTGAAAGTCCGTCCATCTATAAAAATCGTCCTCATTTTGATAGCGATACGGACGAATCTGATATCGAAGGCCCATTCGACAGTAAAATTCGCCCTCGTTTAGGCAGCGACACTGAAGAGTCAGAGGAAGAGAACCTGCCTTGCAACATCTATACAGATTGGGCCCCCACGCAACAAGCAAAGCTACGAGAGACCTTCGAAGTTGCAGAAAGGTCCCTAACCGTCACAAGGATGTCGGAGCAGATGTGCAAAGAGCTCGATGTATTGTCAGTCTCCACCGTGGACTGGCTGAAAACTTTCTACATTCCCGGAAGGAAAAGTGGACAGAAAGGCATCCTGTTTTATGGGTCAAATCTTGTTGTGCACCCAGATGATTTGTCTGTCGCGTGCCTTCCCTATGAGAGAGGTATAAGTGCCGTCCTCAATCCCAGAAACGATGCACCCGAGATGCGGGAATATTTCAAAAGGTTCGGATGCCGGTTATATCAAACAGAGTTCGAAGCAAAGTTTTATGAAGGGCTATGGCATTCATCTCAGGTCCGAGCACTCATCGATATACGAATTCCAGATAGACGAGGCATAGGTTTCATCCAGCCTGATTCCAAAATATGCTACATGATCCATGTTGGTGAAGCCAGCGAAAAGTTAAATGATGATGATAAGATAGTCGAGCCAGAAGAAGCTCCTCGAGAGCTCGAAGATGGTGGACAAGCAACCTTCGATGAGCTAACCGAGGTTGATTTGGGAATGCCCTATAATCCAAGGCCGACCTACATCAGCTCACTCTTGTCAGAAGAAATAAAAGAGCAGATAATCGCATTGCTGCATGAGTTCGCCGACTGCTTCGCATGGACGTACAAAGAAATACCTGGCCTCTCCCGTGAAATGGTCGTGCATAAGCTGGCTATATCTCCCGATGCCAAGCCTATCAAACAAGCTCCTCGAAGAATGAGAAGAGAGCTGGAAGAAAAGGTCATTGATTGATGTATTTTTGATCCGTAGATTCGATATGAAAAGTATAATCACAATCAAAGAATTTATAACCGCAATTAATAACGGTGTTGTAGTTCATTAATGAGTATGGGTCGTCCACTGATATTCGTGTATTTATTCGTTCTCGCTTTAGTTGAGTCGAAAGAAAATAGTAAAGAAAATTCAAGAAAATGAATCAAGATTTATTATATGAAATATTTTCAAGAAAAATCGAGAAAGGGTTTAATATTTAGTAATCAAGAAAATGTCCAAAATCAATTTTAGTTATCAAGAAAATGAAGAATAACTTATAGGATTCGATAGGGATTAGTAGTAATGATGAATACTAAAAATGACTCATCTTATCTATTGATGAATTATAGCTAGAACGATGGTGATGAATGAAGATTAAGGATCTTTTGAAGAAACAATCTCCTTTACTATCTCTTGCCTTTTCATTGATCACCATTCAAATCTAGCCTTTAGCAAAGAAAATCATCAATCATTTAATCCCAAATTGCAACAAAATTATCAAGAACGGTGATCTCGTTCCAAATTTGGTCATTGATGATTCTTTTTTCTAAAGTTTATAATTCTCAAAAGAGTTAAGATACGTATAGGATTTCATCACCATTTGATCTACCAAATTCCTTCGAATCCTTAGCAAGCGGCGATTTACTCACGTATCATGAAGATAAAAGAATCAAGAATTAGAAATTTCATAATGCGAAAAATTAAAGAAAGCGAGAATTAACAAGTGATCACCTTTATTATTCAACCTCGAATTACACTTCCTCAATCCGAGGTTACAAGAAAGAAAGCTCCCGATCACTCCTTTGAAGAGGTAATTTCTCTGTCGATCTTCGCTTTGCTCGATCATCGTGAGGCTTGGACCTGTCGAGGATCTGGTGCTCTTGATGACGATCGGCTTCGCGTAAAAGATCTTGAATGTCGTCGCTTGATGTTGTTCTCAATGATTCTTGATTTGGATCTTGAATTGGAATTGAATTGTATTTAGTTTTGTAATGAATTGTTCAACCTAAAATTGAGTAACCTCCAAAATGAAGGCTTAAGTCCTTTATATAGCCCTTTACCAATCTTCCACCAGAAGCTAGGTCAATCTTCCCCAAGAAGCTAGATAGTTGTAGGGAAACTTCTAGAATAAGGTAGTTAACAAGTTTCCTCAAGAAACTAGGCTATTGTAGGGAAGTTTCCAAAACAAGGTTGTTATAATGGAGCGTCTTCAACAAGCTAGGATGTTGAGATGAAGCTTCGGGAAAAGTATCATCACCGACGCCCACAACTCGGCCGTGGATCTGCGGCGGTTCGGCCTGACTCGGCCGCGGATCCACGGCCGTTTAGTGAGATTGTTGCTTCAAAATTCTTCTGTCTTCTGGTGTTGGTCTTTGGGGTTATATTTGATATCTGGAATCCTTTTATCTTATCTGAATCTCTGCCAGATTTTGACTCTTTGATTTGCTGCATTTTGTCGGCGAATTTGCGATTCCGATATCTGTCATGAGATAATTTTCTGCACAAAAATATCAATGAAGAATGTTGAGATATACAACATCATGCGTGAAATAATAAACACACAATTTCCTTTCAGAATGTTGATTATAATGTATAACACGTGGTAATTGATATTTTCCAAACGAACTTGTAATACGTGTTATATTTATAACAAACACCCTTAGATGTTTATAAAAGTGCGGAAATTGTTATGTTAAAGATTGCAATATTTTCGATTGAACAATCATCGAGGAAACTAAGAAACTTATCGATGCTGGTTTCATCAAGGAAGAGAAATAGTAGACTGGATCGCATGTATTGTCCCAGTAAAGAAGAAAAATGGGCAGATCTGGGTTTGTGTCGATTTCAGGGACCTTAACAAGGCATTCCCTAAAGATGATTTCCTGCTTCCGGTCATGGAAACGATGGTCAATGACACCTCAAATTACGAGCTGTTCACCTTCATGGACGGTTCGTCTAGGTACAATCAGATAAAAACGTCGCCTGAGGATGAGAAGCATACAGCATTTCAAACCCCGATTGGCATATACTGTTACAAAGTGATGCCATTTGGACTGATGAACGCAGGTGCTACATATCAAAGGGCAATGACCAATATCTTTGATGACCTAATCCATAAAGTCATCGAATGTTATGTTGATGATCTGGTCGTCAAGACTAAAGCCAAGATCGATCACTGTTCTCATTAGACTGAGAGAATATGATCTAAAGATGAATCCTCTGAAGTGCGCTTTTGGCGTGTCATCGGGAAAATTCCTGGGCTTCATAGTCCGACATCGAGGGATCGAAGTGGACCCATCCAAGATAAATGCCGTCATAGAGATGCCCCCTCCGAAGAATCTGACGCAGCTAAGATCTTTTCAAGGCAAGCTTGCTTATATATGAAGGTCTATCTCAAATTTATCGGGGAGATGTTGGCCCTTCTCAAAGCTTATGAAGAAAGGAGCTCCTTTTGTCTGGGATGCCGAATGTCAAGAAGCGTTCGAAAGCAGCAAACAGTACCTATTGCACCCTCCAGTGCTTGCTGCCCCTATTCTAAATAAATCGTTGATTCTCTATACTGCCGCGCTAGATGAGTCACTCGGTGTACTCCTTTCCCAGAACAATGAGGAGTGAAAATAAAATGCCCTCTACAACCTCAGTTGAACTTTAGTCAGGGCGGAACACGATTATTCCCCGATCGAAAAGCAATGCCTGGCTCTGATGTTCGCTATGAAGAAGCTGAGGCACTATCTGCTTGCTCATCGGGTTATGCTGATCTCTAATATCGACCCGCTCAAACAGTTAATGACCAAAGCAAGCCTAGCCGGCAGAATGGCAAGATGGCTGTCATGCTACTTGAGTTTGACATAATTTAGACTCCTCAGAAAGCAGTAAAAAGGCAAGCTCTTGCTGACTTCCTTGCTGCTCATCCCATACCAGAAAGGTCACCGCTCAATTGCGAGTTACCTGACGAACAAATGCTACACCTCGAGGAAGATGAGCCATGTTGGGAGCTCTACTTCGATGGAGCCTCATCAATGAGGAGCTTCAGCAAATCAAGCATCCCATAGATAAAAGTAGGGATAGGATTGGTGTTCATCATGCCATCGATGGGAACCCTACGACGTTCTTTTGCTCTCACTGAGCCTCGCACAAACAACGAGGCTGAGTATGAAGCTCTGATAGCTGGTCTGGAGCTCGCCATAGAAATGGAAATCCTTCGGCTACAGGTTTACGGTGACTCCCAGCTTGTCGTCAACCAAGTAAGTGGTGACTATAAGATATACAAACCCGAGTTAGCTCGATATAGAATCTGAGTGGTGGAACTCATGAAACGGTTCACTCACATGGAACTAATGAGAGTACTTCAAGCGTTGAGTGGAAAAGCTGACGTACTCGCTTAGCCAAGGAGATAGCTGATCCCGATATGGATGAAATTCTGCTAATAGTTAGGAGCTGGAAAATTCTGCGCCCAGTCTCTTTATGAGAGGAGGAAAGCGCAGAACAAAAGAGCAATCCTACCGAAGAAGTTATGATCATTCAAGAGGAGCCCGATTGGAGAGAGCCCTTCATAGGGTACCTCCGATACGACAAGCTTCCCAAAGGAAAATCTGCGAGGATTCAGCTGAAGAAGAGAGCTCTTTGATACGTGTTTGTAAATAATACGCTATACCGCAGATCATATGATCAACTGTGGCTCAAATGTCTGTCATTGGCCGAAGCCCAAAAAGTCATGAAAGAAGTTCACTTGGGCGTCTGCGGGGCTCACCAGTCCGGCCCAAAATGCGGCTTCAGATCAAACGTCTTGGATATAACTGGCCCACCATGATAAGGGATTGTGAAGAGCATGCAAAGAAATGCCATCTCTGCCAAATTCACGGTGATTTCATTCACAAGCAACCCAATCCGCTGCATCCTACGGTAACGTCATGGCCCTTCGAAGTTTGGGGCACCGACATAGTTGGTACAATTGATCCTCCATCATCCAAAGGCCACCGGTTCATATTGCCTACGACAAACTACTTCTCCAGATAGGCTGAAACCGTCCCGCTAAAAGAAGTCAAAACAGAAGATATTCTGACGTTCTTCAGACATAATATTCTATACCGTTTCGGTACACCAAGAAGGATCATTTCTGACAATGGGCCTTCTTTCAAGAGCTTCAAAATCTCAAGGTTTGCTACTCAGCACAAGATAGACTGGAGATATTCCTCCATCTATAATCCAAGGGCCAATGGGCTAGCCGAAGCCTTCAATAAAACTCTATGCAAGCTTCTGAGGAAAATGTTTCAGCCAACAAGAGAGACTGGAATTTCAAACTTCACGAGGCGTTGTGGGTATATTGTACCACACACCTCATTCCAACTCAGTCCACTCCATACTCACTACTCTTCGGAGTGGAAGCAATCCTCCCGCTCGAAGTCGAAGTTCCAATCCTAAGAATGGCCGTCCAACACGAGTTGACGGAGAAGGAAAATGTTCTCCTTCGGCTCGAAGAGCTTGACGCCCTCAAAGAAAGGAGGCTTGCGGTGCAGCAAAATCTGGAGCTATACCGAGCCCAAATGCCACGGGCCTATGACAAGATAACCCGTCTTCACGCTTTCAAGAAAGGCGAATTGGTGTTGGTCCTCAAAAGCCCGATCATCCCCAATCGATATGCCAAAGGAAAATTTGAGTCAAACTGGGAAGGACCATACATCAACGAGAAAGTGTTCGATGAAGGATCCTACCAACTAATAAGTGCCGAGGGAGAAAGACCCATGTCATCCATCAATGGCCAATATCTTAAGAAATACTATACGTGAATGCTCCAAGTCGCAGACGAATTGAGCACAGCGGCCCTACGGTTTGGATCATACATCCTGTAAAACCGTATACAATCCACAGGCGTAAATGACTCCTATTTCTCCCAAGTCCTGCCGGCGAGACTACTTTTAAAGTCCCACCGGCGCAAAAAAGAAAGGAAAAAAAGAAAAACGGTATGTCCACAAGAAAACGGGCACAGATGAAAACCCGAAAGGGCTCTGTGAGTAAAAACAGCAGGACCGCCGAGGAGTTTGTGAAAACCCGAAAGGGCGCAAACTCGTGAAAAGAGATAAAATAAACTTGCAAAGTCCTCTCGACCTTGCGAGGAGAAAATCTCTGCGTGAAATCCTTACGACTCACAAAGGAGCAACACACTTAGGAATCCTCACGATTCCTAAGGAGAACATACACCTGCGAGATCCTCTCGACTCGTAGGGAGAAAATTCTTTTATGAGACCCTTACGGCTCGTAAAATTGAAAAGACTTAGGTGATAGAGATCTAAACCTGTCTCCTAAGCTATCGCTCCCTAACAGGTAACGATAAATGATGAGTCGCTCCTAGCAATGCTTCAGTGTTAGCGGTGCTGATGCCGACCCAAAAACCAAATCCTAAGTCCTCTTGGGGCAAATGATGAGTTGCTCCTGGCATTATTCCAGTGCAGCAATGCTGATGTTGACCAAAAAAACCAAATCCCAAGTCTTCTCGGGGAAAATGATGAGTTGCTCCTGGCATTATTTCAGTGCAGCAATACTGATGCCAATCAAATTCCAAATTCCAAATTCCTCTCAAATTCAAATCAAACATATCAAATCAAAGTCCTACCCGGTAGCACTTCTAAGCTCGAAAGCCCCGCTGGATATGTAGAGAACTTCCAAAACAAATCAAATCAAACAAATCAACCCCCACACCGCAAGAAGCGGAGCAAGTCAAATCAAATCCTGACACCGTAAGAAGCGGACCAAGTCATCGACCGTCCATGTCGCTAAAATGGCAGAACCGACCGTCCACGTCGCAAAAATGGCAGCACCGACCGTCCAAGTCGCAAAAAGGGTAGAATCAACCGTCCATGTCGCTAAAATGGCAGAACCGACCGTCCACGTCGCAAAAATGGCAGCACCGACTGTCCAAGTCGCAAAAAGGGCAGAACCGACCGTCCACATCCCTAAAATGGCAGATTCGACCGTCGACGTCGCAAAAATGGCAGCATCGACCGTCCAAGTCGCAAAAAGGGCAGAACCGACCGTCCACGTCGCTAAAATGGCAAAACCGACCATCCACGTCGCAAAAATGGCAACACAAACTGTCCAAGTCACAAAAAGGGCAGAATCGACTGTCCACGTCGCTAAAATGGCAGAACCGACCGTCCACGTCGCAAAAATGGCAGTACCGATCGTCCAAGTCGCAAAAAGAGCAGAACCGACCGTCCACGTCGCTAAAATAGCATAACCGACTGTCCACATCGCATAAATGGCAGCACCAACCGTCCAAGTTGCAAAAATGGAAGAACCGACCGTCCACGTCGCTAAAATGGCAGAACCGACCGTCCAAGTCGCAAAAATGGTAGCACTAACCGTCCAAGTTGCAAAAAGGGCAGAACCGGCCATCCACGTCACTAAAATGGAAAAACCGACCGTCCACGTCACTAAAATGGTAGCACCGACCGTCCACGTCGTAAAAAGAGCAGCATCGACCTACACGTCGTCAAAACAAGAACCAAATTAAGTCAACCTCCACGCGAAAGAAGATCCATCAATTTCATGCACACAACCTACATATGTGGTGTGCATTTATTGATGGGGGCATTTTGTTGGGGTCAAAAATTACACCCTAGTTGACCAAGTCAAAACCAAGGTCAACCCCAAGTCAAGTGGGCCCGGGCCCAAGCCCAAGTCAAGACCAAGCATGGAAGGGGCCGGCTCCATACCAAAAAGGAGACAATAAATTAGTCCAAATATAATTTTTAGAAATAAATATATGTAAAGTGGGCAGAAAGTCAAAATTTTATAAACCCTATGGGTTATGTGAAAAAAAGAAATAAGCACATAAGACATGGGATGGCACAAGTGCCATTTGGCAAAGCCCAAGAGGCTATATGTAAAGTGTGTAGCCTATAAAGACAACATGATGTAAAAATCAATGATAACTTTTTCTCTCTCTCAAAAATTAGGGTTATGTCCTTCTCCTTCCTCAAGGTTCTAAACCTGCTTTCCCTTTTTGAATTAAATAAAGAGTTTCACTCTTCCATTTCTAAAAATAAACAGTTTTTCACCATCAAACTCTTGAAGGGGAACTCAGATCTTCCATCAGATCTCAAAAAGGAGAGATTTTTAAATCTCACCCCCCTTTTCTCCAAGATCCGGCCAACAAAAGAAGAGGAGGAAGGAAAACGGTCTCCAAAAATCCCATATTGGGAAGATCCAAGGCCTAAAAGAAGACCTAGGGCCAAAGGGGAGAAGAAAAATGTCCCCTTTGATCATTTCCAAAGATCTCTGAGAGTTGAACCCCATTCAACATCTGTTGGAGTTTAACTCCGTTAATAAAGTCATTTTTGGGAGTTTAGCTCCGTTAATAAAGTCCATTTTGGAAGTTTAACTCCATAAACAAAAGTCTTTCCTGAGAGTTGAACTCCTAAACTACTAAAATAATCCTTTTTAGGGAGTTTAACTACTAATTCCAGAGTTAAGCACTCCCTTCTTTCTGCAGGCGCCCAGCACCCGCGTGCTGGGCACGTGAGACGCTGGCGTCCAGCAGCTAACACCCAGCGCCCAAGTGCCCAGCGTCCGCGTACCGGACACGTGAGGCGCTAGCGCCCAGCGTCCAAATGCCCAGCGCTAGCTCTCAAGCGCCCAGCTCCTTAGCGACTTTAAGACGCTCCTCACCCTACTTTTTCCCACACTATCCCACACTCAAAATACACCCCCGTTAGGGAAATTTTTCTATCGAGGCGCTGCCCCACACCCCGCAAGGGAGATGCTAGTCCCCTTGACCTCCAGCCTGCTATCCGGGTAGCGGGACTCCCGTAAACTCTGCGGGGCCTCCGATTTTTCAAAAACCCCTCAATGCACAACACACGCACACTGCACATTGAGTCCGCATGACCAGTTTGACCCGTCAATCGGAAGTTCTTTCGCTCCAAAGACGAGGGGTAATTAACGGCAGCTTAGTCGGCGGCTGTCGGAGATTCGGATCCCCACAATCAATAAACCCCCGTCTACCCTTAGCAGGGGGAATCTGTAGTACGCCTGACAAGCGACGCGTAATCCCATCTCAATAGGGTAACGAAAAACACCATGCATTATACACCCAACGGCATCTAACTGATGATTTACCATACGGTAAAAGAATCAAATCCCACATACCATTCTGATATATAGCATCCATCTCTTCCTTCATAGCCTTTTTCCAGCCAGGGTGACCCAAAACTTCATGTAAAGAATCAGGTAAGGAAGTGGATCACAAGAAGGATATAAAGGACCGATACCTAGATGACAATTGTGAGTAGAAAACAAAATTCGATATGGAATGAGGAGTACAAGAGCGTGTACCTTTTCGTAACGCAATAGGAAAATCGAGGTCAGATTGTGGAGCTTGTGCGGAATCTACAGACTGTCGAGCCGATTGAGTAGCTGGCTATAATCGTGGTCTTCGTGAATAAAAACAATGGACTGGTGGTTTGGTAGGAATAACCTGCGGTTCTTCAGAACTCAAATCAACATCCACAAGAGATAAACAATTAAGAGACAACATGGATGGTTCGGTAGAGGATTCATTTGACGGAGAAAAATATGGTAAATTGTCAACAAAAGTGATATATGCTGAAACATAATGTTTATTCAATATATGGTCACCCTGAGAGGATGCATGATTAGCAGAAGGTCTGTTATGTAGGTCCAACAAAAATCAATAGAATGGTCTGATTTCCTACAATGTGTGCACAACTTTCCACCTCGGCCACCACCACGATCACGTCCTCTATCACGACTACCGCCATGACCACCATGAAAATAGCCGCGAGCACGACCATGTGTATTGCCAGCTGTGGTCACCAATGTAGACTTATCCACACTATTATCACCACGCACATTAGATAAGGGATCTGAAATGGAAGAACGACGTAAGCTGAAGAATACTTCATAAAGGGTCGGAATTTTTAAACTCCCTAAAATAACAGATCAAACGGACTTATACTCCGGGGGAATATTCGATAAAAAATGCATAACATTCATCATCTCACCTTGCTTCTTCATTTCCGCAATATTGGAAGAAATAGGCTTGATACAAATCCAATTCCTGGTATAATATATTGAAAGACGAGTAATGGTCTTCAAGAGAGTTCGCTTCTTTCTCTACCTGAAAATAATCCAGATAAAGGCGTGCAATATTGCTAGAACCCGAGTATGTATTTTTAAGTTGCTCCCATATCTCTTTCGACGTAAGCAAAAACACAACATTGTTGTTTACCTTAGGTTTCATGCTATTCCACAACCAAGTTTGAATCTGCGCATTTTCAGCAAGTCAATCATCATATTTCTTCTCATCTTTGTCCTTGATATTGGCAGGAGGACTTTTCAGCAAGTAATTTAACTTCCGTTACCCATGAAGGTCTCAACTGCAATAGACCATTAGGCATAATTATCATCATTAAGTTATTATCATCATTAAGTTTTGTCAATACTATCGGAATAAAATCAGCTAAGGTAAATAAATTTTCTCCATTACTCGATATCATTGATATGATACCAGCAATAAGGATCAACCACAACCACAACCAACAATGACCAACGACGAACAATGATCAACAACCAATAATAAATAACGACCAACAACCAACAATAATCAAAACAACATCCGCATCGACATACGACAACAACAACCAACGAAAAAGTCTGGATAATATTGTGTGAATCCAGATCTGAATCTGATCATAAATACGATGTGGTGATGCAGGATGCAGTGGTGGTGATGTAATGGTGATGCAGCGGTGGCGTGAGATCTGGTGTGACCTGGTATGGTGATGCGAAATTTGGTGCGGTGGTGCGCGATCTGGTGCAGTGGGGTGATCTGGTGCGGCGGTAGTGCGGTGATCTGATGCGGCGGTAGTGCGATCTGGTGTGGTGACCTGGTGCAGTGGCGCGAGATCTGGTGCGGTGGTGCATGATGACAAGGATATTGAGGCGAGGTCTGGTGCGGCGGTGCTGCTAGGGTTTGATGATGGAGATTGGTAGCGGCTAGGGTTGGGAAAAACATGGTTCTGATTGCATGACAAGGAATTTGAGGAAAAAATAGAATTCTTTTTATTGGCTAATTCATGGAGGAACACATATAAATTTATACTAGAGTTTACGTATACGGATTTGGATCTAATATCAAAAGCGCAACTAATTTATCACACATTATCTCTAACAAAAATATAAGGGAACATGATTTTCAATCCATATCCAATTATGATGTGAGAATCAAGAACGACAAGGATTATCTATAGGTATTGCCTACCATGTTAGGTAAATTATCTTAGGGTAATGCTTCAATATTTCTTATTCCTATTTCATAGGTGATAGCTGCAGCACAAACAGGAAGACACAATGAGAAAAGAGAGAGTTACAGAGATTCTCTAGTTATCGATCCATGGGGGAAAATTGTAGCTCGGCTTCCTGGTGAGTGTAATTCATCATTCTCTTCTCATACTCTTTGCATAATGGAAGTTATTTTCTTGCATCTTAATTAAGAGAGTGGTGTGTAAGGGGCGGAGCCAAAGTGGGGCGGGCTGAGGCATATGTTAGAAGTGGACTTGCTTCAAATGAAAAAGGGAAAAATTTTGTGGTATCTTTCTTTACATCCGACACTCGTTGTATGGCCATAGTCATATAATTCGCGCATTATTCGCCGAATTCGCGAATAATTCGCGAATTTTTGATCAGACGAATTAATCTCCGAATTAATCGCCATTGCCGAACTGGCCAAATAATTCGCGAATTATTCCCGAATTATTCCCGAATTATGTGAAAAACAGCGAATAATTCAAAAAAACAGCAAATAATTCACAAAATCAAAACCTAGCGTCTCATATATTAATTTATTGCTCGAAATTCTTCCCGAACATTTCCGGAACACTTACCGAATCTTTCCCGAATACCTGCCGATTTTTTCCGAATAGTTCTCCGAATCCGAATTTTCGACCTCGCCGAATTATTCCCGAACGACGAATTTGTGACTATGTGTATGGCTTTATAATGTTTTTTTTTTTAATTTGGTATCTCCATACAACGTACTGTATTCAATTTATTTGGTTTCTTCATACAACATTTGTTGTTCGAATTTTTTAACAAATAAAAATGATAATTCAAAAATACTTTTGCAAATACACAGTTTTTATAACACTGCACAGAAAACAGATTTAAACCTTTATTAAACTTCTAAGGATGAAAGGAATTATACCTATGGAGATTGTGTATAAGAAAATCCTGCTCAAGTCGTGCTTGTAGAAGCATTAATGGCTTCTAAGATGATGGTGTGCACAATTTGATGAAGAAATTCCTTGCTCTCACTCTTTTAGTATGAACACTTAGAATTTTTATTGGTTTGGAGTTGAAGAGGTTATGGTTTCAGTTGGAATTGCTACTGAATTCATTTAGTGTTTCATGATGCAACAATTAACTTTTTTGTGCAAATTAAATGCTGCAACCGGTTTGACTACATTATCTATTACAATTGTATTTTCTTTTAGATATGTTACAAAATTCTTAAACCATTTTCATCCATTATACAGCTAGTAAGTATATCTATACAGCTAGCAAGTATATCGTTATTTTTAATATTACTGTGATCAGTAAGATTAGTAACCAATTTTAGTTTCAGTTTCTCCTCACATAGAGTGCGGGGAACACCACATGGCGTCCTATTTACGAGAATGTTATGTACCATACCATTCAACAAAATGTCATGTGGCATGCAGAGAAGAATGTGCCTAAAATTTCGAGCAGTAGGAATAGTTTTCAGAATCTCAAAAATAGAAAATGGCTGATTTGGAGAAGAAAATCAATCATTGGAAATCTGTTTACAATTAAATTATTCATCTCTTCTATTATATAACTAAAAGAAATCATTTTCTGACTTCGTATGCAATTCCGATACTCATGTGCATACGAGTGCAAAATACCAATGAAATCAGAAGAAATACATAGTATTCAACAACATCAAATTACAATTTATACTCCAAATTCAAAATTAGCAGAAAATTATATACTATTTCAACTTTGTAATAAGAATGGGCAATCGATATATCAATTTTGACAAAACAATAACTGAAATAGTTTAAAAATTCTGAGCATGCACTGATTATATCCTACTGATCATGCATCAAAATAATCTGCACAACTTCATAAAATCCTTTCTCAAGCATGTCTAATGCATCCAACTCCTCTATTAGAGAATGCGTCTCACCATCAAGTCCACACTTGGATATCTTTTGCTGTCGCATCTCAAGCCTTTGTGGCTCTTTTCGTCGAAGATGTCGGCCTTTAGGTTTGATATGAATGCGAGCGACTATAGGATAAATGTAGAAGATCAACAAGTGAGCAACAATTATGCATGCTATTCCAAATACTTGCATGCAATAAGCAAGGTCAAGCCACATGAAATTTGGTAGCTTGGTGTTGGCTATGGTGAAGAAATAGAAGGCCATGATGCAACATATACCAAAATGTATGGCATCTAGAGTGAGTTTGTTGAATTCTTGTTTGAGTTTTTTCTCCTTGCATGAATGCTGCCTCTTCATCCTGTTTCAACAAAAAAATGGTAAGAGTGGAGAAAAAAGAAATTTTTGGAAGGTTGATTGCCAGAATTCTAAATTCTTGGCTTCGTGGTTGTAAGGAGAGTCAAAAGAGATGTTTTTCTATATTCTAATATTACCTTACATCTTGCCCGTCATAAGTCATGTGGGTAGATATTGAGGCTTTTGTGGAGCTGTATTTTTTTTTTAAAAATTATTTCAACTTTGTGTTCGAAGCTGAATTTAGATTTGGATGATTTCGATATGGTCTAATTAATATCCCTTCCATTGTACGGAACCCTAATATTTTTTATATTTTGACAAAGAACAAAAAAAGAAGGAGAGGGAGAGAGAGATGTACCTTTGCAGAGAATATACAATTTGTTGCTTCTTTGCAATTAAAAGGAGAGAGAAGATCACAGGGTTATAGTTATCAAAAATTGCTTCTAAGATTCTTATATTTATATAATAAGTAAAGGCATGAATACATTAATGAATTACCTTATATAATCAAACATGATAAGAATTGCAGCAAATGAAATTCTTTTTTTCCTTAAATGTAAAGATTAAACAAATTCATAAATATCTTATCTGAATATGGATTTGTATGCTGACTAATCTTTCCAAAACAATAGATTTAATTTATGAATCAAATATTAATTTTCATCCCACTAGCATCCTTTTAAAGAGATTTGTCAATTGTTTTAAATATTAATGAAGAGGTGGAGCACAGCTCCCCTTTTCTATTGACAAAGAGAAAACTCAAACAAAAACATCATATCAACATGGCAATCATTGGTAATCAACAAATAAAAACAGACAAATTTTCACCAGAATACAGTAAACTACTATTGTGTTTGAAAAAAATTGAAATTATAATTTTTAAAATCAGTAACAAATCCCTAAATAAGGAATCAAAGGCAGTCCCCGTATTTGACTGCTCATTCCAATTTGCATTTTTCATTTTACATTTATAATGTCAGATTTTGCAAGAATACATCAATATTTCCACAAGAAATTGGGAGCTTTTTGAGAAATCTAAGTAAAAGAAATAAGAAGATATCACAAAGGCAAATCATAAACACATACAGTGCAATCTAAATAAACACTATTGCATCTGATCCTCATTGCTCCATGAACTCCTTGGAAATTTTACGGGGGACTCACACATCACTTCTGATTGCATCGGAGTAAAAAGAAAATAAATAAATAAACCACTAAAAATGACATTGAAGGCTTCACTTAACACAACCTCTTAGCTAAGCAAACCACATAATATAGATAATATAAAGAAGTTACATGTGTAACTTGTGTGTATCGTTTTAATAAACATTAGATATCACAAAGGCCAACATCGAACGAGCTTCAATTAGTTACATGTAACTGCTTTCACACAAATAATAATAGAAGTACATAAAATCACAGAAAGAAAATAAATGTTGATCCTCAGTGCATTTTCTGTAACTTGATGTGAGAGAACATTCTTGAAACTTTCCTCGTATTTTATTGCTGTTCTAACGTGTTTAAATCCGTTCATCCCCCCTCTCCCCCCCCCCCCCCCCCCAAAACAAATTTTCTTATGTATTTCCAATTATAATGCAATAAAATGTCATAGCTATTAAAATGTTACCTGGATTCACCATCGAGGTATATGTATCTGTATCGGAGTAGTATCCAAGTCAGACTCTTTCAGATTCATTAAGAATACTTTTGGAACCTATTTCGGCACATCCTAAAAACCATATTATGGTCTAGTTGCATTCAATATGTGGTTGACACCAACATGCTCCACATAAACCAACAGATTATTTGTATCTTTTAGTTTAAATTAGGTAAAGTGACAATTTTTCATATTAGTTATTTAAACAACAGAAGAGCAGTATCACACCGAATTGTATCCTAGTGTTGTGGAAAATTTGTGAACCCATGAATCCAATGTTTATCGTGTCCCGAATCCGTTTCCAAATCCACAGGGCAATAGATAAAACTACATACTCTCATATAATAGATTAAACTACCCACTCTCATATCTAGCTATTCTTTTCAAAAAGGAAAAACTCACTTTGCTTGTACCATAGGTTATACTGGATGATATTCAAAAAGTTTCTAATCCCTTTATAATGGCAGGGAGTCAAATATCTGGATGTCACTTGGAGGCTTTCAAGAGAAATTAAGGACCTGATGATGTACACCTATATAATACACATGTTCTAGTTGATGATTCTGGGAACATCAGAAATATGTAACAGCCAGCCCCCTCAAACTCTTAGTAGATCATAAAAGATATAATAAAAGATATAAAAATTATGATAAAATATATGCATATCTTAACATCCTCTCAAACTCTCGGTGGATCATAAACCTGAGAGTTTGGACAAGAAATGCAAAAGTTGAGTACGTGTTTGAGGTATCGTAAAGAGATCAACCACTTTATCTGTGGAATGGATGTAGATAGAGTCGCTCCATCTGCTTGACGAAACTACAGATAAAGTTCTATCAGCGTAACTGTAGAAGAACTGTCGGTAATAGTAGAATCATCAACTGTGGCTCGTGCAAGAAAATCGCAAATGTACTTCTGCTGTGACAAAAGATATTCACGGGGAGAGTAAGCAATTTCGATCCTCAAGAAATAACGCAAATATCCATAATATTTAATACAATTATATTAAAATATCTTATAATCTAATCGTCTCTCTCAAACTCACGGTGGATAACCGAGAATTTGTATAACATTTTGAACCAAAATATGCAACTTGTAAAATGACGGAGAAGAACAGTAGGTCTAAAGTATTGAGCATGGCGGACTAATACCATTTAGTCTTTTTCACGGATTGCAAGATAGACTGAATAACCCGCAGTCTCTTTCGCTGGAAATGCTTAAAGGAAGAAGATCATGTTGCTAAAAGACGTCATAAAAAAATAGTTGCTTGGACTTGATATGATAGTACAGAGCCAAGATCAAAGAACAAGTTCCACAAATGAATAAAAATAATCAAAAGATCGAGAAAAAGTTTCACAAAAGAATAAAAATGATCAAGAAAAGGTCCTATCTAGAAAAAAAGAAGAAAAATTATCAAGAAGAAATTATATCAAGATCAAGATGAAGTTAGATCAAGGAGGGAAAAAACCAAGAAGAAAAAGGATAAAAATAAAATCACAAGAAGAAGAAGAATAGTTAATAGGAAAAAATAGAAACAAACGACATCGCTCATACTGAAATAGAAATACTAAAAGAGGAAGAAAAACGAAGAGGAGGAGAGAACATTGCCCACATTAAAGGTAGAAGAAGAAAAAGAAGAATGATATCACCAACAAAATAGAAGAAATAGAATAACAAAGTGAAGTAATTTCCCACTTTGTAATTGCAGAAGACGAAGACGAAGAAAAAGAAAGATGACACGGTCTATAGAGAAGTAAAAGAAGAAGAACTACCAAAAAGAGAAGTAGATTGTAACCATAAAGAAGTAGAGTCAGATGAAAAAATAGAAAAAGAAGAAGGTGGCTTCAACGGTGGGAAGCCGTGTTATTAAGAGGATCTAGAAATCGCCGATGGAGATTTTGAAAGACGAGAACAGTGATGATGGATATAGAGCATCATGTTGTTGTGGATGAGTGAAAAAAGAAGAACAAGAGGATGAGGATAAATAGATCTTTGGATGCTTATGATAATGATTTTATTAAGAAGGATTTTGTTATTATTGGTGATCGCGGAAAAATAGAAAGAAGGGAAAATCAAACGGAAGGAGGAGAAGAAGAATAGAAGAGGATTCAGATTCATCATATTCTGATTTTACGATTTCAGATGATGATGGCGGTCACGATAATGATTTTGATGTGAAGTATTAAATTGTGATAAATGAGCAAGAAACAAAGAGTAAGAAGAAGAATTTATGTTCGAATAAGAGAAAAAAGAGAAATAGATCGACGGTGGTGTCGAAGTCATTAGATGGAGAGAGATTCAACGATGGGGAGATGTGGCGATTGAGAAGACGAAATGGTGGAGAGGATCAATTGCCACGCCCTGCTTTCCAAGATACTGGATCAGAGACACAACGAGACCCGCAACGTAATTATACTGAAAAATAGACTCTTCCCGATACAATTACGCTAAGTATATAGTATGCAGGAGTATACAAAATTCAAGATAAATAAAAACATCTTTATTCATTAACCAACATTTATTACAAACAAGATTCAAAGTCTTATTACATGGATAAAAAGAAAGACTGGAAATAAAACAAGCCTTAACAGTTAGGCTCATACAAAAGAACCGGAAAGAGAACTAATCATGTAAACCTAAGTGACTAAAACTCTGTGTCAAAATGGCCAAGGTCCCTTAATCAAACTTCTACGTCAATCGTTCCGTCCCTATTACCTTCTTCTCATCCTAATATATATTTCAGGAAAAAAGAGAGAAATATTCGTCAGTGAGTTAAACTCGGGTAGGATTCTCAGAGGGGTTATGTGAAAAAGATGAAAATAAGGTATAATGTAAGGTGATGTCAAAAGGCATTGACGTGCATATATTTAAAATCATGTTTTATTTTGTACGAGTCAAAACAAAAATAAGGATGTATCATTGTGAATATTCCTTTCATATCGGAATATATATGAGAATTCTAGAGGTGGTCTTCGTGGATTCAAGAGGTGGCCCCCATGCACGAACGTGACATTTTGTTCCACGTGACACTTAGTTCCGCATACAATAATATTATCGCCTTCCCGATAAATATGGCTCTATTCATTTCCTAACTTCCTCATTAAAACATGTAAAATACGGTTCACTATATCAAGTATTCAAGTGAAACATGGAGTGTAGGAAAGTGCAAGGAATTTATTTGAAAATACGGGATTTGGAACTTTAGGGTATTTATGGGAAAAAACGGTACCAGGAAACCTTAGGGTATTTATGTGAAAATACAGATTTTGGTAATCGTGGGATATTTTAGTGTAACAAAATGGTTTAGAATATATATCGTGGAATAAAATAATTTAGGGGTATTAAAAGTTAATCAGGGGGGTTATGTGAAAAAGATGAAAATAAGGTATAATGTAAGGTGATGTCAAAAGGTATTGACGTGCATATATTTAAAATCATGTTTTATTTTGTACGAGTCAAAACAAAAATAAGGATGTATCATTGTGAATATTCCGTTCATATCGGAATATATATGAGAATTCTAGAGGTGGTCTTCGTGGATTCAAGAGGTGGCCCCCATGCACGAACGTGACATTTTGTTCCACGTGACACTTAGTTCCGCATACAATAACATTATCGCCTTCCCGATAAATATGGCTCTATTCATTTCCTAACTTCCTCATTAAAACATGTAAAATACGGTTCACTATATCAAGTATTCAAGTGAAACATGGAGTGTAGGAAAGTGCAAGGTATTTATTTGAAAATACGGGATTTGGAACTTTAGGGTATTTATGTGAAAAAAACGGTACCAGGAAACCTTAGGGTATTTATGTGAAAATACAGATTTTGGTAATCTTGGGATATTTTAGTGTAACAAAATGGTTTAGAATATATATCGTGGAATAAAATAGTTTAGGGGTATTAAAAGTTCACTTTCAATTTCGGCAGCACTTCGGCTTGTCGAACGGGATTTTCTTAATTTACATTTGGGCAGCATGACGGCGTGTTTGTGTTTGCGAGGGAAAACGGTTTAAGAGGGTAGGTCGTTAGCCCGTGCTATAGCATGCAAGGATTCCTACTAAAACTAGTTATCATGGTATCAAATATTTCCTTCGTCTTTATTAAACAAGTTAAGCAAACGCAAGAAGACGATGATCCATTTTAAGATTTTGAGGTAATGAAAGCAATAGGACAGAGATCATGTGGAGAGAATAGGCGACGAGAGAGAGCAAGAGACGAGAACGAGGAATCCTACCTTGAGACAATAAACGAAAAGGATGTCGGAACATCGAGCGGCAACGTAATGCGGGTATCTCCTTCCTCGGATTTTTCTCGAATGATTGGGCAGCACCTCTGCGTCGGCGTCGAAGAAACGAAGAGGTAGTTATTTTTTTAAGAATTTTTGACCGAGTGATTTGTGAGAAAATCGAGTTGGAATGGGGTTTTTATAGGGTCTGAAAAATTAAACTGGAGATCGCGCCGCCGTTACCCTCAAATCCCACGCCCGTTACCCCGCCGCTCGATCCTGGCCATTGGATCGCAGCGTTTCCTTCCATTTTTAAAAACGTTTTTTAAATTATATTTTTTTTTTGTAAAAATTATTTTAAAATACTTTTAATTACCGTAAAAATATGGAAATTTATAGGAAAATCCCAAATCAATATTTATTCCTTTCCAACCATTTTCACCTCAAAAATAATTCTTTTACTAAAATAAAACTTTGAAAATACTAAAATCATATTTAAGTTATTTTCTTTTCCCAAAAATTATATTAATTGTATTTAAACTCAAAATTACCCTTTTTCCAACCTTTTCCATCAAAAGAAATACTAAAATAAGTACAAAGATACAAAGGAAAATTATACGAAGACTTTATTAAAGTATGTACAAAACTCAAACGTTACATCAATCAACGATGACGGCAGCAATCAATGATAGGATAAGCTCTGATATAATATTAGAAACCATTGAATTTGAGAGAGGAAAAATAGTATTAATAATTGATCAAAATACAATGTACAATGTGCCTTTCTATATATAGCCCACAAGATCAAACCCTAATATGTAATATATGTATAATACACGTAAACCCTAAAATAAAAAGATAAATATAAAAGGATATAAAAGATATGATAAAAGATATACATATCGTGACATATACAGTGAACTCTGTGGTGCAACTAAGCCAAGAGTCAAACAAAACCCATTCCTGAACCATTTTGCATTAAAAACAATATATTCGGTTTAATCAACATTTTCCAAAGTTGCCTACTTAGTAAATTAATACTAACTTGTTAACGGTTACTTGCCTCCTTCATGATGGATGGTGTTTTTTCCAAGGTTGGAGCACTCGGTTTCAGATTCGGTTTCTCAAAATTTTATTGGTGTTCATGGGTTTCGCTTAGTTTCGCTTATCTCGGTTCATGTTTCGGTTTTGGTTTGTGGATTTCTTAGGATGAAAATAATCTGACAGGTCGTACCATAAATGAAAACTTTGGTCTCACTCTTGATTTTGTATTTGATCCACAAAAAATAATTAGGCAACTCTAAAAGCTAAAAAATTAAGGCTGACCAGCTGTTTTTCAATCCCTTCACATATATCTCTCTATCTTTATCAGCTTGATATTTTCTTTTTTCTTATTGGTTTTTCAATAGTCAAGATCAACCGTTTTTTACGAGCAAACAGTGACTACTCACCACGAAAACATTTCAGATCTAACGATGAAAGCCTATAGTGATCACGATGATAGCAAAAATGGCAAAAAAATAGTTGGTTTGGACCGAAATCTGATTGTATGGTTGGTTTCGTATCGGTCTCCACCGAAACTTATACGAAACGATCACATATTGGTGGTTTTGGACGAAACCTCGAACCATGGTTTTTTCCCCATTTGTCTATATATCCACGGGGATTGCTATATGTAGCTGATATTGATCTCTCAACAATTGATTCTGTAGGAACCAGGATGCCAATTTATTAGGTAATTGCCACTAATTTTTCAATTTTTTTATTCATTTGAAATTTACAAAGTCAGAATAATCTACAATTCTCTCTTTTGGCTTAATAAGTGTGATGATTCTTTTTCAGCATAAGAGGTTACAAAGCTGCAAGAATTTCTCATTATCATCTCTCTGAACAACTTGAAGGCTGAAGCTTTACGGATTAGGCTCAAAAATGACAATTCTCAATTGTTATTCTCACAAGAGAAAATTGGCAGTGTTGTAAATTAAAATAGGAAAATTTTTTGCACCAGGCAAATTTTTAAAAATATTTATAAAAATAGGCTACTTTCGAAAAACATTACAAATGTAGACCACTTTTGACCACTGAACGCCACGTCAGCGCCAGCTCAGCGCAGGCATCGGCGGATCTTTTAAAAAAAATATATGGTACACTCAGAAAGTACAGCTTATACATTTGTATGGAACCCACTTACAAAATGCAGCTCATGCCTTCACTGCACCTGCACTCTTTCTCTCTCCTCTTGATCTCACTCTTCTCTTTCCTCTTCCCTTCTTCCAAAAACCAAACAAAACCACACAATAAACTTCACACCAACTTCTCTCCTTCAACCTTTGCCAGCCACAACACCATGACACACACAGACTCCACCTTCTCACCTTCAGTCACAGCCTCATCCCCACTAGCGAGAGGAGAGAGAGAGTGATAAGGAGAGAGAAAGCAATGTAGGGGGTGCACTTCCAAAATGCGCCCTATAAGAAAAATTTAAAACATCCATCAGCACTGGTGTGGCATCCCGTGGCTAAAAATGACCTACATTTGTAATATTTTTTGAAAGTAACACATTTTTATAAATATTTTTAAAAAAAATTGCCTAATGCAAAAATTTGTACATTAAAATACCCCACGGTCTTGTAATGTAAATTTTTTGTGTGATGTGAAAGCGAGAATATTTAAAAAGTAGACTTCAAATGAAAAGAGAAAAATTATATATGTTGCACCTTTTTATTACATCCAACATTTGTTGTATGGCTTTATAATGTTTTTTTAATAATCGGTATCTCCATACAACGTTTTGTATTCCATATATTTGGTTTCTTCATACAACATTTGTTGTCCGACTTTTTTAACAAATAAAAAATGATAATTCAGAAATACTTTGCAAATAAAGAACAGATTTCATGATGCGATAACTAACTTGTTTGTGCAAATTAAATGCTACAACCGGTTTGACTACATTTTATATTACAACTGTATTTTATTTTCGATATGTTGCAAAATTCTTAATTAAACCATTTTCATCCATTATACAGCTAGGAAGTGTATCATTATATTTATTATTATACCGTCAAAAAAAATTATTTTTATTATTATATTGCAATAAGTAAGAGTAATAAGCAATTTTAGTTTCAATTTCTCCTCACATAGCGTGCGGTGAACACCACCACCACATGGCGTCTTATTTAAGAGAATGTTATAAATGTACCATCCCATTTAAGAAAATGTCATGGGGCATGTAGAATATGCACCTAAAATTTCATGTCTTATTTAAGAAAATGTCATATATATTATGCATGATATTCCAAATACTTGCATGCAATAAGCAAGGTCAAGCCATATGAAATTTGGTAGCTTGGTATTGGCTATGGTGAAGAAACAGAAGGCCATCATGCAACATATACCAAATACTCTCTTTTCTATTGTTTTGTATGTTTGTTGGTGCATGTGGGCACCTGATGATGTATTTTTGCTACAGTTTTGTTGTTAGACATTTTTGGTCTTTTAATAAAAATTTATGGGACGAACTCATTTCGAGTCTTGCTCTTCTGCCAAAAAAGGCATGGCATCTAGAGTGAGTTTGTTGAATTCTTGTTTGAGATTTTTCTCCTTGCATGAATGCTGCCTCTTCATCCCGTTTCAACAAAAGGGATCAAAATGGTAAGAGTAGAGAAAAAAGAAATGTTTGGAAGGCTGATTGCCAGAATTCTAAATTCTTAAACTTTCGTGGTTGTAAGGAGAGTCAAAAGAGATGTTTTTTTATATTCTAATACTACCTTACATCTTGCCAATCATAAGTCATGTGGGCGAATACTGAGGCTTTTGTGCAGCTGTATTTTTTTTAAAAAAAATTATTTCAAGTTTGTGTTCAAAGCTGAATTTAGATTTGGAACATTTGGATATGGTTTAATTAATATCCCTTCCATTGTACATTGTACGGAAACCCTAATATTTTTTATATTTTGACAAAGAACAAATAAAGAAGGAGAGGGAGAGAGAGATGTACCTTTGCAGAGAATATACAATTTGTTGCTTCTTTGCAATTAAAAGGAGAGAGAAGATCACAGGGTTATAGTTATCAAAAATTGCTTCTAAGATTCCTATATTTATATAATAACTAAAGGCATGAATACATGAATGAATTACCTTATATAATCAAACATGATAAGAATTACAATAAATGAAGTTCTGTTTTTTCTTAAATGTGAAAATCAAACAAATTCATACATACCTATCCGAATATGGATTTGCATGCTGATTAATCTTTCCAAAACCATAGATTTTGTGAATCAAATATTAATTTTCATCCCACCAACATCCTTTTTAAGAGATTTGTCAATTTGCAAATTGTATTAAATATTAATGAAGAGGTGGAGCATAGCCCTCCTTTCTATTGATAAAGAAAACTCAAGCAAAAACATTAAATCAACAGGGCAATCATTGCTAATCATCTAATAAAAACAGACAAAAAATCACTAAAATACAGTAAACTACTATTGCGTTTGAAAAAAATTGAAATTATAATTTTTAAAACGAGTAACAAATCCCTAATTAAGGAATCAAAGGCAATCCCAGTGTTTAACTGCTCATTCCAATTTGCATTTTACATTTACATTTTACATTTATAATGTCAGATTTTGCAAGAATACATCAATATTTCCACAAGAAATTGGGAACTTTTTGAGAAAATCTTAAGGCAAAGAAATAAGAAGATATCGCAAATCATAAACACATACAGTGCAGTCTAAATAAACACCATTACATCTAATCCTCATTGCTCCATGAACGCCTTGGCAATTTTATGGGGAACTCACACATCACTTCCGATTGCATCAGAGCAAAAAGAAAATAAATTAATAAACCGCTAAAAATGACATTAGAGGCTTCACTCAACACAACCTCTTAGCTAAACAACATAATATGGATAATATAATGAAGTTACATGTATAACTTGTGTGAATCGTTTCAATGAACAGTAGTTATCACAAAGGCAAACATCGAATGAGCTTCAATTAGTTACATGTATCTGCTTTCACACAAACAATAATAGAAGTACTAAACTCACAGAAGAAATTAGTAACCATAGTTCAATCCAAATACGATACTATATTTCGAAACATACAAACTTAAAGCAACACCACTGCAAGATGCGGGGATGCTTTTGGGAAACCTAGCAGCTCCTCCCTAATCTTCTGTTTCGGTTTTTGACACTTTTTTTTATGTCCAAAATTTATAATGATAGATATAAACGTTTCATATAAGAGCCTTTCTTGGTAGCTAGAACAACTATCTTTGGTAAATAGATTCAGTGAACAGATTGAGATACCACTCTGCTTTCTTTCTTCTTTTTTCCCTTCATCTTTATTGGCCAAAGTAGCAAATCCATCAACTGTGCTTCTAGATAAGTTCATCCAGATAGTCAGAAGCTCGAGATTCGTAAACTGGGTATCCTCAGTGCAGTTGAAGTGTGATTCTGTGTCGATGGCAACCCTCCAATAAAATTTATAGGAAAGTATATGGCCATGCTCTCAGTAACTTCTTGTTTCGCAAAGCGGATCGTAATCATAAGCATCACCTGCCTTCACGAATCTACCCTTTACTCGCCTTCTAACATCAGCCCTAGCTTTGCGAGAGGCATACCTTATTTTCTTCTCAAACTTGCGACTTTTCTTCTTCTCCCTGTATCGCATAACTGCATCATCCCTATTAGCTGCAGAAAAGGAGGAACACTCTGGCCCAGTAGGAAACCACGGAGGCTCGCCCATGAGAAGCATCGACGACATCTCTGCATAGTCTCCTGCGCTGCTCTCACCAGTCAAACCGGAAAAGGAAAGTGATAGGCTCGAGTGAGCTTTCCACGTTGGGAAAGTTGCGCTAGGCTCTGCTCTAGCTCCGGTGTTTGGCATCAGGGAATCAGCAGATGCTGCATTGCTACAGGCTGGCTGCATTGATTTGACGTGTCCTGCTGATGATGCCTCTGCGGCATGTTCTCCCTGGCAGTTACAATTGGCACCAAGCATTTCCTTCATATCAAAGAAGCCATCAAATCCAGCATCATCGAATATCTGCTCGGATCGATTATGAGACGCACCAAAAAGTTCTTCATAGTTCTCAAAGGTCATATCAACGTCATCCACATTGAAATCTTCATAGAAGTCTCCCCTTCAGATTTCAAGATCTCCCGTCTCGGTATCACATAACTCAGGTGTAGTTGACTCTGCCGAACGAGCTGGGCGTTGATTTACTGGAGCTGTTGAAGATGATCCGATCCAAGGATTGAACTTATCCATATTCCCAAGCTCATTCGTAGTCGTGTCTCCATTACTACTGCTTCCTGGAGCTCCCCAGCATGTACTAGCACAATTCTCATTGATGCTCATCAATCCCATCTCCTGATCACAATCCGACTCATCAAAATGACCAAATTCTAGAAAGTTCTGCTGCCAATGGGCAGCCAGAGTAACAATTTATCGTCTGCCTCTTATGCTCAGAAGCCGAGGGCGAATTATTATGCCCGTTCCAATCACAAGTTTGACAAACAGACATGTTTTCATCGATGTGACGCAGGATTGCAGGCTGTGAAACACATCGATCGCATAGGAGTGTTCGAGAGTGGCGTTGAGAGAGAGTATTGGCTGAATGGACGTTGCCGTCACATGATAAGCACAAGGAAGCGGCATCAGAGCAACAGTAGACCATCAGTCTTTGGTCCCCACAGAAGTCGCAAAAAGGACCCATGATTTGCTACAATGAAATTCTGTCCTTTGTTCAGTTTCAAGTATTCTAGCTCTGCGCCATAGCCTAGCCAAACAGCTCGGCCCAAAAACACGGCCAAAAGCATATATACAAGTTTTGAACTAGGGTTTCACAGAAACCCCTAGATACAGGAAAAGTTCTTCGCTCTCTTCTACAGAGCCGCCTCGTCCTTGACACCGTCTTTTTTCAAAAAAAAATTAAATGATCAAAGATCCTACATTCAAGATCAACAATGGTAAAGTTTTGAGGTAAACAGCTTCACTGAGAACATGAAGATCTCGCAGATCTATTCTCATCTCTTCTCGAATTTTCATTTTTTCAGTTTCATTATATTTTGCGCTTCAGATTTGTAGAGTAGCTCAGATATAGTTGTAGCGCTTTGACTTTGACAGTTATCTGCTTTGCTTACTTTCTTATCATGAGATCTCCCTTCAGAAAAAGCAAAAATGCCAACTTTAAATCAAAAATAGCAACTTGATCTCTTCCAGTCATTATATTTGTTCTGATCTCTGAGATTTTGCAGAACCATAGCAGCTTCTCAAATCAAACTCAGGTTTTTAAGTCTTCTGATGCAGTCTCATGGCTTCTAGATAAAATCATCATCAAAATCAAGGACTTTTTTATTTCCTTAGTCGAAATCTTGGCAGGTATGAGAGATCTAAACAAGATAGCTTTTTAATCATATCTGGTAGCTTTTTGGTACTGTAACTACAACTGATTTTATCCTGTAGAGCTCGAGCTACTAAGAAATTAGCTACCGCGGTATTCTCTCTGTAAGTATTCATGAAGATAGCTTCAATCTCATATGCAATTTTTTTAATAGCTTGAACCATGTAGAATAGAGGCCCCTGAACTTTACTCTTTCCAGTAATATATGCTATCATTAAGCTGGAGTCTGACTCCACATCAACCCCTTTTATATTCAAAATTTTGCATTGTAACATACCATCTAGAATAGCCCTGCATTCTGCTTCAAGTATATTACCTCTGCTATAATAGAATTGAGTAGCAAAAATTATTGTATCTGCATCATTCCTCAACATTGCTTCACCTGCACTAGTTTTGTCAGAGTGAATCAGCTCCAACAGCATTCAATTTGAATCTGTCTTTTTGTGGCTTCTCCCATGAAGTTATAATCAACCTTTTATGCATAATATCTCCCTTAATCAAATCAGTAAGAACCAGCAGTAAGAAAATTTGGGAACTTGAATTCCCTTTAATAGATATTTGATCAGCTACAAAATTCTTTAAGTCTGTAAGAATTTGATACCAAATTATAGGAGCAGAAGTTTTATCATCTTGAAATCTACACTTGCACCTTGTCTTTCAGATATTCCAACAGATTATATGAGGAATCCACTTAGCTATTTCTGCATCTTTTGAAATGATGTACCAGAAATTAAAAACTTCTTCAATATTATCAAATGAAGTAGCTCCTATTTCAGTGTTAAAAATATCAAGCATTGCATTCTATAGATAAACTGAAACTTTATTTTTGATGAATAGATGATCTCTATCTTCTTGCTGTGAATTGCAGCAACATGAGCATTTGCTGGACATATTAAAACCCAAATATCTGATTTTAGAATCAAGTGGCAGAACATCCCTAAGAAGCTTCCAGGTAAAAATCATAATTTTGCTAGGTATATTGCTGAGATGCAGGAACTTAGCTTTGCTGTCCAATTGCTTAATTTGTCTAATAAAATTCCAAGCTGATTTCAAAGTAAAATCCCCTGAGTTGGTAAGTCTCCAAATCATTTTATTAGAATTGTCAGTAATACAATAGTTTTTGCTCTTGATCTTGGTAATAATTTCAACTGGAATGTCAGTCTGCACAGAATTGAAATTCCACCCATTTTCAGTCAATATATTGTTGTAGGAACAGCAGTTTTCTGAACATTCAAGCAGTCTTTCAAACGCATATCCCCATGCTGAGTATCTGACCAAAAATCAGTATTACCTTGTCCTATAAGCCACTTAGAAAGTGAGCTGATAATTGGAATATAAGGATAGATCTTTTTCCAAGAAGTAGAGGCAGCAGAATTAATAACAGGAGCTGCATCCTTATCATACTTTGCATGCATAAAATTAGCCCACAAGCAATCATTCTTTAGAAATTTCCAGGCTTTTTTCATGGTATATGCTTCAATGATTTCACTCAAAAGCATGATATTTAGAACCACCTTCTTGCTGAGGCTTGCATATACTGTCCCAGGAAATCTAGTGATGATGATGATTATTGTCACCATCATTCCAAAAGAATTTTGCTATCATAGAAGTAATTCTGTTAACCACCAAAATTGGAGGATTGCATGAGGCTAAAGTATGGATTGGCATGGACATCAGAACATGCTTAATAAGAATATATCTTCCAGCTGCACTTAATGGTTTATTTTGCTATCCTTGCAACTTTGCCTTTATCTTCTCAATAAGTGGCTCAAAGTAACTAATTTTATTTCTGCCAGGAAAAACTGGAGCACCCAGATAAATTAAAGGCCAGTTTCCTTTATTAATCTCAATCATAGATTGGATAGAAGAGCAAGTAGAAAGAGGACAGTCTTTACTAATATAGAAGGAACTCTTATACTTGTTTATCTTCTCTCCAGACATCTCCTCATTCACATGTAAAACATCAAAAAGAGTCTTTTTAGACTCTTTTTGCTGCCATTAGTGAAGATCAGTGTATCATCAACATATAACAGGTGAGAAATGTTGGTAGTATTAGATTTATTCATGTAATGAATAATCTTCCGTGTTGTATTCAATTGAGTAATACCTCTACTGAGGAATTCTGAGGAATTCAGAGACAATAATAAAAAGAGCATGAGATAAAGGGTCACCTTGCCTTACACCTCTGGAACCTGAAAAAAGTCCTTCCAATTGTCGATTCATATTGATAGAAAAATGCTGGGTGGTCAAGCATTCTCTCTTATTAAGTCTACAAATTTCTCTGAGAAGCCAAATGATCTCATAATCTGAAATATAAAACCCCATTCTAATCTGTCGAATGCCTTCTCCATGTCTAACTTCAGTATAATATTTTGTCCCCTTGTTTTTTTGCCAATGTCTTAAGTAACTTCTTGAGCTTGGGCAATATTTTCTGAGATTTCTCTGCCTTTAACAAAAGCATCTTGAGCGTGAAAAATTACTTTAGGCAAGATATTTGCCAATCTACCGGCTAAAATCTTAGTAAAGATTTTATATATAAAGTTGCAAAGGCTTATTGGTCTGAAATCAGTGATCTTTGTACAGCTTTTCTTCGTAGGAATGAGAGTGATTACTGTTGAGTTCACTGCTCTAGGCACTTTGCCATATTTAAAAAAATAATCCACTGCTTCAAAAAGCTCCAAATGAATTATATCCCAAACAGAAATATAAAATTTGCCACTGAAACCATCTGGACCTGGAGCACTATCTTGGTCAATAGTATGCACTGCATCTTTAATTTCTTCCATATTAAGGGAAGAAGTGAGTAATTCATTATCTGTATCTGTAATAATATGTGGAATGATATCAAATAAAGCGACATTCATATCAATATGCTGAGAAGAGAAAGCAGTTTTGAAGTGGTTAACAGCCAATTCAACAAGACTTTGTTGATCTTCAATCCAGGTATCTTCATTGTTTTATAACCTACTTATTTTTCCAGAACAATGTTTCACATTCACACAAGCATGAAAGAACTTTGTGTTGCTATCTCCCTCTTTCAACCATTTGATTCTAGATTTTTGTCGCCGGAAAATTTCCTTTTGCTGTAGAATTTTCTCAAACTCTGCTTTAGCACTCCATGGCTCAGAAAATTTTTCTTTTGTTCGTTGACTATCATAAATTTGTTGCTTTTGTACCACCATTAACTCTGCTCTGCTCAGATTCTCTTGCAGATTGCCAAAGGAGATTTTATATAGCGAATATCTGCGGTCTCCAACATCACCTGAGTTTCAAACAAGACTTTCAGAAACTCAAGTTCCAAATCTTCATTGATGTTTAACATCCCAATTTTTCATAGGTTTTGCAACCTTCTCGTCGAGAAGCTTTTCAGTAGCATTCTCCTGTCTTTCCTATTTTTCTTCTCATCTGATCGTGTGTAGACAAACTCCTGCATTATAGAAAGGTGTCAAGTATTGTTTTCTGCAACTAGAATTGGGAAACTGGAAACAAGGTTTTAAGTAGCGGATATAAGATTCATATCGGGTCGGGGGTTTTCCCCCTCATCAGATATGAGTTGATATCGGGGCATCCTACATATATTAATTTCATGCATAGAAATATTTCACACTTGAGGTTAGTTGTTATGTCTATATGTCATCTGTCATATAAACTTATTAAAGTGTTATTGACGATAAGTGCTTGCGCTATGTTAAGTGTTAACAGTTTAAATTGTTTTTAATTTATTTATTAGTCAACTCACATTCATATAGCATAATAAGTTTACTTCCGTTATTATTTATTTGGAGTTGGATGCTAAGCATCCATGAAATGCAAACAAATAATGTAGTTTAGTTTGCACTCGATTCAATATGAATTACCATGTTAGAGTGATGTTACTTGGTAATTAATAAGACCATTATTCTATATCACAACAGGACCATGACTCCTTAATCATTATTTATTTGATCCCTTTTTTTGGGTAATTGCAAGTGTCATGTAATTTTTATTTTATGAGATGGCTCCCACAAAGATAATCGGCTTATCAAATTAAAGCTTAGTGTGCATGTGACACATGGGACCATCCTCATTAGCTTTACCTGGAGAGAACAAACTTATGAGTTGGCTAGGTGTCATGATTGGCATTATTTATTTGATCCCAATAACTCACATATATCATTGTTATACTTCTGATATGATCCATATCCACGGATATGAAATGATTTATAATACTATTTATTGGATTATGTGTCTAGGATGCTATAACATCAAAAATGACATGAATGGTGTTTTTAATCATATCTTAGCGGCGAGGCTATGAAAATGGCATACGGATGACACATTGTTCATATCAGCTGACATTTGAAACAGGGATTATGAGTTATCAATGGACACTTTGGATTCTCATAAGTAAATTCAGGTGATACCCTCAGAACTTATCACCTCATAACGAATAAACATACTTCTCATATATTATTGGATTGCAGCCTGGTACAAGTCTCAGAGGCCGTGCATATAAAGTGGATTTTAACTTGCAGTGTTAGAATATTAAAAATTTTATTACTCAACTGTAACCATTACAGCAACAATGGAAAATATTACAATCTAAAGGATCAAGTCAAGCTTACTACTTCCAAGTATTTATACTTTGTCAAATTATAACAAGAAAGCATTACCTTGCCGGGATGGAAACGTCGTTTAGTAACATTATAGCAAGCAAAGCCGCCGTCCTCAGGAACTTCAAGTTTGACGCCTAGAGTTTCAAGCCCAGGACTGGTGTCTATTGAGCTTAATATGACTTGCAGGCTCTCCCCGAAATGTTCAAGACTGAGCTTCAAATGTCTTAGCTGATGGAATGGTGTATATATGCAGTCCCGAGAATTTGTAGGTGGCGATAGAGCCTCGACCCAATGCATGGAAAAAGAACAGAATAGTAAGGAACAAAATTTCACTTCATTTTTAGCTTTGACTTAAAGTGTCTTTCAAAATTAGACTTAGCGAAATTTTCACTGAAACAGTATCAAGAGCCTCATCTCTATGACTGAGCTTCATTTGATATTAAGTTGTGTGTGCCCCGTAAGTAGAGAGGTTTAAATTATTATATTCGTCTTTAGGCCGATGCAACATAATAGAGACACCCAAAAATCCATTTTTAGCACCCTTATCCCAATGCATGGAAAAAAATAAAGAAAAATAAAGAACAAAGTTTCAGTTTATTTTAGCCTGGCCTGTAGTGCCGTTGAAGAAGATATTAGATTTTACTGATGCATTTCGACCGTCTCATTGCTCTCTGTAACTAAGATTTATCTGATCTTAAATTGTGTAACTCCCGAAGTAGAGAGGTTTGAAATTTGTTCTATATCTGTAGGGCCCCGTGCAGCATATATATATATATATATATATATATATATATATATATATATATATATAGCCCACAATTCATTTTAGTACCGGTTGCACACAGAAATAAGGGTAGAATGTAAGAGCAGATGTACCTTAACGCAGACACAGCAGATTTTAAAGATCTCAACATTGTGCAATCCATCAATAACCTTACCCAAAGCTTTGCATCACGATCAGTTTTCCACATGGCTGAGAAACAGAAAATTCTTACTCTTAATTAATAGCGCATCCCCTAAACTAAAATCTTTTGGCGCCAAACCCTTGTAGCTAAAGGATTCAAGTGCTGGTGTAGAAACTTTAAACTCACAAGAGCACATGGCTTTGCGCAGATCATAGCCTTCTCCGAGCTTAATAACAAGGGATTTTAGAGAAATACTGGATATGCCAAAATCTTTGAATCGAGTCCTGCGTTGACACTAGTCTAAAACCAACATCTGTAATGCAAGACTGCTTGAAATGAGTTGCCTTGTCAAGTACTCATCATAAAATGCAACAGAAATAAGATGTATGGTTCTGAACCTTGTGAAGGTTATTATAGATGGCAAACAGAGTGTGCCATCATTAAGTGATAACTTCATAACTCCTATAGCCTCATTGGTGAAGAAGCTTTGAGGCAACTCGATGACTGTACCAAGATTGAGGCAGAGATCAAATTCTTCTGCATCATGGGTAATAGCATCACAAAGCCAAGTTTTGATGACATGTCTCCATACTTCGATTGTACCATAATAGCATGCAATGTACACTACAGAAACTTTCCGTACGTTCATGCCTTGAAGAAGAGCTTGTACCATTTCTGCAAAAACAACTATTTGATTTTCCTTCAGCCTCTCCAATTCTATTTCCCTTGCCCATATATCCTCTCCTGGTGAAAGAAGCATTAGGAATTTGTGGATGCTTAAAAGTACGTTTACTCTTTTTCAGGTCAAATTCAAAGTCATCTACCAATTTCCAGATGTGACTCCATCTACGGGCTAAGATGCTCGTACGAACAGCATCTATTGTCGGTAGGAGGGAGAGAATGTCAACCAGAATAGGTTCAGGGATTAAGCTGATTTGATCCTCGCCGTTACTGGGAGAAGGAGAATAGCAGTCCACTTAGAAAGTCATTGAAGATGTGTCATTGGGGATGCCTGAGAGTTATGAAGTTATGTTCGATCCAAAATTGCCTCCATACATCACATTAGCATAGACATTGTCACAAAATTCTATAAATCAATCAGCAAATGGTGTTACTGTAAGTCCACGTTGCTCACCCCGGTTCTTCCGGGGAGGCGGAAACGGCGATAAACAATGATTTTAGCGCAAGGCAATATGGACTAAAAGTCGGATCTTTGCTAAACTAAAAACTAGTAAACACTTAGAGGTTTAGCTACTATGCTGTAGGAAGTATACCTCACGGAACCGGTCCTTCGGGTCTTCATCCCGCTGTCCCACTCGTCCATCCAAGCTCCAAGCGTCGATCCGGACCTTGGGCACCTCCGCAGCCTTCTTGAGTCGAAGACGATCCACCCGAGAGTTGTACACCAAGCTTCGCCTCAAGCCAAGGCAACTAGGGCAAGGAGATTGCTAATCTAAATGCCTTAGAATGTGTAGAGGAGATGTATGGATGTATTTGTCTTTGTGGATTCTTTTTCTCTCAACACATGAGATCAAAAGAAGAGATCAAGAGGAGGAAGAAGGAGAAAGTTTGCAACCATGGAGCTTTTCTTTTCTTCTCACTTCATGAGAGAGAATGAGAAGAGAATAATAAAAATATCAATCACAAATGAAATGAACCATGGTTGCAATAATACATAATAATCATCATTACTAATCCTATCATGAAAGACTTGATGGCACATTGAATTGACCATTATCATAACACAAGAAATAAAAGGAAAATAAAAGAAGAGTGTGGATCTCTCTTGAAGGTCAATGGTCAACATGGTCAACATGGTCAATAGAGATCTAAGTAGTCAATGCAATTAGCCATCACTAATCTATCACAAAAAGGATTAGTAAACAATGCCTCTGGCTCATAACGGTTTTGACCAAACGAACTGTCAAAACCCTAATGAGTGTGCCACATTATGGTTTTGGCCGAACCAACTGCCAAAACCCTAATGGGGCACCTCCTCCTTCATCGCTCCTCAAAACTGTGCATGCACACCTGCATCCGCATTCCGTAGAATGCGAATGCACAAAAGACAAATCAAATCCATCTGTGCAATACTAGGATCTGGTTTAAACCAAAGCCCACTAGTATTGCCTGCCCGAACAGCATACGCACACAAGTGCACGTAAGTGATCGTAGCCCTGCCGTAAAACCATACGGCCTCTACACGTTTCGCTCAGTGCAGGGAAACTCTCTGTGTGGGACTCTAAAAACTCGACACTACGCTGGCAGTGGGTTTAACCACAGACCGCAAGCGGCACTAGCTGTACGTAACGATCCCCAGGTAGATGTCGATAAGAAGGCCGATGAGATAAACCCATCCGAACTCCTACTGAGCCTGTATGTGACAATCTCCGTACAGTCCGGTCTGTTCGTCTGATACATCGCATGGCGGGCCTAGGAGGCAGTGAACGTCAGTCCCCTAATAGCGGTACAAGTCGTGTCGGAGTGTAGCCCAGAACACCATGAGATAACACTGGAAACCTACCAGTATATCTCGCCTGCCCTGGCCAGGGACTACTTGTGCAATGGCTCTTCTAGACACAGCGCGATGTCAACCCCCAATACCGGGAGAGACGAATCATGTCTAACCGTCACTGCCTCCAAGTGCTTCGGGACTGCACCCAACTACTACCTGTTTGCACGACTCCTTTGAGCCGTGGTAGGGTAGTAATCTAAGTACAGTGGGAACACACTCGAGGCGAAGTGACAGTGTCAAGTCAGCGGACTAAGCTGTACTCATGTCACCTGGGAACTGATAACTGACGATAGGTATAATACCAACCAACAGTTCCCGACGAGTCCTGTCCAGTGTACTCGTAACCTAACGAGCACCCGCATACTATCTCAAGTACGACGTACTGACGGCTGTGGGACAGACCGTCTCCCCCGCTGGGATGAGAAGCGCATACGCTAGTCTACTCCGGAGTATCGATGCCCTGTCTCGATAGTCCAACGACTAGGGACCTGTACAAGGATGTGCTTATGGATTACCCAGCCCCCACAAGTGTGAGCGCCATCACAACGCTGGTAATCAAGTAAAGATCCTAAGGGCTCTACTAATATGTATACAAGCGATATGCTAAAAGAAACACATGCACATATTGAAGTAGAGACAAACCAAGTAGCATACTACCATTTTGAGCAAGATTGTCTATACAACTGTGAATATCCCAAGCTTCCATCAAGTAATATACAAGCTAGTATGATACAGTAATGGCCTCTAGGGCATATACACTAACAATCTCCCACTTGTACTAAGGCCATGTACTGGCGTATCGAAGACCTATCATCTCGAACAGCCGCTCGAACTGAGTCTGGGGTAGGGCCTTCGTGAATGGATCTGCAGTGTTGTTCTCCGTATTTACTCTCTTTACCTCGATCTCCCGGCGATCTACGATCTCCCTGATCAGGTGGTACCGCCTCAAAATGTGCCTGGACTTCTGATGGGACCTGGGTTCTTTCGCTAAAGCTATAGCGCCGTTGTTGTCACAATACAGCGGTATTGGATCAACAATGGTAGGAACCACCTGAAGCTCCGTGAGGAACTTCTTCATCCAGACAGCTTCCTTTGCGGCATCGCAAGCAGCTATGTACTCCGCTTCCATAGTTGAGTCAGCAACGGTCTCCTGCTTGGAACTCTTCCAGCAAACCGTCCCTCCATTGAGGGTAAAGACATAACCCAACATGGACTTAGAGTCATCCTTGTCACTCTGGAAGCTGGAGTCAGCAAAGGCCTCGAGCTGGAGGTCTTTTCCGCCATACACCAAGAACATCTCCTTAGTCCTTCTCAGGTACTTGAGAATGTTTTTTACCGCTATCCAGTGTTTCTTCCCTGGGTTCGACTGATACCGGCTTACAACGCTCAATGCGTATGCTACATCTGGTCTGGTACACAACATCGCATACATTATAGAGCCTACCGCAGAAGCGTAGGGTATGATAGACATGCGATCCCTTTCCAAATCAGTCTTGGGAGACATCTCTTTGGAGAGGGTGATCCCGTGACAAGCCGGTAAATTACCGCGCTTGGAATCTTCCATACTGAACCTTTTCAGTATGGTGTCAATGTACCTTGACTGTGAAAGTCCCAACATCCTCTTAGATCTATCACGATAGATCTGGATCCCCAGAATGTAGTTGGCATCGCCCAGGTCCTTCATGGAGAATCTCTGCGACAAGAATCCTTTGACTGACTGTAGCATAGGAATATCATTTCCTATTAGGAGAATGCCATCCACGTACAAGACGAGGAATACCACAGTTCTCCCTACAATCTTACTGTAAATGCATGGTTCATCTGGATTTTTGATAAAGTCGAATTCTTTGACAGTATCATCAAAGCAGATGTTCCAACTCCGCGATGCCTGCTTAAGTCCATAAATGGACTTGAGCAACTTGCACACTCTACCGCTGCTTCCACTCTGATTGAATCCCTCCGGCTGATCCATATAGACGCACTCTTCCAAATATCCATTTAGGAAAGCCGTCTTTACGTCCATCTGCCAGATTTCATAATCGTGGAAGGCAGCAATGGCAAGAAGGATCCGAATGGATTTCAGCATAGCCACTGGAGAAAAGGTCTCGTCATAGTCCAAACCAGGTCTTTGACGAAAACCCTTTGCAACAAGTCTAGCTTTATAGGTCTCAACCTGCCCATCTACACCAATCTTCTTTCTGAAGATCCATTTGCAGCCTACAGGTTTTACCCCTTCTGGAGCAAAGTCCAAAGTCCAAACTTTGTTGGTGTACATAGACTCCATCTCGGCCCGCATTGCATCCAGCCATTTTACCGAGTCACCGCTCTGAATGGCTTGCTGGAAGCTAGTAGGGTCACCATAATCCATAGTGCAATCCTCTCTATCCCCGTCAATAAGAAAACCGTAGTATCTCTTGGGCGGATGAGACTGCCTACTGCTCCTGCGGAGTGGCGCTGGGATGTCCTGTTCTTTCGAACCCTCTGGTTCTACCAAGCTTTCAGTAATAGCTTGTGGTTCTGGAATTTCTTCCAGTTCTATTGCGCTCCCACTTATCTGATTTTCCAAAAACTCAGTTTCCAAGAAGCGGGCATGACGAGAAACAAAAACCTTTTGTTCCTCTGCGTAATAGAAAAGATACCCCTTGGAGTTCTTTAGGTATCCCACAAACTTACACTGTACCGAACGTGCCTCGAGCTTGTCCGCATGCTGCTTTTTTACAAAAGCTGGACACCCCAATGTCTTAAAGTGTTTAAGACTGGGTTTCTTCCCACTCCACATCTGATATGGTGTGGTAGGCACTGACTTAGTAGGAACTTGGTTCAAAAGATATGCAGCTGTTTCTAGTGCATAACTCCATAAGGATCGCGGCAACTCAGCCTTACTCATCATGGAACGAACCACATCCAATAGGGTTCGATTCCTTCTTTCCGATACACCGTTGTGTTGTGTGTATGGGGGAGTAAGTTGAGAGAGAATTCCATTCTCTTTTAAGAAGCCCAAAAACTCGGCACTCAAGTATTCGCCACCTCGATCAGATCTCAGTGCCTTGATACTTTTGCCTGTTTGTTTTTCAACTTCATTCTTGTATTCCTGAAATTTCTCAAAGGCCTCGGATTTGTGCTTCATTAAGAAGACATGCCTATACTTAGAGAAATCATCTGTGAAAGTAATGAAGTATGAATAACCACTTCATGCATGTGTAGACATTGGACCACACACATCGCTGTGTATGAGTCCCAAGAGCTCGCTCGCTCTTTCTCCGTGTCCAGTGAACAGAGTCTTTGTCATCTTTCCCATGAGACAAGATTCACAAGTGGCACAAGACTGGTACTCGAACGTATCCAAGTATCCTTCTTTATGTAACTTTGTCAACCGTGTCTCATTAATGTGACCCAGTCTACAATGCCATAAGAAAGCCTGATTTAATTCCGGAGACTTTCTTTTAAGTGTTTTCTGGACACTGAAGACCTGAGCTTGATTCAAAACGTATATACCGTATTTCAATGTACCTGACCCAATCAGCACTTGATTTAGGTGGATGTTTACTACATCACTTACAAAAGTAAAATCATATCCTTCCTTAGAAAGTAAGGATACAGATATGATGTTACAAGTCGCACCTGGTACATAAAAACAGTCACGCAGAATCAATATCTGCCCAGTTGTCAGTCCTAGATGATATTCCCCTACGGATTCAGCATACATGCTCATTCCGTTAGCAACCCTGAGAGTCATATCACCTTTCCTGATAACCCTAAACCTGTAACGAATTACAGATATAATATCCTGATCCGGTATCCAATACCCAGGAAGTAGGGTTAACTGACATACAGTTCTCTATCACAAACACACCCGAAGCCGAAGCCACAACATGCTTCGAATTCTGGCTACTGGCTTTACAAACCCTGCAATCCTTCTGCCCATGTTCATTCCCGTAACAATAGGAACATCCTTCTTTTACTACATCTGTTCCTGAAACTTCTGCCCTTCCCTTTCTTTCTACTTCCCTAGTTTCCTTTAGGGTAGTAGGTAGAGACTGTTGAACTGAGTCAGCATCTGACCCGTTCTTCAACGTGGTCTTCAGGTCCGAGAGCTCAAAAGAGCTGGTCTCTGTAAGGACGTTGCCCCCTACAGATGACCCGATAGCCAACCTCGCTGGAAGCAATTCGTTCGAGGTCTCATATCTTGCGATACGAGATTGCTCTCTATATAAAACTTTGTTATGGAGGAAGATAGAAGCTGAGTCCATCTTCTCGTGCTGCCTCTGGTATATACCATCAGCTGAGGCTAACACGAGGCACTTGGCTTTCGCACAGTCTTCTTCCGATGTCCTACGAATATCAATATACGTGACAGGGAAAACTGGACCTGAGACGGCAGGGGTTGGATCAGTCAAGAGGTGTTCCAGCTTGTCCTGGGCAATGGACATCTGGATAGACCTTTGCCAGTCATAACAGTCAGATTCAGTCATTTTATTATCTAGATGTAACCTAGGTGCGGTCACAGGGTCGCTGCAATTAAGAAAGAGAGAAGAAAACACTTAGCATGATACTCTTGCAAGTTTAGATTGGTTTTTAATTTATCTAAACAGGATGGCTCCCACTGTCTCTCGAATCCCTCCTCAAACCACAAAGGAAGAATTAGTCGGGATCTTTCTCGCCGTACAATACTTGCTTAACCGTTCAGCCAGGCCAGTGTCGGTACTTCGAGGGAGGTTTTCCAACGCTTTCGCGAAGTTCCTTAATTAAGTAACCTCTTTTCCCTGTGGGCGTAGTCCCGCTAACACCTTTTTAGACAACTACTAGGTTTATAGCATTGATTGTTAAGTGAGAGTTTTCCCGAGGAGTAACATATACTCACAGTAGGATCGGGATCCAAATATCATCGCGTGATAAAACCGAAGGAATCCTACCAGAATCATCACACTCCAAATGGTATGCAGCGCTAGCAAGTTTCAGTACTTTTGAAACTCCCGATATAGATTTTTGCCCCATGCTCTTATGACCTTGACTAAGGCCAACAAATCATAAGTCACATGTCAAGTTCTACCCGTCGTTATCCAGGTTAATTTGAACCCACCCGTATAAACCCTTGACTATGGCCAACAAAGCAATACGACTGTCCCAAACCAACGCATTCTATCTATGCAACATATGAATACCCACCAGCTACCAAAAACTGTGCCTTGACTAAGGCCAACAAACACAGCTTGAATACTGTTGAATATTCATATGAAACGACGGAGGGCTACGGATGGTTTTGGCGAAACCGTGAACTTGATATAGTCGATGGAACGAGATAGCTTTTAAAAGGAGTGGTTCAAGCTCCGCGTTTAAAATGCTTATTTTTGAAAAGAACCGAGTGGTTTTCAAAGTGTTCCAACGACTTATTCTTGGTTTATTTTCTTGCATTAGTTCTTTTAATGCGTCCCATCATTTAATCCTACCATTGCAGAAAACAACCAAAATATGACGTACGCTTATGCCATTCGCATTCGCCACGGGGCCCGTCATCACCCGTTAGGTTACTTAACTAACGACAGAGCGGGGGCTGGGCTAGCGCGGCTGTAAAACATAAGCAACGCCTAAATAGTTATCATATATAAATATATAGCAATGATAGACATTACAGATCACAGATGAACACTTTGGATATACTAGGAATCCGCGATTCGTTCGAGCCCGCAACGAAAAACGGATTACACGGTCGCGATGAATAGCCAAACCCCACCCTAGACCCCTACGGGTGGGCAAACTACCCGCCAAGTACCCGAAGCGAAGCAACCTCCCTCAACTCCGTGAGTAGGCCACTCGGCACTTCGAGATACCCGGTAGTTTGTGCACCCCACCTTGGGTCTATCCTAGGAGCAAAAACAGTAAAAAGAAATTATACAATGACGGCTACAACCCCGACCCGATTGTGCGGCCAAATAAATAATATTACATCAATTTACAAACTTTACAATGAATGAAAGAAAAAGAAACTCTCATCTCACACCCATTCCCGGCTATTCATCCGCGACAATCCACCGAGTTCATATACACAAACCATCAACATTATAGATCACAGATATGTATAACCCCCACTAATCGACGTATAACGATTAGCGGACGTTCAATACATATATTACATCACAGATAATATACATTAGCCAAAGAGTACGGAATATCGATCAAAATACGGATTTTTAGCCACCCGAAAAGTCAATTTGCTCTCTGGAAATTCTGGGTGGAAAAAACATATCTTAAAAATCCCAAAACATCCAAACTAAAACAATGCAAAAAACCAGGTCCACGACCGAGTCAAATCGACCGCGGAACCGCGGTTGTTTGGTCGGCTCATGGGACCGTTTTTCTGCAGTGGTTTTAGAAAACCCTGAGACGCATTTTCATGTATGTTAAAATAATTTTTGAACAGTAAAAAATTCGACAGAAAGTTGAGGTTTTGCGGATGTGTTTTGCGACTTTTTTCCGATCGATGTTCTTAACACTTTGCTAACTTACTAGTTTATGTTTAGCTAGGCTCTGATACCACTGTAAGTCCACGTTGCTCACCCCGGTTCTTACGGGGAAGCGGAAACGGCGATAAACAATGATTTTAGCGCAAGGCAACAGAAACTAAAAGTCGGATCTTTGCTAAACTAAAAACTAGTAAACACTTAGAGGTTTAGCTACTATACTGTAGGAAGTATACCTCACGGAACCAGTCCTTCGGGTCTTCATCCCGCTGTCCCACTCGTCCATCCAAGCTCCAAGCGTCGATCCGGACCTTGGGCACCTCCGCGGCCTTCTTGAGTCGAAGACGATCAACCCGAGAGTTGTACACTAAGCTTCGCCTCAAGCCAAGGCAACTAGGGCAAGAAGATTGCTAATCTAAATGCCTTAGAATGTGTAAAGGAGATGTATGGATGTATTTGTCTTTGTGGATTCTTTTTTTCTCAACACATGAGATCAAAAGAAGAGATCAAGAGGAGGAAGAAAAAGGAGAAAGTTTGCAACCATGGAGCTTTTCTTTTCTTCTCACTTCATGAGAGAGAATGAGAAGAGAATAATAAAAATATCAATCACAAATGAAATGAACCATGGTTGCAATAATACATAATAATCATCATTACTAATCCTATCATGAAAGACTTGATGGCACATTGAATTGACCATTATCATAACACAAGAAATAAAAGGAAAATAAAAGAAGAGTGTGGATCTCTCTTGAAGGTCAATGGTCAACATGGTTAACAAGGTCAATAGAGATCTAAGTGGTCAATGCAATTAGCCATCACTAATCTATCACAAAAGGATTAGTAAACAATGCCTCTGGCTCATAACGGTTTTGACCAAACGAACTGTCAAAACCCTAATGAGTGTGCCATATTATGGTTTTGGCCGAACCAACTGCCAAAACCCTAATGGGACACCTCCTCCTTCATCGCTCCTCAAAACTGTGCATGCACACCTGCATCCGCATTCCGTAGAATGCGAATGCACAGAAGACAAATCAAATCCATCTGTGCAATACTAGGATCTGGCTTAAACCAAAGCCCACTAGTATTGCCTGCCCGAACAGCATACGCACACAAGTGCACGTAAGTGATCGTAGCCCTGCCGTAAAAGCATACGGCCTCTACACGTTTCGCTCAGTGTAGGGAAACTCTCTGTGTGGGACTCTAAAAACTCGACACTACGCTGGCAGTGGGTTTAACCACAGACCGCAAGCGGCACTAGCTGTACGTAACGGTCCCCAGGTAGATGTCGATAAGAAGGCCGATGAGATAAACCCATCCGAACTCCTACTGAGCCTGTATGTGACAATCTCCGTACAGTCCGGTCTGTTCGTCTGATACATCGCATGGCGGGCCTAGGGGGCGGTGAACGTCAGTCCCCTAATAGCGGTACAAGTCGTGTCGGAGTGTAGCCCAGAATACCCTGAGATAACACTGGAAACCTACCAGTATATCTCGCCTGCCCTGGCCAGAGACTACTTGTGCAATGGCTCTCCTAGACACAGCGCGATGTCAACCCCCAATACCGGGAGAGACGAATCCTGTCTAACCGTCACTGCCTCCAAGTGCTTCGGGACTGCACCCAACTACTACCTGTTTGCACGACTCCTTTGAGCCGTGGTAGGGTAGTAATCTAAGTACAGTGGGAACACACTCGAGGCGAAGTGACAGTGTCAAGTCAGCGGACTAAGCTGTACTCATGTCACCTGAGAACTGATAACTGACGATAGGTATAATACCAACCAACAGTTCCCGACGAGTCCTGTCCAGTGTACTCGTAACCTAACGAGCATCCGCATACTATCTCAAGTACGACGTACTGACGGCTGTGGGACAGACCGTCTCCCCCGCTGGGATGAGAAGCGCATACGCTAGTCTACTCCGGAGTATCGATGCCCTGTCTCGATAGTCCAACGACTAGGGACCTGTACAAGAATGTGCTTATGGATTACCCAGCCCCCACAAGTGTAAGTGCCATCACAACGCTGGTAATCAAGCAAAGATCCTAAGAGCTCTACTAATATGTATACAAGCGATATGCTAAAAGAAACACATGCACATATTGAAGTAGAGACAAACCAAGTAGCATACTACCATTTTGAGCAAGATTGTCTATACAACTGTGAATATCCCAAGCTTCCATCAAGTAATATACAAGCTAGTATGATACAGTAATGGCCTCTAGGGCATATACACTAACAGTTACTTCAAGATTTAAGCATCAATTTCGTAGCACTTCTACTACATCCTCCTTATTGTTGACAACAGCAAGAGAATCTTGACCAAGTGGGGCTACTGAAAATAAATTATCACAATGTAGACAATAAAGTATACTTAAGGCGCCGTAACCAGTTGGCCTTTCAAAAGCTCAAGAAATATGTATATCAGCTGATATGGATAGACCAACTTCTGTTGATTAAATTTTTTATAAGTCGAGGTTTTCAAGAAGTCAAATAAATCATCCCAGTTTATTACTTGATCAGTAAATGCATGCTACTGAATAAACAGTTTGTTGAATAACAACATATCCAAGGGACTGAAAAGAATGTACATACCACACAGTTTTCTAAATACGGATCTCAAAGAGGGGCCAAATTACAGAAGAAAAAAATCTGCGTGAGATATTTAGTAGGTTGTGAAAAAAATGGAACAAAAGTGGCACATATGCCATGAAAAATTATTTCCAGAATGTTTATTGATATCATATTTGGTGCTTCAATTTTGTCGTTATTTATATTACACTATTACGTGATAAATCTTCTAAACATTTGTATTGGTTTCTTTCCAAATAAAAATGTATCGAGAAATATCAAATAAATTGTCTATAGTGGCAAAGCACAATATGATGATATATGGTTTTCGCTTGAAGCGTGTTCCTTATCGGATTCGGAGTCTCTGCTATTATCTTCATAATAGCACCGATGCTATTACATCGAACGGTCCGGATTCATCCAAAATAGAAATCAACGGCCGAGATTTGTATGAAACAGGGGAACTTTGGTATTTGTGTATCCTATATGCTTTGCACGTAGGATGTGTGCCCAAGATCCCCTAATAGCACGCACGCTATTATTTTCTAACAGCAGGTTCCTGATCTTTCCTTCTTATCATGCTACATAGTGATAGACTACCATCCTGTTCGTTTCTCCCTAAATATTTCTGCCTCGTCCTACAAACAATTTCAAAAATACCCTTTTGTATACAACCGACCATTAACCCTCATCTACTTGATTGTCCCCTTTTCACCTCATTATGCGAAATTGTTTGCATGATTACACAAATTATGAGACTTCCATTTCCGTAGCGTAACAATGATACTAGTTGGAAGTAAAATTGGAAGAATTAATGCTTTGTCTTCGCTACTCAATCGTGCAAAAATCATTTCTTGTGGCTTCTAGATCTAAAATTAGCTTTGTATTTTACTGTAATATACAAGCGTGAAGGTGATCTAGGGAAAGTCCATGAGAGTTGAGGGTATTTTAGTGTAAGAAAAAGTATGAGATCGTTACCTTGCTCCGCTCCTCATCACTGGTGTTAGGGTTTTCGAAGAGATGGAGGGTTTCTTGAATCAATTTGGGGGAATTTCTTAAAGGATCTCGATGGGCCGGGTCGGGATTTTGAAATCTCGTGGGAAAAATTGGCCTTACCAGTCGAGCTTTGAAAATTTGAAAACCATCGCTCGATAAATTTGAAAGGATTTTGGGTAAATTGGCTAAAGCCCCCGGCACGCTCAGGGGTTGTCTAAAAACCTATAATCAAAATTGTTAGAAGGGCCTAATGTTCAAAACCTTAATCTGTGAAAAAAAACCCGGGCCGCATTTCGTTTAGGACTTTATTCCCTCTAACTGCTTAGAATGTTACAGGAGACTGCTTAGATATCACAGGCAACTAGTATAAAGGGGTTTTTAATTGAGCAGGCCGGGGCTTTTTGGCAATTTACCCAAGTATATTTAGATATGGGACCCCAAAACTTTTAAAAATTAAAAAAGATTTTAAATAAAACAAAACCAAGACTTTGTGTTCTAAAAGACACCCTTAAATCTTGTTGTTAACTAGGAAAATATAAGAAAAACACTTACGAGAATCCTTAGATAGTTTGTTGTTAATTCCAATACAGCCGTTGATGAGCTTAACTGAAGATGTTAAATTCTACACTTATCTTCGATATTTTGAATTCTTTTTTTCATTAGCTTGTTTTACAAACTTCACGCTTATCTTTGATAGTTTAATTAAAGGGCATTTTTAATGGGCTCCAACGAAATTGATAAGGACTTTGTTGACCAGAGGTAAGACTAATAAATGAATGCAAATGAAAATAGATTTAAAAAAATAACTAATAGATAATTTATTTTTAAAAAAGTTTTTTTAAGGAATTAAAACAAACCAATTCATAAGTGTGTTATCTTTTTCTTTTTTAAAAATAAAATGTTGTGCGAACTGCTAATGGCTGAGCTAACCTTGCTTCAACTAATCATCAAAATTTAATGCTGCAAAAATCCTAAAACTCCAAGAAAAAAAAACCATGCTTCTGGAGATTGAAATAAATATATAAATTCAAAATGAAGAAGTACTATTGTTAAATTGCCACTCACAAAACAAATTTGTTTATGTGCTTCTGCACAATGGTACCATTTAAAGGTTACATGAACTGCTCATAAAAAAAAGCTAAATTAAAATATCCTCATCCTTCTTCATAAAAATGGCACCATATATAGTAAGTTAGTAACCATCTTAATTTTGAAGACATCACCACTTGACACAACACATTTATATAGTTCCATATTAAAATTTATACTCCACTTTAAAACTGATATCTAACGCAACGATACAACAACATGTGGGGATGCCCTTGGAACCTCTCCCAGCTCTTCCCACATCGTCTGTTTCGGTTTCCGACACTTTTCTGAGCAGCGAATAGTTAAGGTCTTCAACATCTCTTGAGTTTCCAATACGGCTTTCAGAAAATTGAGCTCCAAATCCTCTGTGATGTTCCACATCTTTACTTTCCTAAGGTTTTGCAACCTTTTGCTTGAGAACCTCTCCAGCAGCATTCCCCTGAATGCCCTCCTTTTCTCGATGCCTGATCGCACGTAGACGAACTCCTGCAAATAATGGATACAAGGTTTGTATCGGAAAGGAGTTTTCTACCTTGGATAGCAGATGGATAGCATATGTACAACGCATACGGGTCAATGTTGAATGTTAACGAGGCATCCTACATATAGTATTAATGCATACAAATATTTCACACTTAAACTTGATTGTAATGTTTAAATATCATCTTTAACATAACCTTATTATAAGCAATATATGAAGGAATTTAAAAACAACAAAATGTTGGTGCTACACAATAATATAATTTGAAAAAAATAAATCAAGAATACAATTGATCAACTCGTATAGGCGTTTGTTATCATTTACTTGACACTGGCTCTCGAGCATCCGTGCAATGCAAACAGATAATGTAGCTTACTTTGTCGATTCAATATGAACTATCAAGTTTGAGATACGTATTAGTAAGTAATAAGTAATTTTTTGTTCAAACTATGATTCTATGTCAGTAAAGGATCATATAACCAAGTAGTGCTTCACTTGATCTCTATAACGAACAAATCACTATAAATCACATGATATTATCCAAATCGAGCCAAATATGGAAAGATTTATGACACCATCAAATTACACACGCGCACACACAGTAGGTCAGTACATCATCAAAGTGACACATATTTTAACCACACTGTAATAGTGAGGCTATAATAGCAACATGTGGATGATGCATTGTTCATATTGGCCGATACTTCAACAAAGATTAGGAGTAATCAATGGACTCTGTTTATCCTTGGACTCTCGTAATTTAACTCCAGTGAAACCCTCGTAATGAATAAACATGAATCACATCTATCACCAGATGACAGCCTGGTTCAAGTTTCACGGGCCGTGATTCTAAAGCAGCTTTTAAAGAAATTTCTACCAAGCAAAATCAATTGTTAGGTTTCATCCAACAAAAAGGGTGTTCAACATGCAGAGTGGTCGATTATAAGAAATAATATTCCTGACATCATCTCTGGGATGTAGCATTCTAATATGATAAATAACTCAAGCTTTCTATTCTTAAGTATTTGTACCTTGTCAGATATATATTATAACAAGAAAACCTTACCTCGCCAGGGATGAAACGTTCACTAAGATTGTAGCCTAAGCCGCCGTCCTCAGGAACTTCAAGTTTGATGACTAGTGTTTCAAGTCTGGGACTGGCGTCTATTAATGTTAAAATGGCTTGCAGGCCCTCTCCAAACTGTTCCAGGCTGAGCTTCAGATATCTTAGCTGATGGAATGGACTAAAGATGCATTCACCAGAATTTGAGAGTAGCGAGAGAGCCTTGTCCCAATGCATGAAAAAGAACAGAAAGAGAAAATAATAAGACACAGAGTTTCACTTCATTTTTAGTTTGACTCGATTCTAGTGAAATTTTTCGCTGGATTCCAACCGTCTCATTTAGCGCTATGAGATTTATTTGATATCAAGTTGTGTAAAACTGTAAGTAGAGAGGTTTCAATTATAATCACCTCAAAGGCTCAAACTTGGCTATTTCAATATATTACCCCATAAACTTTCGTATTTTCATATATCATCTCCATAACCAAGTCAGCCGTTCAGTTTTATAAATCAAGTTTCAAGAATTTAAGAGTATTCTGTAATAGTTTCATTATAGCCATTAAAAGTTGTATCGGATAATGGTAAATACGGATTTTTTCCCCTCCTTTTAAAAGATCAAAATTTAACAATTTGTAACTTCCTCTATCAAAAAGACAACGGAGAGCAACAAGACACCTATCGATATTGGTCTCCAAAAATGCTGCAGATTTTAAGCAATTAAACTGACCATGAGTAAATTAGTCATGACATAAGTTAAATTGATAACATATTTTTGATAACACGAGGCTATTTGAATAATGGAAGAATTTGGAGGTGATGTTTGAAAAATATCAATTACAGGGGGGGACCCTTTATTTTATGCTTGTAGGAACCTTGCAACTAGATAGCAATTCTACCAAGTCAAGGAGATGAAGGACCTCTCCATTTGTGGGTGCGGTGCAACTTAATAGAAATAGCAAAAAAGGAAAGTGACACATACCTTAATGCAGACGCCACAAATTTTAAAGACCTCAACATTGCGCAGTCCATCCATAACATTACCCCAAAGCTTCGCATCGCGAACGGTTTTCCACATGGTTGAGTAAGAAAAAATTCTTGCACTTTTGATTAATGGAACCTCCCCTAAAGTAAAACCTTTTGGCGCCAAACCCTTGTAGGTAAAGAATTCAAGTGCCGGTGTAGCAACGTGAAACTCACAAGAGCCAAGGGCACTGCGCATATTATGCCCTTTGCCAAACTTGATAACAAGGGTTTTCAGAGAAAAACTATGTATATCAAGAACTTTGAAGTTGATTGTGCAATGGCACATATCTAAAACCAAGGTCTCTAACACAGGACTGCTTGAAAAGAGTTGCCTCATCAAGTGCGTGTCATAAAGCGTAACAGAAATTAGATGTATGGTTTTGAGCCCTGTGAAGGCCATCATAGCAGGCAATGTGAGCAAGCCATCATTCAGTGATAACTTCATAACTCTCATAGCCTTATTAAGGAAGAATTCTGGAGGCAGGCAGACTGCTAAACTAAGATTGAGGCGGATATCGAATTCTTGCGCATTGCGCATAATAGTATCAAGAAGCCAAGTTTGGATCACGCGCCTCCATATTTCGATCGTACCATAACAGTTTGCAGTGTACACTATAGAGACTTTCTTTATGTTCATGCCTTGAAGAAGATCTTTCACTTTACCTGCAAAAGCGATGACTTGATTCTTCTTCTGCCTCTCCAACATTTCCTCTCTCTGCCGTGGCTGCTTCCTACTCCTAGTGAAATAAGCCATAGGAAGTTCGGGGGTTTTAAAACTATGTTGAATATCGTTTAGGTCAAATTCAAAGTTATCAGCCAATTTCCAAACATGCCTCCATCTACGGGCTAAAATACTAGTGCGAACAGCATCTATAGTGGGGAGGAGAGAGAGGATGTCGCATAGAATATATTCGGGTAGTAAGCTGATTCGATCTTCCCCATTATTGGAAGCATGATTGTAGAGATCCATTTAAGCTTATTAAGATATGCCAATGGGGATGCTCAAGCGTTTGGAGTTTATCTTAGGTCCACGATAAACTCGCCGATACACCGTAATTGTAATGATGTCTAGCCTAAAGTCCTGCAAATCAATCAACAAATGTAGAGTAACAACTTCAAGCATTTTCAGCTTTTATTTCTTTTTACATAATGAAAGTGCATATGAGATGGACTCTTTTAGAGTTCTACTCTTTTCGTACAGTTTAATTTTACTAAAATATAGATGTCCAGATTACAAATGTTTCCATTAAATAATCAGATAATTTGAGATTGCAATTGTTTAACATGAAGTTCTAAACAAAATGTTGATTTGATGATGTGATACAAAGGAATAATTTAAGAAGCTAAATACAAATGTAGACATGAAATAGTTTAGAGAGCCTACAAAATAGAAACCCCAAAAAGTGGAGTAGAATGATCAATTTGCAATAATCCAAGGTGTTATATGCAAATATAGATATCCAGTCTAAGGAGCTATATGCAAATATAGATATGTAGTTTAGAAGCAAAAGGCCCAAAAATAGGCAGTCCCTAACGAATCGAACCCGCCGCTCTGTTCTTGTTTACTATGAAAGTTAAACCACTATGACCAACGTGGTTATTGTTAAAATTTTATCTCTGGTTTATATTTGGAAACTTAACTTTCCTATGTATATGTATAAGAAACTCCTAAATCGAGGCTGCCTACCCTCCCCCCTCAAAGGCCCTGAATAGGATACTTAAACTATGCTAAGAGATGAGCGTAATTTTATAGCAAAGATCATCTTTCTCTTTCTTCCATATTTTCCCTAGTTTAGGATAATTTAGAAGATGTCGACAAGCCAGTTATTCTCTATGAAAGTTAACCCACTATGACCAAACTACTTATTGTTAAAATCTTAACTCTGATTTATATTTGAAAACTTAACATCCTATATATAATGAATAAGAAATCTGAAATCCAGGCGAGACGGCTGCCTATCCTCGCCCCTCAAAGGATCCGCCTCTGAATAGGATACTTAGACTATGCTAAGAGTTTAGCGCGATTCTCTATAACAAAGATCACCTTTCTCTTTCTTCTAGATTTTCCCTAGTTTAGAATAATTTAGAAGATGCCCATGAGCTGGTCATATAGGATTGTGGCAAACTTCCTCTATTCATAGATTTCACAAAGAAAAATGCTTAACCTACCGGGCTTGAAATCATACTACAATCTACCCAAGATACAAACATCATGGGCCCATTAAATAGAAATAGTATCTAGGTATTGTGAGTCCCACCATTTTTTCCCTTTGGTAGATTGTGGTAGGAATTCAAGCTGGTAGGTAAAGTATTACTCTTTCAGAAATTTGACACTACTTAGGAGAGGGTTGACGTTAAGTCATAATCAATAGCTTGACTTCATAGCTGAAGCGATTTCTCATGAGAGAAGGCCTAGATTATGACGATGAATGAAAAAGAGTACCATGCTTCATTTTATCCAACTTTACAGATGTTATTAATTTTCTCTTTGCAAAATATTTCTTGACAAAATACCTGTCTTTTCTACATGTACCACGACATTTTCCATACATAGTGCATATATAATTTCTTTTGCTATGAGGTCTCCTGGGAATAAAAATGATGTAGAAACCAAAAGAAAACTTCTATCATATTGGAGGGAAAAGTGCATATTTTTGAAGTTAAGACGTATCCTACTATATAGGCAAAATAAATGAAAATCTGCAGGTTTGCCATTAAATATGGTCAAGCTAAATTCCTCTCATTTCAATTAGCCTTTCAAGAGATAGTTCCAAGAATATGTATTTCAACTGGTACCATATATCAAATTACAAAAGAATAGAAATCTTTGCAGGATATTTATGTGTTGTAAAACACAAAACAAAGGAACACATATGCCTTGCAAATTTTTTTCCAGCACGTTCGTGGATACCATATTTGGTTCTTCACTTTTGGTGTTGTTTCTTTTGATTAAATATGGTCAAGCTAAATTCCTCTTATTTCAATTGGCCTTTCAAGAGATGGTTCTAAGAATATGTATCTCAACTGGTACCATATATCAAATTACAAAAGAAAAAAAATCTCTGCAGGATATTTATGTGTTGTAAAATACAAAACAAAGGAACACATATGCCTTACAAATTTTTTCTAGAACGTTTGTGGATATCGTATTTGGTTCTTCACCTTTAATGTTGTTTCTATAGTACTTAGGGTAGATCATTTCGGTTCGATGCAAAAAAAAATTACATTAAAACCAAAGGGAATATGACTTGAAACCTAATCGAACTGAACGATATATGAAACCAAATTTTAACAGAACCGGTTCAAATTCAACATCTTTCATTACCTTCTTCCACCTCATTATCTTCTTCTTCCATGATTGTTTGGGGAAAAAAGAAAGAAAAGAGATTCCGTAGCCAAAATCAACAAAAATATTTATTCAAATTCAAATCATAAATCAAACAAAAAGGTATATATTAAACTACATACCAATATCAGATCCTATTATAATCTCTCCGGTAATATTATACACAAAAAAGGAACTAAAAATTGTTCAAATAACCTAATATGGAAAATAACACAACGCAAGTCATTAATTGATTCAATTCCATGACATAATAGAAATGAAAAAAGGAATTAAACATCGTACCAGAGAATAATTAAGGCTGCAAACTAAGAAATAAGTGGAGAAAAAGCTCATACCTCATGGAGAGAAAATCTCCGCCGCCATCACTGGTAAGGAGAGACCATTTTCTTAGATCTAGGGTTTTTGTTTTGAAATATATATATACTTTATAACCATCGATCTCTTTGGACCGAATTTGCAATTTTCAAACCCGAATCCGAATTGGCTAACCGAATTAATCTTAACAAACAGAACCAAACCTACCTAAAAATAAACCGAATTTACAATTTACCCTTCTAGATATATATATAATTATTTTGTGTATTTTTTTCAAAGCTTAATAGGCTTAACACATCTCAATACCCAACCCGGCCTATTGAGATCCTTATTAAAGAAATTTCTCAAATTGATTAAAAAAAATTAAAATTCTCCATCTCTTCAAAAACCCTAACCACATCAAAGGAGCTTGAGGTGCAGAGAAAGGTACACATCTCTCAAAGTTTCTCTTTTCGGTATAATTTTTTTTTGCAGGATTGGAGAAATTTGTTCATAAATTTCTTAGCTTTCATTTATTGCTCGATATATAACGACAAAGAAAAACGTCAACGAATTTTTATCATGGTAAAGAAATGGCTACATTCTAACTTGATCAAGGAAAAGATTCATAAACTAACCGGCTTTAGGTTTAGCATATTCCATGTGAGTCTCCCAATTAGGCAATATTATGTGGTTATGGATAAATTGATTGGAAAAAACGGAAGGAAAATCTTCTTTGATTAGCTCAACTTTTAATGCCATGATACGTCGGTCGAGCGCTATTAATGGGAGAGGCTTGTTGTAACCCACTTTATACACTACGTAATTTAGAAGTAAAGTCTTCTTTCTCGGGTTGTTCTTATGTTAATGTTTTCTATATGTTTCGGCTAATTTTTGTGGTATGCACGTGCATCTTCTGATTGACTGTGAGACTTTGTTCTGGTTTTCTATTTGGGTTAATCGGTGTTTTAAGAGTTAAAATATGATCCGGTATTTCGATGTAAGTGCCATCAATGTGGGACCCGTCCTATTCATTGTCTTCTTTTGTGTCTGGTCAATGCCTTGAACTTGTGAGGTTCTTGTCAATATTGTTATAATTTTCCATTCTCTACATACTCACCTTACCCTTTTTGGTTGTGTCTAGAAGAAATTTAAGAACATCTAATGGTCATTTTAGATTTCGATAAGCTTCTCTCTTGTTCGTAGAGCCCTAAACGAGACATTATACTAATTAAAAGTTGGTTTATGTAGGTTGATCGTCAATTTGTAAAAATTTATCATATCTTCTATGGAGCCTTGTTTTGTGGCCGACACATCTAAGTCGGAATAGGACACTTGTCACATCTTGTTCTTTGCGAGTACAAACTATTGTTATGACGCTTGAATTATTGAATGCTTCAATAATCAAGTTCAATATGGACAAGTTCGATTATACAAGTGATTTTTGATTTAGGAACTACAAGAATTACTTCTTCCAGAATAGGACAAAGCATCAATTCCCTAATTTTACTTCCAAATATTAGCGTTGTATTATCACAATCATCTTGTATGAAAATGGAAACTTCATAATTATGCAAGGCATTTCAACGATTTAGTATAATGATGTTAAAAGGATACAATCAAGAAAATAAGAAGTGGGGTTGCAATTGTCTGAAAAAGAAAGGATATTTAGGGTGTTTTACAAGAGGTGAAAGAATTATATCTGCGATGTTTGTTTATGTCTATGTAACATGATTAAGGAATTTGATTTAAATCAAACCTATATATTATTGATATTGCGTCTCCACAGTTATTTAATATTTTATAGTTAAAAGTTTAGGATGGATAACCACAAAAGAAATATTGGAACATCTTATTTTTCGATCAAGCACACGCATTAAGCGGTTGTGCGTGTAGCAGTCAATTTAGCGGCCTTACTTCCTAGGCATGGCCTAGATGACTGATTAAGAGGTTATAACCTCTAAGCAAGTACCAGGCGGCTAATTAAGCGCTGAACTGCTTAATTGTTTATGCGTATACCACTTGTAGACCAATCAATTTAACTGTTTAAGTTTATAATGCTAAATTTCTGGTACCATGTTCTTTACCTGATTTGATAGCACAATGTGTATTCAGTATACTGTTACCAACCATTTTAAGTTTACCTGATTTGTGATAGGCTTGTGACAGCCAACGTAAAACTTTGTCACATTCTATGACATGAACCATAATAAGAATATCGTTGAGACGTTCTCTACTCAGCGACGCGCTATATCGAATCTCGGTTGTAGTGTTAAGTATACAAGAGTTTCTAGATCGTCGTCCGAAAGCAGCGCGCTATATCGGATCCAGGATGTCGTGACAAATAAGCAAGGGTTTTATAGGATCCATCTAGCTTCTTGGAACATAAGTTCCCTATTCCCTTTATCAATTCTCCTATCCCACCTAGGTCTAAATCTACCAATTCCATTACCTTATCCTTCCCCATGAGGTTCCAACATTTTCTCCTTTATTGACCTAGGAGTTGTTCCCGAGCATCCTAAAAAAAGGGTTATTATACACCCCAACCCCATCCCTTAAAAAGAAAAAGGTAGCGCCGAAGAAAGGAAAAAGTGAGATGTTGGTTTTTGTTGTTCCCGTGACTAACAGAATTAGTGGAAGTGATGATTAAGAGAAGAGTTGGTATTCTGTGTTTGCAAGAAACTAAGTGGGTAGGTGAAAAGGGGTCATAGAACCTTGAGATTATAAGTTTTGGTATACAGGTAGAGATAAAATTCGTAATGGGGTAAGCATAATCATAGATAGACGATTACTTGAACATGTAGTTGAGATTAGGAGAAAAGGTGATAGAATTTTACTGGTTAGGCTTATTCTAGGTAGGGAGGTTCTTAATATTATTAGTGTTTATGCATCACAGCTAGATCTTGATAACGCTAGTAAGCGTCTATTCTGAAAGGATTTAGACGAGATGGTGTAAAAGATATCTAGTGGAGAGAAGTTATTTATTGGTGGTGATCTCAATAGACATGTAGGTACTAGTCATAGTCGATTTAATACTATCCATAAAGGTTTTGGTTTTAGACAAAGAAATGAAGTAGATAACTCGATTCTAGATTTTGCCTTGGCTTATGACTTGATCTTAGTAAACATTTAGTTTAGGAAAAAAGAGTCCCACCTTATCAACTTTAGGAGCGGATCAAGTGCAAGCCAAATAGACTTTTTTCTAACGAGAAAAAATAGATAGAGATTGTTGTATCGACTGTAAGGCAGTGCCAAATGAAAGTGTAACCACTCAACATTGAATTTTAGTTCTAGATTTTTGATTTAGAAGAAAATCTAGGAAGATTAGACGTAAAGTAGAACCTACAATTAAGTGGTGGCGGTTGAAAAAAGGTAACCAAATTTTTTTATAGATCGTGTAGTTAAAAAAACGGATTGGTAGTCTGCAGATGATTCAGACAGAATATAAAACAAGATGGCTGGTTATATCAACAGGTTAGTTAGAGATATGCTTGGTGAGTCGAGAGGTGGTGCACAACCATCTAAGGATACATCATGGTGGAACGAAGAAGTAAAGGCCGCTATTAAAATCAAGAGGGATTCTTATAAAGATTTGAAGAAAAATAAAGATGCGGAGAGATTTGAGAAGTATAAAATGACTAAAAAGGAAGTTAAGAAAGTTGTTCGGGAAGCTAAAACTAAGATCTACAGGGAGGTATACGAGAAGTTGGAAACTAAGGAGAAAATGATATCTACTGGATTGCTCGGATGCAGGAAATGAAGACCAGACTTAAGTGCAATGAAGTGCGTCAAAAATGAAGATCAGAAGATTTTAATTTGAGATGAGAATATCAAGAAAATATGGAAAGATTATTTTAACAAATTGTTCAATGAGAGCTTTACTAAGAATTTAGATAGACTTGTCATTCAATCTCAAGATATAAACCATGATTTCATACGTAAAATAAAAATACCAGAAGTTAAAAAGGCTTTGAAGAGAATGAGATCAAGAAAAACGGTTGGTCCAGACGGGATTCCTATCAAGATTTAGAGATACTTGAAGAAATAGGATTTAAATGGCTGACAGATCTGTTTAATAATATTTGGATGACCAAAAAGATACCAAATGAGTGGAGGAAAAGTACCCTTGTATCTATCTATAAGAACAAGGATGATATTCAAAGTTACTCAAACTACCGTGGAAGAAAACTTATATGTCACATCATGAAGTTTTGGGAGAGAGTGATTAAACACAGGCTAAGAAAGGATGTTAAGATAACAGAGAACCAGTTTGGGTTCATGTCTGGACGATCGGAGACAGATACTATTCATTTGTTTCGTCAACTTGTCGTGCGTTTTCGAGAGATGAGAAAAGATTTGTATGTGATATTTATTAATTTAGAGAAAACGTACGATAAGATACCTAGAGAGGTATTATGAGGGGACAATGATAAAGAAGAGGGTCCCCGTCAAGTATATTGACATAATCAAGAATATGTATAATGGCGTAGTGGCAAATGTCAGAACTTGCGGCGGCCTAACGAGTGATTTTCTGATTATAATTGGCTTATATTAAGGATCTGCACTAAGTCCATTCATGTTTACCATCATGATGGATAAGCTTACTAGAACTATCTAAGATGACATACCTTGGTGTATGCTATTCGTTGATGATATTGTTTTAGTAAATAAGACGAAAGCATGAGTTAATTCCAAATTGAAGTTATGGTGGCAAACGTTGGAATCTCGGGGATTTAGATTGAGCAGGTCCAAGACAGCATATATGCATTGCAAATTTAGCAAACAGAAAAGTCGAGACCACATTGGTATAACACTGGAAGAACAAGAGATATCATCGGGCGATTAGTTTAGATATCTAGGTTCCACATCCAAAAGGATGGGAAGATCGATAACGACATTGATCAAAGGATCCAAGCTGATTGGTTGAAATGGAGGAGTGGATTTTGTGCGATCGTAACTTTCCGTTAAGATTGAAAGGGAAGTTTTATCGGAGCGCTATTCGGCCTGCCTTATTATATGGTATAGAATGCTGGACTTATAAGAAGCATCATACACAGAAGATGCATGTAGCGAAGATGCGCATGCTGCGTTGGATGTATGGTAACACTAGAAAAAATAAGGTGCGAAATGAGGGTATTCGTGCAAAAGTTTGTATAGCACCTGTGGAGGAGGCGATGCTGGAAAACCGGCTAAGATGATTTGGTCATGTACGACGCAGATCTATGGAAACACCAGTTCGACGAATAGATACTATCGATATAGGAAATATCAAAAGGACGAAAGGGAGACCGAAGAAAACATGGATAGAGATGATGCGAAAAGATATGGTTGCCAAAGGCCTCAATGAGAGTATATTGTTGATAGGAGTGAGTGGAGGCGGAGGATTCATGTGCTAGACCTGGCGTGATTCTCATGTTGGTTCATGTAGCCTATCCCATATGCTTGGGATAAAAGGCTCAGCTGTTGTTGTTGTTACCAACATATTTAATGTTTTTCAGTATATATTGCTATTTATGTGTACAATTTGTTTTTAGTTGAGAAAAATTAAACTTCCTAAACACGTCTAGGGGTTAGACATTAGGCACTATCCCAACCATCCAACACCGCATAATGTTTGTTAGAATCATGCATAAATGCATTGAAGGTTCGGTAGATAAGATTATAATATAAATAACACAAAACACAAAGAACCAAATATGATATCCATAGCCCTTAAGGCATATAAATAGCTCTTGCTTTTTTATATTTTACAACACATTAATATTCTAAATATGTTTTTTATTCTATAATTACATAAGGTTATTAGTAAAGAGTAAGATTTGGAATGAACAAAATATGGCCTGAACCGAGAGAACCAGCCCAAAACACACCCGAAATTTTTTGGTTTATTTTCTAGGTAGGTTTGGTTTTGTTTGTTAAGGTTAATTTGGTTAGCCAGTTCGGATTTGAGTTTAAAAATTACAAATTCGGCCCAAAGAGATCGATGATTATAAAGTATATAAATACATATATATACCAAAACAAAAACCCTAAATCTAAGAAAATGATTTCTCCTTACCCATTGATGACGGTGGAGATTCTCTCCATGAGGTATGAGCCTTTTCTCCACCTAGATAGCCTTCGGTCCTGCAAAATTAACAATTTTACATCAATCACCCAAGTGGACGCACTGCTCTATTCTGGTTATATGTTGACTGGAAATTTAAATAAGCTCAAGATATATAGTACTCCCTCCACTTCACAATATTAGCTCTTTTTTCATTTGAATACTTATTAAGAAGAGTAAAACTTTTCTAAAATCTAAGATGTCATAGATGTGAAATTTTTAAATTTAACCCTATTTTAGTCATTGCAACTGCATTTTTAGGGCTGTATTTGGAACTCCATATATAAAGTGCGTTGGTAATAGAAGCATAGAGTAAAACATGCTTTTTCATATGCTAAAGGGACATAATTTGGGAGAACAAAGTGCAAAAAAGGACTAGTACTGTGAATCAGAGGGAGTAAAATAATTTTTTGCAAACTTAAATAATAAATTAAGAATTTTTTTTTTGTAAATGGCATAAACTTGTGGCAAACTATAAACATGTATTATAGCTCGCTTTTAATGGACATGTTGAACTTAAATAATATATTAGAAACGTTTCTGATTGAAATCAATTGCAAACCCGCTCGTTAGTAATGTCAAGTGGATTTTGCATTATAATAGCACTAACAAAGATAATATTACAAGAACTTTATTGAAGATAGTTAATCTTTCAAGAGCTGCTACCAAGAATATGTAATGATTTCAGGTACCATCAAGTATCGATTAACCAATTTGTCGCTGTAAGCATCTTTTAGTATATTGAGATTTTGAAGAAATCACCACAATTTGTGAATGAATACTAATGCAGGCTATCAAAAAATGCTTATGAGTTATGGCTTTATAAAACATTTTCTCAAATAATAAAATATATCACAAGTGACTCGTGAGTAAAGAAAATCATGTGCCTTGAATTCTCCGACAATGCTCCTAGGTAATCAAGAGAGCTCGAATCATAGGATTATAGAGTATATGTGTGTGTTTGAAAATTATTACCGTCAACCCGAAAACTGTAATTGGAACTTGTCTCATTTCATAAGATCAATGTAACCTTATCCACTGTCTCGGAAAAAGAAAAGTTTGTGTTCCAACTTACAATGGAAGAATAAATACGCATATGCCTTGTATAGTTGTTTGTAGAATGTTCATGGATATTGTATTTAGAAATACACTTTCTAATTGTGGTTTCCACGCTCAAGAATTCCTCCACAAAACTTGACCACTAACTGTGACTGTGTTGTCAACAATAAAAATGCATCTGTGGAAAAATCAAGGAAGCACTAGTTGACTTTGCCAAGGTAGCCGCAAAAACTAATTAAGAAAATGATCATATTGTGGTAAAAGGGGACGAGGAAAAAAGTATGAAGGAGAACACTACTAAGTAATTCACAGATGAATACATTAACATAGCTGAAGAGAGCATCTAATGAGGCAGTTAAAAAGAGTTATAGAACCATAATGAAAGAAGAGTCTCATATTAGGGTAGAGTTGCGTGAGGAAGTTAACAGAAGTTATTAATGTTGTGTAAAATGTATGCATTCTCTATTATGTCGACCAGCGTATATATAACGCGTACACAAATTCTTCGTCATGTAATCGGATTATGCAGAATTGCGCAGGAAGAAATTTTTTATAACTTTTTACATACATACTTACAATCAAGAAAAATCTCCAAACATTAGAAAATATGTTGGTAGGAAGAGGGGAAATGCACATCATATATGAGCCCGATTAAATGGTTATTCACCCATATATTTTGCGTAGTACCAGTTATTTGGCTGTTCGACCATTTGATCCTATTCGGTGTGGTTGCTAGCCATAAATAATTTAAGCGCCTATTAACTGCTAAGGACATTGTGTTAGCAAGAGACTAGCATTGACCGTAAATCCTCGATTGGCAACAGGGTTACTATTATCGAAACTATGGTTTTGTGTGATTTCAAAGCTAAACACAAAACCCCTTTTCTTAAACACCAGAAAGACTACGCCATGTTTGCGTAAGGAGTAAGGAAAACTGGAGTTTATTTTTAAGTGGAGGTAGAAAGTATGCAAACTATATGTTGCAAGGCTCTGCCTCCATTTTAGAAACTCAACTTTGATGGGTGTTTGGTAAACTACAAAATGTGTGTTTTCTTCACAAATTTTAGTGTTTAGAAAACGTTGATTGGATTGGAGTTCACAAAATTTCGGTTATCTCAACTTTGGACCTAGATAACCAGAGTTTTCTGAACTCCAAAATAATAGCCAAACATGGCATAGTTAGGGATTTTGGAGTTATGTTTAGGTAATCATATGGAAACTCCGGTTATCTACCATTCCCAGGGAGTTCTGTAAAGTTTGGAGCCGCTCTCTCTTTTAAACCCTGTTTTTAAACGAAACATTGGTGTTTCAAAACTGTGTTGTCAGACAATCCTAAACAATTGAGAATACATCAAACATTTTTACAATCTGATCAGAAGATGAGTTCAATTACCAAGAATTGAGCGCAAATCAAAGAGAGGTTTCTACAGTCTTGCTAAAAATGTGATTAACTTGATTTTTTAATAAAATTTTTAAAAAATTATAAAAAACAGAGATGGGTACCTGATTTGCTCCCCAAGCTCGCGTTGCTATTTGGGGATGTTGGATAAGGGTTTTGTTTTTACTCAGTTTGGGGATTTTGGAAAAGGCTTGGCCTTCTAAGAGTCTGATGGGCCTACTTCAAATTCAGGAAACCCCCTCATGTTTGTTTGGCCCCAAAGTATAAAAACCCCTTAAGGTTTGAAAATTTTCCCCTCCCCCCCTCCCCCTTCTCCCCAGCTTAACCGTTGTTACATTTTCCATCCAATATTTACATAACTTGACCAAAATTCCCCTACAAGATAAAAAGAACAAAAATAGCATTTAGAGAAAGTCAGAGATATTTTCTTCGAGTCACGAAATTTTTTGATGAAATATCTAACGGAAATTAAGTGAGGGGGCATGCAAAGTGCAGGTTTTAAGGTTGGCGGGTTTTCAGCTTTTTGGCTCCCGATCTATATAAATTTCCTTGCCAATATAAAATACCGATAAAAATCTTTTTGAAGTACATGTCCTAAAACATGGATACATCTATTTTCATACAGCCTGAATGCTTCTTGTCCTATGACTAGGATTTTGAATCCTTTTAGCTGAAAATCGTGTTTTTTGCGATCATCACATGCAAGAAGAAGATGTATTAAAACCATATGCAAAATACAGTGTCGATAGCAGTAAGATGACTTTCTTGATGCCACTCGATATGCCACGCCCCGCTTTCCAAAAACTAGAACGACAAGCCCGCAACATATTCATATCGAGAAACACACTTTTTCGACATGACTACGCTAAGCGTCTATATAAGACGTAAAGGAAATTAAAGCACAAGAATTTTAAAACTTATAAATATCCAACAATATTTATAATAGTCTCAAAAACGATAACTAAACATGGTTCGAATATTCAAGAACTAGGAATGAAAAATAGCCTTAAACAAAAGACATGTTTACTGGAAATGAAAACTAAATCTCGGTCTGACTTGAAAGATATTGACCGTTCTCCTACGTTGGTACCACCTTATACCTAATCTCGTCACATGTCCCAAAGTCGTCTGACGACATTTCCAAGAAAAGAAAATTTGAAAACAGAAATGCCGTCAGCGAACTAAAATTCGGTAAGCCCCCATTTTATTATAAAACGTTATTTTTCTATGTTAACAGTATTTACAATGAAACGTGATATTTTGGCTGAATTTAGTTATTAATATTTATAATCTAATAGGTTTAATAAAGGGTTTCAATCAGTTGGAACAAATGTAACATAATAATAATATTTGTTTAATTTATAGAAAATATAACAACTCCAATTTCAATGTACAGAAAATTGTTTAAAAGCTAATATACAATTGGGGTATTTGCAAACCTGTGTACACTATAAGTATGTGTTTTACTTTTAAATAGCAAGAAATCACTTGTAGCTCATTGGTAAAACCTTACACTGTTGTGACATAGCCTTTGTGATTGAATCACCCCAGCTACGTTATTTTTTTATTAAAATTTTCTTTTAATCTTTTAAAAGCCTAAGAGTTTGCACGTGCACTACACGTAATATGTTAAGTTACAGATTAATCAAAAAATATGCACTAAAGAAAACCAAGCGACACCAACACGTGGCACCAATCCAAACCCATTCCACCGGACTTGGACCAGCGACACATGTGTATGGGACCGGCATCGCTGGGCTAATCCGTAGGGGCTGCTCAGATATTTTTGCTCGAGCACCACTTAGCCAACCCCACTACTCTCATGTTATTTGTTTACTCTGCATTCATCCAGAGAATAATAAAATGCCCTTTAATCCAATTTTTAATGCAAATTTTAATGCATTCTTTAACCCTCTAAACCCTAATTTTCCCTATAAATACCACACTCTATTTCACCCATCCTCACTCATAAATTCCCGAATAAAACTCTCAAAAATTCTAAAGTCCTTATAGAATGCAAGTGGAGTTAACAAAGGGTGAAGTTCCGGGAATATTGGTTTGTCGAAAATGCAAGTAACGAAATTCATTTAGGCGAAGTTCCGAGGAGATTCTGGCGACGAAACGACACCCCGACGCTTCCCTAGTCTTCCCCTACCTCTCTTCCTTCTTAATAGCCAATAAGTCCTCTCTCCTACTCTCTTCTACTATCTTAAAAAGTTTTATTTCTAAAACCCAACGGAAGCGGAGTTAATCCGACTTCCGATTCGGTTTTTCTTTAAAACTCTATTTTTTATAATCAATAAAATACCATTCTCTCATATAATGTTTAACAAATATTAACAAACACAATAAAACAAGTTTCATCTCAAAAGAATCATTTATGCAAATTTTATTATATTTTTACGGTAAAATACCACATATTTTACATTTCTCCATAATTCACATAATATTTGTATTATTTTTAGATAATTCACGAGATAACGACCTACCTCATCACAACACACGTTTTTGATATAGCACGATGAAGTTTTGGGAATATAGTTATGAGATAATACGACATTATAATTAAATACCATCAAACTTGCAAAATCATTTCTTTAAAATGTATGTTAATAAATTTCTTACAATTGCGTCTCTACAACCTACTTTTGAGAATCCTGTTCGGGATGGTGTGGATTATCACACATTCTCGGGTCTAGTAGAGCGAGATGCGGGCCTCCAAAAAATGCATTCGATCTCGATGGAATTTTAATGCATTTTTCTTTAGAAAATGAGATTTCTACAAAAATAAATAAAATTTATTTTTTATTAAATATATATATATATATATATATATATATATATATAATATTATCAAAATATCTATTTTAATTATATTATATAAATATTCCAAGTTTTCTAAATCAAAGGAATCACCATTATATGAAAATACCATTACAGTTCAATACAGAATACCGATATTTCAATAAAATACCGTATATTATAAAAACTAGATTCTACTCACTAGAAATTTCACTTCTATAAAATATACATGTATGAAAACCCTAAAGATGATAAATTAAATGCTTGAGGTGTATTTTGAAATTATATCAAAACTATTTTTACATAAAACCCTCTCAAGCTATACTAAATTACAATAAGGACCCTAGTAAACATAGGTTTAAGCGGAACCAGTTCTCTTGAGCCTCAGGGAGTCGGAGAATATGGGTGCTTGCCTATCTAAAGTAGACAATCTAACAAACGGTATTATCAACACGGTAATTGTCTTGGAAAAAACACAAATCCTGCCGTCCATGTGCAGCAGTTACCGACAATATCAAAACTAATTCAGGATTTCAAGTTCTTTTTAAAGTGTCTGACTCAGACCGAGTCTCAATCTAGTCCATCTGACTTGAATGTGATTCAAGTATAAACTACAATATAACATGAATCCATGAATCCGTCTATTCAATCTATATCAATCTATAGTGACCGAACCGAACCGAACCATGGATATACTCCGTCTACATAACTCTCCATTTATATCCATTTCATTTACTGATATCGTGGTTTCGGCAAGTCATCCATCTATATAACAAAACAATACAATCAATTCAAAAGACATCGCGGGGTTTTAAAAGGGTAGATTGGCACGAAAGGTGTTAGAAGTGGCACGAGACTGTAACCATAATACATCTAACCTAAATATCCATTGTCGTTGTACCGTGGCTGAACGGTTCCTTGTGCTCCGTATACCTTAGTCTCCGGAATAGTAGGACTCCTCTCGTATACACTGGCATTTTCTGTACCAAGTTACAAACAACAGCGTTAACAATATAATCAAACATTATAAATTAAATTCTCTTTCTGTCTATTCTGTCTCTACTCTTCTTTGGGACTTACCGAGCGATTTTTCGCTGACGACATTCCTTTCTTCTTTCTTTAGAATGTTGTCAGGTGATTCGGACTCATTGGAGATTGAGCCCAGCACTGAAGATTTGGAGCAGTTAGCATTTGACCCAGAGCTGTAGGCACTTGTACATATTTATTTCATTTCAGTTATGCCATTGTTTAGGCATCGCTTTCTATTCATGTATTTTCATTTCAGTTGTACCTGTAAAGAATATTTAATAAATAAAGTTGATATTCATTTACATTCCTGTCTCTTGTGTACTTTATTTTATATTGCTTAAATACGCTTAGCGTGTTTACTTCTGAGTAAATACGTAGCGGGCCTCGCCATGTCCCTTCCCCGTATATTGGGAAGCGGGACGTGACAGGTTTTGTTGGTGGCCCATGCAGGTCAGCTCTGTGTGGACATGCAGGTCTGCTCTGTATGGACATGCAGGTCGGTTCAACATGGACATACGGGTTAATTCTGCATGAAGTCCTAAACAATATAACACAAGAATCGGCAACTAAAAAAAACATTCTTTACATATTTCTTGAATTTTCCAATTTCATATATTTTGAATATGTCCTAACCCAAATTTTTCTTTCAAGGTTATGGATTCCCCAAACAACACCAGTACCAACTTCAACAACACTCCACCACCTCTACCGCTTCCACCTACCATCGCTGCTCCTATCAATGAGCAGACGGTACTGCTTAAGGCGATCCGCAGCCTCCTGGAGGGACAGCAGCAGCAGACTACTATCTTAATGAACCGTCCAGAAGCGGAAGCACCTGGGGTAAAGCAATTCCGAGTTTTGCACCCCAAGCAATTCTCGGGAAAAGAGAGTCCTCTAGAAGCTGAGCAATGGGCTCAAAGCATTGATGACGATCTGGCAGCGGCACAAGTGCCAAAGATCGCTTGGGTTCGAGTTTCGAAGCTGCAACTCACCGATAATGCACAAGTCTGGTAGAAGGCTAAAAAAAACCGTATTGACCAACCGATCGAATGGAGGACTTTTCGCGACATGTTTGACGCGAAATACTTTCCAGAGACTGCCCGATTCGACATGGAGTAGCAATTTATTCATCTACAACAAGGTTCGATTTGGAATAAGTCCGTAGATGATTATGACGCTGAGTTTACCATGCTCAGTAGGTAAGATATGTCTCAATGTTCGATTTTCAAATATCACATATTACACAGCTAACACAATACCTTAATAGGTTCGCGGCACATTTGATACCAACTGCTGAGATTAGATCTAGAAGATTTCAGCAAGGGTTAGATTCGGAAATCCAAGCTGGTTTAGCTACAGGGGATTTCCCAACCCACGAATTGGCTTTGAAAGTTGCCTGCCGATATGAGGCAGTGGTGAAGATGAAAGACAGACCCCACTCTGCCGGGATGAAGCGCCTTGCCACTCAGATGGCAGGAGGAGCCTCTTCAAAGCCACCATTTGTGCCCAAGAGACCAGGAGTACCGAACAACCGGCCCAACCCAGCCTTTTGCACCTACTGCAGGAGAGATGGACATTTGGCGAAAGACTGCCGGCGTGCAAATCGTCTTTGCTTTGTCTGCGGCTCAGCTATTCATGACATTGGGTCTTGTCCTCATAGACACAACCCAAATGTTGCACTCATGCCAGCAATCGCTTATCAGCAGCGCCCAGCCATCCAAGCACCTGCTCCACGACTCGCACTACATGCTCCACCTCCTCGTGGACCGACTGCACCTCCTCCTCGTTAGTTCCATTAAACTCAACGGAACGTACCTCAAGGACTAAGGAATGGACAAAGGAATGCTCCTCCAGAAAGGAGGAATGTGCTGAGGCGATAGGCTTTCACAATGACTGTGGAAGAAGCTGAAACCACCGGCTAAGTCATTACTGGTAACACTTCCCCATCAAGCTTTATTTTCCTTCTATACATACCCATATATTTTTCCTTATACTTATCCCACATAATTTAGGTACAATTTTAGTAGCTTCACTCCCTGCACTAGCACTCTTCGATACTGGAGCATCTCATTGGTTCGTCCGAACTCATGCGATTCCAGTCAAACCTCTCGTATCCAGCTGGAATGTCAGTTCAGGGAACGGCATTCTAAAGGTAGTAATAGGATACGATCTATGTCCAGTGATCATCTGCAACAGAGAATTATATGCTGACTTCAAGGTGTTGGACATACCGAATTTTGATGTCGTTTTGGGTATGGATTGGATCGGAACATTCTATGCTACCATTGACTGTCGTCAAAGGAGGGTAGTATATTCCAGAGCATCTGGTCTTTTATTTCAAAAGTGGAGACCGTACCCTGGAGGCAAGCACATACAAGGCAAAACCGAAGAAGGCAGTGATTACAGCACTTCAAGCGGAGGAATGATCAAAGCCATAGATAGTTCGAGAGTTCGATGATCTATTTCCTGAAGACATATCGGGTTTGCCTCCCGATCGAGCTTTTGAATTCAGCATTAATTTAATACCCGGAGCACAACCGGTGATCAAAGCACCGTATCGGTTAAGTCCTGAAAAGTCCGAACTCAGTTGGACGAATTATTGGCTAAAGGATGGATTCGTCCTAGCACTTTCAAGTTGGGGATCTCCAGTTCTGCTTGTAAAGAAGAAGGAAGGTTCATATCGAATGTGCATTGATTATAAAGCTCTGAACGATGTAACTATAAAGAACAAGTATCCACTCGCGCGCATCGACGATCTGTTCGATCAGCTAAGTGGATCTTGCGTGTTCTCCAAGTTAGATCTTCATTCGGGTTATCATCAGGTGAAGGTCAAAGAATCTGATATCCATAAAACGGCATTCAGAACTCAATATGGACATTACGAATTTCTTGTGATGCCATTTGGAGTGATCAACGCACCGGCGATATTCATGAACCTAATGAATCAAGTTTTCCGAGAGTACTTAGACATTTATTGTCATTGTTTCCCCCAATCAGAGCAAAACTCTGTTCAAATTTTGAAATTTGAAATGAAACAGCACTTCATAGCAGCGCCAGCGCTGAGAGTCAAAGACTCTGAAGCAGCGCTCATGTGCAAAGCACGTGAGCGCTAGCGCTAAGAGCGCTGCACTCTAAGCAGCGCACCACGTGCAAAGCATGTGAGCGTTACCGCTAGGAGCGCTGCACTCTAAGCAGCGCACCACGTGCAAAGCATGTGAGCGCTAGCGTTAAGAGCGTTGCACTTTAAGCAGCGCACCGCGTGCAAAGCACGTGAGCACTGGTGATAGAACAAAATGTTCTCAGCCCTTGGATCAAAGATCCAACGAACTTGATTAAAAATCATGAATTGACCAGAATAAAATTCTGTTAAGGAAACATTCCTCACAATCTTTCCAAATAGGAAAGATTGTGCTCTGAAAATCAGGGCACCGTTGGATCACTAAAATACAGAATAAATTCTGTATGGGAAAAGATTTCCCAATCTTGTTAAAAACAAGAAAATTGCCTTCTGTAAATCAGAAGCCCTTGGATCAAAGATCCAACGAGGGAAATATCCCCAAATCAATTAGAGAAAAGATCTCCTTAACCGATTGAACAAATCAGCCTTCACTATATAAAGGCCCCAAGACTTCAAGTCTCGTAGAGAGGACCCCCCCACAAGCTTTGAGAAATTTCAAAGAAAAGAGCAAGCTCTGAGAAGAAGAACTTTTCTTCGAGGTAAAAACAGAGAGATCAAAGCATTTCATCAGAAAAAGAATTTAGTTCTTATGTTAGATCATAGATCTTTAAGACAAATTGTCTTTCACAAAAGAGATCATAACATCTCATTATAAAATGGGAAGAGAATAATTCAATTCTCTTAGGATCACAGATTCATAAAGGCAAAGCTTTTCACCGAAAACATAAGAGATTGAAACATCTTCTATAAAATAAGAACTTTGTTCTTAGATCCATGAGACAAAATCTCTTATAAGAGAGAATTTAATTCTCAGAGCGTAAAGCTGCATATAAAGAGCCCCAGCGCTCCAATTAAAAGAAGCGCTTCAACACTTCAAATCTAGCGCACAGCGCTACAGAGCCTTAGCTCTCCAAATTTCATAAGAAGCGCTTTGCGCTCATTATCTGGCGCATAGCGCCAAGCGCGCCAAGTGCTCCTCACGTGTGCTTTACTTAACAGAAGCGCTCTGCGCTCATTATTTGGCGCATAGCGCCAAGCGCGCCACGTGCTCCTCACGTGTGCGCTACTTGACAGAAGCGCTCTGCGCTCATTGGCTGGCACACAGCGCCAAGCGCTCCGCGTGCTCCTCACGTGTGCACTGAGAGAACATAAATTGTTCTTTAAATGATAAAGCCCCAGAGCGATAATGAGTGCTCAGCACCCAATAAAAGACAAAAAGATTGTCAGAGCCCAATCCAATGCTCAACATTGTTAAAAGTTCAACATTTTAACTAAATGGGCTGAGCCCAAAGTGGCCACAGAACCCTACTTCAGATTAATTGAGCTCATATGCTCATAAATCTTTGATCTTAATCCTAAATTGGACTACAGATCTCCCAACCAATATTGGTTCAAGGGTACATCTCTTCATTCCTCTGATATTTGTCGTTGTAATCCTTCAACGTCTTCAGAGAGGTGACGGGTCCCGACAACCAGACATTTCACGAACTGTGGGGTCCTTAAACTCATGGACTATGATGTCCTTAAACTTTACGGACTGTGGGGTTCTTAAACTCATAGACTATGATGTCCTTAAACTTTATGGACTGTGTGGTCTTTAAACTCATGGACTATGATGTTCTTAAACTTTACAGATTATGACGTCTTTAAACTGGACCGTAAAGTCCCTAAACTAAAACAATAGAGACCAAATGCTCTTTTGCTGGATCTAAATTATCCCGTTAAGTTGATCTTAGTCTAAAAATTAGACGAATGTGTCCTTAACAAACGTTAAGTAGATCTTAGTCTAAAATTAGACTAACGTATCCTTAACAAATTGTTAAGTTAATCTTAGTCTAAAATTAGACTAATGTATCCTTAACAAACGTTTAAGTTGATCTTAGTCTCAAATGAGATTAACGATCCTTAAACCCAACCCAAAACCCAAATCGAAGAAAATACGGATTTGGATTAATCCACGCCCAACGGGCGAGAACATAAATTAGTCTTCGTATACAATCCACGGGCAACCAAAAAGAAAACAAACACACACGACACGAAGTGACCATCTGGAGAAGGAGAAAGTTGTTACCGCGATGCGGTAGCGTAATTAACTGCAGGGGCTTGCACCTGCAGGGAAGAGCGTCCCCATAATCAAAAAATCTCTCAAACGAGGAGGAATCTGACGAAGTCTGCTACAACGGCCGCATCCGTCTAAACCTCCGATATATGGTGCCATAAATCAACTTGGTATCTTCGGAGAGGTGGATGGATAAAACCAAATAGCATCTGCCCCCAAATTCAGGCAAGACGACCTATGCGGTTTCGTCTCTGTATTCGGAGAGGTGGATGGATAAAACCAAATAGCATCTGCCCCCAAATTCAGGCAAGACGACCTATGCGGTTTCGTCTCTGTATTCGGCGAAGAACAGATTCTGGCATGCCCGGTGGGACCTTTTCCTCTTTCCACTCCACACTTCGTGTGTCGTGTTTTTCCCGTGATCAGATAATCGCGGTGTGTATGTTTGTGGTTGCTCTTAGGGGAGTGGATACTGAAGTCGGCGCTTCGTCTCTATGAAGAATGGCATTTGTTCCCACCTTAGCAACACAGGCTCTGTCATATCTGGTGGAGTCAAGTACGGGCCACTTGCAGGCTCAAATCTCTGCAATCCGGCTCTTCAAGAAATCAATGGGCTTCTCTTTGGGTCGATGCCTCTACCTCCCACCCTCGGTGCCTCAACGCCGATGGAGGAAGCCCAGAGGAAGTCTGTCGTCCACAGGCGAGCTCCTCAAGCAGCAGCTTTGCCGATGAAATCGGTCCTCAAACAACTGGCACATGCCAATGACCAAGGTCGACGCAGGGGGCAGAATATTCAAGCTCTCAAAGGAAACATGGGGCAGGCTCGGCAAAATTCTGAAGCTAATCAAATCCCGGCCGTAAGAAACGGTTGACGTCGATATCAGCATCATACAAAATAAGCTGGGGGCAGTTCTCCGTATGGTCCTGTTTCAACCCCAGTGGTGAATGTTGTTGCTCCAACTGGGAATAGCTTCAAATTGTTGTGAAGGGACAGACAAAGTTCTCCTACCGCAATATTGAAGAAGTCTTCGCAGCCTATGGAGATCCCACGAGAGCAGAAACCAGTTCACTCCCTAAGACAACTTTCCTCATCTATATATAAGGTGTGGAAGCAAGTGAAGGGGACTCGCCCCAAGACGGATCCTAATACAGTGGTTCCTCCCAAAACCAAAGCGGCTTTTCACAAAAAAGAGAGGCCCAATAAAGCTCAAGTGCCCGAGGCAAACTCCAAAGGCTAAAACTCCAAAGGCTAAAACTCCAAACATCCCAAGCCTGGGGCATGGTAGTTCACATAGTCTATGTGGTGAATTCCAAAAACGAAGTCCGAAAGTACGAAAATGCAAAGTACTTCGTACAAGACTTGAAAGACTCAGAAAGATGCCATAAACCGGAGAATAAGCAAAAAGCTATCATCACCATTCCGGTCTTCGGGAGCGATACCGAGGAGAAAGAAGAGATAGTCTATTCGGGGCCTCCCCGATACAACAAACCGGGACCGTCTACCCCTATTCTGGTCTTTGGCAATGACTCTGAAGACGAGATTAACGCAGTATTCTTGGCTCGCCCATCAGTGCAAGCCTTCATTGGAGATGATCAGAGTTTGCAGATCGTCATGGTTCCGCAAGAGTATTATAAAGAGCTTGACGTACTTGATACTTACAGTGTGCAAGAACTGCAGACGTTCTATGTCCCTCCTAGGCGAAAAGATGAAAATGTGATCCTCTTTTATCGATCCGCGAAACCAAAAATAGAGAAAGAAATCTGGTATGGCGTCGATTCTACGCTTGACAGGCTCCAGCCCATCCGTCTGCCCAGATACTACACAGTAGGATTAAAGAGGCTGTTGAGGTGTTAAGGCGTACCTTTGAAGCAGACCGCACAACAAGCCCAGTTCTACAACAGGATCTGGAGCGTCCATAGAACTTAGCGAAAATTGCCCAACGGGAGAATGGAAACGATCGGGTTCGGATATGTTCAATCCAAGAAACAAGAGCGATTCCATGGCTGCTATGTTATACATGATTTCGATGAAGAAGGAGATGCTCTGTTAGAATATGCTAACCCTGAACCAAAACGAGGTCTCGCCATGAAAGTGCCAAGTCCGTCATTCGAAGAACAGATGGATAAGCTAATAAGGGAAGCGGGTCAAAAGGTCCGGGATGACCATAGCCGCGAAATGACTATTTACGAGAAAGCCAGGACGCAGCGCCTCCTTCAGCAGGCTATGGAGAATGACGATACTCTTCGTCTCCAGCCTGTCATACAAAAGACCCGATGCGCAGGCAAAAATAAACCGAAGAACAGAAAAAATGTTCGACAGCAGCAAAGCAGGTCCAAGAAACCTCGCCTCGAAAACGTGCGACGGACCGAAATGTCCCTAAACTAATGATGGACCGCAATGTCCTAAAACTTGCAATTGACCGAGACGTCTATAAAGTACTATGGACCGCAGCATCCCAAGGCTGACGCAAAAAAACGGTGCGTCCATAAGCGGGATGGGCACGGATGAAAACCCGAAAGGGCTCCGTGAGTAAAAACAGCAGGACTACCGGCGAGTTTGTGAAAACCAGAAAGGGCGCAATCTCGTTAGAAGACACTTGCAAGGTCCTCTCAACCCTGTAAGGAGAAAATACCTGCGTGAGATCCTTACGACTCACAAGGGAGCAACACACTTAGGGATCCCCACGATTCTTAAGGAGAAAACACACTTGTTTCCCCCAATCAGAGCAAGGCTCTACTGAATTTTGAAAATTCAAAATTTGAAGCAACGCTTCGGTTTCCGTGCGCAGTGCGCAATTTGCCACGTGGCAGAAGCCAATTCGGCAGCGTAACGCCCGAGACGGTGCGTCCCATCAGAGCAAGGCTCTTCAGAAAATGTAATTAAAGACTTAACTGCGCAAATGCATGGCAGCGCGACACGTGTCTGCGCAGTTGCGCAATCGCAACTGCGCAAGCGCACGGATGCGCGACACGTGACTGCGCAAGCGCACGGATGCGTGACACGTGTCTGCGCAGTTGCGCAATCGCAGTTGCGCAAACGCACCGATGGGCGACACGTGTCTGCGCAAGCGCACAGATGCGTGACACGTGTCTGCGCAGTTGCGCAGTCGCAACTGCGCAAGCGCGCAGTTGCGCAGTCGCAGCTGCGCAGGCGCTCGGATGCGCGACACGTGTCTGCGCAGTCGCAGCTGCGCATGCGCTCGGATGCGCGACACGTGTCTGCGCAGTTGCGCAGTCGCAGCTGCGCAGGCGCTCGGATGCGCGACACGTGTCTGCGCAGTTGCGCAACCGCAACTGCGCAAGCGCACGGATGCGTGACACGTGTCACACGCTGGTGAGTTGCGCAGCAACTGAATGAAGATTTAGATAAATCTTTTCTGTTCTCCTGTAAAACAGGAACCCTTGGATCAGAGATCCAATGGTGGGAAAATTCCCAAAATTATTCAGGAAAGATTTTGTTAACAAATCCAACAAATTGGTGGGCACTATAAATAAGACCCCAGGCCTCATTCAAAGGGCATCAGATAATCAATCATCATCGAGAGAGGAAAAAAGCTTCTGAAAAAAGAGAGCTCTTGAAGATTAATCAAGAACAAAAAAAAGAAGGTAAAATTTCTGAAGAACAGAAAATAAAAAGATAAAATAGTGCCTTGCACTTGATATGAACCCCTGGTTCTAAAAAATAAAAGAATAATAAATAGTGCCTTGCACTTGATATGAACCCCTGGTTCTAAAAAAAAAAAATATAAAAGAATAATAAATAGTGCCTTGCACTTGATATGAACCCTTGGTTCTGTGAAAAGAAAACAAGAAGAAGAACTTGTTTTCTTTTGATCTAAATGTAGATCAAAGGTGCTATGCACTTTTGTTTCTTCAATCAGAAGATTCTTGAGTTCCTGCAACTCATTATTTAAAAGGGCCTGGCCCAAATCAGAAATAAAAGGGCAGAGCCCTATTTTAAAAAAAAATTCTTGAGGGCCTGGCCCAAATCAGATCACAAAAATAAAAGGGCAGAGCCCTATTTGGAAAAATTCTTGAGGGCCTGGCCCAAATCAAATCACACAAAGGGCAGAGCCCTGTTTGGAAATGCTTGAGGGCTTGGCCCAAATCAAACTGCAAGAATAAAAAGAGGCAGAGCCCTGTTTAGATTGATCGGGCAGAGCCTAAAATAAAAATTGGACTTAACCCAATCCTGGCTGTAAGTCCTTAAATTAAATGCCTCTCACAAACTAAGTCACGACCGGTTCGAGGGTACATCTCCGAACTCCTTTGACATCTGTCGTTGTAATTCCTCAACGACGTCAAAGAGGTGACGAGTCCCAACGACCACTCATCTAATATTGGACCGAGACGTCCTTAAACTAATATCGGACCGAGACGTCCTTAAACTAATGATGGACCACTACGTCCCTAAACTGGCATCGGACCGAAATGTCCCTAAACTAATGACGGACCACCACGTCCCTAAACTGGCGATGGACCGAAATGTCCTTAAACTAATAATGGACCACTACGTCCCTAAACTGGCATCGGACCGAAACGTCCCTAAACTAATAATGGACCACTACGTCCTTAAACTGGTATCGGACCGAGACGTCCCTAAACTAATAAGGGACCACTACGTCCCTAAACTGGAACAATAGAGCCAATTGCTCTTTTGCCGGATCTAAACGATCCCGTTTAAGTTGATCTTAGCCCCAAATACGGCTAACGTATCCTTAAGCACTTAAATGGACTATAAAACCCTCAATCAGCTTTGGTTCAAGGGTACATCTCTGAGCTCCTCTGACACATATCGTTGTAATCCTTCAACGATGTTAGAGAGGTGATGAGTCCCGATGGCCATAAATTAAATGAATCACCACGTCAGGTTGATCTTAGTCCAAAGCAAGACTAACGTATCCTTGACGAATGTTTAAGTTGATCTTAGTCGCAACGCGACTAATGCATCCTTAAACTAAAAAACACCAAACCCAAATCTAAGCAAATACGGATTTGGACTAATCCACGTCCTACGGGCGACGACATCACTAAGTCTCCGTATACAATCCACGGGCAACCACAAACAAAATAAACATACACGACACGAAGTGAAATTCTGGAGAAGGAGAAAGTTGTTACCGCAAAGCGGTAGCGTAATTAACTGCAGGGGCTTGCGCCTGCAGGGAAGAGCGTCCCCACAATCAAAAACCCCTCAAGCGAGGGGGAATCTGACAAAGTCTGCTACATCGGCCGCATCCGTCTAAACCTTCGATACACGGTGCCATAAATCAACTTGGCATCTTCGAAGAGGTGGACGGATAAAAACCAAATAGCATCTGCCCCGAACCTCAGGCACGTGACGTCCTAACGTCGCAGGCCGCCGTTCGGAGGGGAACAGATTCTGGCACGTCCGGTGGAACCTTTTCCTCTTTCCACTCCACACTTCGTGTGTCGTCTTCGCGAACCAATCGCGGTTTGTTAAATGGTTGTCCGCGGATTTCAAGTTGCTAAAATTTGGTCTTTTGTCTGGCGCAGAACTCAAGATCCAATGGCCACCAACTGCACCAGCTGCTCGAAATGCCATTGCAGCGGACGTTCCACCTCACCGAGAGGTGTAGCATATGGGCCCCAAGCGGCTTCCTTCCTGACTTTGCCGGTAGACCAGGTGACGCAAGCCACCACCGGCTTGTTCTTCGGGACCATGGTCCCACCTACAAGCTTCTCCATGCCGATATCCGCACCAGAAGCGAACAAGAAGTCGGTATTCGACCGGCTCACTGCTACCACGACCCCTGTCAACGGGTCGCCCGCTACTAAGCTGACGGCCTCTGTTTTCACCAGGCTAGGTCAGGATCATAAAGTGGCTGTCCCAAAGAGGGCAACGGCCACAGCTTCGGAAGTCGTTGAAGCGGCTTCTCCTATCAGAAAGTCAGTCTTCACAAGATTGACGGTTCCTACTCTTCCTTCAGCTGGTCAAAAAGCATCAGTCTTTGATAGGCTGACGCCGGCAGTTACCCCACACCCAAACAGGGGGCAGCAAGAAACTATCTCGATTTCCGAGCCAGTCCCAATGGCTCGTCGTGCGCGACGTCGTCACTGGCAACGAATAAGGAAAGCAGGGGGCAACTCCCCTTCAGGGCTAACCCCGCCTGCTCCAGTGGCGGAGGTCAATGCTGCTGTTCCAACTGGAAACAGCTTTGAATTACTGAGGAAAGTGAGAAAGAACTCCCCAACCGCCGTATTGAAAAGATCTCCTCCGCCCGTGGAGAAAGCTCCGGAGGCAAAACAAGAACAGCCCTCTCAACGGTTGTCGTCCAAAATTTATAAAGTCTGGCGGAGAGTTCAAGACTCCGTGATTGACTCAGACCACTTCCGTCGCCAGAAAAGGGCGAAGGTGGAAAAAGACAAGAACCACCCCATTAAACGGCAGGGGGCAACAAATGCTAGGAGGCCCACTTCAACGGCTCCTTCAACCTCAAAGGTCCATAAAAGGAAAAGACCAGAGAAGGCTCCCGCGACGATGACAAAATCTAAAAGCGGCGAACCTAAACGCCCCAAGTCAGGGGGCATGATAGTACATACAATCTATATGGCTTCGGGAAAAGAAGAAAGTCGTACTTCTACGGGCCACCGACCGCTTACCCGGTCAGTGACCAAGTCTCAGGAGCAGCAACAAAAGCTCCAGGAGATGATGACTACAATGGCTGCACTCACGGGGCCAAAAGAGAATCCTGAGACGTCCTTAGATGAACGCCAAGAGGAAGAGACCGACGCTGAGTTCCTCCGCCGAACACTGGAAAAGAGGGACAAAGAGGCTGCGGAACAGGCAGCCAACATAAAGAAAATGGCCCTCCTGTTCCAGGATGTGGTGGGTATGATGATTCAACCAGATCCACCTGTTGGAGATCCCCCGATCATTCTTGAAGATGATAGAGGAGAGACATCGAATCCTCCACCGGCTCTATCCGCAGCTAAAGAGAATACCATATCAAAAGCTGATTTGGATGAATATATTGCTCAACAAATACGGGTGCATCAGGCGGCCGAAGCAGCCGGCCACGTTGTAAAAACGGGACGGCCATATCCGGGCTGGTATGATCAAATTAAGTACCCGCCAGGTTACACAATTCCTAAGTTTCATGTCTACAAGGGGACCGGCAATCCCCATCAACATGTTGCCCAGTTCAGGGCGCTTTGTGGTAACACTGGAGGCGACGGCAAACTCTTGCTGCGCCAATTCGTTGGAAGCTTATCAGACACGGCTTTCGAGTGGTATTCCGAGCTCCCCAACGACTCTATCAAAACCTTTGCGGAGATGGAGCTGCTCTTCACCCAACGTTTTGCAAGTGCCAGCGAGCGTACCCCAATGACGGCACTGATCAATGCCAGGGTAAAACCCGGCGAGACATGGGTTCAGTACGCTATACGGTGGCGTAATCTATGGTCTAAGTGTGAACAGCGCATAGAAGAAGCCCCTGCGGTGGGAATGTTTGTTGGAACACTCGATCCACAAGCAACCATTTCACAATTTATGATGTTCTTCAAGCCGACTTCCTTCCAGGCTTTGATCGACAAATTGGCGCAGATGGACCAGATGGGCCATAAACCCCCTCTCCCGAAGCCGGATTCCCGAAACGACAAAGGAAAGGGAAAAGCGATCGTCGTCGCTAATGCCCAACAACAACCGAACGATTCGAAGCCGGTTGCTCGTCCAAATAATACACGCCCGTACGTACCCCTTGAGGACAGGATGGGACGTGCTTACTCCTTCCCCCGTGATAAAACAAGGAGGTTATTCGAGCTGGCATTGCGCAACAGGCTCATAAATCTGCCAGATCCAAAACGTCCGTCGCAACCAAGTGACGTTAACAATCCTAATTACTGCCCTTATCATAGAGTGTTGGGACATCCAATCGAAGACTGTTACGTCTTCAAAAATTGGCTGGAGAATCAGTACCGTCAGGGCAAATTTGCGCTATCTGACAAATGGAAGGTGAACCCTCCGCAGCCCCACACCTATAAGGGGACGAATACGCCAGGGGCAACGTGCTCCGTCATTGAAGAGGCTCCTTGGGAGGTTGTACTATCAGCCAAAACGAGGAGAATGCTAAACGATCTTCAAACCTGCCCAGCGGTCAAGTGGAAGAACCCCTTGGAACCGCAGGTTATTGAGGGGATGTTGAAGCCACGACCAACTCCGAAGACCGATGGTAGTAGTTCAAGCGTTCATAGCCAGCCGTCAAAATCTTCGAAAAAGAAGAAGAAGAAATCTAAGAAGCCCGTGAAGCCTGGCGACAAGCGCACGGACTTACAAAAGCAAGTCGATGCGCTGGATGAATATAACCAAAAGGCGCGAACTCCCATCACGCTCCAAGATTTCCTTGATCACGTCTTCCAAAAAGAAGATGAAAGAGAAAGTTCATCGGATGAATCTGACGAATATGTAGCAAGCTGTCATATGATCTCCCATTCGACCACGAACGATGAAGGAACTTCTGGCACTGAAACGCTGGGGGCAAAAGCCGAATCAGGAACCCCAGGGTTACCGGTTGAAATGATTAGCGCGTTTCTTAATGAAGCTCGGTTGAAAAGCAAGGCTGATCGAGAACGCGAGACGGCTATATTCGAAAGGGCTAAGCGTCAGCGACTTGAGGAAGGAGCTGAAATGATCCCGTTGGAACAAAATGCCTCCACCACTGACAAAAGCCAATTCAAGATAAAAAAGAAATTTGCTAAGGCCATATCGAGGGGCATGAAGCTACCACCCTCTGAAGAAAAAGTTACTAGCGCGGTAGAAATGCACCCCTCTTATTGCTTATACCATCAGAAGGTCTCGCATTCCACCCAAGATTGCAAAGCTTTCAATGGATGGTGGCAAGGATACGTCGCTAATCGACAACGATTTAAACGGGAAAAACGTAAAATTCGCCGAGAGCAAAGAAATACGAATAAAGAACTTGAAAGAACTGCCGGCAATTGTCACATGGTTAACATTACCGGGTCACAAGTGCCTACATTTGGGAGCGACTCCGATGAAGAGCTAGAGCTTGGCCCCCTCTTCGAAGAATCCACTTCGGGAAAAGAAAAAGAACTGAAGGCCTGTGAGAATATACAGCTGCGCAATCGAACATTACCCGAAAAGAACCTCGGACCCTTGAATAAGAAAAACAAAGGGAAAGAGCAGGTCTCTGAAGACATCGCTTTGGATGACCAAGTTGCGGAAGAGTTAACCGCCAAGAATCCCCCAAAAAGGAATAAAGTAGATTACAATGTCTTGGCGCATCTGAGAAAGCTACCCTCACAACTCAGCATTCTCGATGCCCTATTGCTATCAAAAGAGGCGAGGGATTCTTTGATTAAGGCCCTACAGGATCCGGACCAGTTCCAAGCCTTCTTAGCCGAACAAAAGATGAAGGATGAATTGGAAGAGGTGCACACAGCCGACGTTGCTTTTGGTGATGAAGACCTTCTCCTCGGGACGTGTGAACACAATCGCCCCCTTTATGTCTCGGGATACTGCCATGACATAAAGATAGGAAAAATCTTGGTCGATAACGGATCGTCTGTCAATTTACTCAATGTGCGAGTGTTAAAGGAGATTTGCATGAGTGTCCAACACCTCGCCCGGGACAAAATCACCATCTCCGGTTTCGACTCTCAATCCTCAAAGACTCTTGGATCTGTGATATTGACGCTACGCTTCGGGGTGCTCGTCACAGACATCAAATTCCATGTTATAGACGCCAAGACGTGCTACAATGCTCTGCTCGGCCGACCATGGCTACACGAATACAATATCATCCCTTCTACACAGCATCAGTGCATGAAGTATTCTAGGGACGGCCTCGAGTACACAGTGGCAGGAGAGTTGAATCCATTTTCCATGAACGAAGTTCGCAAGTATGAAGATGCCAAATACTTCCTACCGAGTTTCGAAGACACGGAAAGATGTCACAAACCGGAGAACAAAACTAACGCAACCATCCCTGTCTTCGGCAGTGACACCGAGGAGGAGGAGGATATAATTTATTCAGGTCCATCCCAATCCACCAGGTCAGGACCATCCGTTCCTTCGTTGATCTTCGGCAGTGATTCAGAGGATGAAGTTCATGCTGTATTCCCTGCTCGGCCGTCGATACGGATTTCCGCTGATGAAGAGCGAAGTCTGCAGATAACTATGGTGCCACTTGAACATTACAAAGAACTGGATGCACTCGACACCAACAGCGTAGAAGAATTGCAGACATTCTATATCCCTCCCGGACGAAAAGGCGAGAAGACAATCCTATTCTACCGTTCTGAAGAAAACAAGGTGGAAAAAGAAATTTGGCATGGCGCGGATCCCGCGCTCGACAGGCTTCAGCCTATCCGTCTTCCCAGATATTATACCGAAGGTTTGAAGAAGCTGCTGAAACGCTAAGGGATGTCCTTCACACAGACCGTCAGAAAAGCCAAATTCTATGACAAGGTCTGGAACGTTCCCGGAACTCAATGCAAACTGCCTAACGGGAGAACGGAAACGAAAGGGCTCGGGTATGTTTGCTCAAAGAAACGGGAGCTAATAAACAGCTGTTATGCCATGTATAACTTTGATGAAGAAGCGGACGCTCAATGGGAAGACGCTAATCCTGAATCAGCAAGAGTTCCTGATGCAAGACCTCCCAGTCCATCGTCTGAAGACCAGATGAGCAAACTTATAAAGGATGCGAGTCAAAAAGCCCGAGATGATCACGATCGTGAAATGGCAATCTATGAGAAAGCCAAGACACAGCGTCTCCTTCGACAGGCAGTAAAGAATGAAGATGTTACCCCACGTCAGCCTGCTACAAAAAGGGTTCGACGCGAAAGCAAAAACAAGTCGAGGGGCCGAAAAGGTGCTCGACAACCGCAAGACAGAGCTAAGAAGCCACGCATACGAGAGTCGAGCGTTATTGACCTAGCCCTTATGAAGAAAATGGGTCGAGCATACTCGTTTCCTCGGAACAAAACAAGGAAAATACTTGATCTTGCTCTAAAACATCAAATGCTTACTCTGCCAGAGTCTAAACACCCTGAGCAAGCAGGCGAAGTCTCCAACCCAAATTATTGCTCTTACCATCGAGTAGTAGGGCATCCGCTTGAAGATTGTTTCACCTTTAAGAATTGGGTTGAGGACCAATATCAGTTAGGCAAATTCGCTCTTTCTGACAACTGGAGGGTAGCACCACCACAGAAGCACGAACCCGAGGCTGCAAAAGAAAAACCAACTCCGCATTGGGATTGGCAGAAAATTCGCACTTGCCACGTGGTAACAATATTAAAAGAAGAATCCGAGGACATGAACGACTTCCCTTGGTGCTTTGAAAACAGCAGCGATGAGGTAATCTCAGAATTTCCCCCAGCTCCGAAAGAGCTGGAGGATGGAATCCACACCACTGCAGATAATCTCAAGAAAATTGAGTTGGGGACGGAAAATGACCCGCGACCAACATTCATCAGCGAGCTGTTATCTGAAAAAAGGGTGACTGCGTTGAAGGATGTGCTTCTACAACACAAAGATTGCTTCGCGTGGAACTATTCCGAAATGCCGGGACTAGATCCAGAAATTGCTGTACATAAATTGGCGATATCTCCGGACATCAAGCCCGTCAAACAAGCGCCGAGGAGAATGCGACTCGAGCTTGAGATGAGCATCAACGCCGAAGTCAAAAAGCTTATAGACTCTGGCTTCATCCAGGAAGTTCAATACCCTGAATGGATTGCCAACATTGTCCCGGTGATGAAGAAAAATGGGACGGTGCGTATATGCATAGATTTCCGGGATCTTAATAAAGCCTGCCCAAAAGATGATTTCCCAGTACCAGTCACCGAGCTGATGATAGACAACACGTCTACTCATGAAGTTTTCTCCTTCATGGACGGCTCATCGGGGTATAATCAAATAAAAATGCATCCTGAAGATCAGAAACACACAGCTTTCAGGACCCCTCTTAGGATATTTTGTTATAAAGTGATGCCCTTCGGTTTGAAGAACGCCGGTGCTACTTATCAGAGAGCCATGACAAAAATCTTCGACGACCTCATACATGAAATCGTTGAATGCTATATCGACGATCTTGTGGTTAAAAGCAAATCATACGAGGAACATCTCGAGCATTTGAAGATCGTGTTTCAACGCCTTCGGCAATACAACTTGAAGATGAATCCTCTTAAATGTGCGTTCGGGGTTTCCTCGGGTAAATTCCTAGGATTCGTCGTTCGACACCGAGGTATTGAAATAGATCTGTCAAAGATCAAAGCGATCATGGAAATGCCTCCGCCGAGGACTCTCAAACAGTTGCGCTCCAAGGGAAACTCGCATACATACGGCGATTTATAGCCAACCTTTCAGGAAAGTGCCGCCCTTATAGTCACCTGATGAAGAAGGGAACCCCATTCGTTTGGGATCAAAAATGCCAAGGCGCATTGGATGAGATCAAGCAATACCTGCAGAACCCGCCGGTGTTGGCTGCTCCGGTTAAGGGAAAGCCTCTTATTCTTTATACAACCGCCCTCGAAGGTTCCTTAGGCGCATTATGGGCACAAGAAAACGATCAAGGGAAAGAGAGGGCGCTCTACTACTTAAGTCGAGTACTGCTGGGGGCAGAAAGCAACTATTCTCCCATTGAGAAACACTGCCTGGCATTGATCTTCGCAATAACAAAGCTTAGGCACTACGCGTTGGCCCACGAGGTCCGTCTGATTTCAAAAGTGGACCCTCTCAAATATCTAATGTCAAAAGCCATATTGACGGGACGACTCGCTAAATGGGCCCTGCTCTTGATGGAATTTTCGATAACATATCAACCTCTCAAGGCGGTAAAAGGCCAGGCCATCGCTGACTTCCTTGCTGAGCATCCCATACCTGCCGACTCTCCTTTAAACTGCGATTTGCCAGACAGACATGCATTTGACGCAATCGACAGTGGTGATACCCGTTGGGAGCTTTACTTCGATGGAGCATCCTCTATGAAAAAGCACAAACAAAGTATGCCAACGATCAAATCGGGGGTGGGACTCATCTTTGTGACTCCCCAAGGAGGAATAATGCGCTTCGCCTTCTCCTTAACGGAGCCGAGAACGAATAATGAAGCTGAATATGAAGCTTTGATAGCAGGCCTCGAGATCGCCATCGATATGGGAATTGAGAGCCTCCTCATATACGGGGACTCCCAACTGGTCGTCAGTCAAGTGAACGGCGATTACCAAACATGCAAACCGGAATTGGTAAAATACGGTGAAAAAGTGCAACAACTGCTAATCCAAATTCCCTCCTACACGTTGGAAAGCATACCGCGCGCGGAAAACAGCAAAGCAGACGCACTAGCCAAACTTGCTAAAGAACTGGCTGACGAGAACCTCGACGACGTTAGAATCGTAGTACAAAGCCGTCGAATGCTCGCCCCAACAAAAATATCTCCGGAATCGTCCGAAGAAAAAGGAACGACTGAGCAGTCGACCTTACAAATAAAAGACCATGAGAAGGTTGAGGATTGGAGGGAAGTCTTTATAGACTACTTCAAGTCCCACCGAATGCCCGAAGATGCGTCCGCAAGACATCAGCTCATGAAACGAGCTCTGTCTTTCGCCTTCGTCAATGATACTCTGTACAAGAGGTCATTCGATTCTCTGTGGTTGAGATGCTTAGGACCTGACGAAGCGAGAAGGGTCGTCCAAGAAGTTCACGACGGACTCTGCGGTTCCCACCAAGCAGGCCCTAAGATGAAGTTAAAGATAAAGCGGACGGGCTACTACTGGCCCACGATGATGCAGGATTGCCTAGAATACGCGAGGCAATGTCATTCATGCCAAATTCATGGAGACTTCATCCATCAGCATCCCAATCCACTGCATCCAACAGTGGCTAGTTGGCCATTTGAAATGTGGGGAACTGATATAGTCGGTCCCATCGAACCAGCATCGTCAAAGGGACATCGTTTCATCTTGGCGACGACTGATTACTTCTCCAAATGGGCAGAAGCGGTACCGTTGAGGGAAGTAAAAACGGAGAACATCCTCCATTTCTTCAAAACGCATGTCATATACCGGTTTGGAACCCCAAGAAGGATCATCTCTGACAATGGACCAGCCTACCGAAGTCATAAGATTAGCCGCTTCGCACAGCAGCACAATATAGACTGGAGATATTCCTCAGTTTATAACCCTCGAGCTAACGGTCTAGCTGAGGCCTTCAACAAGACCTTGACGAAGATCATGAAGAAAACGGTGTCACGAAATAAGAGAGATTGGCACGAAAGATTGCAAGAGGCGCTTTGGGCGTATCGAACTACATTTAAAACGGCCACAAACACAACGCCGTACGCGTTGGTATTTGGGACGGAAGCAGTACTCCCCCTCGAGATAGAATTACCCTCTCTACGAGTGGCAGTCCATTACGAGTTGACAGACGAAGAAAATGCTCATCTTCGATTTGAAGAGCTTGACGCTCTTGATGAAATCCGGCTTCTAGCACAACAAAATCTGGAAGCTTATAAAGCAAAGATGACGCGCTCATACGAAAGACTAACCCGACCGAGGACATTTCGTCAAGGCGAACTCGTGCTAGTGGTCAAAAGGCCCATGATCCCCAATCGCGCCAAGCGAGGAAAATTCGAGCCAAACTATGAAGGCCCATACATCATAGATAAGGTCTACCAGGGTGGGGCCTATCTACTCATGGACATGCACGGTGAAAGGCCTTTTAGGCCAATAAACGGTCGTTTCCTAAAGAAATACTACGCTTAATGAGCTATGGCCTAGGTTAATGGTAGATGACGACAACTGTGTCCGCTCGCTATCTTCTTAAGCCCGAACTCTATAAGCAGTAAATGGCCTTCCTTAACGCCGGACCGAAATGTCCTTAAACTAATAGCAGACCGAGACGTCTTGAAACTACTAGCGCAGCACCTCTAGGCTGACGAGATGTAAAAAAATATAGATAAAAAAAAATAAAATAAAATAAAACGGTATGTCCATAAGCAAAAAGGGCACGGATGAAAACCCGAAAGGGCTCCGTGAGTAAAAACAGCAGGGCTACCGGCGAGTGCTCGTGAAAACCTGAAAGGGCGCGACCTCATTAAAAAAAAAAAAAAAAAAAAAAAAAAAAAACGGTATGTTCATAAGCAAAATGGGCACGGATGAAAACCCGAAAGGGCTCCGTGAGTAAAAACAGCAGGGCTACCGGCGAGTGTTTGTGAAAAACCCGAAAGGGCGCAACCTCGTTAAAAGACACTTATAGGGTCCTCTCGACCCTGTAAGGAGAAACTATCCGCGTGAGATCCTTACGACTCACAAGGGAGCAACACACTTAGGGATCCCCACGATTCCTAAGGAGAAAATACGCTTGTGAGATCCTCACGACTCGTAAGGAGAACTCTCTTATGGGACCCTCACGGCTCATGAGATTTGAAAGTCTTAAGTTACAGAAACCTAAACCTGTGCTTAAGCAAGCCCCCACAAACTTCCAATATTGCCCTACAAGTGGCTCAATATTGACCCTTGTATACAATCCACGGGCGCGAATAAACATTTCCCTAATCAAGTCTCATCCGAGACTGGGGATATGTTCGCACGATGAACAACCCTTATAAGTCCTCTCGACTTACAAGGAGAAAACCCTCCTGTAGGATCCTTACGACCTACAGAGGAAACGAACACTTAGGAATCCTCACGAGTCCTAAGAAGAAAATACACCTACAAGATCCTCACAACTTGTAGGGAAAAATAACTTCGTGAAACCCTTACGGCTCATGAAGTCAAAAGCCTTAGCCGACAGGATCCTAACCCTGGTCGCTAAGCCACCTTTGTTCGACATCGACAGAGGCAGATGATGATTCGCTCCTGGTAATATCCCAGTTGTAGCGGTGCTGATGCCGAAATCGGTTTACAGCGAAAAGCCAATAAGCCGCACATGCATACGAAATAGCCGAAATGATAGGGCAACTTGCAATAAAAAGCAGCAAGTAAAATGTATGCATGCAAAATAGCCGAAATGATCGGGCAACTCGTAATAAAAAGCAACGAGTAAAGATAAAATAAAAAAGCCGAAATGATTGGGCACCGCGAAAAATAGCCGAAATGATTGGGCAATCGCGACCTTCGCGATATAAAAGCTGAAATGATAGAGCATCGCGGAAATAAAATAAAACAAAAATAAGAAATGATGAAACTTCGGCCCTACAGTTAAGATCACATCGATCCCTGTATACAATCCAAGGGCGCAAACAAAGAAGAAACCATACTTCCCCAGCGGATTCCATCGAACGACGAAGCCAAACCTCGACGGTTCATTTCGACCGAAGAAGCCAGCAAACTTCTCAACTCACGGATACAAACACTCCTTGACGAGAGCCTTCCTGATCCGTGTCGACCCGCAGAGCCACCAGTGTCTCCGTAGGAACCATCGACTCGTTTCAAACCCCAAGGACACAAATAATCCTTGGCGCTTGGGAAACAAATAATCCTAGCAAACTCCTCGACTCACGGGTACAAACACTCCTTGACGAGAGCCTTCTGATCCGCGTCGACTCGCAGAGCCACCAGCGCCTCCGTGGGAATCATCGACTCGTTTCAAACCCCAAGGACACAAATAATCCTTGGCGCTTGGGAAACAAATAATCCCTCGCAAAACTTCTCAACTCACGGATACAAACACTCCTTGACGAGAGCTTCCTGATCCGCGTCGACCCGCAGAGCCACCAGTGTCTCCGTAGGAATCATCGACTCGTTTCAAACCCCAAGGACACAAATAATCCTTGGCGCTTGGGAAACAAATAATCCCTCGCAAAACTTCTCAACTCACGGATACAAACACTCCTTGACGAGAGCTTCCTGATCCGCGTCGACCCGCAGAGCCACCAGTGTCTCCGTAGGAATCATCGACTCGTTTCAAACCCCAAGGACACAAATAATCCTTGGCGCTTGGGAAACAAATAATCCCTCGCAAAACTTCTCAACTCACGGATACAAACACTCCTTGACGAGAGCTTCCTGATCCGCGTCGACCCGCAGAGCCACCAGTGTCTCCGTAGGAACCATCGACTCGTTTCAAACCCCAAGGACACAAATAATCCTTGGTGCTTGGGAAACAAATAATCCCTCGCAAAACTTCTCAACTCACGGATACAAACACTCCGTGACGAGAGCTTCTCTGACTCATATCTCGGGCAGTAAGGATTCAAAAACTTGCTTCCTGAACAATGGGATCCTGCAAGTCAATCCTAAATGGTCTCTTGCATACTATTCACGGGTCTCACTCTCTGAAGTCGATTCTCGACAAAGAGGGAAACAACCGCTCACGAGCCCTCTTGACTCGTAAGAAGGGCAATGGGATCCTGCAAGTCAATCCTAAATGGTCTCTTGCATACTATTCACGGGTCTCACTCTCTGAAGTCGATTCTCGACAAAGGGGGAAACAACCGCTCACGAGCCCTCTTGACTCGTAAGAAGGGCAATGGGATCCTGCAAGTCAATCCTAAATGGTCTCTTGCATACTATTCACGGGTCTCACTCTCCGAAGTCGATTCTCGACAAAGAGGGAAACAACCGCTTACGAGCCCTCCCGACTCGTAAGAGGGAGAAATTCTCTCATAAGATCCTTTCGACTTATGAGAGAAAACCACACTTGGGAATCCTCACGAGTCCTAAGGAGAAAATCCACTTACGAGATCCTCTCGATCCGTAGGGAGAAAAGTCTCTATGAGACCCTCACGGCTCATAGAGTTGAAAAGTCTCAGGCAGCAGATCTGAACCTGCGGCCTAAGCCATCGCTATATCTCGAAGAAACCAAAATGCTTACTCTATTACCTGTCAATCATGTTTATCAAGACAGCATGCTGATAATAAGAGAAGGGAGAAAGCAAAGAAATGATACAAGACATTGCAAAAATGTGTATCTTTATTTATTAATTCAATCAAGTACAAGGCGAATCGTATAAAAGAATAAAGAATGTATACATCTTATTCAAAAAAGAAAATTACAAGTATATTGATACAATGGCAGTTATTGGGAAGGAAGCGTCTTGCATAGGTGTAGCAATCGCTCGCAGATGTCCTTCCATGCCTTCTCTTGATCGGCTACCACCGCCAGCTCTGCCTCCACTTGGGCTCGTTGCCGCAAGACCACTGCAAGCTGCTCCCTCACGCCCTGATAAGCAGCCTCCCGACTTGGGATATGGCGCTCAGCCACGTCAAGCTTCCTCTTTAAGTTTAGCCCATAGGAGATGCGCTCCAAGAGACCCTCAAAGATAGTCTTCACTTGGGCAACATTTGCCTCAACCTCAGCGCGCAGATGGGCCGTTTCGTTTGAGGTCTTTTGGCATTCCCTTAGTCTCCGAGCTGCTTCTTGCTCCAAGTGGCGGGAGTGCGAAGTGCTTTGCTCGAGCCAAGTTGTGCGTTGGGCGCTCAGAGCTAAAACTTTGGGAGCAGGGCGCGTCAACTCCAGCCGATACAAACAGGCCTCGATCTCCCTGCAGTGGTTAACTCAAGATTCAACGACGCCCTCGTCATGAAAAGTTACGAGCGCCGCTAACATCGGGTTAACATCCGCAGCGAAATCGACAGCAGAAGGGAGAGCATCCATGCTGAGCTCTTCAATATACCCGCTCAGCATGCCTAGACTCATCACCGCACCCTTTGAAGACGGACGTCTCAGAAAGGGGCCTGCCGGTAAAAGGACGCGAGCCTCAAAGGGGACCGGAACCGGAACAATAGCTGCAAAACAAAACAGGGTTAAGCGGTGGTTCAAAAGATGTTAAAGGACTACCAAAAAGGAGATCTACTATACCAGCAGCAACGGACGGCAGAGCCGGAAGGGCCGGTAGCGCGACAGGGCTTACATCCCCTCCTTCGATTTGTGGCACTACAATAAAGAAAAGGAAAAGTCAGAAATCATCCCATTGCTAGAAAAAAGGAGTAAATAAAGATATTACCGGCGCCACTAGAAGGAGAAGCGAGTTCGGACGGGAAAGAAAAGTGCGGGAGCAACACTTGATACAAGTGATCAAAAAGCACTCCTGCAAAGGCACAATGGTGTAACGTTAGTACAAAAGCTGCATTTTTGAAAGATTAATGCATGAGTCGTAAATCCATACCTTCCAACATCCGTGACGGCACAAGGGAAGACGGAGAGGTGACTACTGCCAAAGCAGTAGTTGACGGTGCCCCCTCGAGCAGTGGAGCATCGGTACTGGCCGCACCTGCAAGAACAAATTTGTTAGAAGAGATCACAAGATATATACAAAAAAAAGGAGGGGGGAATGCTGGTGATAAAAAAAATTTACCTGACGAGCTGCCAGCAGAAATTGAGGCGGTCCCCTCCTCCACTGACGGAAGACCACCGCCTGTAGCTTCATCACCCGACTCAAGGGGAACCGTTGTTATGCTCTCAAGCTCTGCAGGCGGTGGGGAACCATAGACAGGGAGGGCCAAGATAGGAACATTGCCAGATTCCTGAGAAGGAGCGCCTAGCTCGTCCTCAGGAATCATGGCCGCCTCACCTGCTGCTCCCTCAGGATCAGCGATTACAGCTGCCCCGTCCACCGGCACCACGAGGTCCCCAGCCTCAAGTACCTCGCCCTCTACCGCCTTCGGCTCGGTCGAGACAATCATATCATCTGCCACCGCTTCGGGTACGGCATCAATGACTTTCTCCGCGGTAGGTTCCTCAATCTCGGCTCCAGTCCCCACGGCCTCGACAAAGTTGTCCACTGTCGGTTCGGGTTCGGCGAGTACCGCTTCTTCCGCTCCCTTGGGTTCGACGGTCGTCTCCGCCTCCCCCTCAGTCGGACTTGACCCTGCAAGATGAGATATGTATAAGCCAATAGTTTTACAAATCATACAACAAAGTTCTGAAAGGAGTACTACCTGAAGCGGATTTATCATTGGCGTTCCGAACCGCGCGTGCAACTTGCCGATGAGCGGTAGACAGAGCCACAGGGGGCTCTTCAGAAGGAGTACTAGCGTGAGGAACAGTGCTAGGGCCCGCTCCTGCGGCCAGAGCAGCTCTGCGCGCCTTAGCTTCGCGTCTGGACCGCTTCCGCTCCTCTTGAGCCGATGAGACAGATGCCATCAGAGCTTCCTTGAGCGAAGCCTCCTCATCCGTGTAGAGGGATGCCTCCAGATTTTTCAGAGCATCCCTCGTTGTTGCATCAAGCCGAGGCTCTTGCGGCAGCTTCGACGGAGCTGGGACTTCGATGACGGGCTTGGGAAGGGTCCTGGCGCCGATTAATACCACCCCTGTAAAGAAACAAGAGAAGGTCAGGTCGGCTATCATAAAAAGACAACAAACTTTCCTTATAAAAGAGAAGGGGATAGAGCATACCGACGCTTTCCAGTGCACGTTTCTTCTCCTCCTCTTGGAAGGTCTTCAAGGATGCAGCGATAGCATCATCAGTGGAGATACCTGTTAAAAAAGGGAGCAAAAGTTAGTTAAATGTAACAATATAGAGTGCAACGAGATAACAAATAAGGCGTCTGATGATTACCGGACTCGGCGAGTTTACTCAGCATCGCTTCGAGCCTCGCTGATCGCTCTGATTCTGCAATGGCGGCGGCTAGGTTGGTGTCCTCAGGATCCACCACGAAACCCTCGTTGCTGCCATACTCACATATAGTCTCGGCAGGATGAGCCGCGGGCTCCAAGTTAAGAATCACATCGAGGGATAAGGTGGACTTCTTCTTTTTTTGCCCGCCAGCCTTGGACCCACTGGGAGCAGCTTTACGCTTGCCAGTTTTGGCAGTCGCTTTCGGGCGGCGAGTCCCGATGTCTGCTCCTGCACCCGACTCCGGCGATGCCGCTTTAACCGTCTTTGTCGGAGCACGGGGCGCCGTTGGGGCATCCACTGTAGTAGGCAGTGGCAGTCCACGCGGAGGGGCCAACACCCGTGGTCGATCAGCTCCGGCCTCTTTCGTCGGAGGGATAACCTGAACCCTGGGCTGCAATGGAGCCTTGCGATTGCCGCCGGGAGGCGCAGCCCTACGATCGACCAGTAGACGTTTCTCCATCAAGATAATTGGGCCCATCGCGTGCGCGTACCAAGCCACATACGAATTGAGTATCTTGGGGGTACAGCTGGGCTCACTGATGAAAAAGTAGGAGCCTGTATTGAGCCGGATGAAGTGATGCATCGCATTCCGTACTCCCTCTGGACCGACTGCAGGTGTTCCCAAGAAGGCTTCCAACGGGACTCCTTGGTTATAACTCGATTGCCGGGCAAATCGATGCGGGTTATACCTCATGAAGAGGGCCGTTTCATTCTGCCTAAATACCAAGTAACCCGGCCGAATGGAATAAAGGTGGAGGATTTCCCGAGCCTTCAACACGGAGACACCGCCCTTGAAGTCATCACGCAGCGGCACCACCGACTTAGTGGTCTCGGAACCCATGGTGATGACCTTATCCACAAAAGAAGTCTTCGCCCCGATTAGATGCGAACGCAGAAGCAGTCCCCTAGACTCCCGCGGAGGTGCAAACACGATGGAAGCCCCGATCAATCGTATGATTCTTGGAAATATGAATCTCTCAAAGAATGGAGGAGTTTTGTGGGCACCAAACACTCCTCGAACATGCAGCTCCATCCAAGATGTGAAGTAATGCATCGGGAAGTTAGCAGGCTGCACCCCAGGTTCATTAGCGTCCGCCGCTACGCTAAGTCCATTGTAGAGGTGAGCCAACCCGGCGATCCCCACTGATAACTGTAGACCGGCCACCATTTGATGCGCCGGGTAAAAGACAGAAGACCTCATGAGGCGTGGGTGCATGGGAAGCGCGAAGCTGCACAGCCACAGACCTAAGAACCCGATGAAGAAGGTCTCCTCATCCATGCCAGGAACGGCGATCTCTGAGAAAGGAACGCTAGCAGTACCGGGAAGGTAAAAACTTCGCTGATCAATTTCCGATGAAGGTCGGCGGTCCAGGCCGAAACCAAAAGGATCAGCAAGTTGGGCGAACTTCTCACCTTGCTCTGATAAAAATTCCGGACGAATAAAACGAGCAATGAAGTCCGCAAAACTAACTCCTCGGTCGCCCAATTCCAAATGAAGCTCCTCGTAAATCTCCAACACCCTCACCAGGGCCGGATGCTGATGCTGGATGGCATTTTCCGGAGTCAAGTCGAGTACCACTTGCTTGGTGGCAAAGACGTACTCATCAGGAGGAAGCAGCTCTTCGTAGTGCTCCCCCCTCGCCGGTAAACCAGAAAGCTCAACGAATTCCTCTAGAGAAATTGAAACTTCCCTATCCGCTGCCAGGAAAGTATGCGTGGGGATATTCCATTGTTCGATGAAGGCCTTTGTCCACCACGTTGGAGGAGTAGGATACTCGAAAAGCGAGACGTAGACGGCGGAATATAAACCTATCTTCGTCAGGTGAGCTCTTTTCGCCGCTAAAATGTACCGGGCCCATGGCAGGTATCCAGCAAGCGGTCGCGGATTTAATCCAATATTGTAAGCCTGTCCCCAAGGGCGTGCTTCACCCTGACAGATTCGCCTTCCCAAGATATCTATGGCCGGCGGCGGCTGTACCGGAATAGCGCCGATTGCGGGCTGGAGAAGGTCGTCTGAATTCCAATTTTTTACCTCCACGGCATACTCCACCGGGGGTTTGTCCGCATAGGGGATCGTAACTATGGGTTCGGAAGGCGAGGCGGAACTAAAACTGCGGCGGCCTTGGATAATCTGGCTATACCACCTCCCCCATAGGTGAAGTCTCTTGCACTCAGGATCGTGATCTTTGATCAGAGCAAACACCACCCGGTCCACTGGTGCATGTGGGAACCCTCCTTCTGAGCGAACAAAGGGAAAAGACAAATCTTCAGACATGTTTCCTGTAGATAAAAAAAATAAATAATATAATAACAACCGTTAGTGTTCCATTGCTTCACATATCAAAGGCATCCATCACACTGCAATGCAGTGGGTTGGGGACCAAAGAGGGACCCACAAAATCAAGATGACGGCGCATCATTTGATAAGACAGTCCCATCATTGGATGAGACTGTCAGTTAATAAAAAGGACCCCCAAGAGAATATCCTCACTGGGGGATCTCTAGAGACAAGGAGAAAATCTCCTCTTTTCAGAGCAAAGCTCTGTCACAGAGTGACACTTGTCAAACTCCTGTTTCAGAAGAATAAAACTTTTTTTAAAAAAAAAAAAAAAAAAAGAGCCTAGCTCTGTAGCTATAATAAAAATTTATAACTCCTAAGGATCAAAATTTTGGGATCTTAAGGATCCATGGAAATTTAAAAAAAAGAGAGAAGGGGTTCTCTAGTTGATCTGTGAGCAGGGCTCTGTTCATGGGTTAAAACCTAAGAACAGAGTCTCTGCAAATTTTTGAGAGCAAGGCTCTGTGAATATAAAAAAAAAAAAAACCCAAAGGGGTTTCCTTTAGATCAAAGATTTATAAGAGCAAGGCTCTGTTGAAGAAACCCCAAAGGGGTTTTCCTTAGATCAAAAGATCTATGAGAGCAAGGCTCTATTAATTAAAATTAATTCAATTTAATTTAGGTTTAATTTCTTTACCTAAGTTGTTCTAAAAAAAAGTTCTAACTTTGGAAGCAAGAGCAAGGCTCTGAAGTTCTTGAAGGCAAGAGCAAGGCTCTGAAAATGAGAAATCTTGAAGATGATGAAGAGATTAACAAAGACCAAGGGTCTTATTTATAGGCGCCTGCGCCCCTTCAACTGACCCTGGCCACCGTTGCGCTTACGTCGCGCCACGTAAGCACAACGGTGGGGGGGCATCTGTTTCCCCCAATCAGAGCAAGGCTCTACTGAATTTTGAAAATTCAAAATTTGAAGCAACGCTTCGGTTTCCGTGCGCAGTGCGCAATTTGCCACGTGGCAGAAGCCAATTCGGCAGCGTAACGCCCGAGACGGTGCGTCCCATCAGAGCAAGGCTCTTCAGAAAACGTAATTAAAGACTTAACTGCGCAAATGCATGGCAGCGCGACACGTGTCTGCGCAGTTGCGCAATCGCAACTGCGCAAGCGCACGGATGCGCGACACGTGACTGCGCAAGCGCACGGATGCGTGACACGTGTCTGCGCAGTTGCGCAATCGCAGTTGCGCAAACGCACCGATGGGCGACACGTGTCTGCGCAAGCGCACAGATGCGTGACACGTGTCTGCGCAGTTGCGCAGTCGCAACTGCGCAAGCGCACAGATGCGCGACACGTGTCTGCGCAAGCGCTCGGATGCGCGACACGTGGCTGCGCAGTTGCGCAGTCGCAGCTGCGCAGGCGCTCGGATGCGCGACACGTGTCTGCGCAGTTGCGCAGTCGCAGCTGCGCAGTCGCAGCTGCGCAAGCGCTCGGATGCGCGACACGTGTCTGCGCAGTTGCGCAATTGCACCTGCGCAAGCGCTCGGATGCGTGACACGTGTCTGCGCAGTTGCGCAACCGCAACTGCGCAAGCGCACGGATGCGTGACACGTGTCACACGCTGGTGAGTTGCGCAGCAACTGAATGAAGATTTAGATAAATCTTTTCTGTTCTCCTGTAAAACAGGAACCCTTGGATCAGAGATCCAATGGTGGGAAAATTCCCAAAATTATTCAGGAAAGATTTTGTTAACAAATCCAACAAATTGGTGGGCACTATAAATAAGACCCCAGGCCTCATTCAAAGGGCATCAGATAATCAATCATCATCGAGAGAGGAAAAAAGCTTCTGAAAAAAGAGAGCTCTTGAAGATTAATCAAGAACAAAAAAAAGAAGGTAAAATTTCTGAAGAACAGAAAATAAAAAGATAAAATAGTGCCTTGCACTTGATATGAACCCCTGGTTCTAAAAAATAAAAGAATAATAAATAGTGCCTTGCACTTGATATGAACCCCTGGTTCTAAAAAAAAAATATAAAAGAATAATAAATAGTGCCTTGCACTTGATATGAACCCTTGGTTCTGTGAAAAGAAAACAAGAAGAAGAACTTGTTTTCTTTTGATCTAAATGTAGATCAAAGGTGCTATGCACTTTTGTTTCTTCAATCAGAAGATTCTTGAGTTCCTGCAACTCATTATTTAAAAGGGCCTGGCCCAAATCAGAAATAAAAGGGCAGAGCCCTATTTTAAAAAAAAATTCTTGAGGGCCTGGCCCAAATCAGATCACAAAAATAAAAGGGCAGAGCCCTATTTGGAAAAATTCTTGAGGGCCTGGCCCAAATCAAATCACACAAAGGGCAGAGCCCTGTTTGGAAATGCTTGAGGGCTTGGCCCAAATCAAACTGCAAGAATAAAAAGAGGCAGAGCCCTGTTTAGATTGATCGGGCAGAGCCTAAAATAAAAATTGGACTTAACCCAATCCTGGCTGTAAGTCCTTAAATTAAATGCCTCTCACAAACTAAGTCACGACCGGTTCGAGGGTACATCTCCGAACTCCTTTGACATCTGTCGTTGTAATTCCTCAACGACGTCAAAGAGGTGACGAGTCCCAACGACCACTCATCTAATATTGGACCGAGACGTCCTTAAACTAATATCGGACCGAGACGTCCTTAAACTAATATCGGACCGAGACGTCCTTAAACTAATGATGGACCACTACGTCCCTAAACTGGCATCGGACCGAAATGTCCCTAAACTAATGACGGACCACCACGTCCCTAAACTGGCGATGGACCGAAATGTCCTTAAACTAATAATGGACCACTACGTCCCTAAACTGGCATCGGACCGAAACGTCCCTAAACTAATAATGGACCACTACGTCCTTAAACTGGTATCGGACCGAGACGTCCCTAAACTAATAAGGGACCACTACGTCCCTAAACTGGAACAATAGAGCCAATTGCTCTTTTGCCGGATCTAAACGATCCCGTTTAAGTTGATCTTATCCCCAAATACAGCTAACGTATCCTTAAGCACTTAAATGGACTATAAAACCCTCAATCAGCTTTGGTTCAAGGGTACATCTCTGAGCTCCTCTGACACATATCGTTGTAATCCTTCAACGATGTTAGAGAGGTGATGAGTCCCGATGGCCATAAATTAAATGAATCACCACGTCAGGTTGATCTTAGTCCAAAGCAAGACTAACGTATCCTTGACGAATGTTTAAGTTGATCTTAGTCGCAACGCGACTAATGCATCCTTAAACTAAAAAACACCAAACCCAAATCTAAGAAAATACGGATTTGGACTAATCCACGTCCTACGGGCGACGACATCACTAAGTCTCCGTATACAATCCACGGGCAACCACAAACAAAATAAACATACACGACACGAAGTGAAATTCTGGAGAAGGAGAAAGTTGTTACCGCAAAGCGGTAGCGTAATTAACTGCAGGGGCTTGCGCCTGCAGGGAAGAGCGTCCCCACAATCAAAAACCCCTCAAGCGAGGGGGAATCTGACAAAGTCTGCTACATCGGCCGCATCCGTCTAAACCTTCGATACACGGTGCCATAAATCAACTTGGCATCTTCGAAGAGGTGGACGGATAAAAACCAAATAGCATCTGCCCCGAACCTCAGGCACGTGACGTCCTAACGTCGCAGGCCGCCGTTCGGAGGGGAACAACACTTACGAGATCTTCACGATTCATAAGGAGAATTCCCCTTTGAGACCCTTACGGCTCATAGGATTCAAAAGCCTTAAGCTACAGGGATCTGAACCTGTTCTTAAGCCATCACATTTCCCAGACTGCTCTACAAGCGTTTAATATTGACTCTTGTATACAATTCACGGGCATGAATAAAAATTTCCCTAACAAAATCCCACCAGCGACTAGGGATATGCTCACACGGTGAAGGGCCATTGTAAGTCCTCTCGACTTATAAGGAGAAAACACTCTTATAAGATCCTTACGACTTATAAGAGAACATACACTTAAGAATCCTCACGATTTTTAAGGAGAAAACGCACCTACGATATCCTCACGACTCGTAGGGAGAAACACCTTTATGAGACTCTTACGGCTCATAAAGTCAAAAGCCTTAGTCGACAGGATCTTAACCTTGTTTGCTAAGTCACCTTTGCTCGAACCGACGAAGGCAAATGATGATTCGCTCCTGGCAATATCCCAGTTGTAGCGATGTTGATACCTAAATCAGTATCAAATCCTAAGTCCTTTCACGGCAAATGATGGTTCGCTCTTGGCAATATTCCAGTCGTAGCGATGCTGATGCTAAGATTGGCACCAGATTCCAAGTTCCACATTCGCGATAAAAAATCAGTGAGCCAAAAATGCATATGAAATAGCCGAAATGATGGGGCAACTTGCAACAAAATCAGCAAGTAAAAATATATGCATACAAAATAGCCGAAATGATTGGCAACTCGCAATAAAAAATAGCGAGTAAAAAGAAAAAATAGCCGAAATGATTGGGCAATTGCGACTTTCACGATATAAAAAGCTGAAATGATAGAGCATCGCGAAAAGAAATAAAAAAAATGAAATTTCTGCCATACAGGCAGTCCATACTGACCCCTGTATATAATCCATGGGAATAAGCGAAAAGGGAACCACATGTCCCCTACCAGATCCTGTCAAAAGGGAAAGTCAGATCTCAATAGTAACATCTGCATCCCAGAAGATCAACAACGGCGTTCCTTCTTATGCCAGCAGGGCACGGAAGTGACACAATGAAACGGAGCCATGGCAAAGTCCCTAGTTCCAAATCTTAACGGCAACATCTATAGCCTAAAAATCAGTAACGGTGATCCTCCTCATTTCAACAGGATTCGGACGCAACATCACCAAACGGAGCTACGGCAAAGTCCCTAGTTCCAAGACTTTACAGTCCACAGACAACCTAGAGTCGACCAATGACCTCCCCGACAGATCAACACTCCGTCTCGGAAACAAGTCAATCGACCTCCAAGGAAATCAGTGTCTTTGCAGGAATCTCTCGATTCGTCTCAACTCCGAGGAAATCAGTGTCCTTGACAAAAACCTCGATTCAGGGAAATCAGCGTCCTTGACGAGAGCATCTCGATTCACGTCGACCTGTAAGAAAATCAGTGTCTTTGCAGGAATACCTCGATTCGTCTCAACCCCGAGGAAATCAGTGTCCTTGGCAAAAACCTCAATTCAGAGAAATCAGTGTCCTTGACGAGAGCATCTCGATTCGTGTCGACCCGTAGAGAAATCAGTGTCTTTGCAGGAATCTCTCAATTCGTCTCAACTCCGACGAAATCAGTGTCCTTGGCAAAAACCTCGATTCAAGGAAATCGGTGTCCTTGACGAGAGCATCTCGATTCGCGTCGACCCGCAGAGAAATCAGTGTCTTTGCAGCAATACATCGATTCGTCTCAACTCCGAGGAAATCAGTGTCCTTGGCAAAAACCTCAATTCAGGGAAATCAGCGTCTTTGGTGAGAACTTCTCGATTCGCGTCGACCCGCAAGGAAATCAGTTTCTTTGCAGGAATGCCTCGATTCGTCTCAACTCCGAGGAAATCAGTGTCCTTGGCAAAAATCTCGATTCAGGAAAATCAGCGTCCTTGATGAGAGCATCTCGATTCGTGTCGACCCGCAAGGAAATCAGTGTCTTTGCAGGAATACCTCGATCCGTCTCAACCCCATAGAAATCAATGTCCTTGGCAAAATGCTCAATTCAGGAAATCAGTGTCCTTGACGAGAGCATCTTGATTCGCGTTGACCCGCAGAGAAATTAGTATCTTTACAGGAATCTCTCGATTCATCTCAACTCCGAGGAAATCAGTGTCCTTGGCAAAAATCTCGATTCAGGGAAATCAGTGTCCTTGACGAGAGCACCTCGATTCGCGTCAATCTGCAGAGAAATCAGTGTCTCTACAGAAATATACAACGTCAGCAAAATGGAGCCATGGCAGAGTCTCTAGTTCCAAATCTCGACGGTTCACAAACAACCTAGAGACCACCTCGACATTCGTCTCGTTACAGCAGATGCAATGTCAGCAAAACGAAGCCACGGCAAAATGCCTAATTCCAAATCTCGACGGTTCACAAACAACCTAGAGACCACCTCGACATTCGTCTCGTTACAGCAGACGCAATGTCAATAACGGCGTTTCTTCTCAACTCCAGCAGGATGCAGATACAACGTCGACAACTAACCCTAGGGTCAAAACAACGGAGCCAGGGCAAAATCCCTTGTTCCAAGCCTCGAAGGTTCATAGGCAACCTAGAGACAACTGTGACATTCGCCTCAATACAGTAGACGCAATGCCAACAAACGAAGCAAAGGACAAATTCCTAGCTTCAGGGTCTTGACGACAACTCAAATAAAACCTGAAAGACTATCGGAGATCATCTTACACCAGCGCGGAGTGGTTATGACTCATCGGGGCTCCCCAAACTGAGCCTAACCTCAAGTAAAAAACGGCACAGCAAAATTCCTAACGCTTGCTCTTCCGACGGTCAAACTGCCTAGGAAGATTGCTTGAAAACGTCTTGTCCAGCCCTCGAAGGGATCAGAGACATGACAGTTGCAAGGCTACTCGAACGACAAGATTGTCTATCGAGGAATACATTAACCAACACGACGATAGACGGGCAAAACCCTAGTACTACAGACCCTAACGAACCTTTGTCGTAAAGAGCAGAGGTTAACTGTGACGTTAGGACATTCTTGCGAGAACTTCTCGATTCGTCTCGACTTGTGAGGAAATTAGTGTCCTTGCAAGAACTCCTCGATTCGTCTCGACTCGTAGGGAAAAGCCTTAGGCAATGGGGATAAGGACCTGCTTGCTAAGCACCGGGGCCCTGCAAGTCGGTCCAAGATGGGCTATTGCATATTATTCACAGGCCACACTCTCCAAAGTCGAATCTCGATAAGGGGGGAAACAACCACTTACGAGTCCTCTCGACTTGCAAGCGGGAAAAATTCTCTTGTGAGATCCTTACGACTCCCAAGAGAAAACACACACTTAGGATTCCTCACGACTCCTAGGGAGAAAATACACCTACGGGATCTTCTTGCTTGTAGGGAGAAAAGTCTTTATGAGACCCTCACAGCTCGTAAAGTTAGAAAGCCTTAGGCGACAGATCTGAACCTGTCTCCTAAGCCATCGCTACCTTGCAAAGAGTCCAAGATGGACAGCTACCTACTATCTACATGCTACACTTGCTAAAATCACATGGCAACAACACAGCAAAGAGAAGAAAGAAACAGTGGGAGAAAGAAATGTGTATCTTTTATTCATAAATTCAATGAAGTACAAGATGAATCATATAAAAGAATAAAAAAATGGATACATATTATTCCAAAAATTACAAATGATACAAAAGTAGCTACTGAGAAGGAGGTGTTTTCAATAAATCAGTCAATTGCTCGCGCATTCCTCTCAACTCCTTTTCACGATCAGCCGCCGCAGCCAGCTCTGCTTCAACTTGGGCCCGTTGCTGCAGACAAGATGAAAGTTTCTCATCAATTTCCTGCTGAGCGGCTTCCTGACTCTGCGCAACTTGCTCACTGAGATCAAGCTTCTTCCTCAGCACCAGCTCGTCAGAGATACATTGTTGAAGGTTTTCAAAGATAGAGTTTAGCTGGGCAGCATTCGCTGCGACCTCAGCACGCAGTTGGACAGATTCAGCGGAAGTCGCCTCACGTTCTTTTCGTTTAAGGGTGGCCTCTCGTTCAAAATAGCAAAGGAATGGAACGCTCTGCTCAACCCATGCAGCTCGCTGGGAGTTTGAAGCCAACACCTCCGGAGCAGGATGCCTGAGCTCAATCCCATACAGACAGGCCTCAATCTTCCTGCAATAGTTAACCCAAGACTCAAGGACGCCTTCGCTATGGAAGTTCACGAGCGTCGCCAGCATGGGATTAACCTCGGCTGTAAAATCTGTAGCAAATGTAGGGACCTCCGTGTTAAGCTCCTCGATGTACTCACTTAACATGCGCAGGCTGGTCATGGCACCCCTGGAAGATGGGAGTTTAACAAAGGGCCCTGCCGGCATTGGAATTTGAGACTCGAAAGGAGCTGGAGTCGGTGTGTAACACCCGAGCCCAATAATACTATTTCTGTTACTGGTTGAGTGTTTGACATTGCTCATTTCATTTATCTTGCTTGTTTGGTTCTTATTGCAAAATTTTAACCGGCTAAGTCAGTTTTGCATATAACAAATTTTAACACCTAAAGTAAAATTAAAAATATCTATTTTGGCCTACTCGTCACCCCTAGCCGCGTGGTAGCGTCCGCGCGTCGAGTTTTCATCCCGTTCGGTGAAACGGGCGAGTTTGGACGGCTACGCGCGCGTACAGGTGTCCGACTTGGGGGCATGCTTTTTAATCATAAAACATTTCATTTTAAAATTTGGAACCCGCTTAAAATCCTATTATTTGAATTTCAAATTTTTGGGCGCAACCCGGGCGCGATTTGGAAATGTTTCATTTAGCTCCAAAATCCCAATTTAATAATATATTCTAAAACTATATATATATTCATCCGTTACATATATATCCAGTTAAATCTCTAAGAAATCTTTTAAAATTTCTTCTTTTTCCCACGCCCTAACCAATCGCGAGCTTCCACATCCCTCTGGGCCCCATTTTCCCTATCTCTCTCTCTCTCCATCTCTCTCTATCTCTCCTCTCTCTTTCTCTGTCTCTCTCTCTCTACTTTTCTCTCTCTCTCTCTCTCTAACCTTCTCTCTCTCCCCTTTATATATACGTATCCCTTCCCATATTTTTCCCAGAACCCACGCGCCGATGAAACCCACGCGAGCCTAACCCTAGCCGTCCTCACCGTCGCCGCCGCAGCCCTGACGCCGGCGCCAACGTCACCGTCGCCCTCGCCTCCTCCTCCTCGTATCACCCACCTCCTCTTTGCCTGCGCCCACGCTGCCTCCTGAGCACCTTGCTGCAGTTCCCTGCGGCAAACTCCTCGCCGGCGGGCCTCGTCGTCGCCTTCCGTGCTGCCGACCAGCACCTCTCCAGGGTTCCCTCACCACCACTCTCCTCCTCCTGGAGCACCCCTGACCAGCGCAGCGACCCCGGCTACCCCGCGACTTCCCTGTGACTGCCTGAATCGTCGCCGGCGACCCCTGCGCCGCCCCTGGCCGTCGTCGACGAGCCCCAACCACCTCTGGACACCTTGGAGGTATGCCCCTCCATCTTTCCCTTCCTTTTATCTTCTTCAAGGATTGAACAAGCCGCTGGAATCTTACAGATCGCCGGAGACGCCGTCCTCGCCGCCGTCGATCTCGCCATCGTCGCAAAAACCCTCTGGACCAGTGAGTTTTTCCCCCATCACCTTCTTCTCTGGTCCTTTACTTAATTCCAAGTCTCTACCCGCTTGAAACCTTTTTTTTACTGTTTTGTGTTCGCCGGAATCCGGCCGTGCCGATGACTTGACCCGACATTCCAGCAAGGTACCCCGGTCCGCGTGGTCCCACTGTTCGTTGTTTGGAGTCGATCCGTGAACCGTGCGTCCGTCGCGTGTGTTTCCGCCGACGTGAGTCGTTCCGTATTCCCGGTCTTGATCCGTCGAGGCAAGTATCACTTGCTACATGCTATACTATACAATTAAATGTGTTTTGACTCATTAGACTTACAAACTTAACTAGGTATAGCTATTTTATCATTTGGAAGCAATATGACTTATATCATAATACTGTTAACCTAAAGTCACATTTTGCCACTTTAACCTTAATAACGAAGTTACCAGTTAATCACATTTTACCGTCTAAAGGACGATAGCCGTATACATGTAGCTCTATTTCATTCTGATATTGATATAACAGTATTGCACCGTCATGTGATCCATTGCACCGCAATGGGTGCTTGAAACCTGCTAATATGATGAAACGTCTGCACTATACCAATGCACTAATGTGATTAAATAAATTTCTTATTGTTGTTTAATTCATTGCTTATTTCCTGCTGTTATTCCGTGTTCGATTTTATACCTGTTGTGAGCACACCCTCGATTGTGTTACATATTGACCTGACCTTGCTACACATGACATATATATATACTGATACACCGGACATGATACCCTTTACTATCGACTTAACCTGATGTACCATGACCTGACCTGTTACCTGATCTCATGCCTAATGCTAACAAACCTGACTTGGGGTCCTCATGGACCATTCCTGTTGTCTATCCAGACAAACCTGACCTGTTACCTGATCCTGTGTTGGCATTAGTCCTTGACTACTGAATACCTGACCTGACACATATAACCTGGGGGTATGGGGAAATCAAACGGGTAATCTAAAGTGTAACTTAAAAGGGTATTACTTGATCCGTGGTCCCGGGGGGTAACGGGACAGAGCCATTCGTGACTCTTACATTCCTGATCCGTGGTCCCGGGGGGCAACGAGACAGAACCATTATTGGTTCCCATCTTCCTGATCCGTGGTCCCGGGGGGTAACGGGACATATCCTTTGAGTTACATGGAGGATTACTCGAATTGATTTCAAAGACTTTAGAATAGAAAACCCGATAGAACAGTTTAGTTACCCACTGCACACTACCCTGCACTGCTTGTTTCATACTATTGCTTTATTTATGTTTATTTCTGCATTGCTTATTACCATGTTCATATTATATTATTGGTTGACATGACGCGCTGACGTCTGGGTTTTGCATGGCCCAGATTCTTTACCACTGTCGCTGACCGAGCAGGAGTACTTCAGCCAGCAGGCTGATTTGTGAGTTCTGTAGTGATTAGTTTATTTCCTGCTTTCTTATTTCCAGATGTGAGCCCGCATTATGGGACGTACTTTTCTATTATTGTATTGGATCATTTGCTTCCGCACTTATTTATCATTGACTCTTGTTATTCTGGATTTGGACATGTGTTAGATAGTTTTTCATCTTGTTCTTGATATCTCTACAGCCGTAATGTGACTGTGGATGGATACTTCCTACCCACAGGTAGCATGGTTGGCTATGTCACGTGCCCAATCTTGCGTACTCTGGGAAGCGGGGCATGACATGGTTCTTTTGGTATCAGAGAATAGGTTGGTTGGGTTGATTCTTTTGTAGTTGGGTATTGTACCCAATACGTGAATCAGAATACCTGTGTTTAGGAAACATGTCCTGCCACCTTGACCGTTTTACCATTCTTGAATCACATTCTTCCTGATTATATCTTTTACGACGTGCAAACTTACTTTGCATGTCGACTCGAAAACCTGATTTCTTGTTATCCCTAGGACTTAGGCGACTTGGGTGGAGTTAAGTAATTGTGGCTATGATACCGCGGCATAGTTACAATACGGTACTTTATTTAAGTATCTTGGAGTTCTAGCCTTGATCCATATTCAGAATCCATCATCATGCTAATGTTGGGTGTTTTGAGTTCAGGATTATGGCAGGTAAGAATTTGAAGACGTACCAGAGGCGTGTGGACGAAGCCGCCATGATTGGAGTAATAAGAGGAATGCTGGAGAATCAAGAGAGACAGACTGAGCTGATCCAGCGACAGCAGATTCGTTTCAGGAAGGTTTGCAGATCGTTCAGCAGTCTGTAAACAACGCTAGAGCTAAACCAGTTAACCGAGTAGGAACCGTGACAGATTTCAGACGTTTGGGGTCCGTCTACATTTACTGGTTTGGAGGAGCCGTTACCAGCCGAGCAGTGGCTAGTTGACACGGAGAATTCGCTAATTGCGGCACAGATTCCAGAGGACAAAAGTGTTGATGTGGTACGCATTTAGTTAGTGGACTACGCCCGAGAATGGGGGCTTGTGGAGGAGACCCGCTTGCCCAAGCCGATCAAGTGGGCGGATTTATCTAAGAGTTTCCTGGAGAAATTCTTCCCGCGGACTGCACGGGAGGAAATGGAAGAGAAGTTCATCGGACTAAGGCAGAATGGAGCGCCCGTGGACGTGCATGCAGCAGAATGGACGAGACTCAGTAGTTTCGCTGGACCTTTCGCTGCCAACGATGCAGACAGCAGTTGCGGCAAGGAAGCAGTTCTGTCGGGCCAGTCGAGTTTAGGGCTAGGCCGACAAACGGTGTTCTTGCAGCTATGGAAGTTGATGGTTGTGAAGAACCGGTGGTGGTTCGCGATTTCATGGACATATTTGAAGATATATCGGGCTTACCGCCGAAGCGAGACGTGGAGTTCGCGTTTGACCTTATTCCTGGTGCAGTGCCAGTGTCTAAAGCTTATTATCCAATGGCACCAGTGGAATTGGAAGAGGTTAAGAAGCAAGTTGGTGAATTACTTGAGAAGGATTGGATTCGAAGCAGCAACTCTCCTTGGGGAGCTCCAGTTCTTCTAGTAAAGAAGAAGAATGGCACGAGAAGGATGTGCATTGATTGTCGAGAATTAAACCGGGTAACTATTAAGAACAAGTACCCGATCCCTCGCATTGGAGAACTTTTTGAGCAGCTTAGTGGCGCAAGGGTATTCTCGAAACTGGATTTGCGATCCGGATACCATCAGGTCCGAGTAAAAGCAGAAGACATTTGCAAGACGGCATTTCGAACTCGGTATGGGCATTTCGAGTATCTAGTGATGCCCTTCGGAGTAACGAATGCGCCGGCAATATTCATGGATTTGATGAACCGAGTCTTTTCACCATTCTTGGACCAGTTTATTGTGGTATTCATTGACGATATTCTGGTTTACTCGAAGAGTTTGGAGGAGCACGCTGAGCATTTGAAGATCGCACTGCAGACACTGAGACATGAGAAATTGTATGCGAAGATGAGTAAGTGCGAATTTTGGCTGGAAGGAGTGAAGTTTCTGGGGCATGTTGTGTCGGGCGATGGAATCGCCGTCGATCCCGAAAAGATTGCAGCAGTTCGAGATTGGCCTATTCCAAGAAATGTGGCTGAGATAAGAAGTTTCCTTGGTTTGGCCGGATACTACAGGAGATTTGTGGAGAACTTCGCTCGTTTGGCAGAACCGTTGACCAAGCTTACGCGCAAGGAAGTACCTTTTGTTTGGACGGATAAATGTGCATTGGCTTTCGAGACGTTGAAGCAGAAGTTGATAACCGTGCCTATCCTGACCGTACCAGACAATTCCGGAGGACTGGTGATTCACAGCGACGCATCTGGAAAAGGATTAGGGTTTGTTTTGATGCAGAATGGGAAGGTCGTAGCTTACGCATCAAGACAACTGAAGACCCATGAGAAGAATTATCCGACTCATGACTTGGAGCTTGCGGCTGTGACCTTCGCCTTGAAGATTTGGCGACACTACCTTTTTGGGCGAGAGAGTCGAAGTTTTACAGATCACAAGAGTTTGAAGTATGTGTTCACTCAGAAGGAGTTGAACATGAGGCAACGCAGATGGTTGGAGCTGATGGCCGACTACGACCTTGATCTTAAGTACCATCCGGGAAAAGTTAACGTCGTGCCGGATGCGCTTAGTCGGTTACCAGCGATTCAGGTATTGACTACACAGAGGGAGATCATTGCGGATTTTCGAAGATTTGACTTGGAAGTTGTGCTACCACATTCTGCGGGACAGTTGATGCAGTTGCAAGTACAGTCGTCCTTAGTTGAGAAGATTAAAGCGGCACAATCGCAGGATCCTAGACTGCAAAAGTTTCGAGAGCAGGTTGAAGCCGGACTACGAACAGATTTACTGGTCCACGAAGATGGTTCGTTGAGGTATGGTAGCCGTGTGTGTGTGCCAAAGGGGGATGTGCGTGAAGAGCTCATGAAGGAGGCACACAATTCAGCTTACTCTGTACATCCAGGAGGTACAAGGATGTACCGAGATATTCGACAGCATTTCTGGTGGGAAGGTATGAAACGGGAGATCGCTCGCTTCGTGGCTAAGTGCTTGGTATGTCAGCAAGTCAAGGCTGAACACCAAAGGGTTGCTGGTTTGTTGCAACCACTTCCGATTCCTCAGTGGAAGTGGGAACATATAACCATGGATTTCGTGACGGCTTTACCGCGGAGTCCAAAGGGCAACAATGCAGTATGGGTGATTGTCGATCGGTTGACCAAGGCAGCTCACTTTATTCCTTTTCGGGTTGGTCAATCAACGGAGACTTTGGCAGAGCGGTACATGCAGGAGATTGTAAGATTGCATGGCGAACCGGTGAGCATCGTGTCCGATCGGGACACTCGGTTCTTATCACACTTCTGGAGGAGTTTACAGGAAAGTTTGGGGACTCGATTGAAGTTTAGCACAACTTATTATCCTCAAACTGATGGTCAGTCGGAGAGAACGATCCAAACTCTTGAAGACATGTTGAGAGCATGCATGTTAGACTTCAAGGGTTCATGGGAGGATCATCTACACTTAGTGGAGTTTTCTTACAACAATAGTTTCCAAGCAACTATCCAGATGGCTCCGTTTGAAGCTTTATATGGTCGTAAGTGCCGTTCACCTGTTTGTTTGGATGACGTTGGGATTATTGGGACCAGATTTGGTAGTACAAGCCGTTGAGAAGGTTAACGCCATCAGAAAGCTTATGAAGGCAGCTCAAGACAAACAGAAAAGTTGGGTTGACACGTCAAGAAGACCTCTAGAGTTCGCCGTGGGTGATTGGTATTCTTGAAGATATCACCGACTAGAGGAGTGATTCGTTTTGGGAGTCGGGGAAAGCTTAGTCCTCGATTCGTTGGACCCTTCGAGATATTAGAGCGTGTTGGAGAGGTAGCGTACCGTTTGGCGTTACCACAGTCCTTGGCAGGTGTGCACGATGTGTTTCATGTATCTCAACTACGAAGGTATGTTCGAGATGAAACCCACGTCTTGGATCATTCGGAGTTAACTGTATGGGAGGACCTAACTTTTGAGGAGCGGCCGGTTGAAATCAAGGATCGAAGGGAAAAGGTTCTTAAGAACAAGGTTATCCCCCTTGTGCTAGTTTCTTGGGGTAATCGATCGCATGGAGAATCCACTTGGGAGCGAGAAGACGAGATCCGGCAGAGGTTTTCTCACCTTTTCCTGTAGTTATCTGTCTTGTATTCTTGGAATTTCGAGGACGAAATTCTTTTGTAGTTGGGTATGATGTAACACCCGAGCCCAATAATACTATTTCTGTTACTGGTTGAGTGTTTGACATTGCTCATTTCATTTATCTTGCTTGTTTGGTTCTTATTGCAAAATTTTAACCGGCTAAGTCAGTTTTGCATATAACAAATTTTAACACCTAAAGTAAAATTAAAAATATCTATTTTGGCCTACTCGTCACCCCTAGCCGCGTGGTAGCATCCGCGCGTCGAGTTTTCATCCCGTTCGGTGAAACGGGCGAGTTTGGACGGCTACGCGCGTGTACAGGTGTCCGACTTGGGGGCATGCTTTTTAATCATAAAACATTTCATTTTAAAATTTGGAACCCGCTTAAAATCCTATTATTTGAATTTCAAATTTTTGGGCGCAACCCGGGCGCGATTTGGAAATGTTTCATTTAGCGCCAAAATCCCAATTTAATAATATATTCTAAAACTATATATATATTCATCCGTTAGATATATATCCAGTTAAATCTCTAAGAAATCTTTTAAAATTTCTTCTTTTTCCCACGCCCTAACCAATCGCGAGCTTCCATATCCCTCTGGGCCCCACTTTCCCTCTCTCTCTCTATCTCTCCTCTCTCTTTCTCCGTCTCTCTCTCTCTACTTTTTTCTCTCTCTCTCTCTAACCTTCTCTCTCTCCCCTTTATATATACGTATCCCTTCCCATATTTTTCCCAGAACCCACGCGCCGATGAAACCCACGCGAGCCTAACCCTAGCCGTCCTCACCGTCGCCGCCGCAGCCCTGACGCCGGCGCCAACGTCACCGTCGCCCTCGCCTCCTCCTCCTCGTATCACCGACCTCCTCTTTCCCTGCGCCCACGCTGCCACCTGAGCACCTTGCTGCAGTTCCCTGCGGCAAACTCCTTGCCGGCGGGCCTCGTCGTCGCCTTCCGTGCTGCCGACCAGCACCTCTCCAGGGTTCCCTCACCACCACTCTCCTCCTCCTGGAGCACCCCTGACCAGCGCAGCGACCCCGGCTACCCCGCGACTTCCCTGTGACTGCCTGAATCGTCGCCGGCGACCCCTGCGCCGCCCCTGGCCGTCGTCGACGAGCCCCAACCACCTCTGGACACCTTGGAGGTATGCCCCTCCATCTTTCCCTTCCTTTTATCTTCTTCAAGGATTGAACAAGCCGCTGGAATCTTACAGATCGCTGGAGACGCCATCCTCGCCGCCGTCGATCTCGCCATCGTCGCAAAAACCCTCTGGACTAGTGAGTTTTTCCCCCATCACCTTCTTTTCTGGTCCTTTACTTAATTCCAAGTCTCTACCCGCTTGAAACCTTTTTTTTACTGTTTTGTGTTCGCCGGAATCCGGCCGTGCCGACGACTTGACCCGACATTCCAGCAAGGTACCCCGGTCCGCGTGGTCCCACTGTTCGTTGTTTGGAGTCGATCCGTGAACCGTGCGTCCGTCGCGTGTGTTTCCACCGACGTGAGTCGTTCCGTATTCCCGGTCTTGATCCGTCGAGGCAAGTATCACTTGCTACATGCTATACTATACAATTAAATGTGTTTTGACTCATTAGACTTACAAACTTAACTAGGTATAGCTATTTTATCATTTGGAAGCAATATGACTTATATCATAATACTGTTAACCTAAAGTCACATTTTGCCACTTTAACCTTAATAACGAAGTTACCAGTTAATCACATTTTACCGTCTAAAGGACGATAGCCGTACACATGTAGCTCTATTTCATTCTGATATTGATATAACAGTATTGCACCGTCATGTGATCCATTGCACCGCAAGGGGTGCTTGAAACCTGCTAATATGATGAAACGTCTGCACTATACCAATGCACTAATGTGATTAAATAAATTGCTTATTGTTGTTTAATTCATTGCTTATTTCCTGCTGTTATTCCGTGTTCGATTTTATACCTGTTGTGAGCACACCCTCGATTGTGTTACATATTGACCTGACCTTGCTACACATGACATATATATATACCGATGCACCGGACATGGTACCCTTTACTATCGACTTAACCTGATGTACCATGACCTGACCTGTTACCTGATCTCATGCCTAATGCCAACAAACCTGACTTGGGGTCCTCATGGACCATTCCTGTTGTCTATCCAGACAAACCTGACCTGTTACCTGATCCTGTGTTGGCATTAGTCCTTGACTACTGAATACCTGACCTGACACATATAACCTGGGGGTATGGGGAAATCAAACGGGTAATCTAAAGTGTAACTTAAAAGGGTATTACTTGATCCGTGGTCCCGGGGGGTAACGGGACAGAGCCATTCGTGACTCTTACATTCCTGATCCGTGGTCCCGGGGGGCAACGGGACAGAACCATTATTGGTTCCCATCTTCCTGATCCGTGGTCCCGGGGGGTAACGGGACATATCCTTTGAGTTACATGGAGGATTACTCGAATTGATTTCAAAGACTTTAGAATAGAAAACCCGAGAGAACAGTTTAGTTACCCACTGCACACTACCCTGCACTGCTTGTTTCATACTATTGCTTTATTTATGTTTATTTCTGCATTGCTTATTACCATGTTCATATTATATTATTGGTTGACATGACGCGCTGACGTCTGGGTTTTGCATGGCCCAGATTCTTTACCACTGTCGCTGACCGAGCAGGAGTACTTCAGCCAGCAGGCTGATTTGTGAGTTCTGTAGTGATTAGTTTATTTCCTGCATTCTTATTTCCAGATGTGAGCCCGCATTATGGGACGTACTTTTCTATTATTGTATTGGATCATTTGCTTCCGCACTTATTTATCATTGACTCTTGTTATTCTGGATTTGGACATGTGTTAGATAGTTTTTCATCTTGTTCTTGATATCTCTACAGCCGTAATGTGACTGTGGATGGATACTTCCTACCCACAGGTAGCATGGTTGGCTATGTCACGTGCCCAATCTTGCGTACTCTGGGAAGCGGGGCGTGACACGGTGCGACCGCTGCAAAACAAATCATAGTCAGATGTCGGCTCAAGAAATAAAGAAAATACACGAACAATAGAGTCTACTATACCGGCTGCAACAGGGGGCAGAGCTGGGAGTACTGGCGGCGCGACGATACCCTCGTCCCTCCTTCAATTTGTAAGGCTACAAGTAATACAAAGAAGAAGTAGCAATGACATGGTTTCCTGTTGAAGAAAGGAAAAGACGTCGTTTAAAAAAAACTATACTCACCGGCACCGGCAGGCAAAGCGATTTCCGACTGAAAGGAGAAGTGTGGGTTCAAAACTTAATACAGATGATCAAAAAGAACTCCTACAAGATTACGACTATACATAGTCAGTACACGAAAGATGGTGTCCCCGATCTAAATTAATCGCAAACCCATACCTTCCAGCATTTAAGAGGATATAAGAGGAGACGAAGGGACAGCGACCGTCAGAGCGGCAGCTGGTGATGCTTCTTCAGATGGCACAACCTCAGCGCTCACCACACCTATACTCGAAAGGAACAAAATGTCATTAGAAGGGACCCAAAGAGATTGAAAAATGAAAAGAATGCAGCGATCTGAGACCTACCAAACTGGTCATCAGCCAAAACTGCGACGGAAGCATCACCAAGCGTCGCGACTTCTTCGGTCTCTTTTGGGGGGACAGTTTCGGTACCCGTGGCTTCATCCCCCGATTCTTTGAGAGCCGTCGTGACACTCGCAATGCCGGGTGATAGCAGGGAACTGCAAGGGGAAAGAGTAGCAATTGGCGCAGTCCCAGACTCCTGAGAAAGAGTGGCCACTTCAGGATCGGTGGTTGCCGTTATCTCACCTGCTGCCTCATCGCCAAGACTTAGCCCTGCAGGATACAATATATGAGAATTTGAAGATCAAATTCTAATAAAAAGACCTAGTATTATGTTACCTTGAGGCGGCTTTTCGATTGCCTCCCGAGCCGCGCGCAAAACCTGTTTACGAACGGTAGACAAGGCGGCTGGAGCATCTTCGGAGGAAATAGTGACGGATGGAATAGCGCTTGAGCCTGCACCTATAGCCAAAGCGGCATCATGTTCCTTAGTTGCGCGCTTTCTACACTTCTTGTCGGTCTTGGCAGAGAGAAGTGACCTCCTTAAAACCTCCGTCAAGGAGATGTCATCGCCCGAACCAAGTTCTGCCTCTAGAGCCTCTACGGCATCCATCATCGGCTGTTTTAGCGAAGCTTCTTTCGGCAATACTTGGGGAGCTGGGACTTCAGCAGCTGGCCTTGGGAGCGTCGCCACGTCACCACTCGCGATCGGCACTGCACTTGGGATAACCTGAGTCAAGGTAGTCCCTGCAATAAGATAGAAAAGAAGTGTTAGTTTACCCATAAAAACGGGAATGAAGGCACAGTGAGCCGAAATGTACCAATGCCCAAAGAAGCACGAAGCATTTCTTCCTCTTCAAAAGTCTTGAGAGAAGCCGCGAGAGCTTCTTCAGTGGAGATGCCTGTTGAAGAAGAAGTGTCAGTCAAAGCATGATAATAAAAATGTAACAGCGAAAAGATACGACTGAAGTCTACCTGACTGTGCAAGGGTGACCAGTCCTGCTTTGTGGGTAGCTAATCGCTTGGAAGCTGCAATAGCAGCCTCTAGATCAGTATCATCCGGCGCCATGAATAAGCCTTCATTGGTCCTGTATTCACTTATTCCCTCGCTGTAAGAAGCATGAGGCTCTTGGCCGAATACAACGTCTGCAGAGAGTATTGACTTCTTTCTCTTCTGCGAGCGAGTGCCGGTAGCCGCTAGCACAAGCTTACGCTTGGTGGGCATCTTTGGATGACGAGTCCCGATCTTCGAACCCACGCCAGATTCGGGAGACGCCATAGCCACCGCTTTCACAGGAGCACGAGGAAGGGGAAGCTCAGATATGGCACGCAGGACCACAATCGCAGTAGCCTCTCTCAAGGGAGGATGGACGATGGTCCGCTGCTTTAGGGGAAAGGTCGGATTACCAGCCAGGGCTGCATCCTTGCGATCAAGCAGTAGTCGCTTCTCCTCTTTGGTAACAGCACCCATCGCATATTGATACTATGCTGTGTATACGTTCAGGGATTTCGGAACACAACTCGGCTCACTGATGAAGAAATTGGACCCTGTGTTTAGGCGCATGAAGTGGTGCAAAGCGTTTCGGATGCCCTCTTCAGTATTAACCGGTTCTGCCAAGAATGCCTCGAGTGGGATGCCCTGATTATAACTTGATTGCTGGGCAAAATGGTGGGGGTTATATCTCATGAACAAAGTCGAGTCGTTCTGCTTGAACACCAAGTAGCCCGGCCTGATCGAGTACAAATAGAGAATCTCTCAAGCTTTCAAGGTAGAAGCTTCATCCTTAAAGGTGTCCCGCAACGGCTGCACCGTCTTAGCGGATTCCTTACCGATGGTTATAACCTTATCAACAAAGGTCATGCCGTCCCCAACGGTACGCGGGCGAAGAATCACACCCCGAGCCTCTCGCTGATTTGGCTCCACAGTGGAAGCATCGACCAGCCGCATGATCCGTGGAAATTTGCAAGTTTCATAGAAATGGGGCCGCTTGTGCATTCCAAAAGCACCGAGCATACGCAGCTCGAGCCATGAAGTAAAATAATGCATCGGGAAGTTCACGGGCTGCACCCCCGGTTGAGTAGTGGCGGCCGCCAAGCTAAGGCCGTAATACAAATGAGCCAGCCCGGCAATCCCAACAGCAACATGTCTCCCTTCAACCATCCGATGAGTTGGGTAGAAGACAGACGGCCTCATGTAGCGAGGGTGCATGGGAAGCGCGAACCAGCTTAACCACGAACCGAGGAACCTTAGAAAGAACGCTTCTTCATCGATGTCCTGAGCGGCGATTTCTGAAAAGGGGACGACCGCGATGTTTGGAAGGAAGAAACTCTTTTGATCGGGTTCCGTTATCGGCCGGCTATCTAAGCCAAAACCGAAAGGATCATCAAGTTTGGCAAACCTTTCACCTTGTTGCGATAAAGCTTCTGGGCGGAGAAAACGGGCGATGAAGTCCGCAAAGCTAACCCCATGGCATCCAGATTCAAGAAATAGGCTTTCGTAAATATTTAGCACCTTGATCAAGCCAGGGAATCGGTGTCGAATAGCATTCTCTGGGGTTAGACCCGTCATCACCAGTCGGGTAGCGAAAATATACTCGTCAGGGGGCAATATCTCCTCATAATGCTTACCTCTGACAGGCAAGCCGGAGATATCTGCAAACTCCTCCAAAGAGATGGAAACTTCCCGATCTAGCTTAAAGAAGGTGTGAGTTGGAACGTTCTATTGTTCCAAAAAGGTTTTGACCCACCATGCTGGAGGTGTGAAATACTGGAACAGAGAAGCATAGATCGCAGGGTACAACCCGATGTTAGTTATATGTATGCCCTAGAGGCCATTACTATTCATAGGATGTATATTGTAGTGGATGCTTGGACATATATAGGGAGGACTTTCTTGCTCGACATGATAGTATGCTATCTGGTTGCTCTTTACCTTAACGTGCACACAGATTGTCTCTCTGCTACATGTTGGTAAAGCCCTTAGGATGTGTACTTGACTACCTGAACTATGATGCGGATCATACTAGTGGGGACATGGTAGTCCATAAGTAAATCCTTCAAGGTCCCTAGTCGTGGGTGTATCGAGACGGGGCATCGATATACCAGAGTAGACTAGCGTATACCTTCTCGACCCATACAGATGGGCGATGGATGATCCCATATCCATTGGTGTTTGACATCAGAGATGATATAAGGGTGCTCAGTGGAGACTGGGTACACTGGACGGACTCGCCGAGAACTCCCAGATGGTATTATACCTTACGTCAGATGGCAGTTCTCTGGTGACACTGGTACAGAGTAGTCTGTTGACCCGAGATCGTCATAGAGTCTTGTGTGATTCCCACTGTGCTTTGATTTCCACCTTACCACGTCCAAGAGGGCATGCAAAATGGTGGTTTTGGGGTACAGTCCCGAATCACATGGAGGCAATGAGCGATAGGAGGGGATTCGTCTCTCCCGGTATAGGGAGTTGATGTTGCGCTGTGTTCGATTGGCTATAACCGGAAATCCCTGGCCAGGGTTGCTGAGATTTACTGGTAAGTGTTACCAGTAGTTTCTCGAACTGTTATAGACCTCATATCGACACAACTTATCGAGCTGATGGGGTCTGACGTTTACCACCTCTAGGCGAGATATGCGACATATCAGACGAACAGACCGGACTGTACGGTAAGTGTTACTGGTTGGATTCACAGGAGTGTGAGCGGGCTTGCTCGTTGATCTTCTGATCGCTCAATACCCGGGTGGCCGTTACGTTTAGCAGACCGCTTGCGGCTTGTGGGTGTTTGATATGATCATCACCTGCTGCCTGCGTATTGACGAGTCTTTAGAGTCCTACACAGAGGTTTCCTGGCTCAAGCGAAACGAAATAGGAGCGCATATGAGATATGTGCGGGACCGAGAATAATACCAGTATGTGATACTGTATTCTATTCTCGCGATTTGTATCATTGGACGGTTATATATGATATAGCCGGGTTACCGAATCAAGTGTTGATTCGATACATTGATACACTTGATATCAGTCGGTTATATGCGATATGACCGGATCATTAAATCAAGTGTTGATTTAATGATTTAATGCATAATTATATATTTGATATATTACTTTGCATTAACTAGTATTGGTTCACTTAAGATGGATTTTCTCACTTGATGTGCACAAGTTGTATATGTGATATATTTTTGTGCACTTGTTTGTATCATGTTTGATGATACATGCAAACATGGGTGTGTGTAAGACTTAAACTATGTTTAGTTGATGGTCTAGGGGTTTTACTTGTTTAATCATTCTTTTTATTTATTTGTGGCAAAATATAACATGGTGGCTTTCTTTGTTTGATACTTGAAACTTCTTGAAGCTTTGAAAAGTCTAGCTAGTTTGTCTTTTGCCTTAACCCTAACCATTCAACTAAACCCTAGTTTATTTTCTACACTAAACCATGGTTGCAAATATGATAAGAATCACTTTATTTTCTATTTTCATTATTCTTATGATATTTTTCTTCTTCTTCTTCTTCTTCAAGAAGAAAGAAGCTTGCTAGCTTCAATGGTGACTTGAGAAAAAGAGTGAGAAATCCAATTCTAAAGTGAACCCACTTCCTATTTCTTCATCCTCTACCACTTGCCAAGTAGTATAGGGTGTTTTCTTCACAAGTTTCATGACTTGGTGAAGTTGGAGCTTAATCTTGAGTTGCCTCGACGTAGATCATCTTCGGCATCGAAGTCGACGACCTAGACCGATCATTTCTTCGATGAAACCATCGCTAGAGTCCGGGATCCGATGATCGCAGCGGAGGGACATCATCACGGAGCCAAGGAAGTGGAGGACCGGATCTACAAAGGTTGTATTTCCGTTCACTTAGCAGTTAAGTTGTTAACTAGCATCTTTATCGCCTATCCTATAGTTAACGATCCGTATTAGGGTTTGTAGGCACATGAAAAAAATTAGAATTTGGCATGGTTGATGCCTTGTGAAACCTCATTAGTGTGTCTAGGAACCCTATAGTGGTATCAGAGCTTAGCTAGAGCCTTAGGCGATGCGTAGACGATGTTAGAAGTTCGATCGAACCCGAAACCCTAATCCGAAACCCTTCTCTGTACAATTTTTCAAAACTGAGATTTTTGAGAATTAAAAATATGCAGAAAAATCAGCAGGCTTTTTTAGGGATTACTGTGGAGCACGTGCTCATGATTCGTATAAAGCGCGGCGGAACCGCGGCACGAGCATGGCTCGTGCGGCGGTTACGCGGCCAAATAGTCACATCAGCTTTTGAATTTTGCACAGTAATTCCTATCTGTTAGTGCTGTATTTTCTGGGAATTTTTAATTTATATTCCACTGTTGAGTTTTCTGGGTTGTATTGGGAGTTCGACGATTCGATCGGAATCTTTAACTTTGTCTGTTTTTTTTTTCCGGATAATTTTTGAATATGTTAAAAAGTTCGACCGGATATAAATACCCACTTTTTCCCCTGCAGGGAAATTTCCAAGTGTTGGATTTTTCCGTAGTTTGAAAACGTTCTAAGTAGTGCAAGTAACGCGATGGACCTTCTAGAAGACAACAAACCTTAACTCGATTATGTGACCATCTTGAACTGCCCTTTGAACCTTAGGGTTTGGGGCAGTACGGCGTGCCATATGTGAGGCGTTGGCTTGACCCTTCTACGGCTGGACCGTTGGTACTGTGGCATGAAGTGAATGTTTTTAAACTTGTTTCAAGTGTTGAGCTGTTTCGGGAAAACTTGGGTGTTTGACTGTTCGATTGGAAAGTTTAACATTTTCTATTTATCTGGAATGTGATACAATATTTGGAATCCACAAAGAGTTATGAGATAACTGATATGAATGTTATAAACATAGCAGTTTAGTCTCACTTGATCGGTTGCCACGGAATTTTGATGTGATCAAAAGTCCGTCGCAATCACGTAGCGTACGCGGATACTCGCCGGACAAACTTAATAGACAGCTACACCCATTAGCCCCGACCAAGTGACTGTAGGAGAACCCCGTCGCCGAAATCATCCATTCAGGTGCTCGCGGTAGCGGTGTTCCGCCTTGGTGCACTTCGTCGACGGTATCGGGGGTGCGGCCGTCTACTAAAGTTTGCGACAAGCATTCGATCAGGATGTCAGGAATCTTGTTGAATTGCCTGACTTGATATTGAAAAGTGTTTTCGATTTTGAGAATAAAATGCAGGGTTTATAATAGTTAGGCATGTGATGTCTAAGGAATTCATTTGATTAGGCATGCGATGTCTAAAGAGTTTGCGGATTCCAACTGTTGTAGTTTTACACTTTCTTTTCTGCGACCGTAAGTGTAATATGTGATATCGCCGGTTTCGTTGCTATATGTCAACGACAATTGGGATACGCATGTTTACTTACGTTGATGACATGTGATGTTATGTGTTGCTGGATATGTTATATTGGATCGTCGTGTTTGAATAGCCGGGTTTTTTTATATGTGAGATGAGTGTTTTTCATTTTCATTCATGTAAAAATCTTGTATGTAATATTCTTTTATTGGGACACTTCCAGGTTGCGGAAGATGTCACCCTTTGTATATTATTTACTTTTCCGCACTAGGATAGACCCAAGGAGGAGGGCATAAGTAACCGGGTTCTGGAGTCCAGTGGGAGACCGACTCGAGGAGTCGAGTCCGGGTCTCCTAACTCTAGAATTGGTAGGGTTGCTTGTCGCTCTCGTAGGGGTCTAGGGGTGTGGGTTTGGCTATTCATCGCGACCATGGAATCCGTGTTTTATACTGGCTCGTATTGAAAACACGGACGTCCTAGTATATCCAATGTTTCATATGTTTCTTCTGCTGCGATATCTGTGATGTGATCATTTGATGTTCTGTGATAAATACTGTATATAGTATATATGATATATTATATAGGCGTTACTTATGTTTTACACCCGCGCTAGCCCTGCCCCGCTCTGCCGTTAGTTACCTAACCTAACGGTGCACGAGGGGACATCGAGGCGAATGCGGATGGCAGAAGTGTACGTCGTATTTATCTGTGATGTTTAGGTAACTTAAATGATGTGACTTCATTAATATGATTAATGAAAGAAAAGAAACCTAAAGATGTTGTGGAATCGAATTTCAAAAATAAAACCGGTAGCTACAGTTCTTGCTTTGCACAGCGGTATATATGATATATCCTGCACCTTATTCGATAAGGAAAGGACCGAGATCCCTTCACTGGGAGTGACTCTTTTAGCAATAACTGGCAGATGCTACAACCCTCGGTTTGTCTTTTGATTGCTCCTATAGTTCTTGCTTTGCACAACGGTATATTTGATATATCCTGCACCTTATTCGACGAGGAAAGGGCCGACGATCCCTTCACCGGGAGTGACCCCTTTAGCAAAACTAGAAAAGCCTAAAAAACACTCCATTTTAAAATCATTTGATTCTACAACGATATCAAGTTCATTACGCAATAGGTTTTCAGAAAAACCTGTCGTAGCCTTCCGTCATTTCAGATAAGTAGTAATTAGTATTCGTGCTACGTTTGTTGGCCTGCGTCAAGGCGTAGTGTGCGGTAGCTAACTAGTATTTATCTGCTTATGCATATGATGCAGATTGGATTAGGGTAGTCGTGCGACTTTGTTGGCCTGCGTCAAGGGTCGTGCGGGTGGGTTTAATTCAATCAGGAAATGACGGGTTGAACTTGATTAGCGCACTATGGTTTGTTGGCCTGCGTCAAGGTCATAGGACGCTAGGGGCAAAATTATCGGGAATTTCAAGTGTTGAAATTTGCAATGAGATTGCATACCTTCTATGAGATAGTTGGATCCCGAGTTACTCCTGGGAGAGTTTTACACATTACAATTAGCCGATCAAGTAGGTGTCTAGAAAGGTGTCAACGGGGTTTCGCCTCTGGGAAAACGAGGTTTACATTAATTAGGTTCGTGCGAAAGCACGGGGGACCTCCCTCAAAGTACCGACACTGACCTGGCTGAAAGATTGGCGAACTTGTAGTATGTAATTAATCCCGGCTAGTCTTTCCTTTCAGGGTTTGAAGGAAGATTTGATAAAAACAGTGGGAGCCATCCTGATTAGATAAAATAATAACCAATCTATTCTTGCAAGAGCGCACGCTGAGTGTTTTCTTCTCTCTCTCTCCAGGTAGCGACCATGTCACGCCTTAATCAAGATAATAAAACGGATATATTGACCGAACCCGCTTGTTATACTGAGCTGGGGAACGTTGGTCCCGCTCCAACTTATAAAAGTTATAAGACAGAGCAGGAATTAGGGGATTACCAGAATTCTCGTGCCGCCAAAACGAAGAGAATGCATGTTGATGCATCATCTTCGGGTGTGTTCATTACAGAGAACTGTTTCTCAAATGTCCTTTACGTCCTGGGTATATGATACCGGATCAGGATCCCACATATGTAATATATTACATGGGCTACAGAAAGGTAGAGAACTGAGAACGGGAGATAAGTTTCATGAGGCAGAAAACGGTGCAAGTGTTGCAGCCAAGTCTGTTGGTCACTGTCACTCTGTATTCCAAATACATTGATTCTGAATGAATGTTAATAGATACCGAATCTGGTATACAAAATCATATCAGTCTCTTTATTAGTAAAGAAATGATAAAATTTTGTATTGTTGGATAATGTTTTGAACATTTCCTATATCAAAAGTTGATCGGTTCAGGCACGTTATCTAAAAGCATTAATGTTCTAAATCAAACTACAGTTCTTAGTATATGGAACACACACAAGAGGAAGAGTTCAGAAATGAACGAATCCTTCTTGAGGCATTATAGACTAGGTCATATCAATGCGACCCGACTGGCTGAAGTTACATTAAGATGCATATTTAAATCAGTTTGAATTTACATCTTGTGAAACTTGCCAGTCATGTCACAAAGATAAGATGACCATAGCTCTGTTTATTGGAAACAGAGAAAGAGTTAGTAAACTCTTGGGATGATACATGTTGATGTATGAAGGTCCCCTGTCTACACATGCCAAGACCGGTTCTTTGTACTTCATTACATTCTCTGATGATCTCTTTAGATTCAGACATATGTTCCTGTTGAAACACAAGTCCGAACCTTTTGAGATATTCACAGAATATAAGTTAGAAGTAGAGAATCAAAACGGGTATAAGTATTATGTCCTTTGATGTGATCAAGGAGGAGAATACTTGAGCACGGAATTCTTGGACTTTTCTAAAGGAGAATGAGATTCTCTCTCAGCATTACTCCTCCGTATACACCATAACACGTCGGTGTATCGGGGCGGAGCAATCACACCCTATATGATAAGGTGTGCTCTATGATGAGTACTACTGAGTTACCTATTTTATTTTGGGAGTTATGCACTTAAGAAGCTGCATACCTATTGAATAGGGTTCAAATCAAATCAGTTGCCTACCACTTCATATATGATATGGAAAGGGAAGAGCCCATATCTTAAGTTTCTTAAGATTTGGGGTTGTCCGGCCTATGTCTAAAAAGCAAAATCCGGACAAGCTCGAGGCAAGGTCTGTTATGTAAAACTGGAAATGTTCCAGCTATACAAACTGCAGCTGATGATTTAATAGAACCAAAGGATTCAGTAGATTCCAACGAACCTCAGCCTCTCCGCCGATCTAGTAGGGTTCCTCACCCACCTGAGAGTTACTTCGGTTTCTCTATGACAGTGGGAGCGAGGATTGCATCATGAGATGATGACTCAACTAGTTTCGAGCTGGCCATCAGGAGTGAGACTCTGTAAGAATGGCTGGATACTTAGTGATCTGAGATGGAATCCATGTACACCAACAAAGTATGGACTTTGGTTGCTATATCTGAAGGGTTAAATCCCCATCAGGAGCAAGTATATCTTGAGAAGATTACTTGGTGTAGATGGAAAAGTTGAGACTTTCAAAGCTAGACATGTTAAAGGTTTTCATCATCAACCAGGCATGGATAATAATGAAACCTTTTTCAGTGGCTATGCTTAAGTCCATCCAGATCCTACTTGCCACAGCTACATACCATGACTACGATATCTGGCGGTTGGGTGTCATGACTGCTTTTCTAAAATGATGTTTCAGAAAAGAGAGTCTGTAAGTACACAGTCAGAGGGCTTCGTAGACAGTGGGAGCAGCGGAAACGTGTGCAAGATGTTTTATGTGATAAAGCAGGCATTGCGGAGTTGGAACATCTGTTTTGATGGATTAGTCAAAGAGTTTGACATCATCAAAATGGTAGATGAACCTTGTATAAACAAAAAGGTAGTAGGGAGTATGGTGACGATCCTCGTAGAGTAGGTGGATGACATACTCTTGATAGGGAAGTAGTTTCCTATACTACGCTCGGTCAATCTCCGCTTATCACAATGATTCTCCAAAAAGGATCAAAGTGATACCTCCTAAATCCTGGGTTTTGGACCTATAAGATAGATCTAATTGGATGTTAGGATTCTCACTAGTTGTAGTGAGATGGTATCAATCGATCCTGGGGAGAATCACTGGAAAGGTTTCAGGGTGATAAGAACGACTGAATGTCAGTCACAGGCCTTGTCTTTACCCTCAGTAAAGGGACGGTATGTTGGAAGAGTTCCAAGCTAGATACCGTGGCATACTAGACGATAAAGGCTGGATACATCGCTACTTAAGATGCTACCAAAGAGGCAGTCTGGGTGTATAATGGTTCATGAGATGAACTTAGTTCCTCCCATTGTGTGACAATGGAGTTGTGGCTTATGCCTAGGAACGCCCGTCCCATCAGTGATCCAGACACATTCTGAGGCAGTGTCACTTGATCATGGAGATAGTTGATCTCCAGGGTGATCGAGGTTAGGAGAGTAGACTCAGAGGACAACACGGTGGATCCACTCACAAAGGCCTTTTCCCAGAGAGAGACTTTTATGGGATGGTTGAGTATGAGATACTACAACCACTGTTATCAGATGGCCCTAGTGCAAGTGGGAGATTGTTAGTTATATGTATGCCCTAGAAGCCATTACTATACATAGGATGTATATTGTAGTGGATGCTCGGACATATATAGGGAGGACTTTCTTGCTCGACATGATAGTATGCTATCTGGTTGCTCTTTACCTTAACGTGTACACTGATTGTCTATCTGCTACATGTTGGTAAAGCCCTTAGGATGTGTACTTGACTACCTGAACTATGATGCGGATCATACTAGTGGGGACATGGTAGTCCATAAGTAAATCCTTCAAGGTCCCTAGTCGTGGGTGTATCGAGACGGGGCATCGATATACCAGAGTAGACTAGTGTATACCTTCTCGACCCATACAGATGGGCGATGGATGATCCCATATCCATTGGTGTTTGACATCAGAGATGATATACGGGTGCTCAGTGGAGACTGGGTACACTGGACGGACTCGCCGAGAACTCCCAGATGGTATTATACCTTACGTCAGATGGCAGTTCTCTGGTGACACTAGTACAGAGTAGTCTGTTGACCCGAGATCGTCATAGAGTCTTGTGTGATTCCCACTGTGCTTTGATTTCCACCTTACCACGTCCAAGAGGGCGTGCAAAATGGTGGTTTTGGGGTACAGTCCCGAATCACATGGAGGCAATGAGCGATAGGAGGGGATTCGTCTCTCCCGGTATAGGGAGTTGATGTTGCGCTGTGTTCGATTGGCTATAACCGGAAATCCCTGGCCAGGGTTGCTGAGATTTACTGGTAAGTGTTACCAGTAGTTTCTCGAACTGTTATAGACCTCATATCGACACGAATTATCGAGCTGCTGGGGTCTGACGTTTACCACCCCTAGGCGAGATATGCGACATATCAGACGAACAGACCGGACTGTACAGTAAGTGTTACTGGTTGGATTCACAGGAGTGTGAGCGGGCTTGCTCGTCGATCTTCTGATCGCTCAATACCCGGGTGGCCGTTACGTTTAGCAGACCGCTTGCGGCTTGTGGGTGTTTGATATGATCATCACCTGCTGCCGGCGTATTGACGAGTCTTTAGAGTCCTACACAGAGGTTTCCTGGCTCAAGCGAAACGAAATAGGAGCGCATATGAGATATGTGCGGGACCGAGAATAATACCAGTATGTGATACTGTATTCTATTCTCGCGATTTGTATCATTGGACGGTTATATATGATATAGCCGGGTTACCGAATCAAGTGTTGATTCGATACATTGATACACTTGATATCAGTCGGTTATATGCGATATGACCGGATCATTAAATCAAGTGTTGATTTAATGATTTAATGCATAATTATATATTTGATATATTACTTTGCATTAACTAGTATTGGTTCACTTAAGATGGATTTTCTCACTTGATGTGCACAAGTTGTATATGTGATATATTTTTGTGCACTTGTTTGTATCATGTTTGATGATACATGCAAACATGGGTGTGTGTAAGACTTAAACTATGTTTAGTTGATGGTCTAGGGGTTTTACTTGTTTAATCATTCTTTTTATTTATTTGTGGCAAAATATAACATGGTGGCTTTCTTTGTTTGATACTTGAAGCTTCTTGAAGCTTTGAAAAGTCTAGCTAGTTTGTCTTTTGCCTTAACCCTAACCATTCAACTAAACCCTAGTTTATTCTCTACACTAAACCATGGTTGCAAATATGATAAGAATCACTTTATTTTCTATTTTCATTATTCTTATGATATTTTTCTTCTTCTTCTTCTTCTTCAAGAAGAAAGAAGCTTGCTAGCTTCAATGGTGACTTGAGAAAAAGAGTGAGAAATCCAATTCTAAAATGAACCCACTTCCTATTTCTTCATCCTCTACCACTTGCCAAGTAGTATAGGGTGTTTTCTTCACAAGTTTCATGACTTGGTGAAGTTGGAGCTTAATCTTGAGTTGCCTCGACGTAGATCATCTTCGGCATCAAAGTCGACGACCTAGTCCGATCATTTCTTCGACGAAACCATCGCTAGAGTCCGGGATCCGATGATCGCAGCGGAGGGACATCATCACGGAGCCAAGGAAGTGGAGGACCGGATCTACAAAGGTTGTATTTCCGTTCACTTAGCAGTTAAGTTGTTAACTAGCATCTTTATCGCCTATCCTCTAGTTAACGATCCGTATTAGGGTTTGTAGGCACATGAAAAAAATTAGAATTTGACATGGTTGATGCCTTGTGAGACCTCATTAGTGTGCCTAGGAACCCTACACCCGAGCCTCAGCAGCTCTGACTTCTTTGCCGATAAGATATATCGGGCCCACTGCAGATATCCAGCTGAGTGACGGGGAGTCAAGCCTATGTTGTATGGCTATCCCCAAGGACGCGACTCATCCTGGCATATACGCCGTCCTAGAATGTCCAAAGCCATCGGCGGTTGTACAGGTATTGCAGCCACAGAGGGCTGAAGGCGACACTCTGAAGTCCAATTAACTACCTCCACGGTATAGTTCACCGAGGGTACGTCAGCATAATGAATTGCCAAAATGGGCTCTGAAGGTGTTGCGCAAGAGAAGCTGCGCCGACCCATGATGATCTGGTTGTACCATGTTCCCCATAAATGGAGATTCTTCCGCTCTGGGTCATGATCCTTGATCAGTGCGAAAACTTCTCGATCTACTGGCGCTGCAGGGAACCCGCTTTCTGAACGGACAAAGGGAAACGAAGTATCGAAATACATGGTACCTGCGCGAAAGAGAACAAAGTTAGCCGTCAATGCTATAAGTCAAGTTCGGTACTTGGTACTTTAAATCCATACCACACTGCAATGCAGTAAAAAGGGGCCAAAAGGAACCCACACAATCTAGATGATTCTCACTATTAATAAAACAATCTCATCATTTAATGAGACTATCATTAAATGAGAAAATCCTCAAAAAATTCTCATTTAATGAGGGCCCCTCGGGCTAAGGAGTAAATCTCCCATTGAGAGCAGTGCTCTGCAACAGACAGACATCTGTCATAATTAATCATGAGGGGAATAAAATTCCCCCCAAAATTTCTAAAGAGCAATGCTCTGTGAAGAAGATGGAATAATCCATCAGAAACCCTAAAAGCAAATATTTCTACAGAAGTAAAAACTTCAGGATCTTTAAGATCTGCAAAACAAACTCTAAGAGTTCTTCGTTAATGGGTTAAAAGAAACCTTAAAAAGGATTTCTTTTTCTGATCCATGATCTAGAGAGAGAAAAGCTCTGTTTTTTAATTAACGGGTTAAGAAACCCTAAAAATCTTTAAAGATCTATGATCTAAGTAGATCAAGGCTCTGTTAATGGGTTCAAACCTTGCCAAAAATTTGACAGAGTGTTAACTCTAAAGGAGTTTCTGAGGCAGAGAGCTGTGCTCTGAAAGAGAATTAATTCTCAGAAAAAAAAACAAGGAAGGAGATGAACAGAGATCATCTCAAGGGCCAAGGGTCCTATTTATAGGCATAGAGAGCCGTTTCAACTTCTGAGTTGATCCAATAGCATAGATGCCGCCACCGCTGCACTCACGTGTAGGCCACGTGAGCGCAACGGTTGGGGGCATTTGTTTCCCCCAATCAGAGCAAAACTCTGTTCAAATTTTGAAATTTAAAATGAAGCAGCGCCTCATAGCAGCGCCAGCGCTGAGAGTCAAAGACTCTGAAGCAGCGCTCATGTGCAAAGCACGTGAGAGCTAGCGCTAGGAGTGTTGCACTCTAAGCAGCGCACCACGTGCAAAGCACGTAAGCGCTAACGCTAAGAGCGCTGCACTTTAAATAGCGCACCGCATGCAAAGCACGTGAGCGCTAGCGATAGAACAAAATGTTCTCAGCCCTTAGATCAAAGATTCAACGAACATGATTAAAAATCATCAATTGACCAGAATAAAATTCTGTTAAGGAAACATTCCTCACAATCTTTCCAAATAGGAAAGATTGTGCTCTGAAAATCAGGGCATCACTGGATCAATGATCTAATGGTGATTAAAAATCACTAAAATACAGAATAAATTCTATATGGGAAAAAATTTCCCAATCTTGTTAAAAACAAGAAGATTGCCTTCTGTAAATCAGAAGCCCTTGGATCAAAAATCCAATGGGGGAAATATCCCTAAATCAATTAGAGAAAAGATCTCCTTAACCGATTGAACAAATCAGCCTTCACTATATAAAGGCCCCAAGACTTCAAGTCTCATAGAGAGGAGCCCCCCCACAAGCTTTGAGAAATTTCAAAGAAAAGAGCAAGCTCTGAGAAGAAGAACTTTTCTTCGAGGTAAAAACAGAGAGATCAAAGCATCTCATCAGAAAAAGAACTTAGTTCTTATGCTAGATCATAGATCTTTAAGACAAATTGTCTTTCACAAAAGAGATCATAACATCTCATTATAAAAAAGGGCGGAGAATAATTCAATTCTCTTACGATCACAGATCCATAAAGGCAAAACCTTTCACCAAAAACATAAAATATTGAAACATCTCCTATAAAATAAGAACTTTGTTCTTAGATCCATGAGATAAAGTCTCTTATAAGAGAGAATTTAATTCTCAGAGCGCAAAACTGCTTATAAAGAGCTTTAGCGCTCCAATTAAAAGAAGCATTTCAACACTTCAAATCTAGCGCACAGCGCTACAGAGCCTTAGCGCTCCAAATTTCATAAGAAGCGCTTTGCGCTCATTATTTGGCGCATAGCGCCAAGCACGCCACGTGCTCCTCACGTGTGCGCTACTTAACAGAAGCGCTCTACGCTCATTATCTGGCGCATAGCGCGAAGCGTGCCATGTGCTCCTTACGTGTGCGCTACTTAACAGAAGCGCTCTGCGCTCATTATCTGGCGCATAGCGCCAAGCGCGCCACGTGCTCCTTACGTGTGCGCTACTTGACAGAAGCGCTCTGCGCTCGTTGGCTGGCGCACAGCGCCAAGCGCGCCACGTGCTCCTCACGTGTGCGCTGAGAGAACATAAATTGTTCTTTAAATGATAAAGCCCCAGAGTTATAATGAGTGCTCGGCACTCAATAAAAGACAAAAAGATTGTCAGAGCCCAACCCAATACTCAGCATTGTTAAAAGTGCAACATTTTAACTAAATGGGCCGAGCCCAAAGTGGTCACAGAACCCTACTTCAGATTAATTGAGCCCATATGCTCATAAATTTTCTATCTTAGTCCCAAATTGGACTATAGATCTCCCAACCAATATTGGTTCAAGGGTAAATCTCTTCACTCCTCTGATATCTGTCGTTGTAATCTTTCAACGTCTTCAGAGAGGTGACGGGTCTCGACAACTAGACATTTCACGGACTGTGGGGTCCTTAAACTCATGGACTATGATGTCCTTAAACTTTACGGACTGTGAGGTCCTTAAACTCATGGACTATGATGTCCTTAAATTTTATGGACGGTGGGGTCCTTAAACTCATGGACTATGATGTCCTTAAAGTTTACAGATTATGATGTCTTTAAACGGGACCGCAAAGTCCCTAAACTAAAACAATAGAGCCCAAATGCTCTTTTGTTGGATTTAAATAATCCCGTTAAGTTGATCTTAGTCTAAAAATTTGACTAACGTGTCCTTAACAAACGTTAAGTAGATCTTAGTCTAAAATTAGACTAACGTATTCTTAACAAATTATTAAGTTGATCGTAGTATAAAATTAGACTAACGTATCCTTAACAAACGTTTAAATTGATCTTAGTCTCAAATGAGATTAACAATCCTTAAACCCAACCCAAAACCTAAATCTAAGAAAATACGGATTTGGATTAATCCACGCCCTACGGGCGACAACATAAATTAGTCTCCGTATACAATCCACAGACAACCAAAAAGAAAATAAACACACACGACACGAAGTGACCATCTGGAGAAGGAGAAAGTTGTTACCGCGATGCGGTAGCGTAATTAACTACAGAGGCTTGCGCCTGCAGGGAAGAGTGTCCCCACAATCAAAAACCCCTCAAATGAGGGGGAATCTGACGAAATCTGCTACAACGGCCGCATCTGTCTAAACCTCCAATATACGGTGCCATAAATCAACTTGGCATCTTCGGAGGGATGGATGGATAAAATCAAATAGCATCTGCTCCCAAATTCAGGAAAGATGACCTATGCGGTTTCGTCTTTGTATTCGGCGAAGAACATTCATCTTCATCGACGACATTCTGGTGTATTCTAAGAGTCGGAAAGAACATACCAAGCACCTACGAATTGCCCTGGAAACTCTACGACAGTATCAACTCTACGCCAAGTACAGCAAATGCGAGTTTTGGCTAGATCAAATTGGTTTCCTCGGACATATTATATCAGGCGATGGAATCTCTGTGGATCTAGCTAAAGTTTCAGCAGTAAGCGAATGGCCGACACCGAAGTCAGTGAAGGACATTCAAAATTTCTTGGGTCTAGCAGAATATTACAGAAGGTTCATTGAAGGATTTTCGAAGATTGCAACACCCCTGACCAAGCTCACACGTAAATATGAAGAATTCGTGTGGTCAGAAGCATGCGAACGAGCTTTCGTAGAACTCAAGTCAAGATTGACATCAGCACCTATCTTTGTCATACCGAACCAATCTGGATGTTTCGAAGTGTATTGCGATGCATCCGGTAAAGGATCAGGATGTGTTCTACATCAGCACGGTAAAATTGTAGCTTATGCTTCAAGACAGCTGAAGATTCATGAGCGCAATTATCCAACGCATGATTTGGAATTGGCGGCCGTAATCTTTGCTTTCAAGATTTGATGCCATTATCTTCTTGGTAAACGAGTGTACATATACACAGATCATAAGAGTCTGAAATATGTGTTTACTTAGAAAAAGTTAAATATGTGGCAGAGAAGATGGTTAGAACTCATGGCGGACTTCGACATCAACCTACGATATCATCCAGAGAATATGAATGTAGTACCTAATGCCCTTAGTCGCCAACCATTAGCATTGAATCTCACCACACAGTGGAAGTTTCAACAAGACTGACATTAAATGGAGATTGAAGTAGTCATGCCAGGTAATGCTTCAAATTTGATGAACTTACAAGTTTAATCTACCATTGTCAATCAGATCAAAGCAGTTCAAGCAAGTGATGCTAAGTTGCAAAAGATCAGAGAACAAGTGGAAAGTGGACTTCGAACAGACTTCATCATCCATAAAGACGGATCTTTGAGATACGGCAGTAGATTGTGTGTGCCTAAAGGTTCTGTGCGAGAAGAGTTGATGAAAGAAGCTCACAACTCTCCTTATTCAGTACACCCTGGAGGTATAAAGATGTACAAAGATCTACGTCAAAATTACTGGAGGCATGGAATGAAGCGTGAAGTAGCTAGAAGCGTCGCTAAATGCTTGGTGTGTCAGCAAGTAAAGGCTGAACATCACAGGACAGCTGGTTTACTTCAACCGTTACCTATTCCAGAATGGAAGTGGCAACACATCACAATGGATTTCGTGATTGCACTTTCTTACAGCACGAAGGGTAACGATGCGGTATGGATTATTGTGGATCGACTCACAAAGTCGGCTCACTTTATTCCGTTTCGAGTTGGACAATCTACTGAGACACTAGCAAAGAAGTATATGGAGGTAAGAATCTAAGTAAGATTTAAACTCTTCAAATATGTACTATCTCTGATACCCATGAACTCATGCAGGAAATCATAATATTACATGGAGTACCGGTTTTCATTATCTCCGATCGTGACACCAGATTCCGATCACAATTTTGGCAAAGTCTACAAGCTAGCTTGGGAACAAGTCTGAACTTCAGCACAGCTTATCATCCACAAACAGATGGTCAGTTTGAGTGAACTATTCAGATCTTAGAAGATATGCTTAGAGCGTGTATGCTAGATTTCGGAGGATCGTGGGAAGATCAGCTACATCTTGTGGAGTTTTCATACAACAATAGCTACCAAGCAAGTATCGGAATGGCACCCTTTCCAGCACTTTATGGGAGGAAGTGTCGATCGCCATTAAGTTGGGACGACATCAGAGATAGAGAACTCCTTGGACCTGAGATGATAGCAGCAACTGTTGATGTAGTTCGTACTATTAGGGAAAGAATGCGCATAGCCCAAGATCGACAGAAGCACTGGGCTGATGCAAAGCGCCGTCATTTAGAGTTTCAACCGGGAGAACATATATTTCTGAAGATATCTCCGAACCGTGGAGTGATTTGTTTTGGAAGACGGGGTAAGCTTAGTCCGAGGTATATTGGACCGCTCGACATACTCGAACGAGTCGGTGGATTGGCTTATCGCTTGGCACTTCCACCTTCATTGGAAGGAGTGCACAATTTGTTCCACATATCCCAACTCAAAAGGTATGTGAGTGACCCCAGCTATATTCTTAATCACTCTGAGCTCACTGTACAGCCAGACTTATCTTGTGAGCAACAACCTGTTGAGATCCTGGATAGAAAGGTGAAGTCACTTCGAAACAAGGAAGTCAACTTGGTTCGAGTGATGTGGAGAAAAGACACACCAGGAGAATCAACATGGGAAAGGGAAGATGAGATGCGTGCAAGATATTCTCATTTATTTGTAAAATAGTCCTTAAAATAAATTGTAAATTTCGAGGACGAAATTTTTGTATGGAGGGTAGACTGTAACAACTCAAATTTCAATATACAGAAATTGTTTAAAAGTTAATGTACAATTGGGGTATTTGCAAACCTGTGTACACTATAAGTATTTGTTTTATTTTTGAACAGTAAGAAAGCACTTGTAGCTCATTGGTAAAGCCTTGCACTGCTGTGACGTAGCCCCTGTGATCGAATCCCCCCAGCCACATTATCTTTTTATTAAAATTTTCTTTTAATCTTTTAGAAGCCCAAGGGTTTGCACTGCACTAGACGTAATATGTTAAGTTATAGATTAATCAAACATGTACACTAAAGAAAACCAAACGACACCAACACATGGAACCAATCCAAGCCCATTCTACCGGACTTGGACCGACGACACATGCGTATGAGACCGGCACCGTCGGGATAATCCGTAGGGGATGCTATGATATTTTTACCCGAGCACCCCTTGGCCTACCCCACTACCCCCATGTTGTTTGTTTACTCTGCATTCATCCAGAGAACAATAAAATGCTATTTAATCAAATTTTTAATGCAAATTTTAATGCATTCTTTAACCCTCTAAACCCTAATTCTCCATATAAATACAACACTCCATTTCACCCATCCTCACTCAGAAATTCCCTGCCAAAACTCTAAAAAATTCTCAAGTCCTTATAGTGTGCAAGTGAAGTTAGCAAAGGGTGAAGTTCCAGCGAAGTTCCGAGGAGATTCCGGCGATGAAACGACGCCCCAACGCTTCCCTAGTCTTTCCCTACCTCTCTTCCTTCTCAATAGCCAGTAAGTCCCTTCTTTCACTCTCTTCTACTATCTTAAAAAGTTTCATTTCTAAAACCCGACAGAAGTGGAGTTAATCCGACTTCCAATTCGATTTTTCTTTAAAACTCTATTTTTCTTAATCAATAAAATACCATACTCTCATATAATGTTTAAAAAATATTAACAAACACAATAAAACAAGTTTTATCTCAAAAGAATCATTTATGCAATTTTTATTATATTTTTACAGTAAAATACCACATACTTTACATTTCGCCGTAATTCACATAATATTTGTATTACCTTTAGATAACTCATAAGGTAATGACCTATCTCATCACAACACATATCTTTGACATAGCACGATGAAGTTTTGGGAATATAGTTATGGGATAATACGACATTACAAATAAATACCATCAAACTTGCAAAACCATTTCTTTAAAAAATATGTTAATAAATTCCTTACAATTGCGTCTCTACAACCTGCTTTTGGGGACCCCGTTCGGGATGGTGTGGATTATCTCATATCCTCGGGACTAATAGAGCGAGATGCAGACCTCCGAAAGGAGCATTCGATCTCGATAGAATTTTAATGCATTTTCTTTAGAAAATGAGATTTCTGCAAAAATAAATAAAATTTATTTTTTATTATATATATATATATATAACAATTATCAAAATATCTATTTTAATTATATTATATAAATATTCCAAGTTTTCTAAATCAAAGGAATCACCATTACATGAAAATACCATTATAGTTCAATGCAGAATACCGACATTTCAATAAAATATCATATACTATGAAAACTAGGTTCTACTCACTAGAAATTTCACTTCTATAAAATATACATCTATGAAAACCCTAAAGACGATAAATTAAATACTTGAGGTGTATTTTTGTCACGCCTCGCTTCCCAGTATACGGGCAGAGGACGCGACGAGGCCGCTACGTATTTACTGCGAAGTAAATACGCTAAGCGTATCTAAGCAATATAAAAGTAAAGCACAAGAGACAAGATATAATAAAACAACAACTTTATTTATTCACATTTTTTCTGTACAATGCATGGAAAGTAAATACAACTGAAATAAAGCAATGCCTAAAAAATGGCATAACAGAAATGAAAAGGTACTGAAATGAAAGTGTACAATGAATTAAAGCTCGGGTCTTCACTGAACTGGTCCAAGTCTTCAGCAGAGGGCTCGATCTCAGGAATGTCCAGATCACCTGACGATATTCAAAGAAGAAAGAAAGAGAATGTCGTCAGCGAACAAATCGCTCGGTAAGTCCCAAAGATAAGGGAGAAGTAGGATAGACAGAATAAGAAAGTAACTTTTAATACTGTATTATATTGTTATAGTGTTGTGTTAACGCTGTTGTTTGTAGCTTGGTACAGAAAATGCCAATGTATACGAGAGGAGTCCTACTTACACCGGAGATTTTGGTAACCCGTAGTACAAGGCTCCGTCGATAATACCACGGAACAACGGCATGGATGTAATTACGTCTTAAGTGACCACCTCGTGCCACCCTTAACATATTCCGTACCAGTCTACCCCTTAAACCCCGTATTATCTTGATTGTATTGTTGTATTGTATTGTAAACTGTATAAATTGTATGTTTGGATGACTGACCAAAACCATGATATCAGTAAACGGATGTAACTGGAGAATCATGTATGTAACTGTAGAATCATGGATGTAACTGTATAATCATGTAAATGGAATGTATATCCATGGTTCGGTTCAGTCAAGTTGATAGATTGAATAATGGATTCATGGATTCATATTGAATTGTAATATTGTAAATTGTAGATTGTAGATTGTAGATTGTACTTGAATCATATTCAAGTCAGATTATAATAAGACTCACTCTGAATCAGACAATTAGAAAAGTAAATTGAAGTCCTGATTGTTTTGATATTATCGGTAACCGCTGCACATGGACATCAGGATTTGTGTCTTTTTCAAAGACGATTACCGTATTGATAACACCATTATTAAGTTGTCTACCTTAAATAGGCAAGCACCCATTTCTCCGGCTCCCTGAGGCTCAAGATATTGGTCTCGCTTAAACCTGTATTTACTAGGGTCCTTAGGGTAATTTATAGAACTTATGGGGGTTTTATGTAAAAATACTTTTATATACTTTTCAAAATACATCTCAAGTATTTATTATTTGTCTTTGGAGTTGTAATGAATGTAGATTTTATATTGTGATATTTCTAGTGAAAATATCCTAATTTCATAAATAAAGGTATTTATTTGTAATATTGATTTGTATGGAATTCATGGTATTTTAGTGTAAAATGATTCTTGTGATATTTTTAGAAAAAAAAGTGGAATATTTATAATAATTCAAAATAGATATTTTTAAGTTACATATACATATATTTATATGAAAATAATTTTTGTATATATATAATATTCTAGAAATCTCGTTTTCTTAAGATGTCGTATTTTAAATTTTTCGAGACCGAATGCTTCTTGCGGAGGTCTGCATCTCGCACTACTAATCCCGAGGATGTGCGATAATCCGCACCATCCTGAACGGGTTTCCCAAATAGGTTGTAGCGGCGCTTTGCAAAGATTTGTATAAATACTAATCATTAAGGACAAACGGTTTTATTAATTATGGTATTTATTTGTAAAGATGTCGATTTCCCGTATTCTATGTTCCCGAGGGTATTGTGCTATATTGCATATGAGTGTGTGAGGAGGTAGGTCATTACCTCGTGATCTACTTAAAGGTATAGCAAGTTTTGTGATGTTAAATATAGAATTGAAACTATGTGGTATTTAAATGAAAAATACGGTAAAATGAAATAGCAATTACTTTATGATATGAAACTTGATCAATATGGTTGATTAGTGATTAATAGTCAACATGAATGGTTTAAGCATAATTGTATTAAAGAAAAATGAGGTTTTATAAAGAAATCGAATCGGAAATCGGATTTGTTCCGATTCCGTCGGGTTTTGTAATTCCGTATTTTTAGAAAGAGAAGGGAAGATAGAAATGGGACTTACGGATTTAGGACAACCAGGAGAGGGAGAAGGATCGGGAGGAGTTGCCGGTGCGTCGTTTCGTCGTCGGGAGCTCCTAGAGTCGTCGTCGGAATTTCCGTCGGAGAATTCGCCGGAGCTTCGCCTTTCGCTCACTTCGATTGCACACAAGGTTTCTAATGATTTCTTGAGAGTTGGCTCAGAGTTTTGGGATGATGGGGTAGTGTGTAGGGTTGGTATTTATAGGGTTAGGGTAAGTGAAGAGTTTAAATTAAAAAATGTAAAAATATATGAAAATTCATTAAAAATGGAGTAAAAGAGGTATTCAAAGATCTATGGAAATGATCTGAACATTTAAACTATGCAGGGGGTATAGAAGCCCAAGAGCCCCAACTTTTCAGTTGGGGACTCGACCATCCGGCCGAGTCCGGCCGGTGGCCTGCCCGAGTCGGCCGGTCCGCCAGCCGACTCGGCCGATTCAGGCTGAGTCGAGGGCTTGGGAGGTGGGGGGTCGCCTGATGTAGTCTCTGGTACATTTAGTTTTTCAGGTGTAGTAGGAAAATTTGGAGTTATCACGTGTTGACTGTTGAACTTCTAAAAATTTTAAAACAAAATAATATTAAAAATAATGTGGGGTATGAGATTTGAACTCTGGTGGCTTGGTTCAGCAGTGCAAGGTATTACCAATGAGCCACAAGCTCCTTCTTGTAATTAAGGAGTGAATTAAAAACTTAAAGTAGTCACAGTAAAAGTAAATACCCCAAGTATACATTAATTTTAAAGAAAATTTTTGTACACTAAAAATGGAGTTGTTATAATTTTGAAATTATATCAAAACTATTTTTACATAAAATCCCCTCAAGCTATACTAAATTACAATAAGGACCCTAGTAAATATAGGTTTAAGCGGGACTAGTTCTCTTGAGCCTCAGGGAGCCGGAGAATATGGGTGCTTGCCTATCTAAAGTAGACAATCTAACAAACGGTGTTATCAACACGGGAGTTGTTTTGGAAAAAGACACATATTCTGCCATCCATGCGCAACAGTTACCGACAACATCAAAACTAATTCAGAATTTCAAGTTCTTTTTAAAGTATCTGACTCAGACCGAGTCTCAATCTAATCCATCTGACTTGAATGTGATTCAAGCATAAAGTACAATACAACTTGAATCCATGAATCCGTCTATTCAATCTATATCAATTTATAGTGACCGAACCGAACCATGGATATACTCCGTCTACACAACTCTCTATTTATATCCATTCCATTTACTGATATCATAGTTTCGGCAAGTCATCCATTTATATAACAAAACAATACAATCAATGCAAAAGATATCGCGGGATTTTAAAGGGGTAGATTGGTATGGAAGGGGTTAGAAGTGGCGCGAGACTGTAACCATAATACACCTAACCTGAATATCTATTGCCGTTGTACCATGGTTGAACGGTTCCTTGTGCTCCGTATACCTTAGTCTCCGGAATAATGAGACTCCTCTCGTATACACTGGTATTTTCTGTACCAAGCTACAAACAACAGTATTAACAATATAATCAAACATTATAAATTAAATTCTCTTTCTGTCTATTCTATCTCTACTCTTCTTTGGGACTTACCGAGCGATTGTTCGCTGACGACATACCTTTCTTCTTTCTTTAGAATGTTGTCAGGTGATTCGGACTCATTGGATATCGAGCCCAACACTGAAGATTTGGAGCAGTTAGCATTTGACCCAGAGCTGCAGGCACTTGTACATATTTATTTCATTTCAGTTATGCCATTATTTAGGCATCGCTTTCTATTCATGTATTTTCATTTCAGTTGTACCTATAAAAGAATGTTTAATAAATAAAGTTGCTGTTCATTTAGAATCCTGTCTCTTGTGTACTTTACTTTATATTGCTTAGATACGTTTTGCGTGTTTACTTCTGAATAAATACGTAGCGGGCCTCGCCACGTCCCTTCCCCGTATATTGGGAAGCAAGGCGTGGCAGAAAATAGTAATAATAAAGTTTTGTAATTTAGCAATAACAATATGTATAGAGTTGTTATTAACATCATCAAAAGGTAAAAAGGTATTAAGATTCATGATTATAAAAATATATAAGGCATATTTTATTTTAGAATTATTTGATAATAAATTGGTTTAGTAAAATATCATGCCATACTAATAAGAATGCGGTGCAGAATTATTTTTGTATACTAGTTAAATTATGGTGTATTAATATAATCATAAACGATATTTGACATGAAATATGGTATACATAATAATAGGCACCAGAATAACTGTAAACAGTAAACGGTAGTGGGATGTCAAGTAAATAGCATGTGTTAATCAGTGCATTGTAACCAGTGTATCACGATATTCGATATTTCAGTACTAATGGGGGGATCCCATCATTCATGCAAGCGTAACGTCAGGGGCGTTACCGACGGCGAAGATCTCGCGCCAGCTCGCTCCAAGCGACCACTATAATAACCCCTATCTCAGACGACTCAGATAAGGAAATTTCAATCCAACAAGCCGCTACTCTGCTCAAATTTCTCGGCTAACTTGATCGTCGGAGGGTCTACGGTGGTACAACCATCCCGGGACTTCTTTGCAGGTAGCTCGGCTTCACCTCAAAATCAACCCATTGAGATTCACACGCTCAAGAAGACAATCATCAATGTCAATCTCAACCCTTCATCAACGCTCGCAACAGATTGACGGAGGACAACATCTGAAGGAGATCCAGGTCTCCATCACTTTCGATTTTCGTGCCACCCTCGAGCCTTATCGAGCCTTCATGCTTCTTCGAGCTTTCGGCTTTCTTGGCCCTCGCATTCTCGAGTCTTACCGAACCTCAAGCTTTCGTTCTCTCTCGGCTCTTGAGCTCTCAAGCCTTACCATTCCCTCAAGCCTTCATCACGCGTTGGCCTCCTCATATCGGCCTTCTTTGCTTCGATCTTTCTTATTCAATACCTTCCAGCGTCGACCTACTTCCTTCGCACATCGGCCTCTCTCACACAGGACCTCCCAACGTTGGCCTTTCTTCTCGCTTTTCCGTCTTTCTCATGCAGGACTTTATAGCGTCGGCCTTCTTCGCACGTCGGTCTTTCTCATGCAGGATCTTCCAGCGTTGATCTTTTTTCACATCGGCCTTTCTTACACGGGGTCTTCTCACGTCGGCTCTTCTCCGTGCAACGGCCTTTCTCACAGAGGATCTTTTTTCACAACGGCTCTTCTTGCATTGGCATGTTTCCGGGCGTCGTCTTTTCTTTCACAGGACCTCCTCACGTCAGTTTCCTCCACACATCGGCTTTTCCTCAAGCTGGATCTCCCTGTGTCGTCCTTCCCCCAAGCTATACCTGATCCTATACTGGCTCCTTTGGCTGCACCAAGTGCCAACTTGGCGGCTGTCACTAACTCCGGCATTGTCGTAATTTTCTTCTATGGTGTTTCCTAAGAGCATAATCTTCTCTTTCTGGCATCTCCATCAAAATGAGTTCGATGACTTCAAGACAGGATCCATCTAGCTTACATGAAAGTGACTACAAGTGACTACAGGTTGAATAGCCCATCTTGCTCCTGCGAAAAAGACTAGAGGCGTATGTCCTCCCAAAAAATTATATACCCGGTAACCCCCCTATAACCTCATCCCGATTGCCAACATCATCGCACCGTGTTCCCTTCTCCAATGAATGAATAATTTAAATCAACAAATCTAAACTTAACGGATTTTTAAGAAATCCCAAAATATTTTTTAAAAGTAAAACAAATCTTTTTCAAAACAAATAAATGAAGTGAAAACAAATATGGGTGAATCCTAATCAGCTACAGAAAGTAACCATACATACACGCCCGTTGTTTCTCATTAGACCTTGATGATCGGTGAAATCTCAATCAGTGTGTGTTCTTTATATCAAGTTCCTGTGTTTTCACACGTGATTAATCTTTGGTTAGTATTTTTCTTAAAGCCCTAATTGTATTTTTCGCTTCTTTTTTCTTGGAAAAATATTTTGTTGTTTTAAGTATTAATAATTAAAAATATGTACGTCTCTACCGTCTGTACAACTTTTACTCAAAAGAGGACAAGTACTTAGATCTTTAACTTTCTTTACGGTTAATGCAAAAAAGGAAGGGTATTCAAGTTGAAATTTTCAGAATGTCAAGGACGCAAGAAAATTTCTCTTAATAAATTAATAAAATTCACAAAAAATTAAATCAATAAATTACATTTAATAGATTTATCATATTTTTCTTTAAGAAAATCTAATCTTATAATTACTTCTTTGCTATTAATGCTGAAGAGGAGGGTTTCTGAAATTTCTACTTCCCTAATTTAATTATATTTGTATTTGGAAATACCAAAGCCTCAAACTTGAGGAACCCAACCCTCCGCTTAATTTTAGCACAAGAATTGACTTCTTAGATTTGCTATCTCTCTTGATCTCCTCGCTGTTTCTGTGTTAGCTTGGATTTGAGGTGATGGGGGGTCCTTTTCAGATCTCCTTCAGATGTTGTCTTCCGTCGATCTCCCGGCGGATTTTGGAGGGGATCCCCTGTTGTGTGTGGGTCTCAATGGGTTTTGAGGAGATTTGGTGATTGGAGGAGTTGGACGCCAAGTACCTGTAAAGAAGTCCCGAGGTGGTTTGATGGCACCGAGGACCCTCCGACGATCAAGTTAGTACTAGATCCGAGCAGCGTAATGGCTAAGTGGAGTCAAAAATCGCTTACTTGATTCCTCTGTGATGGGGGTTTATATAGCGGTGAGGGCACGCAGCAGCAGGCGCGAGAATCTCGCCGGCAATTACGCTCCCGACGTCACGCCCGCGTAGAGAGCGGATCGCCCATTAATGGGGATCGCGGAGGCGTGGAACGTGGGATGTCGCTGGAGGAGAATCCGCGCATGGCGAGATTCGCAGAGCGGCGGTTACGCCTATGAGCGGTGGAGCTGGTCGGAGGACCGAGGAAGACGGCCTTGGCCAGGAGGCTCGGAGACGAGCGAGAAGGCCGAGGAGACTTAGTCTTGTGGCAGCTCAGGGCGAGCTGAGGGGCCGAGGAGGCCAATCTGCAGGGAGTCTCGAGGAGGGCTAGCTTGTGATTGCAGGTCGGGTACATGGGAGGCCTGGTCGGTCTCTGTGGGCCCTTTCTTCCGAGTTATGGGACACGTCATTCCCCACGTGTCCTGATCCTAGGGGTCGCCAATATTGAGCATCATCATTAGCCCTCCACTCTTGTCCCGACCAGCCAGCGGGTCGGGTCAGGAGTGGACTGCCGGGCCGCCCGGGATGAGCTCCCTCTTAAGGTTTCATCGGGACGTGTCCCCAGGCCACGAGCTGTCTTTTCTGCTAGCGAATCAGGGTGAGATCTCCGCATTTAAGGAGGGTGCGCCGGTTCGTGTATCTTTCCTTTGAAGTGACGGCCCACGTGTCAAGCGTCGGTTGGCTGACGCGACGTGTGCAGACCTGCGACGCCTGAAAGGGTGCGGTCCAGTGTGGGGACGACAAGTGGAGCAATCGGGGCCGTCAGATGCGAGGAGGCATCTTGGCGGGAGATGAAGGGCACCGTTGGATGAGGTCGCTTGTGGCGATAAAATAGGGGTGGGGCCCGTTCCGGGGCCCCTACTCCTTCATATTTCCCGTTCCAAGTCTCGGTTGCTCGGCGCTCGTCTTCTTACTTCCACTTTCATTCCCCGAGGATCATTCTTCCCATGGTTAGATGTCTTCTCTTGTCGAGTTGGTAGATGTCGTTGGGGTAGGTTCTAGGAACCCTTTAGGTGAGCCTGAGTCCTTCCAGGGGTAGGGGTCAACCCTTTTTCCCGGGATCATGTGGAGGGGGCAGCCCCCATGGAGGAGGCGGTAGATGCTGCCCCCAGTGCCTTGTGTTGGATAAGGCATGAGGATGAGCTTGCCAATGCGCGGGCTCGCTTTCACATCCCCTCACGTTATACGCTCCGCTTGGCCAAAGAGGGAGAGAGGGCAGACCAAGTACGGGGCAGGGAGATCGCCCTGTATTTGGAAGCATTTTGGGGTGGAATGCGTCTGCCCTTCTCTCCTGAGGTCGTTGAAGCGTTGAACTTCTTCGAGTTAGCCCCGGGGTCAGTTGGTGCCAAACTCATGGAGGATTCTCCTCGGGTTCCTGGTCCTCCTGAAGTTACAAGCGATCCCCTTCAGCCTTTCCCTCCATGATTCTTCCCTCGTCTTCAAAAATCACCCCGGTGGTCTAACGGGCGACCCGAGGTGGGTTTATCTCTTTTTCAGAAAGCGACCAGGGGGCACCACCGGGACGGGGGTGTTCCCTGCTGAAAGACGCGGACGAAGATGTTCGCCTGAATTTCGGGGCAGATACTAATTGGTGCTATCCGTCCACCTCTCCGAAGATACCAAGTTGATTTATGGCACCATGTATCGAAGGTTTAAACGGATGCGGCCGATGTAGCAGACTTCGTCAGATTCCCCCACGTTGATGAGAGGTTTTTGATTGTGGGGACGCTCTTCCCTGCAGGTGCAAGCCTCTGCAGTTAATTACGCTACCGCATCGCGGTAACAACTTTCTCCTTCTTCAGATGGTCACTTCATGTCGTGGGTGTTTGTTTTCTTTTTGGTTGCTCGTCGATTGTATACGGAGACTAATTTATGTTGTCGCCCGTAGGGCGTGGATTAGTCCAAATCCGTATTTTCTTAGGTTTGGGTTTTGGTTTGGGTTTAAAGATACGTTAGTCTCATTTGAGACTAAGATCAACTTAAACGTTTGTTAAGGATACGTTAGTCTAATTTTAGACTAAGATCAACTTAACAGGGTTATTTAGATCCAACAAAAGAGCATTTGAACTCTATTGTTTAATTTAGGGACATTGCGGTCGATTTCCAGTTTAAGGACATGATGGTCCAAGGTTAAAGACATCATAGTCCGTGAGTTTAAGGACCCCACAGTCCAAGGTTAAAGACATCGTAGTCCGTGAGTTTAAGAACCTCACAGTCCAGTTTAAAGACATCATAGTCTATGAAATGTATGGTTGTCGGGACCCGTCACCTCTCTGAAGACGTTGAAGGATTACAACGACAAATATCAGAGGAGTAAAGAGATGTACCCTCGAACCGGTGTGAGTTGGTTGAAAGATCTGTAGTCCAATTTGGGACTAAGACCTGTTGAATATTCATGAGCAGATGGGCTCAGTTAACATAAGTTGAGGACTTATGGCCAATATTGGGCTAAGTCCAATAAATGTTTAACATTTTTATTCTGGCTGTTGAGCCTTTATTTGGGCTTGGCCCCTTTAACAATGTTGAGTCATTGATCAAAGCTCTGGGCTTTATTAAAGAACAATTTATGTTCTGACAGCGCGACACGTGGCGCGCCAGGCGCTTTGCTCCAGTTAAAGAGCGCAATGCGCTTCTACCAAGTAGCGCACACATGGTTGACACGTGTCGCGCTTGGCGCTTTGCGCCAGATGATGAGCGCAGTGCGCTATTTCAGGAGCGCAAAGCGCAAGCCGTTTAATTGGCGCATACGTGGTTGACACATGGCGCATTTGGTGCCGAGCGCCGGTTCAGAGAGCGCAGAAGCGCTGTTCAAGAGCGTGAGGCGCATATTGTTTAATTGGCGCATACGTGGTTGACACGTGGCGCATTCTGGCGCTGAGCGACGGTCCAGAGAGCGCAAAAGCGCTGTTCAAGAGTGCAAGGCGCATTTCCTGAGCGCAAAGCACATCTGATCAATTTTATGATCTGGGAACAAATTTATATTCTTTAAAAGAGACTTTGTCTCAAGATTTAAGAACAACAATTCTTATTTTTTAAAGGCTTTGCCTTTATAGATCAATGATCTGTATGAAAAATATGTTCTTCTTTTATCATGTGATGAGATCTTTTGATCTTTTTTATGAAAGATCTTGATCTTTTTCATGAAAGATCTTGATCTTTTTCGATCTATGATCTTTTAAGAAGATAGTTCTTCTTTTTAATTATGAGATGATTTCATCTCTTTGTTCATCGTTCGTCATCTTTATCTTGAAGAAATAATCTTCTTTCAAGAGTTTGCTCTTTTTCTTTTGATTTTTCAAAGTTTATGGGGGGTTTCTCTATATCAGACTTGAAGTCTTAGGGCCTTTATATAGGGCAAGTTGATTTGTTAAATCAGTTAAAGAGATCTTTCTCTGATTGATTTGGAGATGTTTCCTCACCATTGGATTTTTGATCCTAGGGCTTCTGTTTTACAGAAGGCAATCTTCTTGTTTTTAACAAGATTGAGAAAATCTTTCCATAACAGAATTTAATTCTGATTAATTAATGATTTATCATTACTATTAGATCTTTTGATCTAACGGTGGGGAATTTTATAATTCCAGCGCTAGCGCACCCGTACTTTGCACGTGGTACGCTGCTCAGAGCGCAGCGCACTTTGCGCTAGCGCGCCTGTGTTTGACACGTGGTGCGCTGCTCAGAGCGCAGCGCAGCCTACGCTAGCGCACCCGTGTTTGACACGTGGCGCGCAGCGCGCATAGCGCTAGCGCACACATGGTGCACTGCCTAGGGCGCAGCGCACTTGGCGCTAGCGCATCTGTGTTTGACATGTGGCGCGCAGCGCATCTAGCGCTGGATCTGAAGCATTGCTTCAATTTTTAAATTTTGAATTTCAAAACAGAGCTTTACTCTGATTGGGGGAAACATGGGGTTGTGGCCCTGCCTTCTTCCATTCACGACTGGAAGAAGAAGTTCTTCTACGTTTCCCCTCCCGAGGGCGAGGACTGGCCCGTGCCTACAGAGTGGTCGAGGGAGAAGCACTTGCCAGGGAACCAGTCCAGTGATCCCGTGGCGGTGAGAGTGGCGTCGTGAGAGCCCATCCCCCGTTTCGACGTGCTGTTGTCTGAGAGGGTTCTGAGTTGGGCCGGGCTCAGCCCAGTTGAGTTCGTCGGTAAGTTTAGGTTTTCCTTTTTGGTTCATATATTGCCCGTATCGTTGACTCCCTCTACATTTTGTTCTGTGCAGGACCCATGGACATAGACTCGCTCTGGGCTTCAATGCGCCAGCCGAGGCCGGCTGCGAAGGTTGAGGGCGCCGGCTCTTCCCGTTCACAGCCTGCCCCGGCTCCTTGTCCCCCGGCGGTAGTGCCCCGCGAGCGCTCGGAAGCGAATCTTGCCTCGGGGCCCAGCAGAACGTCGGGTCGGAGGCGAGCTCGGATTCTGGAGGACCCGGCCTCGGAGGAGGAGACCAGCTCTCCCTCGAGGCCGCTCAAGAGGAGATCTTCCCGGGGACCGTCTTCGCCGATCACGGTGGAGGAAGGCGGTCTCCAGTTCGCCGTGCCTTCGGGGCTATCTGTCGTGGATAGCCTGCTGCATGAGATAGAGGCATCGGCCGGGGGTAGAGTCTCCGGGGGGACCTTCAGGGCTCAGCTGGTGTCCATCGCCCAGGAGTCCGTGCAGGTAAGCGCTTGTCTTTCATTATTATTATTCTTTGAGGTTCGGTGCCTCTCTCACCTTCCTGATCTCTCTTCTGCCTTTTAGGTCCTTCAGCACGTCGCCCTTGCCTTGTGCATGGAGGCTGAGGTGGTAGCCCCGGCGATGAAAGCTGTGGGCCAGCTCGCCTCGCTGGAAGAGAGCTCCAAGAGAGAGCTGGAGGCGATGAAGGTGAGGGTCGTCGCCCTGGAGGGTGAGGTGGAGGCCGGGAAGCGGGAGGTTGTACGGCACCGCAAGGCCGCCGCGGTTGCTGAGGCCAAGCTTGAGGACGCTCAGGTGCTGGCCAACAATCTGAAGAAGACAGTGAAAACCCTTCGGAAGGAGCTGGGGGCGGCGGCCGAGTGGGCGAAGTCGGCTGACCTGAGGGCGGCCAAGTTGGCCGACCTCTCGGCGGCGAAGACAGTGGAGGCCTGTTTCCCCCAATCAGAGCAAAGCTCTGTTTTGAAATTTAAAATTCAAAAGTTGAAGCAACGCTTCAGATCCAGCGCTAGGTGCGCCGCGCGTCACGTGTCAAACATGGATACGCAAGCGCTAGGTGCGCTGCGCCCTAGGCAGCGCACCCCCAATCAGAGCAAAGCGCTGTTTTAAAATTCAAAATTCAAAAATTGAAGCAACGCTTCAGATCCAGCGCTGGGCGCGCTGCGCCCCACGTGTCAAACACGGATGCGCTAGCACCAGGTGCACTACGCCCTAGGCAGTGCACCATGTGTGTGCTAGCGCTAGGCGTGCTGTTTTCCGAATCAGAGCAAAGCTCTGTTCAAATTCCAAAATTTGAAATGAAGCGACGCTTCTGCTTCCCCGAATCAGAGCAAAGCTCTGTATTGAAATTCAAAAGTCAAAAAATTGAAGCAATTGTAGGGTTCCTAGGCACGCTAGTGAGGTCTCCCAAGCCATCAACCATGGCAATTTCAAAAATTATGGTGCCTACAAACCCTAAACTACGGATCAATAACTAGATGTCTAGGCGAACAAAGAACTAGTTAACACTTAACTAATGAGAAAACGGAAATACAACCTTTGTAGATCCGGTGCTCCACCTCCATAGCTCCGCAACGAAGTCCTCTCCGCTGTCCAAGTCAAATCCGGGCTCTAGGATCGGCTTCGTCGGAGAATGGGCAAGCTAGGTCGTCGATGTCCATGCCGAAGATGATCTACGTCGAGGCATCGCTAGATCAAGCTCACAACTTCACCAAGTCAAGAAACTTGTGAAGTAAACACACTCTACTACTTGGCAAGAGGTAGAGGATGAAGAAATAGGAAGTGGGTTAACTTTAGAATTGGATTTCTCACTCAAAAACATCAATCACCATTGATGAGGTGAAGCTTTTCTTCTTCAAGTCAAGGAAGAAGAAGAAGAAAGCTTATGATAAGTTAATTCTAAAATGAAAAGAATAATACATTCTTATCATCTTAGAACCATGGTTTAGTGTAGAGAATTAATCATGGTTGAGTGGTATGGTTAGGGTTAAGGATGAGATAAGAATAGTGGACTAAGTCAAAGCTTCATGAAGCTTTAACTAAACAACAAAAGAAGCCACCATCCTTTTCTCTTTCTTTTATTCATTTATCAAAAATAAATGGATAACTAAATAAGATAAATGAATAACTAAATGATAAACCCTAACCATTTCATTAACCAAGGTTTAATACTTTACACTTAACCAAAAAGCATGCATCATCAAACATGATACAAGCAAGTGCACAAAATCATATCGCATATGTAATGCGCACACCCGAGTGAGAAAATCCATTTAAAGTGAACCAATACTAGTTAATGCAAAGTAATATATCAAATATATAATTATACATTAAATCATTAAATCAACACTTGATTCAATGATCCGGTCATGTCGCACACAACCGACTAGTATATAATATATCGGCTTATCGAATCAACGCTTGAATCGATAACTAGGTTATATCGCATACAACCATTCGATACATTTATCGCGAGAATAGAATACGGTATCACATACACGCATTATTCTCGGTCCCGTACATATCTCATATGCGCTCCTATTTCATTTTGCTTGAGCCAGGAAACCTCTGTGTAGGACTCTAAAGACTCGTCAATACGCCGGCAGCAGGTGATGATCATATCAAACACCCACAAGCCGCAAGCGGTCTGCTAAACGTAACGGCCACCCGGGTATTGAGCGATCTGAAGATCGACGAGCAAGCCCGCTCACACTCCAGTGAATCCGACCAGTAACACTACCGTACAGTCCGGTCTGATCGTCTGATTTGTCGCATATCTCGCCTAGGGGTGGTAAACGTCAGACCCCAATAGCTCGATAAGTCGTGTCGATATGAGGTCTATAACTGTTCGAGAAACTACTGGTAACACTTACCAGTAAATCTCAGCAACCCTGGCCAGGGATTTCCTGTTATAGCCAATCGAACACAGCGCAACATCAACTCCCTATACCGGGAGAGACGAATCCCCTCCTATCGCTCATTGCCTCCATGTGACTCGGGACTGTACCCAAAAACCATCGTTTTGCACGCCCTCTTGGACGTGGTAAGATGGAAATCAAAGCACAGTGGGAACCACACAAGACTCTATGACGATCTCGGGTCAACAGACTACTCTGTACCAGTGTCACCAGAGAACTGCCATCTGACGTGAGGTATAATACCATCTGGGAGTTCTCGGCGAGTCCGTCCAGTGTACCCAGTCTCAACTGAGCACCCGTATATCATCTCCGATGTCAAACACCAATGGATATGGGATCATCCATCGCCCATCTGTATGGGTCGAGAAGGTATACGCTAGTCTACTCTGGTATATCGATGCCCCGTCTCGATACACCCACGACTAGGGACTTTGAAGGATGCACTTATGGACTACCATGTCCCCACTAGTATGATCCGCATCATAGTCCAGGTAGTCAAGTACAGATCCTAAGGGCTTTACCAACATGTAACAGAGAGACAATCAGTATACACGTTAAGGTAAAGATCAACCAGATAGCATACTATCATGTCGAGCAAGAAAGTCCTCCCTATATATGTCCCAGCATCCACTACAATATACATCCTATGTATAGTAATGGCCTCTAGGGCATACATATAACTAACAATCTCCCACTTGCACTAGGGCCATCTGTAGCAGTGGTTTGAAGTATCTCATACTCAACCATCCCATAAAAGTGTCTCTCTCTGGGAACAGGCCTTTGTGAGTGGATCCGCTGTGTTGTCCTCTGAGTCTACTCTCCTAACCTCGATCACCCTGGAGATCAACTATCTCCATGATCAGGTGACACTGCCTTAGAATATGTTTGGATCACTGATGGGACGGGTGTTCCTTGGCATGAGCCACAACTCCATTGTCACACAATGGGAGGAACATAGTTCATCTCATGAACCAATATACACCCAAACAGCTTCTAGGGTAGCATCTTAAGTAGCGATGTATCCAGCCTTTATCGTCTAGTATGTCACGGTATCTAGCTTGGAACTCTTCCAACATACCGTCCCTTTACCGAGGGTAAAGACAATGCCTGCGACTGACATTCAGTCGTCTTTATCACCCTGGAACCCTTCCGGTGATTCTCCCCAGGATCGATTGATACCATCTCACTACAACTAGTGAGAATCCTAACATCCAATTAAATCTATCTCATAGATCCAAAATCCAGGATTTAGTAGGTATCACTTTGATCCTATATGGAGAATTCTAGTGATAAGCGGAGATTGACCGAGCGTAGCATAAGAAACTCTTTTCTTATCAAGAGTATGTCATCCACGTACTCTACGAGGATCGTCACCATACTCCCTACTACCTTTTTGTTTATACAAGGTTCATCTACCATTTTGATGATGTCAACTTCTTTGACTAATTCATCAAAACAGATGTTCCAACTCCGCGATGCCTGCTTTATCATATAAAACATCTTGCACACGTTTCCGCTGCTCCCACTGTCTACGAGGCCCTCTGGCTGTGTACTTATAGACGCACTCTTCTAAAACATCATTTAGAAAAGCAGTCATGACACCCAACCACCAGATATCGTAGTCATGGTATGTAGCCGTGACAAGTAGGATCTGGATGGACTTAAGCATAGCTACTTAGAAAAGGTTTCATCATCATCCATACCTGGTCAACGATGTAGACCTTTAACAAGTCTAGCTTTGAAAGTCTCAACTTTTCCATCTACACCAAGTAATCTTCTCAAGATATACTTGCTCCTGATGGGGATTTAACCCTTCAGATATAGCAACCAAAGTCCATACTTTGTTGGTGTATAAGGATTCCATCTCAGATCGATAAACATCCAGCCATTCTTACAGAGTCTCACTCCTGATGGCCAGCTCGAAACTAGTTGGGTCATCATCTCATGATGTAATCCTCGCTCCCACTGTCATAGAGAAACCGAAGTATCTCTCAGGTGGGTGAGGAACCCTATTAGATCGGCGGAGAGGCTAAGGTTCGTTGGAATCTACTGAATCCTTTGGTTCTACCAAATCATCTACTGTTGTTTGTATAGCTGGAACCTTTCCAGTTCTACATAACAGATCTTGCCTCGAGCTTGTCCGGATTTTGCTTTTAGACATAGGCCGGACAACCCCAAATCTTAACTAACTTAAGATATGGGTTCTTCCCTTTCCATATCACATATGAAGTGGTAGGCAACTTGATTTGATTGGAACCGTATTCAATAGGTATGCAGCTTCTCAAGCGCATAACACCCAAAAGGAAACAGGTAACTCAGTAGTACTCATCATAGAGCACACCATATCAAATAGGGTGTATCTGCTCCGCCCCGATATACCATCGTGCTATGGTGTATGCAGAGGAGTAATGCTGAGAGAGAATCTCATTCTCCTTTATAAAATTCCAGGATTTCCGTGCTCAAGTATTCTCCTCCTAGATCACATCAAAGGACATAATACTTATACCCGTATTTTGGTTCTCTACTTCTAACTTATATTCTGTGAATATCTCAAAAGGTTCGGACTTGTGTTTCAACAAGAACATATGTCTGAATCTAAAGCGATCATCAGAGAACGTAATGAAGTATAAAGAACCGGTCTTGGCATGTGTAGACAGGGGACCTACATACATCAACATGTATCATCCCAAGAGTTCACTAACTCTTTCTCTGTTTCCAATAAACAGAGCTGTGGTCATCTTATCTTTGTGACATGACTGGCGAGTTTCACAAGATGTAAATTCAAACTGATTTAAATACACATCTATATGTAACTCTAGCCAGTCGGGTCGCATTGATCTGACCTAGTCTACAATACCTCAAGAAGGATTTGTTCATTTCTGAACTCTTCCTCTTGTGTGTGTTCCATATATTAAGAACTGTAGTTTGATTTAGAACATCAATGCTTTTAGATAACGTGCCTGAACCGATCAACTTTTGATATAGGAAATGTTCAAAACATTATCCATCAATACAAAATTTTATCATTTCTTTACTAATAAAGAGATAGATATGATTTTGTATATCAGGTTCGGTATCTAATAACATTCGTTCAGAATCAATGTATTTGTAATACAGGGTGACAGTGACCAACAGACTTGGCTGCAACACTTGCCCCGTTTTCTGCCTCATGAAACTTATCACCCGTTCTCAGTTCTCTACCTTTCTGTAGCCCTATGTAACATATTACATATCTGGGATCCTGATCTGGTATCACATACCCAGGACGTAGAGGTTACTGAGAAACAGTTCTAGTTATGAACACACCCGAAGATGATGCATCAGCATGCACTCTCTTCGTTTGGGCGGCACGGGAAATCTGGTATTCCCCAATTTCCTGCTCTGTCTTATAACAATTATAAGTTGGAGCGGGACCAACGTTCCCCAGCTCAGTATAACAAGCGGGTTTGGTCAATATTCCGTATTATTATCTTGATTAAGGCATGATATGGTCGCTACCTGGAGAGAGAGAGAAGAAAACACTCAGCGTGCGCTCTGTCAAGAATAGATTGGTTATTATTTTATCTAATCAGGATGGCTCCCACTGCTTTTTATCAAATCTTCCTTCAAACCCTAAAAGGAAAGACTAGCCGGGATTAATTACACACTACAAGTTCGCCAATCTTTCAGCCAGGCCAGTGTCGGTACTTTGAGGGAGGTCCCCCGTGCTTTCGCACGAACCTAATTAATGTAAACCTCGTTTTCCCAGAGGCGTAACCCCGTTGACACCTTTCTAGACACCTACTTGATCGGCTAATTGTAATGTATAAAACTCTTCCAGGAGTAACTCTTACTCGCAGCGGGTATCGGGATCCAACTATCTCATAGAAGGTATGCAATCTCATTGCAAATTTCAACACTTGAAATTCCCGATAATATTTTGCCCCTAGCTCGCTATGACCTTGACGGAGGCCAAACAACCCATAGTCCGCTAGTCAAGTTCAACCCGTCATTTCCTGATTGAATTAAACCCACCCGCACGACCCTTGACGGAGGCCAAACAACGCCGTACGAATACCCTAATCCAATCGCATCATATGCTAGCAGATAAGCACTAGTTAGCTACCGTACACTACGCCTTGACGGAGGCCAAACAACCGCAGCACGAATACTAACTAGTACGTATCTGAAATGACGGAGGGCTACGACAGGTTTTTCTGAAAACCTATTGCGTAATGAACTTGATATCGTTGTAGGATCGAATGAATTTTGAAATGGAGTGTTTTTGAGGCTTTTCTAGTTTTGCTAAAGGAGTCACTCCCGGTGAAGGGATCGTCGGTCCTTTCCTCGTCGAATGAGGTGCGGGATATATCACATATATCGCTGTGCAAAGCAAAAACTCTTAAAAGCAATCAAAAACAAACCGAGTGTGTAGCATCTGCCAGTTATTGCTAAAGGAGTCACTCCCGGTGAAGGGATCTCGGTCCTTTCCTCATCGAATAAGGTGCAGGATATATCACATATACCGCTGTGCAAAGCAAGAACTGTAGCTACCTGTTTTATTTTGAAATTCGATTCTACAACATCTTAGGTTTCTTTTATTTCATTAATCACATTAATGAAGTCCCATCATTTAAGTACCTATACATCACAGATAGATATGACGTATACTTATGCCATCCGCATTCGCCTCGATGTCCCCTCGTGCACCGTTAGGTTAGGTAACTAACGGCAGAGCAGGGCAGGGCTAGCGCGGGTGTAAAACATAAGTAACGCCTATATAATATATCGTATATACTATATAATGTATCTATCACAGAACATCACATGATCACATCACAGATATCGCAGCAGAAGAATCATATGAAATATTGGATATACTAGGACGTCCGTGTTTTTAATACGAGCCAGTATAAAACACGGATTCCACGGTCGTGATGAATAGCCAAACCCACACCCCTAGACCCCTACGAGAGCGGCAAGCAACCCTACCAATTCTGGAGTTAGGAGACCCGGACTCGACTCCTCGAGTTGGTCTCCCACTGGACTCCAGAACCCGGTTACTTGTGCCCTCCTCCTTGGGTCTATCCTAGTGCGGAAAAGTAAATAATATACAACAGGTGACAACTTCCGCAACCTGGAAGCGCCCCAATAAAAGAATATTACATACAAGTTTTTACATGAATGAAAATGAAAAACACTCATCTCACATAAAAACCCCCGGCTATTCAAACACGACGATCCAATATAACATATCCAGTAACACATAACATCACATGTCATCAACGTAAGTAAATATGCGCATCCCAATTGTCGTTGACATATAGCAACGAAACCGGCGATATCACATATTACACTTACGGTCACAGAAAAGAAAGTGTAAAACTACAACAGTTGGAATCCACAATCACCTCAGACATCGCATGCCTGACCAAATGAATTACTTAGACATCGCATGCCTAACAATTATAAACCCCGCATTTTAGTCTCAAAATCGAAAACTCTTTTCAATATCAAGTCGGGCAATTCAACAAGATTCCCGACATCCTGATCGAATGCTCGTCGCAAACTTCAGTAGACGGCTGCACCCCCGATACCGTCGACGAAGTGCACCAAGGCGGAACACCGCTACCGCGAGCACCCGGACGGATGCTTTCGGCGACGGGGTTCTCCTACAGTCACTTGGTCGGGGCTATGGAGTGAAGCTGTCTATTAAGTTTACCCGGCGAGTATCCGCGTACGCTACGTGATTGCGACGGACTTTTGATCACATTAAAATTCCGTGGCAACCGATCAAGTGAGACTAAACTGCTACGTTTATAACATTCATTCAGTTATCACATAACTATTTGTGAATTCCAATTATTGTATCCCATTCCAGATAAATAGAAAATGTTAAACTTTTCGATCGAACAATCGAACACCCAAGTTTTCCCGATACAGCTCAACACATGAAATAAGTCTAACAACATTCCGTTCGTGCCTCAGTACCAACGGTCCAGCCGTAGAAGGGTCAAGCCAACGCCTCACATGTGGCACGCCGTACTGCCCCAAACCCGAAGGTTCAAAGGGCAGTTCAAGACGGTCACATAATCGAGTTAAGGTTTGTGTCTTCTAGAGGGACCATCGCGTTACTTGCACTACTTAGAACGTCGTTAAACTACGGAAAAATCCAACACTTGGAAATTTCCCGACAGGGGAAAAATTGGGTATTTATATCCGGTCGAACTTTTTAACATATTCTAAGATTTATCCGGAATGCCACACAGAGAAAATTTGATATTCCGATCGAAACACCGAATCCCCAAAACAACTGCAGAAAAATCAACTCTTGAAAAATTATTAAAAATTCCCAGAAAACCCATCTAATAAAAATAGGAATTACTGTGCAGAAATTGGGAGGTGACGTCATCACCCAGCCGCGGAACCGCCGCAGAAGCTGGGCTTCTGCCGCGGTTCCGCACTCTGTTTAACGAATTATTCACCTGAGTTTCAACAGTAATTCTTATAATTATTTATTGAATTTTTTAGGAATTTTTAATACACAAAAATCCGCATTCTCGGAAAAAGCACAGAGAGCATATTTGTTTCGGGGTTCCGGGTTCGTTCGGACTTCGAATTCCGTCTGGACTTCGCCTAAGGCTCTAGCTAGTCTCTGATACCACTGTAGGGTTCCTAGGCACGCTAGTGAGGTCTCCCAAGCCATCAACCATGGCAATTTCAAAAATTATGGTGCCTACAAACCCTAAACTACGGATCAATAACTAGATGTCTAGGCGAACAAAGAACTAGTTAACACTTAACTAATGAGAAAATGGAAATACAACCTTTGTAGATCCGGTGCTCCACCTCCATAGCTCCGCAACGAAGTCCTCTCCGCTGTCCAAGTCAAATCCGGGCTCTAGGATCGGCTTCGTCGGAGAATGGGCAAGCTAGGTCGTCGATGTCCATGCCGAAGATGATCTACGTCGAGGCATCGCTAGATCAAGCTCACAACTTCACCAAGTCAAGAAACTTGTGAAGTAAACACACTCTACTACTTGGCAAGAGGTAGAGGATGAAGAAATAGGAAGTGGGTTAACTTTAGAATTGGATTTCTCACTCAAAAACATCAATCACCATTGATGAGGTGAAGCTTTTCTTCTTCAAGTCAAGGAAGAAGAAGAAGAAAGCTTATGATAAGTTAATTCTAAAATGAAAAGAATAATACATTCTTATCATCTTAGAACCATGGTTTAGTGTAGAGAATTAATCATGGTTGAGTGGTATGGTTAGGGTTAAGGATGAGATAAGAATAGTGGACTAAGTCAAAGCTTCATGAAGCTTTAACTAAACAACAAAAGAAGCCACCATCCTTTTCTCTTTCTTTTATTCATTTATCAAAAATAAATGGATAACTAAATAAGATAAATGAATAACTAAATGATAAACCCTAACCATTTCATTAACCAAGGTTTAATACTTTACACTTAACCAAAAAGCATGCATCATCAAACATGATACAAGCAAGTGCACAAAATCATATCGCATATGTAATGCGCACACCCGAGTGAGAAAATCCATTTAAAGTGAACCAATACTAGTTAATGCAAAGTAATATATCAAATATATAATTATACATTAAATCATTAAATCAACACTTGATTCAATGATCCGGTCATGTCGCACACAACCGACTAGTATATAATATATCGGCTTATCGAATCAACGCTTGAATCGATAACTAGGTTATATCGCATACAACCATTCGATACATTTATCGCAAGAATAGAATACGGTATCATATACACGCATTATTCTCGGTCCCGCACATATCTCATATGCGCTCCTATTTCATTTTGCTTGAGCCAGGAAACCTCTGTGTAGGACTCTAAAGACTCGTCAATACGCCGGCAGCAGGTGATGATCATATCAAACACCCACAAGCCGCAAGCGGTCTGCTAAACGTAACGGCCACCCGGGTATTGAGCGATCTGAAGATCGACGAGCAAGCCCGCTCACACTCCAGTGAATCCGACCAGTAACACTACCGTACAGTCCGGTCTGATCGTCTGATCTGTCGCATATCTCGCCTAGGGGTGGTAAACGTCAGACCCCAATAGCTCGATAAGTCGTGTCGATATGAGGTCTATAACTGTTCGAGAAACTACTGGTAACACTTACCAGTAAATCTCAGCAACCCTGGCCAGGGATTTCCTGTTATAGCCAATCGAACACAGCGCAACATCAACTCCCTATACCGGGAGAGACGAATCCCCTCCTATCGCTCATTGCCTCCATGTGACTCGGGACTGTACCCAAAAACCACCGTTTTGCACGCCCTCTTGGACGTGGTAAGATGGAAATCAAAGCACAGTGGGAACCACACAAGACTCTATGACGATCTCGGGTCAACAGACTACTCTGTACCAGTGTCACCAGAGAACTGCCATCTGACGTGAGGTATAATACCATCTGGGAGTTCTCGGCGAGTCCGTCCAGTATACCCAGTCTCAACTGAGCACCCGTATATCATCTCCGATGTCAAACACCAATGGATATGGGATCATCCATCGCCCATCTGTATGGGTCGAGAAGGTATACGCTAGTCTACTCTGGTATATCGATGCCCCGTCTCGATACACCCACGACTAGGGACTTTGAAGGATGCACTTATGGACTACCATGTCCCCACTAGTATGATCCGCATCATAGTCCAGGTAGTCAAGTACAGATCCTAAGGGCTTTACCAACATGTAACAGAGAGACAATCAGTATACACGTTAAGGTAAAGATCAACCAGATAGCATACTATCATGTCGAGCAAGAAAGTCCTCCCTATATATGTCCCAGCATCCACTACAATATACATCCTATGTATAGTAATGGCCTCTAGGGCATACATATAACTAACAGCAATACTTCAGATCCAGCGCTCTGCACTAGGCGCACCACGTGTCAAACGTAGGAGCGCTAGCGCCAGGTGCGCTGCGCCCTAAGAAGCGCACCATGAGTGTGCTAGCGCTAGGCGCGCCGCGCGCCACGTGTCAAACACGGGTGCGCTAGTGCAGACTGCGTTGCGCACCCCAAATTAGAGCAAAGCTCTGTTTCCAAGATTGGAAAGCGAAGCAACGCTTCATGAAAAGTGCTAACATCAAATGCGCCTGCAAAAAGAGTAAAAGACTCTGAAACGACGCTCACGTGCAAAGAACGAGAGCGCTAAGCGCCAGAAGTGCTTCACCCTTACAAGAATTACTTGCACCTGATTATAGCAAATCAAATTATGCAGCGCATAAGCATAACAAAGAATTAAAAATAAAGGAGCACTTAGCGGATAATAAAATACTTAATTAGAAATCTTTTTATTATTATTACAATGCAAACAGATCACCAAACATGGGGGCAAAAGGACAGGGGTTTGCAAAACTGAGAATGAGATTGTCCAGTTCCCTCTCCGTCTTCTCCACCATGTCAAAACGGCGATCCTCTCGAGGAGTAGCCATCCATCGATCAACGCCGCACTCCCTAGAGAAAGTGGAGATAACGACCCGACGAGCCCGTATCTGACTCAGCAAGTGGACAGAGCAATCCCTCAGGGCTTTAGTGATCAAATGCGCCTCGAAGAAGCACTCGATCTTGTCTTCAGCAGCATCGAGTATTGCCGAGGACATCTCTGCTGGAGGAGGGGGAATATCAGCGAGCACAGACGCAAAGATCATCCGAAGCCAGATAGAGTGTGGGGGGAGAGGAGATCCCACACGAGTCAAGAGCTCGTACAGCGATGCGTCGCATTGGTCATCCGTAAGAGAAGGATCCACTAAGCGCGCAACAAAATGAGGAACAATGTCCTGAATGGGCACTTCCCATGGTTGTCAGCGAGCATGTGGACGGGCTCCATTGGGCCTTGCTTTATTGAACCTGTAGCGCAATCATCTTGACTTGAAAGCTCTCTCTGTGCACTTCTCATCGTCCCGTTCTTTCGAATTCAAAAAATAATGGGGCGGTAAGGTGCCTATGTACAAACCATAACTGAAAGGACTCTTTGGAGATGAGAAAAGAAAGAAGCTTTGCTTCAGATTATAAAGACTAGGCACAAAAAAATTTTGTGTGCACAGTGGAGCTATTTCCAAGACTTGGGAAATGAAAATTCTGGGGAATACAAGTTTGACTTAAAAGGAAGGTGAAAAGACACCACAGTTGAAGCAACGCTTCAGATCTTGCGCCGCGCTTTGCGCTGCGAGCCACGTGTCAAATGTAGGTGCGCTAGCGTAAGGTGCGCCAGCGCTAGAATTAAAAATTCCCCACCGATAGATCAAAAGATCTAATAATAAGTTATTAATTAATCAGAATTAAAATTCTGTTATGGAAAGATCTTTTCAATCTTGTTAAAAACAAGAAGATTGCCTTCTGTAAAATAGAAGCCCTAGGATCAAAGATCCAACGGTGGGAAATATTCCCAAATCAATCAGAGAAAGATCTTTTTAACTGATTTATCAAACCAATTTGCCCTATATAAAGGCCCAAGACTTCAAGTCTGAAATAGAGAAACCCCCTTACAAATTTTGAGAAAACTCAAAGAAAGAAAAGCAAGTTTTTAGCAAAGGAAGATCATTTCTTCAAGGTAAAAGAACATGATTCTTGAACACAGAGATGAAATCATCTCATAAAAAGAAGAACTACCTTCTAAAAAAGATCATAGATCTACAAAAGACCAAGGTCTTTGATAAAAAAGAGATCAAAAGATCCCATCATAAAAACAAAAAGGAAGTATTTACTTCATTCACAGATCCTTGAACTACAAAGACAGCACCTTTTTATAAATAAGAACCTTGGTTCTTGAATCTTGAGGCAAAGCCTATTTTAAGAAGAACATAAACTTGTTCTCTGATCATTAATTTGATCAAATGCGCTTTGCGCTATTGGAAAGCGCCTTGCACTTATGAATTGCGCTTTTTCTCTCCTTGGACCGGCGCTCAGCGCCAAAACATGCCACGTGTCAACCACAGACACAATTTGTGCTTTGCGCTCCTGAAACAGAGCACTGCGCTCATGGGCTGACGCTTAGCGCCAAGCGCGCCACGCGTCACTCACTGGTGTGCCATTAAACCAGCGCAAAGCGCTCATAAATTGGAAGCGCAATGCGCTCATAAATTGGAAGCGCAATGCGCTCATAAATTGGCACTTAGCGCTAAGCGCGACACGTGTCATTTTCGTGTGCGCTACCCGACAGAAGCACAGCGCGCTCTTTGATTGGCGCAAAGCACCTGACGCGCCACGTAGCGCACTGTCAGAACACACATTGTTCTGATGAATGCCATGCATTCAATACAAGACAAAAGATGTCAGAACCCAATTCTTAGCATTATTAAAAGGGCCAAGGCCAAATAAAGGCTCAATAGCCAGGACAATAAAATGTTAAACATTTTAGTTGGACTTAGCCCAATTCTGGCCATAAGTCTTCAACTAATATTGAACTGGGCCCATCTGCTCACGAATATTTCAACAGATCTTAGTCCAAATAAAGGACTTCAGATCTTTCAACCAATTTACACCTAGTTCGAGGGTACATCTCTTTACTCCTCTGATATCTGTCGTTGTAATCCTTCAACGTCTTCAGAGAGGTGACGGGTCCCGACAACCACACATTTCTACGGACTGTGGGGTCCTTAAACTCATGGATTATGATGTCCTTAAACTTAATAGACTACGATGTCTCTAAACCATGGACTACGATGTCCTTAAACTTCATAGACTATGATGCATTTAAACTACAGACTGTGGGGTCCTTATACTCATGGACTGCGATGTCCTTAACTTGGACCAAGATGTCCTTAAACTAACATTGGACCGAGATGTCCTTAAACTAACACTGGACCGTAATGTTCTTAAACTAATCGACCGCAATGTCCCTAAACTAAACAATAGAGTCCAAATGCTCTTTTGTTGGATCTAAACGATCCCGTTAAGTTGATCTTAGTCTAAAAATTAGACTGACGTATCCTTAACAAACGTTTAAGTTGATCTTAATCTCAAATGAGGCTAACGTATCCTTAAAACCAACCCCCAAACCCAAATTAAGAAGATATGGATTTGGACTAATTCACGCCCTACGGGCGACAACATACATTAGTCTCCGTATACAATCCTGAAAACAAAACAAACACCCTCGACACGAAGTGACCATCTGGAGAAAGAGAAAGTTGTTACCGCGATGCGGTAGCGTAATTAACTGTAGGGGCTTGCGCCTGCAGGGAAGAGCGTCCCCACAATCAAAAACCTCTCAAACGAGGGGGAATTTGACGAAGTCTGCTACATCGGCCGCATCCGTTTAAACCTTCGATATATGGTGCCATAAATTAACTTGGCATCTTCGGAGAGGTGGACGGATAGCACCAATTAGCATCTGCCCCGCAATTCAGGCGAGACATCCGCCGCATCTCTATCGCGTCTTTCGGCGGGGAACAGATTCTGGCACGCCCGGTGGGACCTTTTCCTCTTTCCACTACACACTTCGTGTGTCGTGATTCGCGAATGAATCATGGTTTGATATGGTTGTCCTTGGGTTCGAGGTACTAAGATTTGGTTTCTAGCTTGGCGCAGAAAGCGAAACATCAATGGCATATACTTGCGCGAAGTGTTCCAACTGCAATTGCAATTTGCGTTCCGCCTCATCTGGAGGCATAGCCTACGGGCCCCAAGCGGCCTCCTTGTTCATGATGCCGGTGGACTAGGTGACTCAGGCCACCACCGGACTGTTCTTCGGGACTATGCTCCCACCGATGAGCTTCAGCACCCTTGTACCAACATCGGAAGCTCCCAAGAAGTCGGTCTTTGATCGGCTTGCTACTACCGCGGCCCCTCTCAACGGGTCGTCCAGCTCCAGCGCCCCGGTCTTCGCCAGATTGGGCCAAAGTTCATGCGGGCCCATGATAAAGCCTGCAGTTCCAGAAAAGGTTATTCTGAAAAGGATAGCTATCCCTGCTCCCGAAGTCGTCAAGGAGATTTCTCCTGCCAAAGGGTCGGTCTTCACAAGACTGACTGTTCCGGCTCCCACTTCGGTACCCGTTCCTGCTCAAAAGTCTGTATTTGACAGGCTAGATACTGCTGCTGGACGGACCTTGGTCTTCAAGAGGCTGGTACCAGCGACGCCTCACCAGAACAAGGGGTATGACAATGCCATCCCCATCACCGAACCAACACCATCGGCTCGACACGCTCGACGTCGCCACTGGCGCCGAGTAAGAAAGGCTGGGGGCAACTCCCCCTCTGAGCTAACTCCACCAGCCCCAATGGTGGAAGTCAATGCTGCTGTTCCAACCGGGAACAGCTTTGAATTGCTGAATAAGGTGCGCAGGAACTCTCCTAATGCCGTATTGAAAAGATCTCCTCCACCGGTGGAGAATGTTACAAGAATAAAGCCGAATCAGCCCTCTCAGCGGCTGTCCTCCAAAGTTTACAAAGCCTGGCGACGGGTCCAGGAGTCAGTGATCGATCAAGACTATCTTCGCCGACAGAAGAAGCTGAAGGTTCAGCAGGAAGAGAACCGTCCTAATAAACCACAAAGGACGACAACTACCTGGGTGCCCACCGCAACGGTCCCCTCGATATCAACTGCTCAAAAGAGGAGGAGGCCGGAGAAAGCCCCTGTGACTACGGCAGAACGTAAAGATACTGAGCCCAAACGCCCCAAGTCTGGGGGCATAACGGTGCAAACTGTTTATATGGCTTCCGGAAAAGAGGAAAGCCGGACTTCGACGGGCCACCGACCGCTCACCCGATCGATAACAAGGGCTCAGGAACAACAGCAGCAGAAGCTTCAGGAGATGCTGACCGCAATGGATGCACTCACCGGACCAAAAGAAAGCCCGGAAGTATCATCAGAGCAGCGTCACGAACAAGAAACCGATGCTGACTACCTACGCAGAGTCCTCGAAAAGAAGGATAGAGAAGCAGCAGAACAAGCTGCTAACATAAAATGAATGGCGCTTCTCTTTCAAGACATGGTAGGGATGATGTTACAGCCGGATTCTCCAGCTGAAGACCCTCCGATCATTATTGAAGACGACAGAGGGGAAACATCTAACCCTCCTCCGGCTCTTTCAACAGCCAAGGAGGAAACCGTTTCCAAGGCCGCTCTAGACGACTATATAGCTCAGCAAGTACGAGCTCACCAGGCGAATGAAGCGGCCGGCCAAGTCGTTAAAATTGGGCGACCGTATCCAGGCTGGTATGACCAAATAAAATACCCGCCGGGATACACAATCCCCAAATTCCATGTGTACAAGGGGACAGGCAATCCTCACCAGCATGTCGCACAGTTCAGGGCTCTTTGTGGCAACACCAGGGGCGATGATAAACTTTTGCTCCGTTAGTTCGTCGGCAGCTTGTCGGAGACAGCCTTCGAATGGTACTCCGAACTTCCAAACGACCCCGTCAAGACTTTCGCGGAAATGGAGCTGTTATTCACCCAATGATTCGCGAGTGCTAGTGAACGCACCCCAATAACGGCATTGATCAATGCCAGGGTGAAGCCAGACGAGACGTGGGTCCAATACGCCATACGATGGCAGAATCTGTGGTCAAAATGCGAACATCGCATCGAAGAAGCATTGGCGGTGGGCATGTTCGTGGGCACTCTTGATCCGCTCCCAGTTTATGATGTTTTTCAAGCCGACTACTTTTCAGGCCTAGATTGACAAGTTGGCCTAAATGGACCAGATGGGTCATAGACCGTCTCCTCCAAAGCCGGACTCTCGAAATGAGAAAGGAAAGGGGAAAGCGATCGTCGTCGACAATGCTCAACAGCAGCCCGATGGCCCGAGGCCAGTTGATCGCCAAAATAACAGAACTCGATCTCTCGAAGATAAAATGAGACGTCCTTACTCGTTCCCTCGAGACAAGACGAAGAGGTTATTCGAACTTGCATTGAGCAATAGGTTCATCAATCTGCCGGAGCCAAGGCGTCCAACGCAACCCGGCGACATTAGCAATCCTAACTATTGCCCTTACCACCGAATGTTGGGCCATCCGATCGAGGATTGTTACATCTTCAAAAGCTGGATAGAAGATCAATACCAGCAGGGCAAATTCGTATTATCCGAGAATTGGAGGTGAACCCGCCTCGGCTACACACTCCCAAGAAGACGGATACACCGGGGGCATCACGCTCTTTCATAGAAGAAGCTCCATGGGAGGTCGCTCTTTCAGCCAAAACTAAAAGAATGCTGAAAGATCTCCACACATGTCCGGAAATTAGGTGGAAAAATCCACTGGAACCCGAGATCATCGAAGGGATGCTGAAGCCGCGCCTAACTCCAAAGATCGGTGGTGATAGCCAAAGCACACACACCCAGCCGTCGAAATCTTCACAAAAGAAGAAGAAATCCAAGAAGCCCGTGAAGCCTGGCGACAAACGCACGGACCTGCAAAAACAGATTGACGCGCTGGAAGAGTATAACCAGAAGGCGCGGACTCCAGTCACACTCCAAGAATTTCTCAGCCACGTCCTTAAGGACGGAGATAATGACAATGGAGAAGACTCGTTGGATGAATCTGAAGGTTATGTGGCAAGCTGCCATGTGATCTCTTACTCGTCGATAGACGATGAAGAATCTCCTTACACAAAGAAACTGGGGGCAAATCCTGAACCGGAACTTCTAGGGCCATCAGACAAAACGATTGATGCACTCCTGAACGAAGCTCTTCTTAAAAGCAAAGCTGCTCGAGAGCGTGAAATGGCCATATTTGAAAAAGCCAAACGCCGGCGACTGGACGAAAATGTTGAAACACTCCCTCCATATCAAAGTACATCCGCCGCAAATAAAAACAGGTTCAAGACGAGGAAGAGGTTTGCCAAAGCCATATCAATGGGAATGAAGCTGCCACCCTCCGAAAGAAATATTCTTGGTGAAGCGGAAACACATCCTAGCTACTGCTTATATCATCGAAAGATTGCGCACCCCACCGAAGAGTGCAACGCTTTACAAGATGGTGGCAGGGATATATTGCTCACCGGCAGCATTTCAAGCGGATGAAACGCAAAACTCGTCGGGAGCAAAGAAGTACAACCGAGGAGCGTAAAAGAACTACCGGCAACTGTCGCATGGTCAACGCCAGGGGATCGCAAGTTCTCACCTTCGGGAGTGACTCTGATGAAGAAATGACTCTTGGCCCTCTCTTTAAAGAGTCCATCTCGAGAAAAGAGGAAGAACCAAAGACCTGTGAAAACATTCAGCTACACAATCGTACGCTACCCGAAAAGAATCTTAGGTCCACGAACGGTGGGTCAAATAGAAAAGATAAGGGGAAAGAAAAGTCTCTGAGGATGTCATCCTTGATGACCAAGCCGTCGAGAAGCTAACAGCCAAGGACCCGCCAAAGAAAAGTAAGGTGGACTACAACGTTCTAGCACACTTGAGAAAGCTACCTTCGCAGTTAAGCATTCTCGACGCCCTTCTGCTATCCAAAGAGGCGAGAAATTCTTTAATCAAGGCATTACAAGAGCCCGAGCAATTCCAAGCTTTTCTTGCCGAAGAAAAGATGAAGGACGAGCTGGAAGAAGTACACACAGCCGATATTTCCTTCGGCGATGAAGATCTCCTCCTTGGGACATGTGAGCACAACCGTCCCCTATATGTCTCCGGATACTCTCATGACATCAAGATAGGTAAAATCCTGGTCGACAATGGGTCTTCCGTCAATCTCCTTAACGTGAGGATGTTAAAGGAAATCTGCATGAGCGTCCAACACCTCGCTCGCGATAAAATCACCATCTCCGGATTTGACTCCCAGTCATCACGGACGCTTGGGTCCGTGATACTAACATTACGCTTTGGGCTGCTCGTCACTGATATCAAGTTCTACGTCATTGATGCCAAGACATGCTATAACGCTTTGCTCTGCCGGCCTTGGTTATACGAGTACAACATCATCCCTTCTACACAACATCAGTGTATAAAGTATTTCAAAGATGGTCTCGAGTATACTGTGACAGGAGAGCTAAACCCATTCTCCGTGAACGAAGTCCGCAAGTACGAAGATGCAAAATACTTCTTACCAGACTTTGAGGACACAGAAAGATGTCACAAATCGGAGAACAAAGCCATCACCACCATCCCGGTCTTCGGGAGTGACACCGAGGAGGAAGAAGAAATAGTTTACTCAGGTCCGCCCCAGTACAACAAGCCGGGACCGTCCGCTCCTATGCTTCTCTTCGGTAGCGACTCGGAAGATGAGGTCAATGCCGTATTCTATGCCCGACCATCAATACAAGCCTTTGCTGATGAAAATCAAAGTTTGCAAGTTGCCATGGTTTCGCCCAAGCATCATAAAGAACTAGACGCTCTTGATACCTACAATGTGGAAGAGCTGCAGACGTTCTATGTCCCTCCCAGGCGAGAAGGTGAAAAGGCGATCCTATTCTACCGTTTCGGGGAAACCAAAGTGGAAAAAGAAATCTGGCACGGCGCGGATTCTACACTCGATAGGCTCCAGCCCATCCGTTTGCCCAGATATTATACAAACGGACTAAAAAGGCTGTTAAGACGCCAAGGTGTACCCCTTAAGCAAATTGCGCGACAAGCACGGTTCTATAATAGGATCTGGAATGTTTCCGGAACTCAAAGAAAGTTGCCAAACGGGAGAATGGAAACGACCGGGCTTGGGTATGTTCAATCCAAGAAACGGGAGCTGCTCCGCGACTGCTACGTCGTACATGACTTTGATGAAGAAGGAGATGCTCTGTGGGAAAATGCTAACCCTAAATCAGAAAGAGCTCCCGCCGTGAAAATGCCCAGTCCGTCGTTCGAAGAACAAATGGACAAGCTTATAAAGGAAGCGGGTCAAAAGGTTCGAGACGACCATAATCGCAAAATGGCTATCTACGAGAAAACCAGGACGCAACGCCTCCTTCAATAGACTGCGAAAAATGAAAATGCTCCTCCTTGTCAATCCGTTGGACAAAAGGCCCGACGTAGAAGCAGAAATAAAACAAAGAACGGGAAAGGCGTTGGACAGCGACAAGGCGGGTCCAAGAAGCCACGCGATCAGGAATCAAGCGGCTAAGATTCATCTCTTATAAAGAATATGGGTTGAGCATACTCTTTTGCCCAAGACAAGACAAAGAAGATACTCGATCTTGTTATAAAACATCAAATGATTACACTTTTGGAGTCCAAACACCCCGAGCAAGCCAACGAGATCTCTCACCCAGACTATTGCTCTTATCATCGAGCAATAGGACATCCTCTCGAAGACTGCTTCACCTTCAAGAACTGGGTCGAAGACCAGTATCAGCAAGGTAGGTTCGCTCTATCCAGCAGCTGGAGGGTAACCCCACCACAGAAGCATGAACCCAAATCTATGAGGGTAGAACCAGATCCACATCGGTCTTGGAAGCGAGCTCGTACCTATCACGTGATAATGTTGTCAGAAGAAGAGCCCGAGAATACGGATGAACTCCCCTGGTGCTTCGAAAATGACGATGACGAGGTGATCTCAGAGTTTCCACCGGCGCCAAAAGAGCTGGAAGATGGGATACATACCACCGCAGATAACCTCACAAAAATTGACTTGGGAACGGCAAGTGACCCACGGCCGACGTTCGTCAGTGAGCTGTTGTCTGAAGAAAGGGTGGTTACGCTAAAAGACGTGCTCATGCAGCATAAAGATTGCTTTGCATGGAACTATTCCGAGATGCCAGGATTAGATCCAGAGATTGCTGTGCACAAATTAACAATATCTCCGGACGTCAAACCGATCAAACAAGCGCCAAGAAGAATGCGGCTCGAGCTTGAGATGAGCATCAATGCCGAGGTTAAGAAACTAATCGACTCTGGTTTCATCCAAGAGGTTCAGTACCGTGACTGGATCGCCAACTTCGTCCCAGCAATGAAGAAGAATGGGATGGTGTGCATATGCGTGGACTTTCGGGATCTCAATAAAGCCTGCCCGAAGGACGACTTTCCAGTACCGGTCACCGAGCTGATGATAGACAATACGTCCACTCACGAAGTTTTCTCCTTTCTGGACGGCTCATCAGGATACAACCAGATAAAGATGCACCCTGAGGACCAGAAACATACCGCTTTCCGGACCCCTTTGGGCATATTCTGCTACAAGGTGATGCCCTTCGGTCTAAAGAACGCCGGCGCCACCTATCAGAGGGCCATGATGAAGATCTTCGATGACCTCATACATGAAATCGTCGAATGGTATATCGGCGACCTCGTAGTAGAAAGTAAATCATACGAGGAACATTTAGAGCATCTGAAGATCGTGTTTCAGCGCCTTCGATAATACAACTTGAAGATGAACCCTCTCAAATGCGCGTTCGGGGTTTCCTCAGGCAAATTCCTGGGATTCATCGTCCGACACCGAGGCATCGAGATAGATCTGTCAAAGATCAAGGCGATTATGGAAATGCCTCCGCCAAGGACTCTCAAGCAATTGCGGTCTCTCTAAGGGAAGCTCGCGTATATTCGGCGATTTATAACCAATCTCTCCAGCAAGTGCCGTCCCTACAGCCACCTAATGAAGAAGGGAACCCCGTTCGCCTGGGATCACAAATGCTAAAGCGCACTAGACGAAATCAAGCAATATCTGCAAAATCCGCCAGTGCTGGCCGCTCCTGTTAAAGGAAAACCTCTCGTCCTGTATACAATGGCCCTCGAAGGTTCGCTAGGCGCATTATGGGCATAAGAAAACGACCAAGGGAAGGAGAGAGCCCTCTACTATTTGAGTCGAGTTCTACTGGGGGCAGAAAGCAATTACTCTCCAATTGAAAAACACTGTCTGGCGATGATCTTCGCAATAACGAAGCTCAGACACTACGCGTTGGCACATGAGGTCCATTTCATATCAAAGGTGGATCCCCTCAAATATTTGATGTCAAAGGCCATATTAATGGGATGACTCGCTAAGTGGGCCTTGCTCTTGATGGAGTTCTCGATAACTTATCGGCCTCTTAAGGCAGTGAAAGGCCAGGCCATTGCCGATTTCCTCGCTGAGCATCCGATACCCGCCGATTCTCCTTTGAACTGCGAATTGCCAGACGAACATGCGTTTGACATGATCGACGGGGAGAGAAGAGAGAATGATACCCAATGGGAACTCTATTTTGATGGAGCGTCTTCCATGAAGAAGCGCAAACAAATTTCCCCTATAATCAAGTCAGGGGTAGGCATCATCTTCGTGACTCCACAAGGAGGGATAATGCGTTTTGCCTTCTCCTTAATAGAGCTGAGAACGAACAATGAAGCCGAGTATGAAGCTTTGATAGCAGGTCTCGAGATCGCCATCGATATGGGAATTGAAAACCTCCTCATATACGGAGATTCCCAACCGATCGTTAGTCAGGTAAAAGGCGACTATCAGACGTGCACGCCTGAGTTGGTGAAATACGGCGAGAGAGTACAGCGACTGCTGACTCAAATTCCTTCCTACACCTTGAAAAGCATACCGCGTGCGGAAAATAGCAAAGCGGATGCATTAGCCAAGCTCGCTAAAGAACTAGCCGACGAAAACCTCGATGACGTAAGGATCGTTGTGAAAAGCCGTCGGGTTCTTGCTCCGGCAGAAGTATCTTCGGAGTCGTCCGAAGAAAAGGGAGCAACTGAGCAAACGACTCTACAAATAAAAGACCAGGAAAAAGGCTAATGATTGAAGGGAAGTCTTTATAGACTACTTCAAATCCCATCGAACACCTGAAGATGCGTCCTCAAGACATCAGCTTATGAAACGAGCTCTGTCTTTCGCTTTCGTCAATGATACTCTGTATAAGAGATCATTTGATTCTCTATGGCTAAGATGCCTGGGACCTGAAGAGGCAAGAAGAGTCGTCCAAGAAACTCACGACGGACTCTGCTGTTCTCAGCAAGCCGGGCCGAAGATGGAGCTGAAGATTAAAAGGATGGGCTACTATTGACCCACGATGATTCAGGACTGCCTCAAGTATGCGAAGCAATGCCACTCGTGCCAGATCCATGGGGACTTTATCCACCAGCATCCGAATCCGTTACATCCAACAGTGGCTAGCTGGCCGTTTGAAATGTGGGGGACTGACATAATCGGCCCCATCGAACCAGTATCGTCCAGAGGACATCGATTCATTTTGGCGACAACTGATTACTTCTCCAAATGGGCAGAAGCAGTACCGCTGAGGGAAGTGAAGACGGAGAATATCCTCCATTTCTTCAAGACGCACGTTATTTATCGGTTCGGCACTCTGCGACGGATCATCTCCGATAACGGGCCAGCCTACAGAAGCCACAAGATCAGCCGCATCGCACAACAGCATAACATAGACTGGAGATACTCCTCAGTCTATAATCCCCGAGCTAACGGTCTAGCTGAGGCTTTTAACAAAACCCTGACGAAGATCGTGAAAAAGACGGTGTCCCGAAATAAGAAGGACTGGCACGAGAGACTGTATGAAGCTCTCTGGGCGTATCGAACTACGTTCAAAACAGCCATGAACACAACTCCGTACGCATTGGTATTCAGTACAGAGGCGGCACTCCCCCTCGAGATAGAGTTACCCTCTCTGCGAATGGCAGTTCACTACGAGCCAACGGACGAAGAGAATGCTCACCTTCGGCTTGAGGAGCTTTATGCCCTTGATGAAACACGGCTCATAGCGCAACAAAATCTGGAAGCTTACAAAGCAAAAATGACATGCTCATACGAAAGATTGACTAGGCCGAGGACATTCCGTCAAGGCGAACTCGTGCTAGTGGTTAAAAGACCTATGATCCCAAATCGTACCAAACGGGGGAAATTCGAGCCGAACTATGAAGGCCCATATATCATAGACAAGGTCTACCAGGGTGGGGCCTACCTACTCATGGACATGCATGGTGAAAGACCTTTCAGGCCAATAAATTGTCGCTTCTTAAAGAAATACTACGCCTGACGAGTCACGGCCTAGGTCAATGATAGACGACGACGACTATGTCCGCTCGCTATCTTCCTAAGCCCAAACTCTATAAGTGGTAGCCAACAGCAGACCGAAACGTCCTTAAACTAGCGACGGACCGAAACGTCCTTAAACTAGCGACGAACCACTATGTCCTAAAACTAGCTATTGACCGAGACGTCGATAAACTACTGTGGATTGCAGCATCCCAAAGCTGATACAAAAAATAAAGAAAAAAAAAAGAAAAAAAAAAGAAAACGGTATGTCCATAAGCAAAATGGGCACGGATGAAAACCCGAAAGGGTTCCGTGAGTAAAAACAGTAGGGCTACCGGCGAGTTTTGTGAAAACCCGAAAGGGCGCAACCTCGTTAAAATAAAAAAAAAAAGAAGAGAAAAAAAAGAAAACGGTATGTCCATAAGCAAAAAGGGCACGGATGAAAACACGAAAGGGCTCCGTGAGTAAAAACAGCAGGGCTATCGGCGAGTTTTGTGAAAACCCGAAAGGGCGCGATCTCGTTAAAAGACACTTGCAAGGTCCTCTCGACTTTGTAAGGAGAAACCACCTGCGTGAGATCCTTACGACTCACAAGGGAGCAACACACTTAGGGATCCCCACGATTCCTAAGGAGAAATTACACTTGCGAGATCCTCACAACTCGTAAGGAGAACCCTCTTATGGGACCCTCACGGCTCATAAGATTCAAAAGTCTTAAGCTACAGGAACCTGAACCTGTTCTTAAGCATGCCACCACAACCTCTAATTCCGCCCTACATGCGGCTCAATGCTGACCCTTGTATACAATCCACGGGCGCGAATAAACATTTCTCTAACAAAGTCCCATCCGTGACTAGGGATATGTCTACACGGTGAACAACCCTTGTGAGTCCTCTTGACTTATAAGGAGAAAACACTCTTGTAAGATCCTTACGACTTATAAAAGAAGCCATACACTTAGGAGTCCTCACGATTCCTAAGGAGAAAACGCACCTACGAGATCCTCACGACTCGTAGGGAGAAATACCTTTATGAGACCCTTACGGCTCATGAAGTCAAAAGCTTTAGTCGACAGGATCCTAACCCTGTTCGCTAAGCCACCTTTGTTCGACATCGATAGAGGCAAATGATGATTCGCTCCTGGCAATATTCCAGTTGTAGCGGTGCTGATGCCGATATCAGTGTCTAATTCCATGCTTGCAGTAAGAAGCTAGCGAGCCACACGTGCATGCAAAATAGCCGAAATAATTAGGCAACTCGCAATAAAAAGCAGCGAGTAAAAGTAAAATAAATAGCCGAAATGATTGGGCAACTCGCAATAAAAAGCAGCGAGTAAAAGTAAAATAAATAGCCGAAATGATTGGGCACCGCGAAAAAATAGCCGAAACGATTGGGCAATCGTGACCTTCGCGATATAAAATCTGAAATGATAGAGCATCGCGGAAAGAAATAAAATAAAATGAAACTTTTTGCCCTACAGGTGATATCACATCAATCCCTGTATACAATCCAGGGGCGCAAACAAAAGAGGAATCACACCTTCCCTCCCCAGGCTCCATTAGAAAATGAAGCCAAATCTCAACGGTTCCCAGACAACCTGGAGACCACTTCGATATTCGTCTCATTACAACAGACGCTACGTCATCAACATGACCCCGTTCGGAAATACGTCATCCACATGACCCCGTTCGGAAACACGTCATCAACATGACCCCGTTCGGAAATAAGTCATCCACATGACCCCGCTCGGAAATACGTCATCAACATGACCCCGTTCGGAAATACGTCATCCACATGACCCCGTTCAGAAATACGTCATCGACATGACCCCGTTCGAAAATACGTCATCCATATGACCCCGTTCGGAAATACGTCATCCACATGACCCCGTTCAGAAATACGTCATCAACATGACCCCGCTCGGAAATACGTCATCCACATGACCCCGTTCGGAAATACGTCATCCACATGACCCCGTTCGGAAACACGTCATCCACATAACCCCGTTCGGAAATACGTCATCTATATGACCCTGCTCGGAAATACATCATCCACATGACCCCATTCGGAAATACGTCATCCACGTGACCCCATTCGGAAATACGTCATCACATGACCCCTCACGGAAATACGACATCCATATGACCCCGTTACGGAAATACGACATCCATATGACCCCGTTTCGGAAATACGTCATCTACATGTCAATCCCACTAAACACTTACGGGTCCTCTTGATTCGTAAGGAAGAAAACTCTCTTATAAGATCTTTACGACTTATAAGGGAAAACGCACTTGGGAATCCTCACGATTCCTAAGGAGAAAATACACCTACGAGATCCTCACGACTCGTAGGGAGAAAAATCTTTATGAGACCCTCACGGCTCATAAAATTGAAAAGTCTTACGTGACAGATCCTAACCCTGTTTCCTAAGCCATCACCACCCTACAAAGAGTCCAAGATGAACAGCTATATACTATCTATAGGTCACACTTGCTAAAACCACATGACAAAAACACAGCAAAAAGAAGAAAGCGACAAGGAGAACATTTGATTTACATTTGATTAAGTGCGCGAAGCATACCCGTTCACAAATGTGCAAAAGATTTACTACATAAAATAAAACACGCTGAAATGAGGAATTTGCCATTCATACTTCAAAAAAGTTCTTACAATTATGAAAGTAGTAAACAAAAACATTATCAAAATGTTTACAATGGTAAAACCTCAGATCCAGGGCATGGATTGAGGAATTCAAAAGTGAGGTTGTCCAGAATCTTCCAAGCCTTTCGAACCATCCTAATATGCTTTCTTTCGCGATCATAGGCGTCCGGATCCTCACGGATGTCCTCCACCCTCCGATAGGCAGCAAGTATTGCTGCCTATTGAAATGCCTGATGCAGAAGATCGACAAGATTGTCTCGCCTTCTCTTTGAGATTAGGCCCATCAGATACACCGAGTGCACCTTATCCTCGGCAGCATCCAATGCCTTAAGCGGCATGCCAGCACAGAATAGAGGAAGTGCTCCCCAGATCGCTCTCACAATAAGCTTCAAGAGGGAGGAACGTCGAGGAAGCAGTCGATCATTGTATGCGTCAAAGTGACTCATGATTTCGGCACACTGGGCGTTTGTGAATTCTCGGTTTTGAGAACGGCCGAGTGAGCGGTGTAGGGTTCCTAGGCACCCTAATGAGGTCTCACAAGGCATCAACCATGCCAATTTCAAAAACTACGGTGCCGAGAAACCCTAGAACGGATCGTTGGCTAGATTTCTAGGCGAAACAATAAACTAGTTAACACTTAACTACAAGTAAACGGAAATACAACCTTTGTAGATCCGGTTCTCCACCTCCAAAGCTCCGCAACGAAGTCCCCTCGCTGTCCAAATGAATTCCCGGGCTCTAGCGTCGGCTTCGTCGGAGAAATGGCGAGCTAGGTCGTCGATGTCCATGCCGAAGATGATCTACGTCGAGGCATCGCTAGATCAAGCTCCAACTTCACCAAGTCATGAAACTTGTGAAGAAAACACACTCTACTACTTGGCAAGAGGTAGAGAATGAAGAAATAGGAAGTGGGTAGACTTTAGAATTGGATTTCTCACTCATTTCATCAATCCACCATTGATGAAGCAAGCTTTTCTTCCTTGAAGAAGATGAAGAAGAAGAAGCTAATTGTTATGATAAGTTAATTGTTTTGAAAAGAAAATCAATACTTATCATATATTGAACCATGGTCAAGTGTAGAGATTTAATCATGGTTGAAAGGAATGGTTAGGGTTAAGCATGAGACAAAAATGGTCACTTGGTCAAATCTTCAAGAAGCTTCAATATGAAACAAAATTAGCCACCATTTTTCTCTTTATGCCTTTTTATTTATTTCCAAAAATGAATAAATAGATAAATAAATGAGAAAAGGAAATAAAACCCTAATCATAAGTTTAACCATGATTTAATTCTATACACTTAACCAAGTAAACATGTATCATCAAACATGATACAATCAAGTGCACAAAATCATATCGCATATACAATGCGCACATCCGAGTGAGAAAATCCATTCAAAGTGAACCGATACTAGTTAATGCAAAGTAATATATCAAATATATAATTATACATTAAATCATTAAATCAACACTTGATTCAATGATCCGGTCATGTCGCACATAACCGACTGGTATCAATAGTAACAACTTATCGAATCAACACTTTATCCGATAACCCGGCTATATCGCATATAACCGATCAATGTCACATCGCGAGAATCGAATACAGTATCACATACTGGTATTATTCTCGGTCCCGCACATATCTCATATGCGCTCCTATTTCGTTTCGCTTGAGCCAGGAAACCTCTGTGTAGGACTCTAAAGACTCGTCAATACGCCGGCAGTAGGTGATGATCATATCAAACACCCACAAGCCGCAAGCGGTCTGCTAAACGTAACGGCCACCCGGGTATTAAGCGATCAGAAGATCGACGAGCAAGCCCGCTCACACTCCAGTGAATCCAACCAGTAACACTACCGTACAGTCCGGTCTGATCGTCTGATATGTCGCATATCTTGCCTAGGGGTGGTAAACGTCAGACCCCAATAGCTCGATAAGTCGTGTCGATATGAGGTCTATAACACTTCGAGAAACTACAGGTAACACTTACCAGTAAATCTCAGCAACCCTGGCCAGGGATTTCCTGTTATAGCCAATCGAACACAGCGCAACATCAACTCCCTATACCGGGAGAGACGAATCCCCTCCTATCGCTCATTGCCTCCATGTGACTCGGGACTGTACCCAAAAACCACCGTTTTGCATGCCCTCTTGGACGTGGTAAGATGGAAATCAAAGCACAGTGGGAACCACACAAGACTCTATGACGATCTCGGGTCAACAGACTACTCTGTACCAGTGTCACCAGAGAACTGCCATCTGACGTGAGGTATAATACCATCTGGGAGTTCTCGGCGAGTCCGTCCAGTGTACCCAGTCTCCACTGAGCACCCGTATATTATCTCTGATGTCAAACATCAATGGATATGGGATCATCCATCGCCCATCTGTATGGGTCGAGAAGGTATACGCTAGTCTACTCTGGTATATCGATGCCCCGTCTCGATACACCCACGACTAGGGACTTTGAAGGATACACTTATGGACTACCATGTCCCCACTAGTATGATCCGCATCATAGTCCAGGTAGTCAAGTACACATCCTAAGGGCTTTATCAACATGTAACAGAGAGACAATCAGTATACACGTTAAGGTAAAGATCAACTAGATAGCATACTATCATGTCGAGCAAGAAAGTCCTCCCTATATATGTCCCAGCATCCACTACAATATACATCCTATGTATAGTAATGGCCTCTAGGGCATACATATAATTAACAATCTCCCACTTGCACTAGGGCCATCTGTAGCAGTGGTTATAGTATCTCATACTCAACCATCCCATAAAAGTCTCTCTCTGGGAACAGGCCTTTGTGAGTGGATCCGCTGTGTTGTCCTCTGAGTCTACTCTCCAAACCTCGATCACCCTGGAGATCAACCATCTCCATGATCAGGTGATACTGCCTTAGAATAAGTCTGGATCACTGATGGGACCGGCGTTCCTTGGCATAAGCCACAACTCCATTGTCTCACAATGGTAGGAACATAGTTCATCTCATGAACTAATATACACCCAAACATCCTCTTTGGTAGCATCTTAAGTAGCGATGTATCCTGCCTTTATCGTCTAGTATGTCACGGTATCTGGCTTGGAACTCTTCCAACATACCGTCCCTTTACTGAGGGTAAAGACAATGCCTGCGACTGACATTCAGTCGTCTTTATCACCCTGGAACCCTTCCAGTGATTCTCCCCAGGATCAACTGATACCATCTCACTATAGCTAGTGAGTATCCTAACATCCATTTAGATCTATCTCATAGATCCAAAGTCCAAGATTTAGTAGGTATCACTTTGATCCTATGTGGAGAATCATTGTGATAAACGGAGATTGATCGAGCGTAGCATAAGAAACTCCTTTCTTATCAAGAGTATGTCATCCACGTACTCTACGAGGATCACCACCATACTCCCTACTACCTTTTTGTTTATACAAGGTTCATCTACCATTTTGATGATGTCAAACTCTTTGACTACTCCATCAAAACAGATGTTCCAACTCCGCGATGCCTGCTTTATCCTATAAAGTATCTTGCACACGTTTCCGCTGCTCCCACTATCTACGAGGCCCTCTGGCTGTGTACTTATAGACGCATTCTTCTAAAACATCATTTAGAAAAGCAGTCATGACACCCAACCGCCAGATATCGTAGTCATGGTATGTAGCCGTGGCAAGTACGATCTGGATGGACTTAAGCATAGATCCTTAGAAAAAGTTTCATCATGATCCACACCTGGTCAATGATGCAAACCTTTAACAAGTCTAGCTTTGAAAGTCTCAACTTTTCCATGTACACCAAGTAATCTTCTCAAGATATACTTGCTCCTGATGGGGATTTAACCCTTCAGATATAGCAACCAAAGTCCATACTTTGTTGGGGTACATGGATTCCATCTCAGATCACTAAGCATCCAGTCATTCTTACAGAGTCCCTACTCCTGATGGCCAGCTCGAAACTAGTTGGGTCATCATCTCATGATGCAATCCTCGCTCCCACTGTCATAGAGAAACAGAAGTTTCTCTCAGGTGGGTGAGGAACCCTACTAGATCGGCGGAGAGGCTGAGGTTCGTTGGCATCTACTGAATCCTTTGGTTCTTTCAAATCATCAGCTGTAGTTTGTATAGCTGGAACCTTTCCAGTTGTACATAACAAACCTTGCCTCGAGCTTGTCCGGATTTTGCTTTTCAGACATAGGCCGAACAACCCCAAATCTTAACTAATTTAAGAAATGGGCTCTTCCTTTATCATATCAAATATGAAGTGGTAGGCAACTGATTTGATTTTGAACCCTATTCAATAGGTATGCAGCTTCTCAAGTGCATAACTCCCAAAAAGGAAATAGGTAACTCAGTAGTACTCATCATAGAGCACACCTTATCATATAGGGTGTGATTGCTCCGTCCCGATATACCATCGTGCTATGGTGTATACGGAGGAGTAATGCTGAGAGAGAATCTCATTCTCCTTTAGAAAAGTCCAGGAATTCCATGCACAAGTATTCTCCTCCCTGATCTCATCACAGGACATAATACTTTTACCCGTATTGGTTCTCTACTTCTAACTTATATTCTGTGAATATCTCAAAAGGTTCGGACTTGTGTTTCAACAGGAACATAGGTCTGAATCTCGAAAGATCATCAGAGAATGTAATGAAGTACAAAGAACCAGTCCTGGCATATGTAGACAGGGGACCTTACATACATCAACATGTATCATCCCAAGAGTTTACTAACTCTTTCTCTGTTTCCAATAAACAGAGCTGGTGTCATTATATCTTTGTGACATGACTGGCAAGTTTCACAAGATGTAAATTCAAACTGATTTAAATATGTATCTAAATGTAACTTCAGCCAGTCGGGTCGCATTGATATGACCTAGTCTACAATACCTCAAGAAGGATTCGTTCATTTCTGAACTCTTCCTCTTGTGTGTGTTCTGTATACTAAGAACTGTAGTTTGATTTAGAACATCAACGCTTTTAGATAACGTGCCTGATCCGATCAACTTTTGATATAGGAAATGTTCAAAACATTATCCAACAATACAAAATTTTATCATTTCTTTACTGATAAAGAGACTAATATGATTTTGTATATCAGGTTCGGTATCTAATAACATTCGTTCAGAATCAATGTATTGGTAATACAGGGTGACAGTGACCAACAGACTTGGCTGCAACACTTGCCCCGTTTTCTGCCTCATGAAACTTATCACCCGTTCTCAGTTCTCTACCTTTCTGTAGCCCTATGTAACAGATTACATATCTGGGATCCTGATCTGGTATCACATACCCAGGACGTAAAGGATACTGAGAAACAGTTCTCTGTAATGAACACACCCGAAGATGATGCATCAGCATGCACTCTCTTCGTTTGGGCGGCACGGGAAATCTGGTATTCCCCAATTTCCTGCTCTGTCTTATAACAATTATAAGTTGGAGCGGGACCAACGTTCCCCAGCTCAGTATAACAAGCGGGTTCGGTCAATAATCCGTATTATTATCTTGATTAAGGCGTGACATGGTCGCTACCAGGAGAGAGAGAGAAGAAAACACTCAGCGTGCGCTCTTGCAAGAATAGATTGGTTATTATTTTATCTAATCAGGATGGCTCCCACTGCTTTTTATCAAATCTTCCTTCAAACCCTAAAAGGAAAGACTAGCCGGGATTAATTACACACTATAAGTTCGCCAATCTTTCAGCCAGGCCAGTGTCGGTACTTTGAGGGAGGTCCCCCGTGCTTTCGCACGAACCTAATTAATGAAAACCTCGTTTTCCCAGAGACGTAACCTCGTTGACACCTTTCTAGACACCTACTTGATCGGCTAATTGTAACGTGTAAAACTCTCCCAGGAGTAACTCTTACTCGCAGCGGGCATCGGGATCCAACTATTACATAGAAGGTATGCAATCTCATTGCAAATTTCAACACTTGAAATTCCCGATAATATTTTGCCCCTAGCAACTATATGACCTTAACATAGTCAACAAATCATAAGTGCTAGTCAAGTTCAACCCGTCATTTCCCGATTGAATTAAACCCACCCGCACGACCCTTAACATAGTCAACAAAGTCGCACGACTACCCTAATCCAATCACATCATATGCTTATGCAGATAAGCACTAATTAGCTACCGCACACTACGCCTTAACATAGTCAACAAACGTAGCACGAATACTAACTAGTACTTATCTGAAATGACGGAGGGCTACGACAGGTTTTTCTGAAAACCTATTGCGTAATGAACTTGATATCGTTGTAGAATCAAATGATTTTTAAAATGGAGTGTTTTTGAAGCTTTTCTAGTTTTGCTAAAGGAGTCACTCCCGGTGAAAGGATCGTCGGTCCTTTCCTCGTCGAATGAGGTGCGGGATATATCATATATATCACTGTGCAAAGCAAAAACTCTTAAAAGCAATCAAAAGACAAACCGAGTGTGTAGCATCAGCCAGTTATTGCTAAAGGAGTCACTCCCGGTGAAGGGATCTCGGTCCTTTCCTCATCGAATAAGGTGCAGGATATATCACATATACCGCTGTGCAAAGCAAGAACTGTAGCTACCTGTTTTATTTTTGAAATTCTATTCTACAACATCTTAGGTTTCTTTTATTTCATTAATCACATTAATGAAGTCCCATCATTTAAGTACCTAAACATCACAGATAAATACGACGTACACTTATGCCATCCGCATTCGCCTCGATGTCCCCTCATGCACCGTTAGGTTAGGTAACTAACGGCAGAGCGGGGCAGGGCTAGCGCGGGTGTAAAACATAAGTAACGCCAATATAATATATCATATATACTATATGCTGTATCTATCACAGAACATCACATGATCACATCACAGATATCGCAGCAGAAGAATCATATGAAATATTGGATATTCTAGGACGTCCGTGTTTTCAATACGAGCCAGTATAAAACACGGATTCCACGGTCGTGATGAATAGCCAAACCCACACCCCTAGACCCCTATGAGAGCGGCAATCAACCCTACCAATTCTAGAGTTAGGAGACTCGGCCTCGACTCCTCGAGTTGGTCTCCCACTGGACTCCAGAACCCGGTTACTTGTGCTCCCCTCCTTGGGTCTATCCTAGTGCGGAAAAGTAAATAATATACAAACGGTGACATCTTCCGCAACCTGGAAGTGCCCCAATAAAAGAATATTACATACAAGTTTTTACATGAATGAAAATGAAAAACACTCATCTCACATAAAAACCCCCGGCTATTCAAACACGACGATCCAATATAACATATCCAGCAACACATAACATCACATGTCATCAACGTAAGTAAATATGCGCATCCCAATTGTCGTTGACATATAGCAACGAAACCGGCGATATCACATATTACACTTACGGTCACAGAAAAGAAAGTGTAAAACTACAACAGTTGGAATCCGCAACCATCTCAGACATCACATGCCTGACCAAATGAATTCCTTAGACATCGCATGCCTAACAATTATAAACCCTGCATTTTAGTCTCATTATCGAAAACTCTTTTCAATATCAAGTCGGGCAATTCAACAAGATTCCCGACATCCTGATCGAATGCTCGTCGCAAACTTTAGTAGGCGGCTGCACCCCCGATACCGTCGACGAAGTGCACCAAGGCGGAACACCGCTACCGCGAGCACCCGAACGGATGCTTTCGGCGACGGGGTTCTCCTACAGTCACTTGGTCGGGGCTATGGAGTGAGGCTGTCTATTAAGTTTACCCGGCGAGTATCCGCGTACGCTACGTGATTGCGACGGACTTTTGATCACATCAAAATTCCGTAGCAACCGATCAAGTGAGACTAAACTGCTACGTTTATAACATTCATTCAGTTATCTCATAACTTTTTGTGAATTCCAATTATTGTATCCAATTCCGGATAAATAGAAAATGTCAAACTTCCCGATCGAACAATCGAACACCCAAGTTTTCCCGATACAGATCAACACATGAAATATGAGTCTAACAACAGTCAGTTCGTGCCTCAGTACCAACGGTCCAGCCGTAGAAGGGTCAAGCCAACGCCTCATATGTGGCACGCCGTACTGCCCCAAACCCTAAGGTTCAAAGGGCAGTTCAAGACGGTCACATAATCGAGTTAAGGTTTGTTGTCTTCTAGAGGGACCATCGCGTTACTTGCACTACTTAGAACGTCGTTAAACCACGGGAAAATCCAACACTTGGAATTTTCCCGACAGGGGAAAAATTGGGTATTTATATCCGGTCGAACTTTTTAACATATTCTGAAATTTATCCGGAAAGCCACAAAGACAAAATCTGATACTCCGATCGAAACACCGAATCCCCAAAACAACCCCAGAAAATTCAACTCTTGAATAAAATATAAAAATTTCCAGAAGACTCAGCACTTTGACACAAGAATTACTGTGCAAGACACGTGGTCTAAATCAGCAACATGGCCGCGGAACCGCCGCTAAACCCAGGGTGGGGCCGCGGTTCCGCGCCTCTTTTGTCGATTTAGAGCCACGTGCTTCACAGTAACTCTTAGGATTCCCTGCTGAATTTTTTGGCAATTTTTAATTCACAAAAAACCCTGTTTTTAGAAAATTTCCAGAGAGCAATTTTGATTTGGGGTTTCGGGTTCGATCGGGTTTCAAATTCCGTCTAGACTTCGCCTAAGGCTCTAGCTAGGCTCTGATACCACTGTAGGGTTCCTAGGCACCCTAATGAGGTCTCACAAAGCATCAACCATGCCAATTTCAAAAACTACGGTGCCGAGAAACCCTAGAACGGATTGTTGGCTAGATTTCTAGGCGAAACAATAAACTAGTTAACACTTAACTACAAGTAAACGGAAATACAACCTTTGTAGATCCGGTTCTCCACCTCCAAAGCTCCGCAACGAAGTCCCCTCACTGTCCAAATGAATTTCCGGGCTCTAGCGTCGGCTTCGTCGGAGAAATGGCGAGCTAGGTCGTCGATGTCCATGCCGAAGATGATCTACGTCGAGGCATCGCTAGATCAAGCTCCAACTTCACCAAGTCATGAAACTTGTGAAGAAAACACACTCTACTACTTGGCAAGAGGTAGAGGATGAAGAAATAGGAAGTGGGTAGACTTTAGAATTGGATTTCTCACTCATTTCATCAATCCACCATTGATGAAGCAAGCTTTTCTTCCTTGAAGAAGATGAAGAAGAAGAAGTTAATTGTTATGATAAGTTAATTATTTTGAAAAGAAAATCAATACTTATCATATATTGAACCATGGTCAAGTGTAGAGATTTAATCATGGTTGAAAGGAATGGTTAGGGTTAAGCATGAGACAAAAATGGTCACTTGGTCAAATCTTCAAGAAGCTTCAATATGAAACAAAATTAGCCACCATTTTTCTCTTTATGCCTTTTTATTTATTTCCAAAAATGAATAAATAGATAAATAAATGAGAAAAGGAAATAAAACCCTAATCATAAGTTTAACCATGATTTAATTCTATACACTTAACCAAGTAAACATGTATCATCAAACATGATACAATCAAGTGCACAAAATCATATCGCATATACAATGCGTACATCCGAGTGAGAAAATCCATTCAAAGTGAACCGATACTAGTTAATGCAAAGTAATATATCAAATATATAATTATACATTAAATCATTAAATCAACACTTGATTCAATGATCCGGTCATGTCGCACATAACCGACTGGTATCAATAGTAACAACTTATCGAATCAACACTTGATCCGATAACCCGGCTATATCGCATATAACCGATCAATGTCACATCGCGAGAATCGAATACAGTATCACATACTGGTATTATTCTCGGTCCCGCACATATCTCATATGCGCTCCTATTTCGTTTCGCTTGAGCCAGGAAACCTCTGTGTAGGACTCTAAAGACTCGTCAATACGCCGGCAGTAGGTGATGATCATATCAAACACCCACAAGTCGCAAGCGGTCTGCTAAACGTAACGGCCACCCGGGTATTGAGCGATCTGAAGATCGACGAGCAAGCCCGCTCACACTCCAGTGAATCCAACCAGTAACACTACCGTACAGTCCGGTCTGATCGTCTGATATGTCGCATATCTTGCCTAGGGGTGGTAAACGTCAGACCCCAATAGCTTGATAAGTCGTGTCGATATGAGGTCTATAACACTTCGAGAAACTACAAGTAACACTTACCAGTAAATCTCAGCAACCCTGGCCAGGGATTTCCTGTTATAGCCAATCGAACACAGCGCAACATCAACTCCCTATACCGGGAGAGACGAATCCCCTCCTATCGCTCATTGCCTCCATGTGACTCGGGACTGTACCCAAAAACCACCGTTTTGCACGCCCTCTTGGACGTGGTAAGATGGAAATCAAAGCACAGTGGGAACCACACAAGACTCTATGACGATCTCGGGTCAACAGACTACTCTGTACCAGTGTCACCAGAGAACTGCCATCTGACGTGAGGTATAATACCATCTGGGAATTCTCGGCGAGTCCGTCCAGTGTACCCAGTCTCCACTGAGCACCCGTATATCATCTCTGATGTCAAACACCAATGGATATGGGATCATCCATCGCCCATCTGTATGGGTCGAGAAGGTATACGCTAGTCTACTCTGGTATATCGATGCCCCGTCTCGATACACCCACGACTAGGGACTTTGAAGGATGCACTTATGGACTACCATGTCCCCACTAGTATGATCCGCATCATAGTCCAGGTAGTCAAGTACACATCCTAAGGGCTTTACCAACATGTAACAGAGAGACAATCAGTGTACACGTTAAGGTAAAGATCAACCAGATAGCATACTATCATGTTGAGCAAGAAAGTCCTCCCTATATATGTCCCAGCATCCACTACAATATACATCCTATGTATAGTAATGGCCTCTAGGGCATACATATAACTAACAATCGGATGTCTCCGTAAGAGATAATTTCATCAAGGTCATACATATGAGCGTCCATAACTCCTGAAAAAGAAAAATCAACAAGGATTAGCGGACAGACTGATTAAGCAAATTCTTATTAAAAACAGGCATAGAAATTTAAACGACGCTTAATATCCCTATGGAGAAAACAAATTCTAATTATGACACTTAATAAATTCGAATTTGTGAGAAATTCTAAAAAGGGAATCTCATTTAATAAACGACCCTTCGAGTCAAGGAGTTAAACTCCTCAAGAGCAATGCTCTGCAGACAGGAATGACACCTGTCATAGTCAGTTATGAAAAGAATTTAAAGAGAATCCCCGAGAATGCTAAGAGCCTGGCTCTGTAATGATGATAAAAAAAATCCATCAAGAATTAATTAAAATTAATTTTTGTGAATTAAAAATTCTGGGATCTTCAAGATCCATGAAAAAACTCTTAAGAGTTCTTCATCAAAAATTAAGAAATCTACACATGATTCAAGAGAGAAAAGCTCTGATTCATTGGCTAAGAAACCCCAAGAAAAGATCTCCTTAGATCTATAGGCTCATGATCTGAAGAGAACAAAGCTCTATTATTGAAACCCTAAATGGGTCTTCTTTAGATCAAAAATCTAAAAAGGGCAAGGCTCTGTTAATAGGTAAAACCCTAATTTATTGAAAGTTTTAAACTTTACCCAAGTTCTGACAGAGTTTTGACTCTTAAAAAGTTCTTAAACAAGAGAGCTATGCTATGTGGGAGAATGAAATTCTCAGAAAACAAGAAGGAGGTGAACAATGGTCATCTCAGAGGGCCAAAGGCCCTATTTATAGGCGTTGAGAGCCGTTTCAACTTCCAAAAGTTGATCTAACGACTGAGATGCTACCACCGCCGCACTCACGTATGGGCCACGTAAGCGCAACGGTAGGGAGGTATTTGTTTCCCCAATCAGAGCAAAGCTCTGTTCAAATTCCAAGATTTGAAATGAAGTGACGTTTTTGATTCCCCCAATCAGAGCAAAGCTCTGTATTGAAATTCAAAAGTCAAAAAATTGAAGCAACGCTTCAGATCCAGCGCTCTGTGCTGGGCGTGCTACGTGTCAAACGTAGGAACGCTAGCACCAGGTGCGCTGCGCCCTAGGCAGCGCACCATGAGTGCGCTAGCGCTAGGCGCACCGCGCGCCACGTGTCAAACACTGGTGTGCTAGTGCAGGCTGTGCTGCGCTCTGCGCTGCGCACCCCAAATTAGAGCAAAGCTCTGTTTCCAAGATTGGAAAGCGAAGCAACGCTTCCTGAAAAGTGCTAAAATCAAATGCACCTGCAAAAAGAGTCAAAGACTCTGAAACGGCGCTCACGTGCAAAGCACGAGAGCGCTAAGCGCCAGAAGTGCTTCACCCTTACAAGAATTACTTGCACCTGATTATAGCAAATCAAATTATGCAGCGCATAAGCATAACAAAGAATTAAAAATAAAGGAGCACTTAGCGGATAATAAAATACTTAATTAGAAATCTTTTTATTATGATTACAATGCAAACAGATCACCAAACATGGGGTCAAAAGGACAGGGGTTTGCAAAACTGAGAATGAGATTGTCCAGTTCCCTCTCCGTCTTCTCCACCATGTCAAAACGACGATCCTCTCGAGGAGTAGCCATCCATCGATCAACGCCGCACTCCCTAGAGAAAGTGGAGATAACGACCCGACGAGCCCGTATCTGGCTCAGCAAGTGGACAGAGCAATCCCTCAGGGCTTTAGCGATCAAATGCGCCTCGAAGAAGCACTCGATCTTGTCTTCAGCAGTATCGAACATTGCCGAGGACATCTCTGCTGGAGGAGGGGGAATATCAGCGAGCACAGACGCAAGGATCATCCGAAGCCAGATAGAGTGTGGGGGGAGAGGAGATCCCACACGAGTCAAGAGCTCGTACAGCGATGCGTCGCATTGGTCATCTGTAAGAGAAGGATCCACCAAGCGCGCAGCAAAACGAGGAACAATGTCCTGGATGGGTACTTCCCATGGTTGTCGGCGAGCATGTGGACGGTTACAAGCCATAACTGAAAGGACTCTTTGGAGATGAGAAAAGAAAGAAGCTTTGCTTCAGATTATAAAGACTAGGCACAAAAAAAATTTGTGTGCACAGTGGAGTTATTTCCAAGACTTGGGAAATGAAAATTCTAGGGAATTCAAGTTTGACTTAAGAGGAAGGTGAAAAGACACCTCAGTTGAAGCAACGCTTCAGACCTTGCGCTGCGCTGCGCGCCACGTGTCAAACGTAGGTGCGCTAGCGCAAGGTGCGCTAGCGCTGGAATTAAAAATTCCCCATCGATAGATCAAAAGATCTAATAATAAGTTATTAATTAATCAGAATTAAAATTCTGTTATGGAAAGATCTTTCCAATCTTGTTAAAAACAAGAAGATTGCCTTCTGTAAAATAAAAGCCCTAGGATCAAAGATCCAACGGTGGGAAATATTTCCAAATCAATCAAAGAAAGATCTCTTTAACTGATTTATCAAACCAATTTGCCCTATTTAAAGGCCCCAAGACTTCAAGTCTGATATATAGAAACCCCCCTACAAACTTTGAGAAAACTCAAAGAAAGAAAAGCAAGCTTTTAGCAAAGGAAGATCATTTCTTCAAGGTAAAAGAACATGATTCTTGAACACAGAGATGAAATCATCTCATAAAAAGAAGAACTGCTTTCTAAAAAAGATCATAGAACTACAAAAGACCAAGGTCTTTGATAAAAAAGAGATCAAAAGATCCCATCATAAAAACAAAAAAGAAGTAATTACTTCATTCACAGATCCTTGATCTACAAAGGCAGCACCTTTTTATAAATAAGAACCTTGGTTCTTGAATCTTGAGGAAAAGCCTCTTTTAAGAAGAACATAAACTTGTTCTCTGATCATTAATTTGATCAAATGCGCTTTGCGCTATTGGAAAGTGCCTTACACTCATGAATAGCGCTTTTGCTCTCCTTGGACCGACGCTCAGCTCCAAAACATGTCACGTGTCAATCACAGACACAATCTGCGCTTTGCGCTCCTGAAACAGAGCACTGCGCTCATGGGCTGGCGCTCAGCGCCAAGTGCGCCATGCGTCACTCACTGGTGCGCCATTAAACCAACGCAAAGCGCTCATAAATTGGAAGCGCAATGCGCTAATAAACTGGCATTTAGCGCTAAGCGCAACACGTGTCATTTTCGTGTGCGCTACCCGACAGAAGCGCAACGCGCTCTTTGATTGGCGCAAAGCGCCTGACGCGCCACGTGGCGCACTGTCAGAACACACATTGTTCTGATGAATGCCATACATTCAATACAAGACAAAAGATGTCAGAACCCAATTCTTAGCATTATTAGAAGGGCCAAGCCCAAATAAAGGCTCAATAGTCAGGACAATAAAATGTTAAACATTTTAGTTGGACTTAGCCCAATTCTGACCACAAGTCCTCAACTTATATTGAACCGGGCCCATCTGCTCACGAATATTTCAACAGATCTTAGTCCAAATAAAGGACTTCAGATCTTTCAACCAATTTACACCTGGTTCGAGGGTACATCTCTTTACTCCTCTGATATCTGTCGTTGTAATCCTTCAACGTCTTCAGAGAGGTGACGGGTCCCGACAACCACTCATTTCTACGGACTGTGGGGTCCTTAAACTCATGGACTACGATATCCTTAAACTTAATAGACTACGATGTCTCTAAACTATGGACTACGATATCCTTAAACTTCATAGACTATGATGTCTTTAAACTATGGACTGTGGGGTTCTTAAACTCATGGACTACGATGTCCTTAACCTGGACCGAGATGTCCTTAAACTAACATTGGACCGAGATGTCCTTAAACTAACACTGGGCCGGAATGTTCTTAAACTAACACTGGGCCGGAATGTTCTTAAACTAATTGACCGCAATGTCCCTAAACTAAACAATAGAGTCCAAATGCTCCTTTGTTGGATCTAAACGATCCCGTTAAGTTGATCTTAGTCTAAAAATTAGACTGACGTATCCTTAACAAACATTTAAGTTGATCTTAGTCTAAAATGAGGCTAACGTATCCTTAAAACCAACCCCCAAACTCAAATCTAAGAAGATACGGATTTGGACTAATCTACGCCCTACGGGCGACAACATACATTAGTTTCCGTATACAATCCACGGGCAACCAAAAACAAAATAAACACCCACGACATGAAGTGACCATCTGGAGAAGGAGAAAGTTGTTACCGCGATGTGGTAGCGTAATTAGCTGCAGGGGCTTGCGCCTGCAGGGAAAAGCGTCCCCACAATCAAAAACCCCTCAAACAAGGGGGAATCTGACGAAGTCTGCTATATCGGCCGCATCCGTTTAAACCTTCGATATATGGTGCCATAAATTAACTTGGCATCTTCAGAGAGGTGGACGGATAACACCAATTAGCATCTGCCCCGAAATTCAGGTGAGACGTCTGCCGCGTCTCTGTCGCGTCTTTCGGCGGGGAACACGCGCCACGTATCAAACATGGGTGCGCTAGCGCAGGCTGCGCTGCGCGCCACATGTCAAACGTAGGTGCGCTAGTGCAGAGTGCACTGCGATCTGAGCAGCACACCACGTGCAAAGCACGGGTGCGCCAGCGCTGGAATTATAAAATTCCCCACCGTTAGATCAAAAGATCTAATAATAATGATAAATCATTAATTAATCAGAATTAAAATTCTGTTATGGAAAGATTTTTCCAATCTTGTTAAAAACAAGAAGATTGCCTTCTGTAAAACAGAAGCCCAAGGATCAAAGATCCAACGGTGGGGAAACATCCCCAAATCAATCAGAGAAAAATATCTTTAACTGATTTAACAAATCAATTTGCCCTATATAAAGGCCCCAAGACTTCAAGTCTGATATAGAGAAACCCCCTATAAATTTTGAGAAAACTCAAAAGAAAGAGAGCAAGCTCTTGAAAGAAGATCATTTCTTCAAGGTAAAAAGAATGATTCTTGCATAAAGAGATGAAACCATCTCATTAAAACAGAAGAATTATCTTCTTAAAATATCATAGATCTACAAAAGACCAAGATCTTTTATAAAAAGAGATCAAAAGATCTCATCATAAAAACAAAAGAAGTATTTTCTTCATTCACAGATCATTGATTTACAAAGGCAAAGCCCTTCCAAAAATAAGAACTGTTGTTCTTGAATCTTGAGGCAAAGCCTCCTTTAAAAAGAACATAAATCTGTTCACAGATCATAAATTTGATCAAATGCGCATTGCGCTATTGAAAAGTGCCTTGCACTCTTGAACTGCGCTTCTGCGCTCCTTGGACCGGCGCTCAGCACCAAAACGTGCCACGTGTCAACCACGTATGCAACTTGCGCTTTGCGCTTCTGAAACAGCGCACTGCGCTCATGGGCTGGCGCTCAGCGCCAAGCACGCCACGTGTTACTCACTTGTGCGCCACTAAATCATAAATTTAAAGCGCAATGCGCTCATAAACTGGCGCAATGCGCCCATCATCTGACGCTTAGCGCCAAGCGCGACACGTGTCCTTTTCGTGTGCGCTATTTGGTAGAAGCGCAATGCGATCTTTAATTGGCGCAAAGTGCCTGACGCGCCACGTGGCGCGCTGTCAGAACACACACTGTTATGATGAATGCTATGCATTCAATACAAGACAAAAAAATGTCAGGATCTAATGCTCAGCATTATTAAAAGGGCCAAGTCCGAATAAAGGCTCAACAGCCCAGAACAATAAAATGTTAAACATTTTAATCTTATTGGACTTAGCCCAATATTGGCCATAAGTCCTCAACTTATATTGAACTGAGCCCATCTGCTCATGAATATTTAACAGATCTCAATCCCAAACTGGACTATAGATCTTTCAACCAATTCACACCGGTTCAAGGGTACATCTCTTTACTCCTCTGATATCTGTCGTTGTAATCCTTCAACGTCTTCAGAGAGGTGACGGATCCCGACAACCACACATTTTTTGGACTGTGGGGTCCCATTAAACCCACGGACTATGATGTCCTTAACCTGGACCGAGATGTCCTTAAACTAACATTGGACCACTATGTCCTTAAACTGGTATTGGACCACTGTGTCCTTAAACTGGTAATCGATCGCAATGTCCCTAAACTAAACATTAGAGTCCAAATGCTCTTCTGTCGGATCTAAATGATCCCGTTAAGTTGATCTTAGTCTAAAATGAGACTAACGTATCCTTAACAAACGTTTAAGTTGATCTTAGTCTCAAATGAGACTAACGTATCCTTAAACCCAACCCCCAAACCCAAATCTAAGAAGATACGGATTTGGAATAATCCACGCCCTACGGGCGACAATATAAATTAGTCTCTGTATACAATCCACGGGCAACTAAACATAAAACAAACACTCACGACACGAAATGACCATTTGGAGAAGGAGAAAGTTGTTACCGCAATGCGGTAGCGTAATTAACTGCAGAGGCTTGCGCCTGCAGGGAAGAGCATCCCCACAATAAAAAACCCCTCAAACGAGAAGGAATCTGATGAAGTCTGCTACATCGGCCGCATCCGTTTAAACCTTCGATATATGGTGCCATAAATCAACTTGGCATCTTCGGAGAGGTGGACGGATAGCACCAATTAGCATCCGCCCCGAAATTCAGGCGAGACGCCCGCCTCGTCTTCGCCCGGGTCTTTCGGCGGGGAACAGATTCTGGCACGCCCCGTGGGACCTTTTCCTCTTTCCACTCCACACTTCGTGTGTCGTGTTCGCAAACGAATCGCGGTTTGATATGGTTGCCCTTGGGTTTAAGGTACTAAGATTTGGTTTCTTGCTTGGCGCAGAAAACAAAACATTAATGGCGTCTACTTGCGTGAAGTGTTCCAGTTGTAACTGCAACTCGCGTTCCGCATCATCTGGAGGCATAGCTTACGGGCCTCAAGCGGCCTCCCTGTTCACGATGCCGGTGGAACAGGTCACTCTGGCCACCACTAGATTGTTTTTCGGGACCATGCTCCCGCCAACGAGCTTTAGCGCTCCTATACCAATAAAAGAAGCTCCTAAGAAGTCGGTCTTTGATCGGCTTGCAGCTGCAGCGGCCCCCCTCGACGGGTCGTCCAGCTTCAGCGCCTCAGTCTTCGCCAGATTGGGCCAAAGTTCATGTGGGCCCATGATGAAGCCTGCAATTCCAGAAAAGGTTATTCCGAAAAGGATAGCCATCCCTGCTCCCGAAGTCGTCAAGACAGCTTCTCCTGCCAAAGGGTCGGTCTTCTCAAGACTGATTGTTCCGGCTCCCACTCCGGCTCCCGCTCCAGGCGAAGTCCTCAAAGATGCTTCCCCTGCCCAAAGGTCTGTCTTTGACAGATTGGACATTGCTTCTCAATGGACATCAGTCTTCAAGAGACTGACGCCGGCAACAGCCCTTCTCCAAAACAGAGGGCATGACGAAGTCACCCCTCAAGCTGAAACAATCCCAACGGATCGACACGCTCGACGTCGCCACTGGCGCCGAGTAAGGAAAGCTGGGGGCAACTTCCCATCTGGGCTAACTCCACCAGCCCCAACAGTGGAAGTCAATATTGCTGTTCCAACCGGGAACAGCTTTGAATTGCTGAACAAGGTGCGCAGGAACTCTCCTACCGCCGTACTGAAAAGATCTCCTCCACCCGTAGAGAATGTTACAGAAACGAAGCCGGAACAGCCCCCTCAGCGGCTATCCTCCAAAATCTACAAAGTCTGGCGACGGGTTCAGGACTCAGTAATTGATCAAGATTACTCTCGCCGGCAGAAAAAGGTGAAGGTTCAGTAGGAACAAAACCGTCCTGTCAAACCACAAAGGACAACAACTACCTGGGTGCCCGCTGCAACATCCCCCTCGACTTCAACTGCTCAAAAGAGAAGGACGCCAGAGAAAGCCCCTGTGACTACGGTAGACCACAAAGACGTTGAGCCCAAACGCCCCAAGTCTAGGGGCATAATGGTGCATACTGTTTATATGGCTTCCGGAAAGGAGGAAAGCCGCGCTTTTACAGGTCTCCGACCGCTCACCCGATCCGTGAGAAAAGCCCAGGAACAGCAACAGAAGCTTCAGGAAATGCTGACGCAAATGGCCGCACTCACCGGGCCAAAAGAAAACCCGGAGGCGTCATCAGAGCAGCGTCATGAACAAGAAACCGATGTTGACTTCCTCCCCAGAGTCCTCGAAAAGAAGGACAGAGAAGCAGCAGAACAAGCGGCTAATATAAAACGAGTGGTGCTTCTCTTCCAAGATATGGTCGGGATGATGTTACAGCCGGAACCTCCAGCTGAAGACCCTCCGATCATCATTGAAGACGACAGAGGGGAGATATCGAACCCTCCTCCGACTCTTTCAGCAGCCAAAGAGGAAACCATTTCCAAGGCCGCTCTGGATGACTATATTGCTCAGCAAATACGAGCTCACCAGGCGAATGAAGCAGCCGGCTAAGTTGTTACAACTGGGCGACCATATCCAGGCTAGTATGACCAAATAAAGTATCCGCCGGGATATACGATCCCTAAATTTCATGTATACAAAGGGACAGGCAATCCCCACCAGCATGTCGCCCAGTTCAGGGCTCTATGTGGTAACACCGGGGGTGATGATAAACTTTTTCTCCGTCAGTTTGTTGGCAGTTTATCGGAGACAGCGTTCGAATGGTACTCTGAACTCCCGAACGACTCCGTGAAGACTTTTGCGGAAATGGAGCTATTATTCACCCAGCGATTCGCGAGTGCTAGTGAACGCACCCCGATTACAGCATTGATTAACGCTAGGGTAAAATTTTGGGAGACATGGGTTTAGTACACAATAAGATGGTGGAATCTGTGGTCGAAATGCGAACAGCGCATCGAAGAAGCGCCAGCGGTGGGCATGTTCGTGGGCACTCTGGACCCTCATGCAACCATTTCCCAATTCATGATGTTCTTCAAGCCAGCTACTTTCCAGGCCTTGATTGACAAGCTGGCCCAAATGGACCAGATGGGTCATAGACCGTCTCCTCCAAAGCCGGAGCCTCGGAACGAGAAGGGAAAGGGGAAAGCGACTGTCGTCGCTAATGCTCAATAGCAGCCCAGTGGTCTGAGACCAGTTGATCGCCAAAATAATAAAACTCGATCTCTTGAAGATAAAATGAGACGCCCTTACTCGTTCCCTCGAGACAAGACGAAGAGGTTATTTGAGCTTGCACTGCGCAACAGGCTCATCAATCTGCCGGAGCCAAGACACCCAGCACAACCCGGCGACATTAGCAATCCTAACTATTGCCCTTATCACCGAATGTTGGGCCATCTGATTAAGAATTGTTACATCTTCAAAAGCTGGATAGAAGATCAGTACCAGCAGGGCAAATTTGTATTATCTGAGAATTGGAAGGTGAACCCGCCTCGGCCACACACTCCCAAGAAGACAGATACACCGGGGGCATCATGCTATTTCGTAGAAGAAGCTCCATGGGAGGTTGCTCTTTCAGACAAGACGAAAAGAATGCTGAAGGATCTACACACATGTCCGGCAATTAGGTGGAAGAATCCACTGGAACCTGAGATCATCGAGAGGATGCTGAAGCCGCGCCCAACTCTAAAGATTGGTGGTAATAGCCAAAGCGCTCACATCCAGCCGTCAAAGTCTTTGAAAAAGAAGAAGAAGACCAAGAAACCCGTGAAGCCTGGCGACAAGCGTACGGACCTGCAAAAATAGATTGACGCGCTGGAAGAGTATAACCAGAAGGTGAGGACTCCAATCACGCTCCAAAAGTTCCTCAGCCGCATCTTTGAGGACGGAAATGATGGAGAAGACTCGTCGGATGAATCTGACGATTACGTGGCAAGTTGCCATGTGATCTCTCACTCGTCGATAGACGATGAAGAAGCTCCTTGCACCGAGAAACCGGGGGCAAATCCTGAACCAGAACTTCTAGAGCCGTCTGACGAAATAATTGATGCATTCCTGCACGAAGCTCTTCTTAAAAGCAAAGCTGCTCGAGAGCGTGAAATGGCCATACTTGAAAAAGCCAAATGCCGGCTACTGGACGAAAGAGTTGAAACACTCCCGCCAGATCAAAGTACATCTGCCGCAAATAAAAACAGGTTCAAGACGAGGAAAAGGTTCGCTAAAGCCATCTCGACAGGAATGAAGCTGCCACCCACCGAAACGAACGCTCCCGGTGAAGCGGAAATGCATCCTAGCTACTGCTTATATCATCGAAAGATTGCGCACCCCACCGAAGAGTGCAACGCTTTTAAAAGATGGTGGCAAGGATATGTTGCTCGCCGGCAAAATTTCAAGCGGATAAAACGCAAAACTCGTTGGGAACAAAGAAGCACGGCCGAGGAGCGTAAAAGAACTACCAGCGACTGTCGCATGGTCAACGCCGGGGGATCACAAGTTCTCACCTTCGGGAGCGACTCTGACGAAGAAATGACTCTTGGCCCTCTCTTTAAAGAGTCCACCTTAAGAAAGGAGGAAGAACGGAAGAACTGTGAAAATATTCAGCTGCGCAATCGTACGCTGCCCGAAAAGAATCTTGGGCCCTCGAACAATGGGTCAAATAGAAAAGATAAGGAAAAAAAAGGTCCCTAAGGATATCATCCTTGATGACCAAGCCATTGAAAAGCTGACAGCCAAGGACCCGCCAAAGAAAAGTAAGGTGGACTACAACGTTTTGGCACACTTGAGAAAGCTACCTTCGCAGCTCAGCATTCTCGACGCCCTTCTCCTATCAAAGGAAGCAAGAGACTCTTTGATCAAGGCACTGCAGGAGCCTAAGCAATTCCAAGCTTTCCTCGCCGAAGAAAAGATGAAGGACGAGCTGGAAGAAGTACACACAGCCGATATCACCTTCGGTGAGGAAGATCTCCTCCTTGGGACATGCGAGCATAACCGCCCCCTATATGCCTCCGGATACTGTCATGACATCAAGATAGGTAAAATCCTGGTCGACAATGGGTCTTCCGTCAATCTCCTTAATGTGAGGGTGTTAAAGGAAATCTGCATGAGCATTCAACACCCCGCTCATGATAAAATCACCCTCTCCGGGTTTGACTCCCAGTCATCACGGACGCTCGGGTCTGTAATATTGACACTATGCTTTGGGCTGCTTGTCACGGACATTAAGTTCCACGTCATTGACGCCAAGACATGCTACATTGCTTTACTCGGCCGGCCCTGGTTACACGAGTATAAGATCATCCCTTCTACACAACATCAGTGTATGAAATATTTCAAGGATGGTCTCGAGTATACTGTGACAGGAGAGCTAAACCCATTCTCCGTGAATGAAGTCCACAAGTACGAAGATGCAAAATACTTCTTACCAGACTTCGAAGACACAGAAAGATGTCGCAAACCGGAGGATAAGAACAAAGTTATCGCTACTATTCCGGTCTTCGGGAGTGATACCGAGGAGGAAGAAGAAATAGTTTATTCAGGTTCGTCCCAGTATAGTAAGCCGGGGCCGTCCACTCCTAGGTTGATCTTCGGCAGCGAATCGAAAGATGAGGTCAATGCCGTATTCTCTGCTCGGCCATCCATGCAAACCTTCGCTGATGAAGACCAAAATTTGCAAGTTGCCATGGTTCCGCCAAAGCATCGTAAAGAGCTAGATGCGCTTGATACCTACACTGTGGAAGAACTGCAGACATTCTACGTCCCTCCCACGCGAAAAGGTGAAAAGGCAATCCTATTCTACCAATCTGTGGAAACCAAAGTGAAAAAAGAAATCTGGCATGGTGTGGATTCTACACTCGACAGGCTCCAGCCCATCCGTTTGCCCAGATATTACACAGACGGACTAAAGAGACTCTTGAGACGCCAAGGTGTACCCCTTAAGCAAACTGCGCGACAAGCACGGTTCTATAACAGGATCTGGAACGTTCCCGGAACTCAAAGAAAGTTGCCCAACGGAAAAATGGAAACGACCGGGCTTGGGTATGTTCAATCCAAGAAACGGGAGCTACTTCGCGACTGCTACGTCATACATGACTTTGATGAAGAAAGAGATACTCTATGGGAGGATGCTAACCCTGAACCAGAAAGAGCTCCCGCCGTGAAGATGTCCAGTCCGTCGTTCGAAGAACAAATGGACAAGCTTATAAGGGAAGCAGGTCAAAAGGTTCGAAACGACCATAATCGCGAAATGGCTATCTACAAGAAAACCAAGATGCAACGCCTCCTTCAGCAGGCTGTGAAAAATGAAAATGCCCCTCCTTGTTAACCCGTTGTACAAAAGGCCCGACGCATAGGCATAAACAAACCAATGAACGGGAAAGGCGTTCGACAACGACAAAGCTGGTCCAAGAAGCCATGCGGTCAGGGATCGAGCAGTCTGGATTCGTCTCCTATAAAAAAAATGAGTAGAGCATATTCTTTTCCCCAAGACAAGACAAGGAAGATATTTGATCTTTCTATAAAACATCAAATGATTATCTTCCCGGAGTCCAAGCATCCCGAGAAAGTAGGCGAAGTCTCTCACCGGACTATTGCTCCTATCACAGGGCAATAGGACATCATATTGAAGACTGCTTCACATTTAAAGACTGGGTAGAAGACCAGTATCAGTAAGGCAGGTTCGCTCTATCCAGCAGCTGGAAGGTAACCCCGCAGCAGAAGCATGAACCCAAAGCCGCGAGAGCAGAACCAGATCAACATCGGTCTTAGAAGCGATATCGTACTTGTTATGTGATAACGCTGTCAGAAGAAGAGCCCGAGAATATGGATGACCTCCCCGGTGCTTCGACAACGATGATGACGAAGTAATCTCAGAATTTCCACCGGCACCAAAGGAGCTGGAAGATGGGATACATACTACTACAGATAACCTCAAGAAAATTGACTTGGGGACGACAAATGACCCTCGGCCGACATTCGTCAGTGAGCTGTTGTCTGAAGAAAGGGTGGCTACGCTAAAGGACGTGCTCATGCAGCATAAAGATTGCTTCGCATGGAACTATTCCGAGATGCCAGGATTAGATCCAGAGATTGCTGTGCACAAATTGGCGATATCTCCGGACGTCAAGCCGATCAAACAAGCACAGAGAAGAATGCGGCTCAAGCTTGAGATGAGCATCAATGCCGAGGTCAAAAAGCCAATCGACTCCGGCTTCATCCAAGAGGTTCAATATCCTGATTGGATCGCCAACATCGTCCCGGCGATGAAGAAGAATGGGACGGTGCGCATATGTATGGACTTTCGGGATCTCAATAAAGCCTGCCCAAAGGACGACTTCCCAGTACCAGTCACCAAGCTGATGATAGACAATACGTCCACTCATGAAGTTTTCTCCTTCATGGACGGCTCGTCAGGATACAATCAGATAATGATGCATCCCGAAGACCAGAAGCACACTGCTTTTCGGACCCCTTTGGGGATATTTTGCTACAAGGTGATGCCATTCGGTCTAAAGAACGCCAGTGCCACCTATCAGAGGGCCATGAAGAAGATCTTCGATGACCTCATACATGAAATCGTCGAATGCTATATCGATGACCTTGTGGTGAAAAGCAAATCATACGGGGAACATTTAGAGATCTAGAGATCGTCTTTCAATGCCTTCGGCAATACAAGTTGAAGATGAACCCTCTTAAATGCGCATTCGGAGTTTCCTCGGGTAAATTCCTAGGATTCATCATCCGACACCGAGGCATTGAGATAGATCCGTCAAAGATCAAGGCGATTATGGAAATGCCTCCACCAAGGACTCTCAAGCAGCCGCGGTCTCTCCAAGGAAATCTCGCATATATCCGGCGGTTTATAGCCAATCTTTCCGGCAAGTGTCGCCCCTACAGTCACCTGATGAAGAAGGGAACCCCGTTCGTATGGGATCGCAAATACCAAAGCGCGCTGGACGAAATCAAGCAATACCTACATAATCCTCCAGTGCTGGCCACTCCCGTTAAAGGAAAACCTCTCATCTTGTATACGACAGCCCTTGAAGGTTCTTTAGGTGCACTATGGGCACAAGAGAACGACCAAGGGAAAGAAAGAGCTCTCTACTATTTGAGTCGAGTTCTATTGGGGGCAGAAAGTAATTACTCTCCCATTGAAAAACACTGCCTAAAGTTGATCTTCGCGGTAACGAAACTCAGACACTACGCGTTGGCACATGAGGTCCATCTCATATCAAAAGTGGATCCTCTCAAGTATTTAATGTCAAAAGCCATATTAACAGGGCGGCTCTCTAGATGGGCCCTGCTCTTAATGGAGTTCTCGATAATTTATCGGCCTCTCAAGGCAGTGAAAGGCCAGGCCATCGCCGACTTCCTCGCTGAGCACCCGATACATGCCGATTCTCCTTTGAACTGTGAATTGCCAGACGAACATGCGTTTGACACGATCGACGGGAATGATACCTGGTGGGAACTCTATTTTGATGGAGCGTCTTCCATGAAGAAGCGCAAACAAAGCACCCCTATAATCAAATCGGGGGTAGGCCTCATCTTCGTAACTCCACAAGGAGGGATAATGCGCTTTGCCTTCTCCTTAACAGAGCCGAGGACGAACAACGAAGCCGAATACGAAGCTTTGATAGCAGGTCTTGAGATCGCCATCAACATGGGAATTGAAAACCTCCTCATATATGGAGACTCCCAACTAGTCGTTAGTCAAGTAAACGGCGACTATCAAATGTGCAAACCAGAGTTGGTGAAGTACGGCGAGAGGGTGTAGCAACTGCTAACTCGAATTCCTTCCTGCACCTTGGAAAGCATACCGCGTGCGGAAAATAGCAAAGCGGATGCGTTAGCCAAACTAGCTAAAGAACTAGCTGACAAAAACCTCGATGACGTGAGGATCGTTGTGCAAAGCCGTCGGGTTCTTGCATCGGCAGAAATATCTCCGGAGTCGTCCAAAGAAAAAGAAGCGACCGAGCAAATGGCCATGCAAATAGAAGGCCGGGAAAAAGTTACGGATTGGAGAGAAGTCTTTATAGACTACTTCAAATCCCGTTGAACACCTGAAGATGCATCCTCAAGACACCAGCTTATGAAACGAGCTCTATCTTTTGCTTTCGTCAATGATACTCTGTATAAGAGATCATTTGATTCTCTATGATTAAGGTGCCTGGGACCTGAAGAGGCAAAGAGAGTCATCCAAGAAACTCACGACGGACTCTGCGGTTCTCACTAAACCGGGCCGAAGATGAAGCTAAAGATAAAACGGATGGGTTATTATTGGCCCACGATGATCCAAGACTGCCTCGAATACGCGAAGCAGTGCCACGTGTGCCAGATTCACGGAGACTTTATCCATCAGCATCCAAATCCACTACATCCAACAGTGGCTAGCTGGCCGTTCGAAATGTGGGGAACTGACATAATCGACCCCATCGAACCAGCATCGTCCAGAGGACATCGATTCATTTTGGCGACAACTGATTACTTCTCCAAATAGGCAGAAGCAGTACCGCTGAGAGAAGTGAAGACGGAGAATATCCTCCATTTCTTCAAGACACACGTCATTTATCGGTTCGGAACTCCGAGACGGATCATCTCCGATAACGGGCCAGCCAATAGAAGCCACAAGATCAGCCGCTTCGCACAATAACATAACATAGACTGGGGATACTCTTCAGTCTATAATCCCCGAGCTAATGGTCTAGCTGAGGCTTTTAACAAGACCTTGACGAAGATTGTGAAAAAGACGGTGTCTCGAAATAAGAAGGACTGACATGAGAGACTGCATGAAGCTCTCTGGACGTATCGAATTACGTTCAAAACGGCCACGAACACAACGCCGTATGCATTGGTATTCGGTATAGAGGCGGTACTCCCCCTCGAGATAGAATTACCCTCTCTACGAGTGGCAGTTCACTAAGAGCTAACGGACAAAGAGAATGCTCACCTTCGGCTTGAGGAGCTCGATGCCCTTGATGAAACCCGGCTCATAGAGTAACAAAATCTGGAGGCTTATAAAGCAAAGATGACGCGCTCATACGAAAGGTTGACTAGGCCAAGAACATTCCGCCAAGGCGAACTCGTGCTAGTAGTCAAGAGACCTATGATCCCCAATCGCGCCAAGCGGGGAAAATTCGAGCCGAATTATGAAAGACCGTATATCATAGACAAGGTCTACCAGGATGGGGCCTACCTACTCGTGGACATGCATGGCGAAAGGCCCTTCAGGCCAATAAATGGTCGCTTCCTGAAAAGGTACTACGCTTGACGAGTCACGGCCTAAGTCAATGATAGATGACTACGACTATGTCCGCTCGCTATCTTCCTAAGCCCAAACTCTATAAGTAGTAGCCGGCTAACGGACCGAAACATCCTTAAACTAATGACGGACCGAGATGTCCTTAAACTAACAATGGACCACTACGTCCTAAAAACTAGCTGTTGACCGAGACGTCGATAAACTACGGTGGATTACAACATCCCAAGGCTGATACAAAAAAAAAGAAAAAGAAAAAAGAAAAAAACGGTATGTCCATAAGCAAAAAGGGCACGGATGAAAACCTAAAAGGACTCCGTGAGTAAAAATAGCAGGGCTACCGGCGAGTTTCATGAAAACCCGAAAGGGCACAATCTCGTTAAAAGACACTTGCAAGGTCCTCTCGACTTTGTAAAGAGAAACCACCTGCATGAGATCCTTACGACTCACAAGGGAGAAACACACTTAGGGATCCCCACGATTCCTAAGGAGAAATTACACTTGCGAGATCCTCACGACTCGTAAAGAGAACCCTCTTATGGGACCCTCACGACTCATAAGATTCAAAAGTCTTAAGCTACAGGGATCTGAACCTGTTCTTAAGCATGCCACCACAACCTCTAATTCTGCCCTACAAGTGGCTCAATATTGACCCTTGTATACAATCCACAGGCGCGAATAAACATTTCCCTAACAAAGTCCCATCCGTGACTAGGGATATGTTTGCACAGTGAACAGCCCTTGTAAGTCCTCTCGACTTATAAGGAGAAAGCACTCTTGTAAGATCCTTACGACTTATAAGAGACCATGCACTTAGGAACCCTCACGATTCCTAAGGAGAAAATGCACCTACGAGATCCTCACAACTCGTAGGGAGAAATATCTTTATAAGATCCTTACGGCTCATGAAGTCAAAAGCCTTAGTCGACAGGATCTTAATCCTGTTTGCTAAGCCACTTTTGTTCGACATCGACAAAGGCAAATGATGATTTGCTCCTGGCAATATCCCAGTTGTAACAGTGCTGATGCCGAAATCGGTGTCTAAATTCCAGGCCTGCAGCGAAAAGCCAGCGAGCCACACATGCATGCAAAATAGCCGAAATGATGGGGCGACTTGCAACAAAATCAGCAAGTAAAAATGTATGCATGCAAAATAGCCGAAATGATTAGGCAACTCACAATAAAAAGCAGCGAGTAAAATTAAAATAAATAGCCGAAATGATTGGGCACCATGAAAAATAGCCAAAATGATTGGGCAATCGCGACCTTCGCGATATAAAAGCTGAAATGATAGAGCATCGCGGAAAGAAAAAAATGAAATTTTTGCCCTACAGGTGATATCACATCAATCCCTGTATACAATCTAGGGGCGCAAACAAAGGAGGAATCACACCTGCCCTCCCCAGGCTCCACCAGAAAACGAAGCCAAATCTTAACGGTTCCCAGACAACCTGGAGACCACTTCAATATTCGTCTCATTACAACAGACGCAACGTCATCCATATGACCCCGTCTCAGAAATATGTCATCCACATGACCCCGTTTCAGAAATACGTCATCCATATGACCCCGTCTCGGAAATACGTCATCCATATGACCCCGTCATGGAAATACGTCATCCACATGACCCCGTCACGGAAATACGTCATCCACATGATCCCGTCTCGGAAATACGTCATCCACATGACCCCGTCTCGGAAATACGTCATCCACATGACCCCGTCTCGGAAATACGTCATCCACATGACCCCGTCGCGGAAATACGTCATCCACATGACCCCGTCGTGGAAATACGTCATCCACATGACCCCGTCTCGGAAATACGTCATCCATATGACCCCGTCTCGGAAATACGTCATCCATATGACCCCGTCACGGAAATACGTCATCCACATGACCCCGTCGCGGAAATACGTCATCCACATGGCCCCGTCTCGGAAATACGACATCCATATGACCCCGTCTCGGAAATACGTCATCCACATGACCCCATCTCGGAAATACGTCATCCACATGACCCCGTCGCGGAAATACGTCATCTACATGACCCCGTCTCCGAAATACGTCATCCACATGACCCCGTCGCGGAAATACGTCATCCACATGACCTCGTCTCGGAAATACGTCATCCATATGACCCCGTTTCAGAAATACGTCATCCACATGACCCCGTCGCGGAAATACGTCATCCATATGACCCCGTCTCGAAAATAAGTCATCCACATGACCCTATCTCGGAAATTCGTCATCCACATGACCCCGTCTCGGAAATACGTCATCCATATGACCCCGTCTCGGAAATACGTCATCCACATGACCCCGTCGCGGAAATACGTCATCCACATGACCCCGCTTCGGAAATACGTCATCCATATGACCCCGCCTCGGAAATACGTCATCCACATGATCCCGTCGTGGACATACGTCATCCACATGACCCCGTCTCGGAAATACGTCATCCACATGACCCCGTCTCGGAAATACGTCATCCATATGACCCCGCTTCGGAAATACGTCATCCACATGACCCCGTCGTGGAAATATGCCATCTACATGACCCCGCCTCGGAAATACATCACCCAATGACGCCGTGAAATGCGGATAACGTCAATCTCATTTAACACTTACGGGTCCTCTCGATTCGTAAGGAAGAAAACTCTCTTATAAGATCCTTACGACTTATAAGGGAAAACACACTTAGGAATCCTCACGACTCCTAAGGAGAAAAGACACCTACGAGATTCTCACGACTCGTAGGGAGAAAAGTCTTTATGAGACCCTCACGGCTCATAAAGTTGAAAAGTCTTAGGTAGCAGATCTGAACCTGCTTCCTAAGCCATCACTACCTTTCAAGGAATTCAAAACAGAATGCTCTCTATCATCTACAGGCAACGCTTGCTAAGGTGATATGCTGATAACAAAAAAAAAAAGAAAGCAGAGAAATGACACAAGACATTGTGAAAGAAATGTATCTTTTATTCATGAATTCAATTGGGTACAAAATACATCGTCTGAGAAGATAAAGGAAAATTAATACATTTTATTCAAAATTTACTAATGGTACAAAAACAATTATTGAGAGGGAAGCGCTTTCAGTAGTCCGATCAGCCGCTCGCGCACTTCCCTCAGCCCCTCTTCTTGGTCAGCTGTCGCGGCCAACTCTGCTTCGACCTGGGCTCGCTGCTGCAAGTAAGACGAAAGTTGTTCCTCGACGGCCCGCTGAGCTGCTTCACGATTTTGTGCATCCCGCTCGACGACGTCGAGCTTCTGCCTCAGTGATAACCCATCAGAAATGCATCGCAGAAAGCATTCAAAGATAACTTTCAACTGGGCAACATTCGCATCAACCTGAGCATGCAGTCGAGCAGATTCGCTTGATGTTTCTTTATATTCCTTTTGCTTTAAAGCCACTTCTTGTTCAAGATGGCGGAAGTAAGAAGTACTCTGCTCGATCCACGCAGCCCGTTGAGTGCTCACAGTCAGGACCTCTGGAGCAGGACGCCTAAGCTCAAGCTCACGCAGGCAGGCCTCAATCTTCCTGCAGTGATCAACCCAAGACTCAACGATGCCCTCACTATAAAAGTTTACGAGCGTCGCCAGCATAGGGTTAACCTCCGCAGCAAAATCCGCAGCAGATGTGGGAGTCTCTACGTCGAGCTCCTCAATATAGTCGCTCAGCATGTGCAGACTATTCGCGGCGCCTTTCGAGGATGGACGTCTGGAAAAGGGCCCTGCCGGCATCATAATGCGAGACTCGAACGGGGCTGGAGTCGATGTGATTGCTGCAAAATAAATCATAGTCAGATGCCGGCTCAGGAAATAAAGAAAATACATGAAAAATAGAGTCTACTATACCGGCTGCAACAGGGGGCAGAGCTGGAAGTACTGGTGGCGCAACGATAGCCTCGTCCCTGCCTTCGATTTGTAAGGCTACAAGCAATACAAAGAAGGATTAGCAATAATATGACTTCCCGTTAAAGAAAGGACGCCGTTTAGAAAAGATACTCACTGACACCAGCAAGCAGACTAATCTCTGACTGAAAGGAGAAGTGTGGCTGTAGCACCTGATACAGGTGATCAAAAAGGATTCCTGCAAGGACGCGGTAATACAATGTCGGTACATAAATTATACAGCCTAGATGTAAGACTGATGGGTCACAAATCCGTACCTTCCAACATCTGAGACGGTACGAGAGAAGGTAGAGGAGGGGTCACCGTCAAAACGGTAACTGATGGCGTTGCCTCGGGTAGCGCGACCTCAGAGCTCGCCACGCCTGCATTAGAAACGAGATAAATACTGTCAGGAAAGATCGAAAAGGATTGCAGAGTAAAAAGAAAAGCAATGACCCAAAATCTACCTGATGAGTCGCCAGTCGGAACCGCGATGAGGGTGTCACTTGATATAGCAACTGCTTCATCCTCTTCCATCGAGATAGTCTCACCTCCCGTCGCTTCATCCCCTGACTCTACGAGAGCCGTCGTAATGCTTACGACGCCAGAAGATGGCAAAGAGCCGCACGCGAAAAGAGCGACGATCGGGGCAGTGCCCGACTCTTATGAAAGAGTGACTACCTCGAGCTCAGCGGCTGTACCCGTCTCACTCATCGTCACCTCAGGTTCGGCAGCTGTAGCCATCTCACCCATCGCCACCTCGGGCTCGGCAATGGTGGTTATCTCACCTACCGCCATCTCAGGCTCGGCGATCGTGACTGTCTCACCCGTCGCTACCTCGAGCTCGGCGATCGCAGCCATTTCGCCTACCGCCGCCTTGGGTTCGGCAATCACGACTACCTCCTCTACCGCTACCCCAGGCTCAGCGGTCACCGCCACTTCTTTGGTAAGATTCGGCCCTGTAAGGTAAGATATATGAGAATTGATATTTAAAACTTTGACAACGGAACCCCGTGTCACATTACCTTGAGTTGGTCTTCCGACCGCTTCCCGAGCCACACGTGCTGCCCGTCTATAGGCAGTGGACAAGGTAGCCAGGGATTCCTCTGAAGGAGTAGGGGCAGGGGTAGCGGCGCTCGAACCCGCACCCACGGCCAAGGCAGCACTACGCTCCCTTGCCGCGCGCATTCGGTGCTTCCTTTCCGCCCGGGCCGTCAAAGCGGATCTTCTGGACGCCTCCATCAATAGGACGCCGCCATCCGCGCCAAGGGTTACCTCTGGAGCCATTATAGCTTCCGTCATCGGTCGTTTGAGTAAGGCCTCTTTCGGCAGTGCCGAAGAGGCCGGGACTTCGGTGGCTAGCCCGGGAAGAATCTCCGCATCACCTTGCGGGATTGGCATTGCAGTCCCTGCGATAAGATAAAGAAGGGGTTAGATTGTCCATAAGAAAGGAAAATGAAGATGCAATGAGCCGAGACATACCAATGCCTAGCAAAGCGCGATTCCTCTCCTCCTCCTCGAAGGTCCTAAGGGAAGCCGCCAGAGCCTTTTCAGTGGTAAAGCCTGTTACAGAAGGAAAAATGTCAGTCAAGACATGATAATAAAAATAAAAATATAATGCAATAACAGAAGTTACGACTTATACTCACTTGATTGCGCGAGGAGAGCCATTTCCGCTTTGTGGCTTGCGGATCACACAGAAGCTGCAATGGCGGTCTTAAGATCAGTATCTTCCGGCACTATGAAGAGACCTTCGTTGGTCCCATATTCACTCAGGCCCTCGTTATAAGGAGCGTGAGGCTCCAGGCCGAGTACAGCATCTAGAGAGAGGACCGACTTCTTCTTCCTCTTCTGCGCGCGAGCTCCAGTCCCAGCAAGCACAAGCTTACGCTTGGTGGGCACTTTGGGGTGACGAGTCCCGATATCTGAGCCTATGCCAGATTCGGGGGAAGCTACATTTACCATCTCCACGGGAGCACGGGGCACAGGTAGTACATCCACCGTCTCCACGGGAACACGGGGCACCGGTAGCTCAGGCCTGTCCTCGGGGACTTCAATCATGGCATCTCCTCTTAGCGGAGGAATAACAATGGTCCATCGCTTCAAGGGGAGGTTTCGATCACTAGCGGGGGGTGCACCCTTGCGGTAGAGTAGCAGCCGCTTCTCCTCCCTGATAACAGCATTCGTTGCATATTGATACCAGGCTACGTGCACATTAAGGGCCCTCGGGACACAACTTGGTTCACTAATAAAGAAGTGAGACCCCATATTCAAGCGCATGAAATGATGCAGCGTGCCCCGCGTTCCCTCTTTGGTGGCAGCGGGTTCTACCAAGAAAGCCTCCAGCGGGACTCCCTGATTATAACTCAGCTGCTGGGCAAAATGATAGGGGTTGTATCTCATGAATAGCGCCGCATCATTTTGCCTGAATACAAGAAAGCCCGGCCTGATGGAGTACAAATGGAGAATCTCCCGGGCTTTCAACACGGAGGCCCCGTCCTTAAAAATGTCTTATAGTGACAGACCGGCTTTGAAGTTTCCTGGCCGATGGTCAAGACTTTGTCTGTGAAAGACATACCATCTCCGACCGTGCGCGGACAAAGGAGCAAGCCCCTAGCTTCCCGCTGTGACGGACTCACGATGGAGGCGTCAACCAGCCGCATAATCCGAGGGAACTTGCATCTCTCGTAAAACGAAGGTCTCTTGTGAATGCCAAAAACCCCGAGCACGTGCATCTCCATCCATGAAGTGAAGTAATGCATCGGGAAGTTGGCAGGATGCACCCCCAGTTCAGTGGTATCCACCGCTATGCTAAGACCATGGTATAAGTAGGCTAACCCGACGATCCCGATGGCCACTTGTATTCCGGCAACCATGCAATGCACGGGATAGAAGACGGAAGGCCTCATGTAACGAGGATGCATAGGGAGCGCGAACCAACTAAACCATAGCCCAAGAAACCCAAGAAAAAACGCCTCTTCATCAATGCCCGGGGCGGCGATCTCTGACAGAGGGATGATCGCAGCGTCAGGAAGAAAGAAGCCCTTCTGATCAGCTTCCAGTACCGGCTGACGGTCCAAGCCAAAGCCGAAGGGATCATCAAGCTTAGCAAACTTTTCGCCTCGTCGCGACAAAATCTCCGGGCGAAGAAAACGGGTAATGAAGTCCGCAAAACTGACCCCCCGGCCTCCGGATTCAAGGAAAAGGCTCTCGTACATGTTCAGCACCTTTATCAGACTCGGGAACTGGTGCTGAATGGCATTCTCTGGCATGAGGTCCATCACCACTGGCTTGGTGGCAAAAACATATTCGTCTGGAGGAAGCAGCTCCTCGTAGTGCTCCCCCTGACCGGTAGACCAGAAACCTCGGCGAATTCTTCCAAGGAAATGGAAACTTCTCTGTCCAGTAGAAGGAAGGTATGGGTCGGGATGTTCCACTGCTCTAAGAATGCCTTGATCCACCATGTGGGAGGTGCAGAATACTGGAACAGCGAAGCGTAGACTGCAGGGTATAAGCCGAGCTTTAGCAGCTGAGATTTCTTCGCCGATAAGATATACCGGGCCCACTGCAAGTACCCGGCCGGATGACAGGGAGTTAGCCCGATGTTGTAGGGCTGTCCCTAAGGGCGCGATTCACCCTGGCATATGCGCCGTCCTAGGGTGTCCAAAGCCGCCGCCGGCTGCATGGGTACGGCGGCGATCGAAGGTTGAAGGAGACCCTCCGAAGTCCAATTAAAAACCTCCACGGCATAGTTCACCGGGGGTGCATCTGCATACGGGATTGCCGAGATAGGCTCCAAAGGCGTCGCACAAGAGAAGCTTCGACGATCTCTGATAATCTGGTCGTACCATCTACCCCACATGTGAAGATTTTTGTGTTCCGGGTCACGGTCTTTGATAAGCGCGAGAACCTCCCGGTCCACAGGTGCCTCAGGGAATCCTCCCTCTGAATGGACGAATGGAAACGTAGCATCGAAAGACATGTCGCCTGCAAAAAAAAGGGGACAGAAGTGAACTGTCAGTGCTATAATTTAATTTTAAATTTTGACACTCGGTACTTTAAAATTTGTACCACACTGCAATGCAGTGGAAATGGGACCAAAGGGGGACCCATAAAATCTAGATGACAATGCATCAATTAATAAAACAGCCTCATCATTGGATGAAACTGTTAATTAAATGAGGAAATCCTCAGGAAAATTCTCATTAAATGAGAGATCTCTCGGGAAAAGGAGAAAATCTCTCTTTGAAAGCAATGCTCTATGACAGAGTGACACTTGTCAAACTCTGATCATGAAGGAATAAAATTCCTTAAGAGCCAGACTCTGTAATGATGATGGAAAAATATATCAGAAAAGAATTAATTAAAATTAATTTTTTTATGAATTAAAAAATTCTAGGATCTTCAAGATCCATGAACAAACTCTTAAAAGTTCTTCATAAAAAATTAATAAATCAACATGATTCAAAAGAGCAGAGCTCTGATTCATGGGCTAAGAAACCCCAAGAAAAGATCTCTTTAAATCTATGGGTTTATGAGAGCAAAGCTTTGTTAATGAAACCCTAAATGGGTTTTCTTTAGATCAAAGATCTATGAAGAGCAAGGCTTTGTTAATGGGTAAAACCCTGATTTATTAAAAAAAATTTAAACTTTACCTAAGTTTTGATAGAGTTCTGACTCTTGAAAAGTTCTTAAACTGAAGAGCAATGCTTTGAATGAAAATTCTCAAGTAGAAGATGAAAATCATCTAAGAGACCAAAGGTCCTATTTATAGGCATTGAACCGCCTCTTCAACTTCTGAGTTGATCCAAGGGCTCAGATGCTGCCACCGCTGCACTAACGTGTGCGCCACGTGAGTGCAACGGTGGGGGGCATTTGTTTCCCCCAATCAGAGCAAAGCTCTGTTTTGAAATTTAAAATTCAAAAGTTGAAGCAACGCTTCAGATCCAGCGCTAGGTGCGCTGCACGCCACGTGTCAAACACGGATACGCTAGCGCTAGGTGCGCTGCGCCCTAGGCAGCGCATCCCCAATCAGAGCAAAGCTCTGTTTTAAAATTCAAAATTCAAAACTTGAAGCAACGCTTCAGATCGCGCGCTGCACGCGCTGCGCGCCACGTGTCAAACACGGATGCGCTAGCGCCAGGTGCGCTGCGCCCTAGGCAGTGCACCATGTGTGCGCTGGCGCTAGGCGCGCTGCGCGCCACGTGTCAAACATGGATGCGCTGGCGCAGGCTGCGCTGCACTGCGCTCTGCGCTGCGCGCCACGTGTCAAACGTAGGTGCGCTAGCGCAAAGTGCACTGCGCTCTGAGCAGCGCACCACGTGCAAAGCACGGGTGCGCCAGCGCTGGAATTATAAAATTCCCCACCGTTAGATCAAAAGATCTAATAATAATGATAAATCATTAATTAATCAGAATTAAAATTCTGTTATGGAAAGATCATTCCAATCTTGTTAAAAACAAGAAGATTGCCTTCTGTAAAACAGAAGCCCTGAGATCAAAGATCCAACGGTGGGAAAACGTCCCCAAATCAATCAGAGAAAGATCTCTTTAACTGATTTAACAAATAAATTTGCCCTATATAAAGGCCCCAAGACTTCAAGTCTGATATAGAGAAACCCCCCTGCAAATTTTGAGAAAACTCAAAAGAAAGAGAGCAAGCTTTTGAAAGAAGATCATTTTTTCAAGGTAAAAAGAATGAATCTTGCACAAAAAGATGAAATCATCTCATTAAAACAGAAGAATTATCTTCTTAAAAGATCATAGATCTACAAAAGACCAAGGTCTTTTATAAAAGGAGATCAAAAGATCTCATCATAAAAACAAAAGAAGTATTTACTTTATTCACAGATCATTGATCTACAAAGGCAAAGCACTTCCAAAAATAAGAACCGTTGTTCTTCAATCTTGAGGCAAAGCCACTTTTCAAAAGAACATAAATCTGTTCACAGATCATAAATTTGATCAAATGCGCTTTGCGCTATTGAAAAGTGCCTTGCACTCTTGAACTGTGCTTCTGCGCTCCTTGGACTGGCGCACAGCGCCAAAACGTGCCACGTGTCAACCACGTATGCAACTTGCGCTTCTGAAACAGCGCACTGCGCTCATGGGCTGGCGCTCAGCGCCAAGCACCCCACGTGTCACTCACTTGTGCGCCACTAAACTAGCGCAACGCGTTCATAAATTGAAAGCGTAATGCGCTCATAAACTGGCGCAATACACCCATCATCTGGCGCTTAGCGCCAAGCGTGATACGTGTCCTTTTCGTGTGCGCTACTTGGTAGAAGCACAATGCGCTCTTTAATTGGCGCAAAGCGCCTGACGCGCCACGTGGCGCGCTGTCAGAACACACACTGTTCTGATGAATGCTATGCATTCAATACAAGACGAAAAAATGTCAGGATCTAATGCTCAGCATTATTAAAAGGGCCAAGCCCAAATAAACGCTTAACAGCTCAGAACAATAAAATGTTAAACATTTTAATTTTATTGGACTTAGCCCAATATTGGCCATAAGTTCTCAACTTATATTGAACTGAGCCCATCTGCTCACGAATATTTAACAGATCTCAATCCCAAACTGGACTACAGATCTTTCAACCAATTTACACCGGTTCAAGGGTATATCTCTTTACTCCTCTGATATCTGTCGTTGTAATCCTTCAACGTCTTCAGATAGGTGACGGGTCCCGACAACCACACATTTCTCGGACCGTGGGGTCCCTTTAAACCCACGGACTACGATGTCCTTAACCTGGACCGAGATGTCATTAAACTAACATTGGACCACTATGTCCTTAAACTGGTATTGGACCACTATGTTCTTAAACTGGTAATCGACCACAATGTCCCTAAACTAAACATTAGAGTCCAAATGCTCTTCTGTCAGATCTAAATGATCCCGTTAAGTTGATCTTAGTCTAAAATGAGACTAACGTATCCTTAACAAACGTTTAAGTTGATCTTAGTCTCAAATGAGACTAACGTATTCTTAAACCCAACCCCCAAACCCAAATCTATGAAGATACGGATTTGGACTAATCCACGCCATACGGGCGACAATATAAATTAGTCTCCGTATACAATCCATGGGCAACCAAACACAAAACAAACACCCACGACACGAAGTGACCATCTGGAGAAGGAGAAAGTTGTTACCGCGATGCGGTAGCGTAATTAACTGCAGGGGTTTGCGCCTGCAAGGAAGAGCGTCCCCACAATCAAAAACCCCTCAAACGAGGGGGAATCTAACGAAGTCTGCTACATCGGCCGCATCCATTTAAACCTTCGATATATGGTGCCATAAATCAACTTGGCATCTTCGGAGAGGTGGACGGATAGCACCAATTAGCATCTGCCCCAAAATTCAGGCGAGACGCCCACCGCGTCTTCGCCCGCGTCTTTCGGCGGGGAACAAGGGCTACAAGAAGTCGAAAGACTTCTATGATGACTTGGCCGTCGCCACGACCCTCATCTGGCACGAGGCCCTCGACGCTGTTAAGGCCCGAGTGCCGGGGTTCGCCGATGAAGAGCTCCGGGCCCAGTACCCCCTCGCGGACACCAGCGGGCAGGGGCAGGAGATTAATGACAAGGAAGTTGCTGAGGACCCAGCTCGCCTCATGGTGGACGTCGAGGGCCCCGAGGTCGCTCCTGGCCCCGAAGCCTAAAGCCCCCGTCTTCCTCATCTTTTTATTTTGCTGCGTCTAGAACTTTGTGAGCCTCCGGGCATTTTGTTAGGCTGGGGAGCCAAAAATACCCTCTGTAAAGACCGTCTTTTAGTAATAAAACTTTTTCTTTCTTTGGTTTCCTTGATTTGCGCTTTTGTCTTTCGTTCATGAAGAATGCTTGTAAAATTTTTCTTCTTGCGTTGTTGAGCCTCCATGTCAGGTCGACAATCTGCCTAGCGATCGTCCGCCGAGTTGATTCGAGCGCTGCTGAGGAGAAGGCGTCTCCATGCGTCTCTATGGCCCCGAATTTGAGGGGAGATCGCTCGAGACTTGGATAGACCTGATGCCCCTGGTTGGCAGCTCGGGCCGTCTGCATATGGTGGGCAGAGGGCTGTTCGCCTTATTTGGACGGAGCAGGGCAGCTGCCCGGTTGCCTCTTGCGAGGGCTTTTGATCCTTCAGGACGAGGACTAAGCAGGGTTACTGCCCAGTGCCTCTTGGCGAGGACTTTGATCCCTGTCAGTTGTGGCAGGAAGCTACCAGCCGGGGATAGCCGAGCAAGAACTCTATTTCCCCAATCAGAGCAAAGCTCTGTTCAAATTCCGATGTTTGAAATGAAGCGACGCTTCTGTTCCCCCAATCAGAGCAAAGCTCTGTTTTAAAATTCAAAATTTAAGAATTGAAGCAACGCTTCAGATCCAGCGCTCTGCGCTGCGCGTCACGTGTCAAACATAGATGGGCTAGCGCCGGGTGCATTGCACCCTAGACAGCGCACACTTAATCAGAGCAAAGCTCAGTTTTAAAATTCAAAATTCAAAAATTAAAGCAACGCTTTAGATCCGGCGCTAGGTGCGCTGCGCGCCACGTGTCAAACACGGATGCGCTGGCACCAAATGCGCTACGCCATAAGCAGTGCACCATGAGTACGCTAGCGCTAGGCGCGCTGCGCGTCACATGTCAAACACGGGTGCGCTAGCGCAGTTGCGCTGTGCTCTGCGCTGCACGCCACGTGTCAAACGTAGGTGCGCTAGCGCAAAGTGCGCTGCGCTCTGAGCAGCACACCACATGCAAAGCACGGATGCACCAGTGCTGGAATTAAAAATTCCCCACTGTTAGATCAAAAGATCTAATAATGATAAATCATTAATCAGAATTAAAATTCTGTTATGGAAAGATTTTCTCAATCTTGTTAGAAAACAAGAAGATTGCCTTCTGTAAAACAGAAGCCCTACGATCAAAGATCCAACGGTGGGGAAACATCCCCAAATCAATCAGAGAAAGATCTCTTTAACTGATTTAACAAATCAATTTTCCCTATATAAAGGCTCCAAGACTTAAAGTCTAATATAGAAAAAAAAAACCTGCAAACTTTGAGAAAAACTCAAAGAGAAAGAAAAGCAAGCTTTTGGTGAAAGAAGATCATTTTCTTCAAGATAAAGAACATGATTCTTGAACACAGAAATGAAATCATCTCATAAAAAGAAGAACTATCTTCTAAAAAGCTCATAGATCTACAAAAGATCAAGGTCTTTGATAAAAACGAGATCAAAGATCTCATCATAAAAACAAAAAGAAGTATTCACTTCATTTACAGATCATTGATCTACAGAGACAATGCCTTTTTATAAATAAGAACCTCTGTTCTTGAACCTTGAGGCAAAGCCTCCTTTAAAGGGAGAACATAAACTTGTTCTCTGATCATAAATTTGATCAAATGCGCTTTGCGCTACTAAAAAGTGCCTTGCACTTTTGAACTACGCTTTTGCGCTTATTGGACAGGCGCTCAGCGCCAAAGCATGCCGCGTGTCAATCACAGACACAGCTTGCGCTTTGCGCTTCTGAAACAGCGCACTGCGCCCATGGACTGGCGCTAAGCGCACCACGTGTCACTCATTGGTGCGCCATTAAATCAGCGCAAAGCGCTCATAAATTGAAAGCGCAATGCGCTAATAAACTAGCGCTTAGCGCTAAGCGTGACACGTGTCCTTTTCGTGTGCGCTACCCGACAGAAGCGCAATGCGCTCTCTAATTAGCGCAAAGCGCCTAGCGCGCCACGTGGCGCATTGTTAGAGCACACTTTGTTCTGATGAATACTATGCATTCAGTACAAGACAAAAAATGTCAAGATCTAATGCTCAGCATTATTAAAAGGTCCAAGCCCAAATAAAGGCTCAATAGCCAGAACAATAAAAATGTTAAACATTTATTGGACTTAGCCCAAGATTGGCCATAAGTCCTCAACTCATATCAACTGAGCCTATATGCTCATAGACCTTTTAACAGACCTTAGTCCCCAAATTGGACTATAGATCTCCCAACCAATTCCGAGGGTACATCTCTTTACTCCTCTGATATTTGTCATTGTAATCCTTCAACGTCTTCAGAGAGGTAACGGGTCCCGATAACCATACATTTCATACATTATGACGTCTTTAAACCGGACTGTGGGGTCCTTAAACTCACGGACTATGATGTCCTTAACCTGGACCGTGGGGTCCTTAAGCCCATGGACTACGATGTCCTTAACCTGGACCGTGGGGTCCTTAAGCCCATGGTTTATGATGTCCTTAACCTTGGACTGTGAGGTCCTTAAACTCACGGACTATGATGTCCTTAACCTTAGACCACCATGTCCTTAAACTGGCAATCGACCGCAATGTCCCTAAACCAAACAATAGAGTTCAAATGCTCTTTTGTCGGATCTAAATGATCCCGTTAAGTTGATCTTAGTCTAAAAATTAGACTAACGCGTCCTTAACAAACGTTGAGTCGATCTTAGTCTAAAATTTGACTAACATATCCTCAACAAACGTTTAAGTTGATCTTAGTCTCAAATAAGGCTAACGTATCCTTAAACCAAACCAAAACCCAAATCTAAGAAAATACGGATTTGGACCAATCCACGCCCTACGGGCGACAACATAAATTATTTTCCGTATACAATCCACGGGCAACCACAAACAAAACAAACAACCACAACACGAAGTGACCATCTAGAGAAGGAGAAAGTTGTTACCGCGTGCGGTAGTGTAATTAACTGCTGGGGCTTGCGCCTGCAGGGAAGAGCGTCCCCACAATCAAAAACCCCTCAAACGAGGGGGAATCTGATGAAGTCTGCTACATCGGCCGCATCCGTTTAAACCTTCGATACATTGTGCCATAAATCAACTTGGCATCTTCGGAGAGGTGGACAGATAACACCTATTAGCATCTGCCCCGAATTTCAGGCAAGACGGACCTGCGCGGTCGCGTCTCCGTTTTCGGAGGGGAACAGATTCTTGCACGCCCGGTGGGACCTTTTCCTCTTTCCACTCCACACTTTGTGTGTCGTGTTCGCGAACGAATCGCGGGTTGATATGGTTGCCCTTAGGTTCGAGGTACAAGATTTGGTTCTTGCTTGGCGGAGAAAGCGAAACAGCAATGGCGTCTACTTTCGTGAAGTGTTCCAACTGCAACTGCAACTCGCGCTCCGCCTCATCTGGAGGCATAGCTTACGGGCCTCAAGCGACCTCCTTGTTCACGATGCCGGTAGATCAGGTGACGTAGGCCACCACCGGATTGTTCTTTGGGACCATGCTCCTACCGATGAGCTTCAGCACCCCTGTACCAACACCAGAAGCTCCTAAGAAGTTGGTCTTTGATCGGCTTGCTACTACCGCGGCCCCTCTCAACGGGTCGTCCAGCTCCAGCGCCTCAGACTTCGCCAGACTGGACCAAAATTCCTATGGGCCTATGATCAAGCCTGCAATCTCAAAAAAGGTTGTTCCGAAGAGGATAGCCATCCCTGCTCCTGAAGTCGTCAAGGCGGCTTCTCCTGCCAAAGGGTCGGTTTTTATAAGACTGACTGTTCCGACTCCCACTACGGTTCCCGTCCCCGCTCAGAAATTTGTTTTTGACCGGTTGGATACTGCTTCTCAACGGACATCAGTCTTCAAGAGGCTGACGCCAGCAACAGCCCCTCACCTGGATAGGGGGCAAGACAAAGCCATTCCCATCTTCGAACCAACACAGTCGGCTCGACACGCTCGACGTCGCCATTGGCAATGAGTAAGGAAGGCTAGGGCAACTCCCCCTCTGGGCTAACTCCACCAGCCCCAGCGGTGGAAGTCAATGCTGCTGTTCCATTCGGGAACAGCTTTAAATTGTTGAACAAGGTGCGCAGGAACTCTTCTACCGCCGTACTGAAAAGATCTCCGCCACCGGTGGAGAATGTTACAGAAACAAAGCCGGAACAACCCCCTCAGTGGATGTCCTCGAAAGTTTACAAAGTCTGGCGATGGGTCCAGGAGTCGGTGATTGATCAAGACTATCCTCGCCGACAAAAGAAGTTGAAGGTTCAGCAGGAAAAGAACCGTCCTGACAAGCCACAAAGGACGACAACTACATGGGTGCCTGCTGCAACGGTCCCCTCAACGTTAACCACTCAAAAAAGGAGGAAGCCAGAGAAATCCCTTGTGACTACGGCAGAATGCAAAGACGCTGAGCCCAAATGCCCTAAGTCTGTGGCATAACGGTGCATACTGTTTACATGGCTTCCGGAAAAGAGGAAAGCCGCGCTTCGACAGGCCACCGATTGCTCACCCGATCAATAACAAGGGCTCAGGAACAACAACAGCAGAAGCTTCAGGAGATGCTGACTACAATGGCCGCACTCACCGGGCCAAAAGAAAGCCCAGAGGCATCATCAGAGCAGCGTCATGAACAAGAAACCGATGTTGACCTCTTTCGCAGAGTCCTCGAAAAAAAGGACAGAGAAGCAGCGGAACAAGCTACTAACATAAAACAAATGGCACTTCTCTTCTAAGATATGGTAGGGATGATGTTACAGCCAGATCCTCCAGCTGAAGACCCTCCGATCATTATTAAAGATGATAAAGGGGAGACGTCTATTCCTCCTCCGGCTCACTCAGCAGCCAAGGAGGAAACCATTTCCAAGGCCGCAATGGATGACTATATAGCTCAGCAAATACGAGCTCACCAGGAGAATGAAACGGCCGGCCAAGTCGTCAAAACTTGGCGACCGTATCCAAGCTGGTATGACCAAATAAAATACCCGCCGGGATACACAATCCCCAAATTTCATGTGTATAAGGGGACAGGCAATCCTCACCAGCACGTCGCCCAGTTCTGGGCTCTTTGCGGCAACACCGGGGGCGATAATAAACTTTTGCTCCGTCAGTTCGTCGGCAGCTTGTCGGAGACGGCCTTTGAATGGTACCCCGAACTTCCAAACGACTCCGTCAAGACTTTTGCGGAAATGGAGCTGTTATTCACCCAGCGATTCGCGAGTGCTAGTGAACGCACCCCAATAACAGCGTTGATCAATGCCAGAGTGAAGCCAGGTGAGACGTGGGTCCAATACGCGATACGATGGAGGAATCTGTGGTCAAAATGCGAACAACGCATCGAAGAAGCACCGGCGGTGGGTATGTTCGTGGGCACTCTGGACCCTCATGAAACTATCTCCCAGTTCATGATGTTCTTCAAGCCGACTACTTTCCAGGCCTTGATCAACAAACTGGCCCAAATGGACCAGATGGGTCATAGACCGTCTCCTCCAAAGCCGGACTCTCGAAATGAGAAGGGAAAGGGAAAAGCGATCATCATCGCCAATGCTCAACAGCAGCCCGGTGGCCCAAGACCAGTTGATCGCCAAAATAACAGAACTCGATCTCTTGAAGATAAAATGAGTCGTCCTTATTCGTTCCCTAGAGACAAGACGAAGAAGTTATTCGAGCTTGCACTACGCAACAGGCTCATCAATCTGCCGGAGCCAAGACGCCCAGCGCAACTCGGCGACATTAGCAATCCTAACTATTGCCCTTATCACCGAATGTTGGGCCATCCGATCGAGAATTGTTACATCTTCAAAAGCTGGATAGAAGATCAATACCAGCAGGGCAAATTCGTATTATCTAAGAATTGGAAGGTGAACCCGCCTCGGCCACACACTCCCAAGAAACAGATACATCGGGGGCATCATGCTCTTTTGTAGAGGAAGCTCCATGGGAGGTCGCTCTTTCAGTCAAGACAAAAAGAATGCTGAATGATCTCCATACATGTCCGGCAATTAGATGGAAGAATCCACTGGAGCCTGAGATCATCGAGGGGATGCTGAAACCGCGTCCGACTCCAAAAATCAGTGGTGATAGCCAAAGCTCGCACACCCAGCCGTTGAAGTCTTCGAAAAGGAAGAAGAAATCCAAGAAGCCCGTGAAGCCTGGCGACAAGCGCACGGACCTACAAAAGCAGATTGACGCGCTGGAAGAGTATAACCAGAAAGTGCGGACTCCAATCACGCTCCAAGAGTTCCTTAGCCAAGTCCTTGAGGACGAAAATGATGGTAAAGGAGAAGACTCGTCGGATGAATCTGAAGATTACGTAGCAAGTTTCCATATGATCTCTCACTCGTTGATAGACGATGAAAAGGCTCCTTGCACAAAGAAACTGGGGGCAGGTCCTGAGCCAGAAATTCTAGGGCCATCAGATGAAATAATTGATGCATTCCTGAATACGGCTCTTCTTAAAAGCAAAGCTGACCGGGAGCGTGAGATGGCCATATTTGAAAAGGCCAAACGTCGGCGATTGGACGAACGGGTTGGGATGCTCCCGCCAGATCAAAGTACCTCCGTTGCAAATAAAAGCAGGTTCAAGACGAGGAAAAGGTTCGCCAAAACCATATCGATGGGAATGAAGCTGCCACCCTCCGAAGCGAACGCCCTTGGTGAAGCAGAAATACATCCTAGCTACTGCTTATATCATCGAAAGATTTCGCACCCCACCGAAGAGTGCAACGCTTTTAAAAGATGGTGGCAGGGATATGTTGCTCACCTGCAACATTTCAAGCGGATGAAATGCAAAACTCGTCGGGAGCAAAGAAATATGACCCAGGAGCATAAAAGAACCACCGGCAACTGTCACATGGTCAACGCCAGGGGATCGCAAGTTCTCACCTTCGGGAGCGACTCTGACGAAGAACTGGCTCTTAGCCCTCTCTTTAAAGAGTCCACTCTGGGAAAAGAGGAAGCACTGAAGGCCTGTGAAAACATTCAGCTACGCAATCGTACGCTGCCCGAAAAGAATCTTGGGCCCTCGAACAGTGGGTCAAATAGAAAAGATAAAGGGAAAGAAAAAGTCCCTGAGGATATCATCCTTGATGATCAAGTCGTCGAAAAGCTGACAGCCAAGGACCCACCAAAGAAAAGTAAGGTGGACTACAACGTTCTAGCACACTTGAGGAATATACCCTCGCAGCTCAGTATTCTCGACGCCCTTCTGCTATCCAAAGAGGTGAGAGATTCTTTAATCAAGGCACTGCAGGAACCCGAGCAATTCCAAGCTTTCCTCGCCGAAGAAAAGATGAAAGACGAGCTGGAAGAAGTACACACAGCCGATATCACCTTCGGCGATGAAGATCTCCTCCTTGGGACATACGAACACAACCGTCCCCTATATGTCTCCGGGTACTGTCATGACATCAAGATAGGTAAAATCCTGGTAGACAATGGGTCCTCCGTCAATCTCCTTAACGTAAGGGTGCTAAAGGAAATCTGCATGAGTGTTCAACTCCTCGCTCGGGATAAGATCACCATCTCCGGGTTCGACTCTCAGTCATCACGGACGCTTGGGTCTGTGATACTAACGTTACGTTTTGGGCTGCTCGTCACAGACATCAAGTTCCACGTCATTGACGCCAAGACATGCTACAATGCTTTACTCGGTCGGCCCTGGTTGCACGAGTACAACATCATCCCTTCTACACAACATCAGTATATGAAGTATTTCAAGGATGGTCTCGAGTATACTGTGATAAGAGAGCTAAACCCATTCTCCGTGAACGAAGTCCGCAAGTACGAAGATGCAAAATACTTCTTACCAGACTTTGAAGACGCAGAAAGATGCCACAAACCGGAGAACAAAGCTGTCACCACCATTCCGATCTTCGGGAGTGATACCGAGGAAGGAGAAGAGATAGTTTACTCAGGTCTGCCCCAGTACAACAAGCCGGGACCGTCCACTCCTATGTTGATCTTCGGCAGCGATTCGGAAGATGATGTCAATACCGTATTCTCTGCTCGGCCATCAATACAAACCTTCGCTGATGAAGAGCAAAGTTTGCAAGTTGCCATGGTTCCATCCAAGCATCATAAAGAACTAGACGCGCTTGATACCTACAGTGTGGAAGAACTGCAGAATTCTACATCCCTCCCACACGAAAAGGTGAAAAGGCAATCCTATTCTACCGATCCGGGAAAACCAAAGTGGAAAAAGAAATCTGGCATGGCGCAGATTCTACACTCGACAGGCTCCAGCCCATCCTTTTGCCTAGATATTACACGAACGGACTGAAGAGACTCTTGAGATGCCAAGGTGTACCCCTTAAGCAAACTACGCGACAAGCACAGTTCTATAACAGGATCTGGAACGTTCCCGGAACTCAACGAAAGTTGCCCAACGGGAGAATGGAAACGACCGGACTTGGGTATGTTCAATCAAAGAAATGGGAGCTACTCTGCGACTGCTACGTCATACATGACTTTGATGAAGAAGGAGGTGCTCTGTGGGAAGATGCTAACCCTGAACCAGAAAGAGCTCCCGCCGTGAAAATACCTAGTCCTTCGTTCGAAAAACAAATGGACAAGCTTATAAGGGAAGCAGGTCAAAAAGTTCGAGACGACCATAATCGCGAAATGGCCATCTACGAGAAAGCCAGGACGCAACGCCTCCTTCAGCAGGCTGTGAAAAATGAAAATGCTCCTCCTTGTCAACCCGTTGTACAAAAGGCCCGACGCAGAGGCAAAAATAAACCAAAGAACGGGAAAAGCGTTCGACAGCGACAAAGCGGGACAAAGAAGCCCCGCGATCGAGAATCGAGCAGTCAAGATTCGTCTCTTATAAAGAAGATGGGTCAATAATATTCTTTTCCTCAAGACAAGATAAAGAAGATATTCGATCTTGTCGTGAAACATCAAATGATGACACTCCCGAAGTCCAAGCACCCCGAGCAAGCAGGCGAAGTCTCTCACCCGGACTATTGCTCCTATCATAGGGCAATATGACATCCTCTCGAAGACTGCTTCACCTTCAAGAATTGGGTCGAAGACCAATATCAGCAAGGTAGGTTCGCTCTATCCAGCAGCTGGAGGGTAACCCCGCCGCAGAAGCATGAACCCAAATCTACGAGGGTAGAACCAGATCAACATCGGTCTTGGAAGCGAGCTCGTACCTGTCACGTGATAACGCTGTCAGAAGAAGAGCCCGAGAATATGGATGACCTCCCCTGGTGCTTCGAAAACGATGATGACGAGGTAATCTTAGAATTCCCACCGGCACCAAAAGAGCTGGAAGATGGAATACATACTACTGCAGATAACCTCAAGAAAATTGACTTGGGGACAACAAGTGACCCGCGGCCGACATTCGTTAGTGAGCTATTGTTTGAAGAAAGGGTGGCTGCACTAAAAGACGTGCTTACGCAACATAGAGATTGTTTTGCATGGAATTATTCCGAAATGCCAAGACTAGATCCAGAGATTGCTGTGCACAAATTGGCAATATCCCCGGACGTCAAGCCGATCAAACAGGCACCGAGGAGAATGCGGCTCGAGCTTGAGATGAGCATCAACGCCGAGCTCAAGAAACTAATCGACTCCGGCTTTATCCAAGAGGTTCAGTATCCTGACTGGATCGCCAACATCGTCCCAGTGATGAAGAAAAATGGGACGGTGCGCATCTGCGTGGACTTTCGGGACCTCAATAAAGCCTGCCCGAAGGATGACTTCCCAGTACCGGTCACCGAATTGATGATAGACAATACGTCCACTCATGAGGTTTTCTCCTTCATGGATGGCTCATCAAGATACAATCAGAAAAAAATGCATCCCGAAGACCAGAAACATACTGCTTTCCGGACCCCTTTGGGCATATTCTGCTACAAGGTGATGCCCTTCGGTCTAAAGAACGCCGGTGCCACCTACCAGAGGGCCATGACAAAGATCTTCGATGACCTCACACACGAAATTGTCGAATGCTATATCGACGACCTCGTGGTTAAAAGCAAATCATACGAGGAACATTTAGAGCATCTGAAGATCATGTTTCAGCGCCTTCGGTAATACAACTTGAAGATGAACCCTCTCAAATGCGCGTTCGGAGTTTCATCGGGCAAATTCCTAGGATTCATCGTCCGACACCGAGGCATCGAGATAGATCCGTCAAAGATCAAGGCGATCATGGAAATGCCTCCGCCAAGGACTCTCAAACAACTGCGGTTTCTCCAAGGAAAGTTCGCGTATATCCGGCGATTTATAGCCAATCTCTCAGGCAAGTGCCGTCCTTACAGTCACCTGATGAAGAAGGGAACCCCGTTCGTCTGGGATCACAAATGCCAAAACGCACTGGACGAAATCAAACAATACCTACAGAATCCTCCAGTGCTAACCGCTCCAGTCAAGGAAAAGCCTCTTATTCTGTATACAACCACCCTTGAAAGTTCCTTAGGCGCATTATGGGCATAAGAGAATGACCAAAGGAATGAAAGAGCTCTCTACTACTTGAGTCGGGTTTTACTGGGGGCAGAAAGCAATTACTCCCCCATTGAAAAACACTGCATGGCGTTGATCTTCGCAATAACGAAGCTCAGACATTATGCTTTGGCACATGAAGTCCATCTTATATCAAAAGTGGATCCTCTCAAGTACTTGATGTCGAAGGCCATATTAACAGGACGACTCGCTAAATGGGCCATGCTCTTGATGGAATTCTCGATAACTTATCGGCCTCTTAAGGCAGTGAAAAGCCAGGCCATCGCCGACTTCCTCGCTGAGCATCCGATACCTGCCGATTCTCCTTTGAATTGGGAACTGCCAGACGAACATGCGTTTGACAAGATCGATGGTGGCGATACCCAGTGGGAACTGTATTTTGATGGAGCGTCTTCCATGAAGAAGCGCAAACAAAGCGCCCTTGTAATCAAATCGGGGGTAGGCTTCATCTTCGTAACTCCACAAGGAGGGATAATGCGCTTTGCTTTCTCCTTAACAGAGCCGAGGACGAACAATGAAGCCGAATACGAAGCTTTGATAGCAGGTCTTGAAATCGCTATCGATATGGGAATTGAAAACCTCCTCATATACGGAGACTCCCAGCTAGTCGTTAGTCAAATAAATGGCGACTACCAAACGTGCAAGCCAAAGTTGGTGAAGTACGGCGAGAGAGTAAAGCAACTGCTGACTCAAATTCCTTCCTACACCCTGGAAAGCATACCGCGCGTGGAAAATAGCAAGGCGGATGCACTAGCCAAGCTTACTAAAGAGTTGGCCGACGAGAACCTCGATGACGTGAGGATCATTGTGCAAAGCCATCGGGTTCTTGCTCCGGCAGAAATATCTCCAGAGTCGTCCGAAGAAAAGGGAGTGACCGAGCGAATGACTCTGCAAATAAAAGACCAGGAAAAGGTTACGGATTGGAGAGAAGTCTTTATAGACTACTTCAAATCCCGTCGAACACCTGAAGATGCGTCCTCGAAACATCAGCTCATGAAGCGAGCTCTATCTTTCGCCTTTGTTAATGATACTCTGTATAAGAGATCGTTCGATTCTTTGTGGCTAAGATGCCTGGGGCCTGAAGAGGCAAAAAGAGTCGTCCAAGAAACTCACGACGGACTCTACGGTTCTCACCAAGCCAGCCCGAAGATGAAGCTGAAGATCAAACGGATGGGTTATTATTGGCCCACGATGATCCAAGACTGCCTCGAATACGCGAAGCAATGCCACTCGCGCCAGATCCATGGGGATTTTATCTATCAGCATCTAAATCCATTACATCCAACGGTGGCTAGCTGGCCGTTTGAAATGTGGGGAACTGACATAATTGGCCCCATCGATCCAGCATCGTCCAGAGGATATCGATTCATTTTGGCGACGACTGATTACTTCTCCAAGTGGGCAGAAGCAGTACCGCTGAGGGAAGTGAAAACGGAGAATATCCTCCATTTCTTCAAAACACACGTCATTTATCGGTTTAGAACTCCGCGACGGATCATCTCCGATAACGGGCCAGCCTACAGAAGCCACAAGATCAGTCGCTTCGCACGACAGCATAACATAGACTGGAGATACTCTTCAGTCTATAATCCTCGAGCTAACGGTCTGGCTGAGGCTTTTAACAAGACCTTGACGAAGATTGTGAAAAAGATGGTGTCTCGAAATAAGAAGGACTGGCATGAGAGACTGCATGAAGCTCTCTGGGCGTATCGAACTACGTTCAAAACGGCCACGAACACAACGCCGTATGCATTGGTATTCGGTATAGAGGCGGTACTCCCCCTCGAGATAGAGTTACCCTCTCTACGAGTAGCAGTTCATTACGAGCTAACGGACGAAGAGAATGCTCACCTTCGGCTTGAGGAGCTCGACGCCCTCGATGAAACCCGACTCACAGCGCAACAAAATCTGGAGGCTTACAAAGTAAAGATGACGCGCTCATATGAAAGATTGACTAGGCCGAGAACATTCCGCCAAGGCGAACTCGTGCTAGTAGTCAAAAGACCTATGATCCCCAATCGCGCCAAGCGAGGGAAATTCAAGCCGAACTATGAAGGTACGCATATCATAGACAAGGTCTACCAGGGTGGGGCCTATCTACTTATGGACATGCATGGCGAAAGGCCCTTCAGGCCAATAAATGGTCGCTTCCTGAAAAAGTACTACGCTTAACGAGTCACGGCCTAGGTTAATGATAGATGACGACGACTATGTCCGCTCGCTATCTTTCTAAGCCTAAACTCTATAGGTAGTAGCCGGCTTCCTTAACAAACGGACCGAAACGTCCTTAAACTAACATCGGACCGAAACGTCCTTAAACTAACATCGGACCGAAACATCCTTAGACTAACGATGGACCACTATGTCCTAAAACTAGCTGTTGACCGAGACGTCGATAAACTACTGTGGGTTACAGCATCCCAAAGCTGATACAAAAAAAAGAATAAAAAAAATAAAACGGTATGTCCATAAGCAAAATGGGCACGGATGAAAACCCGAAAGGGCTCCGTGAGTAAAAATAGCAGGTCTACCGGCGAGTTTTGTGAAAACCCGAAAAGGCACAATCTCGTTAGAATAAAAAAAAGAAAACGGTATGTCCATAAGCAAAATGGGCACGGATGAAAACCTGAAAGGGCTCCGTGAGTAAAAACAGCAGGGCTACCGGCGAGTTTTATGAAAACCCGAAAGGGCGCAATCTCGTTAAAAGACACTTGCAAGGTCCTCTCGACTTTGTAAGGAGAAACCACCTGCGTGAGATCCTTACGACTCACAAGGGAGCAACACACTTAGGGATCCCCACGATCCCTAGAGAGAAATTACACTTGCGAGATGCTCACGACTCGTAAGGAGAACCCTCTTATGAGACCCTCACGGCTCATAAGATTCCAAAGTCTTAAACTACAGGGATCTGAACCTGTTCTTAAGCAGCCACCACAACCTCCGATGCTGCCCTACAAGCGGCTCAATGCTGACCCTTGTATACAATCCACGGGCGCGAATAAACATTTTCCTAACAGAGTCCCATCCGTGACTAGGGATATGTCTACCCGGTGAACAGCCCTTATAAGTCCTCTCGACTTATAAGGAGAAAACACTCTTGTAAGATCCTTCCGACTTATAAGAGACCATACACTTAGGAATCCTCACGACTCTTAAGGAGAAAACACACCTACGAGATCCTCACGACTCGCAGGAAGAAATACCTTTATAAGACTCTTACGGCTCATGAAGTCAAAGCCTTAGTCGACAGGATCCTAACCCTGTCTACTAAGCCACTTTTATTCGACATCGACAGAGGGAAATGATGATTCACTCCTGGCAATATCCCAGTTATAGCGGTGCTGATGCCGAAGTTGGTGTCTAATTCCAGGCTGGCAGCGAGGAGCTAGCGAGCCATGCAGGCATACGAAAGAGCCGAAATGATGGGACAACTTGCAACAAAAACAGCAAGTAAAAAAAATATATGTATGCAAAATAGCCGAAATGATTGGGCAACTCGCAATAAAAAGCAGTGAGTAAAAATAAAATAAATAGCCGAAATGATTGGGCACCGCAAAAAATAGCCGAAATGATTGGGCAATCGTAACTTTCGCGATATAAAAGCTGAAATGATAGAGCATCGCGGAAAGAAAAATATATAAAATGAAATTTTCTGCCCTATAGGTGAAATCACGTCGATCCCTGTATACAATCCAGGGGCGCAAACAAAGGGGGAATCACACTTTCCCTCCCCGGAAGAAGCCAAATCTCAACGGTTCACAGACAACCTAGAGAACGCTTCGATATTCGTCTCATTACAACAGACGCTACGTCATCTACATGACCCCGTCGTGGAAAGTCGTCATCCACATGACCCCGTTCGGAAATACGTCATCCGCATGACCCCGTTCGGAAATACGTCATCCATATGACCTCGCTCGGAAATACGTCATCCACATGACCCCGCTCGGAAATACGTCATCCACATGACCCCGCTCGGAAATACGTCATCCACATAACCCATGTTCCCCTCCGAAAGACGGCGGCGATGTGAGGACGTCTATCCTGAGATTCGGGGCAGATGCTATATGGATTTTATCCGTCCACCTCTCCGAAGATGCCAAGTTGATTTATGGCACCGTGTATCGGAGGTTTAGACGGATGCGGCCGATGTAGCAGACTTCGTCAGATTCCCCCTCGTTTGAGGGGTTTTTGATTGTGGGGACGCTCTTCCCTGCAGGCGCAAGTCCCTGCAGTTAATTACGCTACCGCGTCGCGGCAGCCACTTTCTCCTTTTCCAGAATTTCACTTCGTGTCATGTGTGTTTGTTTTGTTTGTGGTTGCCCGTGAATTGTATACGGAGACTGAGTAATGCCGTCGCCCGTAAGACGTGAATTAGTCCAAATCCGTATTTATTTAGATTTGGGTTTGGTGTTTTTAGTTTAAGGATACGTTAGCCGTATTGAGGCTAAGATCAACTTAAACGTTTGTTAAGGATACGTTGTCCTGTTTTGAGACTAAGATCAACTTAACGTGGTGATCCATTTAATATATGGCCGTCGGGACTCGTCACCTTTCTGACGTCGTTGAAGGATTACAACGATAGGTGTCAGGGGAGTTCAGAGATGTACCCTTGAACCAAAGTCGATTTGGAGTTTTATAGTCCATTTGAATGTTTAAGGATTCGTTAGCCGTGTTTGGGGCTAAGATCGACTTAAACGGGACCGTTTAGATCCAGCAAAAGAGCGTTTGGAGGCTCTATTATTCCAGTTTAGGGACGTGGTGGTCCATGTTCCAGTTTAGGGACGTGGTGGTCCATCGCCAGTTTAGGGACGTGGTGGTCCATTATTAGTTTGAGGACGTTTCGGTCCGTCGCCAGTTTAGGGACGTGGTGGTCCATTATTAGTTTGAGGACGTTTCGGTCCGATATTAGTTTGAGGACGTTTCGGTCCAATGTTAGTTTGAGGACGTTTCGGTCCAATGTTAGTTTAAGGACGTTTCGGTCCAATATTAGTTTAAGGACGTTTCGGTCCATGAGTTTAAGGACCCTGCAGTCCATATTCATATGTGGTCGTCGGGACCCGTCACCTCTCTGACGTCGTTGAAGGATTACAACGACAGGTGTCAGAGGAGTTCGGAGATGTACCTTTGAACCGGAAATAAATTGATTTTAGGAGAGCAATTTTGCTCAGTCAATTTAATTTGAGGACTTACGACCATGATTGGGCCAAGTCCAGTTGGAAAATGCTCATCATTTTTATTTGCTTATGCATTGCATTTCTTTTTTATTTGGGCTCTGCCCATAAAGGATGCAGAGTATCAATTTGTTTTGGGCTCTGCCCATGATGCAGAGCATCAATCATACTTGGGCTCTGCCCTTTTATAAAAGATGCAGAGCATCAATTTTACCTGGGCTCTGCCCATTTATTGCTTTGCAATTTAATTTGGCCTGTTAGGTCTTTTTGACTTGGGCCTGGCCCTTTAACAAAAGAAATGCATTGCATTCTTAGGCGCTTTGCGCCAATCAAAGAGCGCAAGCACTGCGCTTGCGCTGCTGACACGTGGTGCACTCTGATGAGTTGCGTCAATTACAGAGAGCAAAACTCTATCTTAAAGCGCATAGCGCAAGTGGTTCAGATACTGACACGTGGCGCTCTCTGGTGGCTTGCGCCAACCCAAGAGCGCAACAGCGCAGTTTGCAAGTGCAAGGCATTATAAATTTGAGAATCTTTTAGATTCAAGAACCAAAGGTTCATAACAGAAGTGCGAAGCACTGTTTGCTTTCTTGATCTAATTTAGATCAAAGAAAATAAGTTTCTCTTATTTTTCTTATCTCAGAGAACCAGAGGTTCATAAAAAGTGCAAAGCACTATTTTTATTTGTTTTTTATTGAAGATCATTAATCTTGTTCTTAGATCAATGATCTATTAGAAGAAATTCTTCTCTTTTAAAGGTTTTTACCTTTTTTCCTCTTGAGATTTCTTCAGAGTTCTCTCTGTTTAATTTCTCACCCAAAATGTCCCTCCTCTGATTTGAGGTCTAGGGGTCTTTATATAGTGCCCATAAGTTTGTTGAATTTGTTAACGAGATCCCTGAGTTATTTGGGGAATTTTCCCCACCGTTGGATCTTTGATCCAAGGGCTTCTATTTTACAGAAGAAAATATTCTTGTTTTAACAAGAACAGAAAAATTTCCTTAAAATCTTAATTCTGTTTGGCGCAAAAGCCCCAGCGCGTGACACATGTCACGCAGCGCACAGCGCAGCGCAACTGCGCTAGTGCATCTGTGCTGACACGCGTCGCGCAGCGCACAGCGCAGCGCAACTGCGCTAGCGCATTTGTGTTCACACGTGTCATGCAGCGCAGTGCTTGCGCAACTGAAGCGTTGCTTCCTTTAATTTTGCTTTAAATAGAGCTTTGCTCTGATTGGGCGCGCCTTCTTGGGCACTGCGCTGACGTATCAGCGCCTGACACGTGGCGCGTTGCGCCCGAGATTTGAAGCGTTGCTTTAAAATTTGAATTTTGAATTTCAATCAGAGCTTTGCTCTGATTGGGGAAACAAATACCTCCCCACCGTTGCGCTCACGTGGCGCGCACGTGAGTGCAGCGGTGGTAAGCTCTTGACCGTTGGATCAAGGGGTGAGCTGAAGGGGCGCAAGCGCCTTATAAATAGGACCTATGGCCCTTAGGAAATCTTTACCGTTTCAAGATTTTTGATTTCAACAGAGCTTTGCTCTTGCTTAAGAACTTCAGAGCTTTGCTCATTCCCAAAGTTAGAAACTTTAGGTAAAAATTAATTTAAATCAAATTAATTTAAATTAATCTTAACCAAAGAGCTTTGCTCTCACAGATCTTTTGATCTAAAGAGATCCCCATTGGGGTTTCATAAACAGAGCTTTGCTCTCAAAAACTTATAGATCTGCAGAGATCTTATTCATGGGTTCTACCCCATGAACAGAGCTTTGCTCTTGAATCAACTGTAGATCTTTTAGATCTGAAAAATGAAGAATTTTTCAAAAGTTTTTCATGGATTTTTATTTTAAGATTCCAAAAATTTTAATTCTTTTAAGTGTAAAAATTTTCCTGATGGACTTTTTCATTACTACCATAGAGCTATGCTCTTTTAAGGAATTTTATTCCTCTGAGACCAGAATTTGACAAGTGTCATTCTGTGACAGAGCTTTGCTCTGAAAGAGGAGACTTTCTCCTTGTCTCTAGGGGTTCCCTATTGATGAAAATATTCTCTTGGGGATCGTTTCTTTAACTGACAGTCTCACCCAATGATGATATTGTCTTATCAAATGATGCACTTTCATCCAGATTTTGTGGGTCCCCATTGGGTCCCCTACCCACTGCACTGCAGTGTGGTGTGATTAATTTTAATTTAATCAATTCTTAAATTCAATTAATTGAAAAATTTTAAACGCCAAGCGTTGGAATTGCAGCACTGACGGCTATTTTGTTCTTTTGCAGTGACCATGTCTTTCGACACTTCGTTCCCGTTCGTTCGGAGGAGGAGGGATTTCCCGAAGCGCCTTTGGACCGCGAAGTCCTGGCTATGATTAAGGACCATGACCCGGAATATAAGAGTCTCCACCTTTGGGGGTCGTGGTATAACCAGATTATCATGGATCGACGGAGCTTTACGTGCGCCGTACCGTCAGAACCCATCACGGCGATTCATTACGCCACCCCACCCTCGGTGCAGTATGCCGTGGAGATGGTTGATTGGACCTCGAAGGGCTTTCTTCATCCCGCCATAGACGCGATTCCGGTCCAGCGTCCTATGGTTTTGGATATCCTAGGACGCCGTATTTGTCAGGACGAGGCACGACCTTGGGGGCAATCATATAACATTGGTCTGATCCTCCGCCACCCAATCGGTTATCTGCCGTGGGCCCGGTACATCCTGTCGACGAAGAAATCGCAGTTGATGAGGTTAGGATTGTACACTGCGGTGTATGTCTCTCTGTTCCAATATCCCACGCTCCCCACCTGGTGGTTCAAGGCCTTCCTGGAGCAGTGGAACATTCCTACCTACACTTTCCTCGCCATGGATCGGGAAGTGTCAATCTCTCTGGAAGAGTTTACGGAGGTATCCGGTTTACCGGTTATAGGGGAACACTATGAGGAGTTGTTCCCGACAGACGAGTACGTCTTCGGTGCTAAGCCGGTGGTAAGGGGGCTCACGCCGGAGAATGCTGTTCAACACCAATTTCCAAGCTTGATTAAAGTGTTGAACATCTATGAGTCCCTTTTCATCGAACATGGGAGTCGAGGAGTTAACTTTGAGGATTTCATCGCTCGGTTTCTTCGCCCAAGCGTCCTCTTATCAGAAGCTGCCAAGTTCGCTACCCTGGATGACCCTTTTGGCCTAGGTGTGGACAACCTGCCGGAGAAGGAGATAGACCAAAAGGGTTTTTCCCTTCCGGACTTCCTGACTATGTCTTTTGCAGAAATTGCGGCTCCCGGGATGGACGAGGAGGCCTTTTTCTTAGGATTTCTCAGGTTGAGGCTGAGTTGGTTTGCGATCCCAATGCACTCTCACCGTATGCGGCCCTCTGTCTTTTACCCAGCCCACCGGATGGCCATCGGGGTAAAGGTGGCCGTTGGGATCGCCGGCTTGGCACACCTATATCATGGCCTCAGTCGAGCAGCGGATGCCAATGAGCCTGGGGTACTGCACGTGGTCTTCCCGATGCACTACTTCATATCGTGGCTCGAACTACACACGGCGGGTGTCTTCGGTATGCATAAAAGGCCCTCGTTCTTCGATAAGTGTGGTTTTCCTCGCATTAAACAGCTGATCGGCGCATCAATTGTGACCCCATCACCACGGAATGCCAGGGGTTTACTCCTTCGCCCTCACACCGTTGGAGCCGGGATGTCCTTTATTGACAAGGTATTGACTATTGGAAAAGCGTCCACCACTGCGGTGCGACCATTACAAGATTCCTTTAAGGATGGAGCTTCAGTTTTGACGGCCCGGGAGACCCTTCACTTATATTCTATTAGACCGGGCTTCCTAGTCTTCAGGCAGAATGGCGCGGCGATTTTCATGAGATATAACCCGCATCGTTTCGCCCAACAACTGGGCTACGATCAAGGGGTCCCCTTGGAAGCTTTCCTGCTGGAACCCGCTGCCGCTGAAGAAGGGATGGAGAACGCGCTGCATCATTTCATGCGCCTAAATACGGGCTCTCATTTTTTTATCAGTGCGCCGACTTGCGCTCCGCGACTCCTCAACGTATACAGAGACTGGTATAATCATGCAACAGGAGCCGTTATAAAGGAGGAAAGGCGACTGCTGGTCGACCGTAAGGGTACGCCTCCAGGCAGTGACCGCAACGCTCCTTTGGTTCCTAGGACTCCAGTAGTTGCTCCTATAAAAGAGGTTAGAACCGGGCCATCGCGTGCGCAAAGTCCTCCTCACGGATTGCCGCTCCCCGATATTACATATGTAGCTCCAGTGCCCTGTGCTCCAGTGGAGACAGTGGTTGTAGTCTCGCCGGAGTCTGGCGTGGGTGCAGACATCGGGACCCGCCGCCCTAAGGTGGCTGCTAAGCGTAAGTCAATACCACGTGCACCTAGGATCGGAGGGCAGAAGAAAAAGAAGTCACTCTTCGCTGCAAACGTCGCGTTCGGTCAGGAACCCCACGCTCCCTATGCCGAGGGCTTGAGTGAATATGGGACAAACGAGGGATTAGTCATGCCGCCGCCGGATGATACAGACTTGGAGGCCGCTCTCGAAACTTCAGCGTGGTTGGCAAAGCGTGACGCGTGGCTAGCTAAGCTTGCGCAATCAGGTAACTACTAGTCGCATTTTTTTTATTGTATCATATCCTCCTCATTACCTTTGACTAACGTTTTTCCTCCTTTTCTTCCCTCTTATTATCAGCATACTGTCTTGATAAACATAATTGGAAGATAACTTAATTTTTCCAAAAGATAGCGATGGCTTAGGCCGCAGGTTCAAATCTACCGCCTAAGACTTTTCAACTCTATGAGTCGTGAGGGTCTCACAGAGACTTTTCTCCCTACGGATCGAGAGGATCTCGTAGGTGGGTTTTCTCCTTAGCAATCGTGAGGATTCCTAAGTGTGTTTTCTCTTGTAAGTCGTAAGGATCCTATAAGAGAATTTTTCCCTCTTACGAGTCGAGAGAACCCGTAAGCGGTTGTTTCCCTCCTTGTCGAAACTCGACTTTGGAGAGTGAGACCCGTGAATAGTATGCAAGAGACCGTTTTAGATCGACTTGCAGGGTCCCATTGTTCAGGAAGCAAGTTTTTTAATCCCTGCTGCCTGAGGCTTCATCTTGCAAGTTGAGACGAATCGGGAATTTCCCGCGGAGATACTAGTTTCTCTGCGAGCCGATGCGAATCAGGGGGCTCTCATCAAGGACGCTAGTTTCCCTGAGTTGAGGTGTTTACCAAGGATTATTTGTTTCCCTGGTGTTGAAACGAGTCGAGAATTTCCCACGGAGGCACTGGTTGCTCTGCGAGTCGATGCGCATCAGGAGGCTCTCGTCAAGAATTGTTTGTTTCCCTGAGTTGAGGTATTTGCTAAGGATTATTTGTTTCCCTAGCGCCAAGGATTATTTGTTTCCCTGGAGTTGAAACGAGTCGAGAATTTCCCACGGAGGCACTGGTTGCTCTACGAGTCGACGCGGATCGGGAGGCTCTCGTCAAGGATTGTTTGTTTCCCTGAGTTGAGGTATTTACCAAGGATTATTTGTTTCCCTGGTGCCAAGGATTATTTGTTTCCCTGGTGTTGAAACGAGTCGAGAATTTCCCACGGAGGCACTGGTTGCTCTGCGAGTCGACGCGCATCAGGAGGCTCTCGTCAAGGATTGTTTGTTTCCCTGAGTTGAGGTATTTGCTAAGGATTATTTGTTTCCCTAGCGCCAAGGATTATTTGTTTCTCTGGTGTTGAAACGAGTCGAGAATTTCCCACGGAGGCACTGGTTGCTCTGCGAGTCGACGCGGATCGGGAGGCTCTCGTCAAGGATTGTTTGTTTCCCTGAGTTGAGGTATTTGCTAAAGATTATTTGTTTCCCTAGTGCCAAGGATTATTTGTTTCCCTGGAGTTGAAACGAGTCGAGAATTTCCCACGGAGACACTGGTTGCTCTGCGAGTCGACGCGAATCAGGAGGCTCTCATCAAGGACGCTAGTTTCCCTGAGTTGAGGTGTTTACCAAGGATTATTTGATTCCCTGGTGCCAAGGATTATTTGTTTCCCTGGTGTTGAAACGAGTCGAGAATTTCCTACGGAGGCACTGGTTGCTCTGCGAGTCGACGCGCATCAGGAGGCTCTCGTCAAGGATTGTTTGTTTCCCTGAGTTGAGGTATTTGCTAAGGATTATTTGTTTCCCTAGCACCAAGGATTATTTGTTTCCCTGGAGTTGAAACGAGTCGAGAATTTCCCACGGAGGCACTGGTTGCTCTGCGAGTCGACGCGCATCAGGAGGCTCTCGTCAAGGATTGTTTGTTTTCCTGAGTTGAGGTATTTGCTAAGGATTATTTGTTTCCCTAGCGCCAAGGATTATTTGTTTCCCTGGTGTTGAAATGAGTCGAGAATTTCCCACGGAGGCACTGGTTGCTCTGCGAGTCGACGCGGATCGGGAGGCTCTCGTCAAGGATTGTTTGTTTCCCTGAGTTGAGGTATTTGCTAAGGATTATTTGTTTCCCTAGCGCCAAGGATTATTTGTTTCCCTGGAGTTGAAACGAGTCGAGAATTTCCTACGGAGGCACTGGTTGCTCTGCGAGTCAACACGGATCAGGAGGCTCTCATCAAGGACACTAGTTTCCCTGAGTTGAGGTATTTGCCAAGGATTATTTGTTTCCTTGGTGTTGAAACAAGTCGAGAATTTCCCACGGAGGCACTGGTTCTCTGCGAGTCGACGCGCATCAGGAAGCTCTCGTCAAGGATTGTTTGTTTCCCTGAGTTGAGGTATTTGCTAAGGATTATTTGTTTCCCTAGCGCCAAGGATTATTTGTTTCCCTGGAGTTGAAACGAGTAGAGAATTTCCCACGGAGACACTGGTTGCTCTGCGAGTCGACGCGGATCAGGAGGCTCTCATCAAGGACGCTGGTTTCCCTGAATTGAGGTATTTGCCAAGGATTATTTGTTTCCCTGGTGTTGAAACGAATCGAGAATTTCCCACGGAGACACTGGTTGCTCTGCGAGTCGACGCAAATCAGGATTTTCTTCGTCAAGGACACTTGTTTCCTCGAGTCGAAGTATTTTACCAAAGACACTGGCTTCTTCGGGGTTGGGATGAACCGTTGAGGTTTGGCTTCGTTTTCTGGCGGAGCCTGTTGGGAAAGTAAGGTTCCCTATTTGTTTGCGCCCTTGGATTGTATACAGGAATCGATGTGATCTTAACTGTAGGGCCAAAGTTTTATCATTTCTTTTTTTTTATTTCCGCGATACTCTATCATTTCAGCTTTTATATCGCGAAGGTCGCGATTGCCCAATCATTTCGGCTATTTTTCGCGGTGCCCAATCATTTCGGCTGTTTATTTCGTTTTTACTCGCTGCTTTTTATTGCGAGTTGCCCAATCATTTCGGCTATTTCGTGTGCATACGTTTTTACTTGCTGCTTTTTATTGCAAGTTGCCCCATCATTTCGGCTATTTCATATGCATGTGCAGCCTACTGGCTTTTCGCCGTAAACCTGAAATTGGACACCGATTTCGGCATCAGCACCGCTATAACTGGGATATTACCAGGAGCGAATCATCATTTGCCTCTGTCGATGTCGACCAAAGGTGGCTTAGCGAACAGGGTTAAGGTCCTGTCGACTAAGGCTTTTGACTTCATGAGCCGTAAGGGTCTCACAAAGGTATTTCTCCCTACAAATCGTAAGGATCTTGTAGGTGTATTTTCTCCTTAGGAATCGTGAGGATTCCTAAGTGTTTGTTCCTCTGTAAGTCGTAAGGATCCTACAGGAGGGTTTTCTCCTTGTAAATCGAGAGGATTTACAAGGGTTGTTCACCATGCGAATATATCCCCAGTCACGGATGGGACTTGGTTAGGGAAATGTTTATTTACGCCCATGGATTGTATACAACGGCCAGTATTGAGCCACTTGTAGGGAAATATCGGAAGTTGTGGGGGTTGCTTAAGCACAGGTTTAGGTCTCTGTAACTTAATACTTTCAAATCTTATGAGCCGTGAGGGTCTCATAAGAGAGTTCTCCTTACGAGTCGTGAGGATCTCACAAGTGTATTTTCTCCTTAGGAATCGTGGGGATCCCTAAGTGTGGTGTTCCCTTGTGAATCGTAAGGATCTCACGCGGGTGGTTTCTCCTTACAAGGTCGAGAGGACCCTATAAGTGTCTTTTAACGAGGTTGCGCCCTTTCGGGTTTTCACAAACACTCGCCGGTAGTCCTGCTGTTTTTACTCATGGAGCCCTTTCAGGTTTTCATCCGTGCCCATTTTGCTTATGGACATACCGTTTTTTTTTTGTTTTTTGTTTTTTTTACGAGGTCGCGCCCTTTCGGGTTTTCACGAACATTCGCCAGTAGCCCTGCTGTTTTTACTCACGAAGCCCTTTCGGGTTTTCATCCGTGCCCTTTTTGCTTATGGACATACCTTTTTTTTTTATCATTCTTTTTTTTATATATATATTTTTTTATTTTCTTTTTCTCTTTTTTTCTCTCTTTTTTTTTATCTGGTCAGCCTAAGGATGCTGCGGTAGTAGTTTAAAGACGTTTCGGTCTGTCATTAGTTTAAGGACGTTTCGGTCCGTCTTTAAGAAGGCTGGCTATTGCTTATAAAGCTTGAGCTTAGGAAGATAGCGAGCGGACATAGTCGTCGTCATCTATCATTGACCTAGGCTATGGCTTATTAAGCGTAGTACTTCTTTAGGAAGCGACCGTTTATCGGCCTGAAAGGCCTTTCACCATGCATGTCCATGAGTAGATAAGCCCCACCCTGGTAGACCTTATCTATGATGTACGGGCCTTCATAGTTTGGCTCTAATTTTCCCCGCTTGGCGCGATTGGGGATCATAGGTCTTGTGACCACTAGCACGAGTTTGCCTTGGCGAAATGTCCTCGGTCGGGTCAATCTTTCATATGAGTGCGTCATCTTCGCTTTATAAGCTTCCAAGTTTTGTTGCGCTATGAGCCGTGTTTCTTCAAGGGCATCAAGCTCCTCAAGCCGAAGGTGAACGTTTTCTTCGTTCGTCAACTCGTAGTGGACTGCCACTCACAGAGAGGGTAACTCTATCTCGAGGGGGAGTACTGCTTCCGTACCGAATACCAACGCGTATGGCGTTGTGTTCGTGGCCGTTTTGAACGTAGTTCGATACGCCCAAAGAGCCTCTTGCAGTCTCTCGTGCCAGTCTTTCTTATTTCGGGACACCGTCTTTTTTATGATCTTCGTCAGGGTCTTGTTGAAGGCCTCGGCTAGACCATTAGCTCGCGGATTATAAACCGAGGAATATCTCCAGTCTATGTTATGCTGTTGCGCGAAGCGACTGATCTTGTGGCTTCTGTAGGCTGGCCCGTTATCGGAGATGATCCGTCGCGGAGTTCCAAACCAATATATGACGTGCGTCTTGAAGAAATGGAGGATATTCTCCGTCTTCACTTCCCTCAACGGTACTGCTTCTGCCCATTTTGAGAAGTAGTCGGTCGTCGCCAGGATGAAACGATATCCCCTGGACGATGCTGGTTCGATGGGGCCGACTATGTCAGTTCCCCACATTTCGAATGGCCAGCTAGCCACTGTTGGATGTAGCGGATTTGGATGCTGATGGATGAAGTCCCCATGGATTTGGCATGAGTGGCATTGCTTCGCATATTCGAGGCAATCCTGAATCATCGTGGGCCAGTAGTAGCCCATCCGTTTGATCTTCAACTTCATCTTTGGGCCCGCTTGGTGAGAACCACAGATTTCGTCATGAACTTCCTGAACGACTCTTTCTGCTTCTTCAGGTCCTAAGCATCTCAGCTACAGAGAATCGAATGACCTCTTGTATAGAGTATCATTAACGAAGGCGAAAGACAGAGCTCGTTTCATGAGCTGATGTCTTGTGGACGCTTCTTCAGGCATTTGGTGGGACTTAAAGTAGTCTATGTAGACTTGCCTCCAATCCTCAGCCTTCTCCCGGTCTTTTATTTGCAAGGTCGTCTGTTCAGTCGCTCCCTTTTCTTCGGATGATTCCGGAGATATTTCTGTTGGGGCAAGCACCCGACGGCTTTGTACCACGATTCTAACATCATCGAGGTTCTCGTCAGCCAGTTCTTTAGCTAACTTCGCTAATGCGTCCGCTTTGCTGTTTTCCGCGCGCGGTATACTTTCCAAAGTATAAGAGGGAATTTGGGTCAACAGTTGTTGCACCTTTTCATCGTACTTCACCAACTCCGGTTTGCACGTTTGGTAGTCGCCGTTTACTTGACTAACGACCAGTTGAGAATCTCCGTATATGAGGAGGTTTTCAATTCCCATGTCGATGGCGATCTCGAGGCCTGCTATCAAAACTTCGTATTCAGCTTCGTTATTTGTCCTCGGCTCTGTTAGGGAGAAAGCAAAGCGCATTATCCCTCCTTGTGGAGTTACAAAGATGAGCCCTACCCCTGATTTGATTACAGGGGTATTTTGTTTGTGCTTCTTTATGGAGGATGCTCCGTCAAAATAAAGCTCCCATCGGGTATCACCACCGTCGATCGCATCAAACGCATGTTCATCTGGAAGATCGCAATTCAAAGGAGAATCGGCGGGTATCGGATGCTCAGCGAGAAAGTCGGTGATGGCCTGGCCTTTCACTGCCTTGAGAGGTTGATAGGTGATCGAGAACTCCATCAAGAGCAGAGCCCATTTAGAGAGTCGTCCCATCAATATGGCCTTTGACATTAAATATTTAAGAGGGTCCACCTTCGAAATGAGACGAACCTCATGCGCCAACGCATAGTGCCCGAGCTTTGTTATCGTGAAGATCAACGCCAGGCAGTGTTTTTCAACGGGGGAGTAGTTGCTTTCTGCCCCCAGCAGAACTCGACTCAGATAGTAGAGTGCTCTTTCTTTCCCTTGATCATTCTCTTGAGCCCATAATGCGCCTAAAGAACCTTCGAGGGCGGTTGTATAAAGAATGAGAGGCTTTCCCTTAACCGGAGCAGCCAACACTGGCGGATTCTGCAGGTACTGTTCAATTTCGTCCAGCGCGCCCTGGCATTTTTGATCCCAGACGAATGGGGTTCCCTTTTTCATCAGGTGGCTGTAAGGACGGCACTTGCCTGAAAGGTTAGATATAAATCGCTGTATATATGCGAGCTTCCCTTGGAGAGACCGCAGCTGTTTAAGAGTCCTTGGCGGAGGCATTTCCATGATCGCCTTGATTTTTGACGGATCTATCTCGATACCCCGGTGTCGGACGATGAATCCCAGGAATTTACCCGAGAAAACTCCGAATGCGCACTTGAGAGGGTTCATCTTCAGGTTGTATTGCCGAAGGCGCTGAAATACAGTTTTCAGATGCTCGAGATGTTCCTCGTATGATTTGCTCTTGACTACGAGGTCGTCGATATAGTATTCGACGATTTCGTGTATGAGGTCATCGAAGATCTTCGTCATGGCCCTCTGGTAGGTGGCACCGGCGTTCTTTAATCCGAAGGGCATTACTTTATAACAGAATATTCCCAAAGGAGTCCGAAAAGCGGTGTGTTTCTCGTCTTCGGGGTGCATTTTTATTTGATTGTACCCTGATGAGCCGTCCATGAAGGAGAAAACCTCATGAGTGGAAGTATTGTCTATCATCAGTTCGGTGACTGGCACTGGGAAATCATCCTTCGGGCAGGCTTTATTGAGATCCCGAAAGTCCACGCATATGCGCACTGTCCCATTTTTCTTCATCACCGGGACGATGTTAGCGATCCACTCAGGATATTGAACTTCATGGATAAAGCCAGAGTCGATTAACTTCTTGACCTCAGCATTGATACTCATCTCAAGCTCAAGTCGCATCCTTCTTGGCGCCTGTTTGACCGGCTTGACGTCCGGGGATATCGCCAATTTGTGCACAGCAACTTCTGGATCTAGTCCTGGCATCTCGGAGTAGTTCCATGCGAAGCAATCTTTGTGCTGTACAAGGACGTCTTTTAACGCAGTCACCCTTTCTTCAGATAGCAGCTCACTGACGAACGTCGGTCGTGGATCGTTCGCCGTCCCCAACTCGATTTTCTTGAGGTTATCTGCAGTGGTATGTATTCCATCCTCCAGTTCTTTCGGCGCTGGTGGAAATTCTGAGATTACCTCATCATGGTTGTTCTCGAAGCACCAGGGAAGGTTATCCATGCTCTCGGGCTCTTCTTTTAATATTGTTATCATGTGACAGGTGCGAATCCGCTTCCAATCCCAATGTAGAGTTGGCTCTGCTCTCGTGGTTTTGGGTTCATGCTTTTGTGGCGGTGTTACCCTCCAGTTATCAGACAGAGCGAATTTGTCGAGCTGATACTGATCTTCAACCCAATTCTTGAAGGTGAAGCAGTCTTCTAGAGGATGCCCTATTACTAATAGTAAGAGCAATAATTTGGGTTGGAGACTCCGCCTGCTTGTTCGGGGTTTTTGGGCTCCGGCAGTGTAAGTATTTGATGTTTTAGAGCAAGATCAAGTATCTTCTTCGTCTTGTCCCGAGAAAATGAGTACGCTCGACCCATTTTCTTCATGAGGGATAGATCAATAACGCTCGACTCCCATTTGTGTGGCTTCTTAGTCCTGCTTTGTTGCTGTTGAGCGCTTTTTTGGCCTTTCGACTTATTTCTGCCTCTGCGTCGAGCCTTTTTTATAACAGGTTGACAGGGGGCGGCACTCTCATCTTTGACGGCCTATTGAAGGAGGCGTTGTGTTTTGGATTTCTCGTAGATTGCCATTTCACGATTGTGATCATCTCGGACCTTTTGACCAGCTTCCCTTATAAGCCTGTCCATTTGTTCTTCAGACGACGGACTGGGCACTTTTGCGTCAGGAACTTTTACTGGTTCAGGATTAGCGTCCTCCCGTTGAGCATCTGCTTCTTCATTGAAGTCGTGCACGACGTAACAGTCGCGGAGCAGCTCTCGTTTCTTGGAGCGAATGTATCCGAGCCCGATCGTCTCCATCCTCCCATTAGGCAGCCTGTGTTGAGTTCCGGGAACGTTCCAGACCCTGTTATAGAATTTGGCCTTTCTAATGGTCTGTTTGAAGGGTATTCCTTGGCACTTCAACAGCCTCTTCAAGCCTTCTGTATAATATCTGGGTAGACGAATGGGTCGAAGCCTGTCCAACGTAGGATCTGCCCCGTGCCAGATTTCTTTCTCCACTTTGTTTTCTTCAGAGCGGTAGAATAGAATTGCCTTTTCGCCTCCTCGTCTGGGAGGGATATAGAATATCTGCAGCTCTTCTACACTATCGGTACTGAGCGTATCCAGTTCTTTATAATGTTTAAGCGGCACCATGACGACTTGCAGACTTTGCTCTTCGTCAGCGGAAGCTCGTATTGAAGGTCGAGCAAAGAATACAGCATGGACCTCATCCTCCGAATCACTACCAAAGATCAACGTAGGAGCGGATGGTCCCGGCTTGGTGTATTAGGGAGGACCCGAATAAACTATCTCCTCTTCCTCCTCGGTATCACTGCCGAAGACAGGGATGGTAGCGTTAGTTTTATTCTCCGGCTTGCGACATCTTTCCGTGTCTTCGAAATTCGGCAAGAAGTATTTGGCATCTTCATATTTGCGAACTTTGTTCACGGAAAACGGATTCAATTCTCCCGTCACGGTATACTCGAGACCATCCCTAAAATATTTCATACACTGATGCTGTGTAGAAGGGATGATGTTGTACTCGTGTAACCATGGTCGGCCGAGCAGAGCGTTGTAGCATGTCTTGGCATCTATGACGTGGAATTTAATGTCCGTGACGAGCAGCCCGAAGCGTAGCGTCAGTATCACAGATCCAAGAGTCTTTGACGATTGGGAGTCGAACCCGGAGATGGTGATCTTGTCTCAAGCGAGGTATTGAATGCTCATGCACATTTCCTTTAAAACCCGCACATTGAGTAGGTTAACAGACGACCCGTTATCGATCAGGATTTTGCCTATCTTTATATCATGGCAGTATCCTGAGACATAGAGGGGGCGATTGTGTTCGCACGTCCTAAGGAGAAGGTCTTCATTGCCAAAAGTGACATCGGCCGTGTGCACTTCCTCCAATTCATCCTTCATTTTTTCTTCGGCCAGGAAAGCTTGGAACTGCTCCGGGTCCTGTAGTGCCTTAATTAACGAATCTCTCGCCTCCTTTGATAGTAAAAAGGCGTCAAGAATGCTGAGCTGCGATGGTAGTTTCCTCAGATGCGCTAAGACGTTGTAATCTACCTTATTACTTTTCGGCGGGTCTTTGGCAGTTAGCTCTTCCGTGACTTGGTCATCCAAGGCAATCTCCTCAGGGACCTTTTCTTTCCCTTTGTCTCTTTTGTTTGGGGGTCCGAGATTCTTTTCGGGCAACGTGCAATTATGCAGCCAGATATTTTCACAAATCTTCGGCTCTTCTTCTTTTCCCAAAGTGTGCACTTTGAAGAGAGGGGCAAGCTCCAGCTCCTCATCAGAATCGCTCCCGAATGTGAATACTTGTGATCCTCCGGCGTTGACCATGCGACAATTGCCGGTAGTTCTATTAAGCCCTTCGGTCGCACTGTTTTGCTCCCGGCGAGTCTTACGCTTCTCCCGCTTAACCTGTTGTCGGTGAGCAACATATCCTTTCCACCATCTATCGAAAGCTTTGCACTCCTCAGTGGGATGCGAAATCTTCCGATGATACAAGCAATAGGAGGGGTGCATTTCCGCTTCATCAGTAACGCTTCCCTCAGAAGATGGTAGCTTCATACCTATTGACACGGCTTTAGCAAACCTCTTCCTCATCTTGAATTTGATTTTATCCACAGTGGGCGTACTTTGCTCCAGCGGGAGTATCTCAAGTCTTTCGTCAAGGCGCTGGCGTTTGGCCCTTTCGAATATAACCTCCTCGCGCTCCCGATCAGCTTTGCTTTTTAAGAGAGCTTCATTGAGGAATGCATCGATTACTTCATCTGATAGCTCTAGAATTTTTGGTTCGGGATCTGCCCCGAGCGTTTCAGTACAAGGAGTCTCCTCATTGTTCGTGAGCGAATGAGAAATCATATGACAGCTCGCCACGTATTCCTCAGATTCATCCGACGAACTTTCTCCCTCACCTTCCTCTTTAAAGACATGGTTGAGGAACTCTTGGAGTGTAATGGGAGTTCGTGCCTTCTGGTTGTGTTCCTCCAGCGCGTCAATTTGTTTTTGCAAGTCCGTGCGCTTGTCGCCAGGCTTCACGGGCTTCTTTGACTTCTTTTTCTTCTTCTTTGAAGATTTCGACGGCTGGTTGTGAATGCTTGGGCCACCTCCATCGATCTTTTGAGTTGGACGAAGCTTCAACATCCCTTCAATGATCTACGGCTCCAACGGGTTCTTCCACTTGATTGCTGGGCAAAATTGAAGATAATTTAGTATCCTCTTTGTCTTGGCTGATAATACAACCTCCCAATGAGCTTCTTCAATGACAGAGCATGTTACCCCCAGCGTATTCATTCCCTTAGAGGTGTGGGGCTGCAGTGGATTCACCTTCCATTTGTCGGACAATGCAAATTTGCCCTGTCGGTACTGGTCTTCAAGCCAATTTTTGAAGACGTAGCAATTTTCGATCGGATGACCCAGTACTCGATGATAAGGACAGTAGTTGGGCTCATTGACATCACTTGGTTGCGACGGACGTTTTGGGTCCGGCAGATTTATGAGTCGGTTGCGCAATGCCAGCTCGAATAACCTTCTCGTTTTATCTCGGGAAACGAGTAAGAACGTCCCATCCTCTCCTCAAGGGGTACGTATGGGCGCATATTATTTTGACGAATGACTGGCTTCGGGTTGCTCGGCTGTTGCTGAGCATTAGCAACAACGATCGCTTTCCCCTTCCCCTTCTCATTTCGGGAGTCCGGCTTTGGAAGAGGAGGTTTATGGCCCATTTGATCCATTTGCGCTAACTTGTCGATTAGTGCCTGGAAGGTGGTCGGTTTGAAGAACATCATAAATTGCGAGATGGTTGCTTGCGGATCGAGGGTTCCCACAAACATACCCACTGCAGGAGCTTCTTCAATGCGTTGCTCGCATTTTGACCATAAATTACGCCACCGTATAGCATATTGGACCCATGTTTCGCCCGGCTTTACCCTGGCATTAATCAATGCCATTATCGGGGTACGCTCGCTGGCACTCGCGAAACGTTGGGTAAATAGCAGTTCCATTTCAGCAAAGGTCTTGATAGAGTCATTCGGGAGCTCGGAATACCACTCGAATGCCGTATCTGACAAGCTACCAACGAACTGGCGGAGCAACAATTAATCATCACCGCCAGTGTTGCCGCAAAGCGCCCTGAACTGGGCGACATGCTGGTGAGGATTGCCAGTCCCCTTATACATATGGAATTTTGGTATCGTATAACCTGGCGGGTACTTAATCTGATCGTACCAACCCGGATACGGTCGCCCTGCTTTTACGACCTGTCCCGCTGCTTCTGTCGCTTGATGGACCCGGATCTGCTGAGCTATATATTCGTCCAGGTCGGCTTTGGAGATCGCCTCCTCCTTGGCTGCTGCCAGAGCCGGTGGAGGATTCGACGTTTCTCCCCTATCGTCTTCAAGGATGATCGGGGGATCTTCAGCAGGTGGATCCTGTTGAATCATCATGCCCACCATGTCCTGGAATAGGAAGGCCATCTTCTTTATGCTGGCTGCCTGTTCCACAGCTTCTTTATCCTTCTTCTCCAGTATGCGACGAAGGAATTCGGCGTCAGTTTCTTGTTCCTGACGTTCATCCGAGGACGTTTCAGGGGTTTCTTTTGGCCCAGTGAGTGCGGCCATCACGGTCATCATCTCTTAGAGCTTTTGCTGTTTCTCCTGAGCCTTGGTCACTGACCGTGTAAGCGGTCTATGACCCGTGGATGCGCGGCTATCCTCCTTTCCCGATGCCATATAAACTGTATGAACTATCATACCCCCGGACTTGGGGCGTTTAGGCTCACCACTTTTGGCATTTGCCGCGGGCGCGGGGATTTTCTCCGGCCTTCTTCTTTTGTGGGCCGTTGAAGTGGAGGGTCCGTTGCAGTGGGCACCCTGGTGATTGTTGTCCTCTGCTGTTTAATAGGACGGTCCTTTTCTTTTTGTACCTTTGCCTTCTTCTGTTGACAAGAGTGATCTGGGTCGATCACGGAGTCTTGAACCCTCTGCCAAACCTTGTATATTTTTGAAGACAGCCGTTAAGGGGGTTGTTCTTGCTTTGTTTCCGGAACTCTCTCCGCGGGCGGAGGAGATCTTTTCAATGTAGCGGTTGGAGAGTTCTTACGTACCCTCCTCAGTAGTTCAAAGCTGTTCCCAGTTGGAACAGCAGCGTTGACCTCTACCACTGGAGCAGGTGGAGTTAGCCCTGAGGGGGAGTTGCCCCCTGCCTTCCTCACTCGTCGCCAATGGCGACGTCGAGCATGACGAGCCATTGGGACTGGCTCGGAGATAGAGACAGCTTCTTTTTGCCCCCGTGTGAATGAGGCGCCGCTGGTGTTAACCTCTCAAAGACTGAGGTTGCCCTTTGAGGGGTGATATTCAACCTGTCGAAGACAGATCCTCGAGCAGGTGCAGGAGCAGGAATAGTCAGTCTTGAAAAGACTGACTCTTTGACAGGGGAAGCCGCCTTGACGACTTCTGGAGCAGCGGCTATTGCCTTCCTTGGGACAGCCACCTTGGGATTCACAGGCTTCTTGGTGGGCCCCTCAGAGTTTTGATCCAGCCTAGCAAAGACAGAGGCTGTTGGCTTAGTAATGGACGACCCGTTGACAGGGGCCGTCGTATCAGTGAGCCGGTCGAAGACCGACTTCTTGTTCACTTCCGGTGCAGGTATTAGCATAGAGAAGCTTGAAGGCGGGATCATGGTCCCGAAAAACAGGCCGGTGGTGGCCTGGGTCACCTGTTCTACCGGCAGAGCGAGGAAGGAGGCCGCTTGAGGCCCATATGCCACACCTCCAGGTGAGGTGGAGTGTCCGTTGCAGTGGCACTTCGAGCAGTTCATGCAGTTAGAGGCCATTGATGCTTGAGTTCTGCGCCAGGCAAAAGACCAAATCTTAGTAACTTGAAATCCAAAGGCAACCGTTAACAAACCGCGATTGGTTCGTAAAGACGACACACGAAGTGTGGAGTGGAAAGAGGAAAATGTCCCACCAGGCGTGCCAGAATCTGTTCCCCTCCGAAAGATGGCGGCGACGTGAGGACGTCTAGCCTGAGATTCGGGGCAGATGCTATATGGTTTTTATCCGTCCATCTCTCCGAAGATGCCAAGTTGATTTATGGCACCGTGTATCGGAGGTTTAGACGGATGCGGCCGATGTAGCAGACTTCGTCAGATTCCCCCTCGTTTGAGGGGTTTTTGATTGTGGGGACGCTCTTCCCTGCAGGCGCAAGCCCCTGCAGTTAATTACGCTACCGCGTCGCGGCAGCCACTTTCTCCTTCTCCAAAATTTCACTTCGTGTCGTGTGTGTTTGTTTTGTTTGTGGTTGCCCGTGGATTGTATACGGAGATTGAGTAATGCCGTCGTCCGTAGGACGTAGATTAGTCCAAATCCGTATTTACTTAGATTTGGGTTTGGTGTTTTTAGTTTAAGGATACGTTAGCCGTATTGAGGCTAAGATCAATTTAAACGTTCGTTAAGGATACGTTAGTCCTGTTTTGAGACTAAGATCAACTTAACGTGGTGATCCATTTAATATATGGCCGTCGGGACTCGTCACCTCTCTGACGTCGTTGAAGGATTACAACGATAGGTGTCAGGGGAGTTCAGAGATGTACCCTTGAACCAAAGTCGATTTGGAGTTTTATAGTCCATTTGAATGTTTAAGGATTCGTTAGCCGTGTTTTGGGCTAAGATCGACTTAAACGGGACCGTTTAGATCCAGCAAAAGAGCATTTGGAGGCTCTCTTGTTCCAGTTTAGGGACGTGGTGGTCCATGTTCCAGTTTAGGGACGTGGTGGTCCATCGCCAGTTTAGGGACGTAGTGGTCCATTATTAGTTTAAGGACGTTTCGGTCCGTCGCCAGTTTAGGGACGTGGTGGTCCATTATTAGTTTAAGGACGTTTCGGTCCGATATTAGTTTAAGGACGTTTCGGTCCAATATTAGTTTGAGGACGTTTCGGTCCAATATTAGTTTAAGGACGTTTCGGTCCACGAGTTTAAGGACCCCGCAGTCCATATTCATATGTGGTCGTCGGGACCCGTCACCTCTCTGACGTCGTTGAAGGATTACAACGACAGGTGCCAGAGGAGTTCGGAGATGTACCCTTGAACCGGAAATAAATTGATTTTAGGAGAGCAATTTTGCTCAGTCAATTTAATTTGAGGACTTACGGCCATGATTGGGCTAAGTCCAGTTGGAAAATGCTCATCATTTTTATTTGTTTATGCATTGCATTTCTTTTTTATTTGGGCTCTGCCCATAAAGGATGCAGAGCATCAATTTGTTTTGGGCTCTGCCCATGATGCAGAGCATCAATCTTACTTGGGCTCTGCCCTTTTATAAAAGATGCAAAGTATCAATTTTACCTGGGCTCTGCCCATTTATTGCTTTGTAATTTAATTTGGCCTGTTAGGTCTTTTTGACTTGGGCCTGGCCCTTTAGCAAAAGAAATGCATTGCATTCTTAGGCGCTTTGCGCCAATCAAAGAGCGCAAGCGCTGCGCTTACGCTGCTGACACGTGGTGCACTCTGGTGAGTTGCGCCAATTATAGAGAGCAAAGCTCTATCTTAAAGCGCATAGCGCAAGTGGTTCAGATACTGACACGTGGCGCTCTCTGGTGGCTTGCGCCAACCCAAGAGCGCAACAGCGCAGTTTGCAAGTGCAAGGCATTATAAATTTGAGAATCTTTTAGATTCAAGAACCAAAGGTTCATAACAGAAGTGCAAAGCATTGTTTGCTTTCTTGATCTAATTTAAATCAAAGAAGACAAGTTTCTCTTATTTTTCTTATCTCAGAGAACCAGAGGTTCATAAAAAGTGTAAAGCACTATTTTTATTTGTTTTTTATTGAAGATCATTGATCTTGTTCTTAGATCAATGATCTATTAGAAGAAATTCTTCTCTTTTAAAGGTTTTTACCTTTTTTCCTCTTGAGATTTTTTCAGAGTTCTCTCTGTTTAATTTCTCACCCAAAATGTTCCTCTTCTGATTTGAGGTCTAGGGGTCTTTATATAGTGCCCATAAGTTTGTTGAATTTGTTAACGAGATCTTTCCCTGAGTGATTTGGGGAATTTTCCCCACCGTTGGATCTTTGATCCAAGGGCTTCTGTTTTACAGAAGAAAATCTTCTTGTTTTAACAAGAACAGAAAGATTTCTTTAAAATCTTAATTCGGTTTGGCGCAAAAGCCCCTGCGCGTGACACGCGTCTCGCAGCGCACAGCGCAGCGCAACTGTGCTAGCGCATCTGCGCTGACACGTGTCACGCAGTGCAGTGCTTGCGCAACTGAAGCGTTGCTTCATTTAATTTTGCTTTAAATAGAGCTTTGCTCTGATTGGGCGACCTTCTTGGGAGCTGCGCTGACGTATCAGCGCCTGACACGTGGCGCGTTGCGCCCGAGATTTGAAGCGTTGCTTTAAAATTTGAATTTTGAATTTCAATCAGAGCTTTGCTCTGATTGGGGAAACAACCCCGTTCGGAAATACGTCATCAACATGACCCCGTTCGGAAATACGTCATCCACATGACCCCGTTCGGAAATACGTCATCCATATGACCCCGTTACGGAAATACGTCATCCATATGACCCCGTTTCGGAAATACGTCATCTACATGTTAATCCCACTAAACACTTACGGATCCTCTCGATTCGTAGGGAAGAAAACTCTCTTATCAGATCCTTACGACTTATAAGGGAAAACGCACTTAGGAATCCTCATGATTCTTAAGGAGAAAATACATCTACGAGATCCTCACGACTCGTAGGGAGAAAAGTCTTTATGAGACCCTCACGGCTCATAAAATTGAAAAGTCTTAGGTGACAGACCCTAACCCTGTTTCCTAAACCATCATCACCCTACAAAGAGTCCAAGATGGACAGCTATATATTATCTACAGGACACACTTACTAAAATCACATGCCACCAACACAGCAAAGAGAAGAAAGCGACAGTAAGGAAAACATTTGATCCACATTTGATAAAGCGTGCAAAGCATACCCGTTCATGCATATGCAAAAGATTTAGTACATAAAACAAAACACGCTGAAATGAGGAATTTGCCATTCATACTTTGAAAAAGTTCTTACAATTATGAAAGCAGTAAACGAAAACATCATCAAAATGTTTACAATGGTAAAACCTCAGATCCAGAGCATGGATTGAGGAATTCAAAAGTGAGGCCGTCTAGAATCTTTCTGGCCTTTCTGACCATTCTCGTGTGCATCCTCTCGCGCTCACGAGTGTCGAGATCCTCAGCAATGTCCCCCTCCCTTCAATAAGAAGCGATTATCGTCGTCTGTTGGAAAACCTGATGCAAAATATCGGTGAGGTTATCTCGTCGATTCTTCGAGATCAGCCCCGACAGGTACACTGAATGCACCTTATCTTCGGTATCATCCAGCGCATTAAGCGGCATGGCCTCGTGAAATCCAGGAAGTGCTCTCCAAATTGCTCCCACTACTATTTTCAAGAGAGCGGAACGGCGAGGAAGCAGCCAACCGACGCGTGCATACAGACGACCCATAATCTCTGCACATTGGGCATCTGTAAACTCTTGGTCTTGGTAACGGCCCTGTACGCGGATATCTTCATAAGTAATGAACTCGTTCAGACTGTATAAATGAACAGCCATAGTGCCTGAAAAGAAACATCATTAGAAGATCAGTAATGAAAAAAAAACAGATACGGAATTTAAACGACTCTTGATATCCCCATGGAGAGAACAAATCCTAATTATGACACCTAACAAATTTGAATTTGCGGGAAATCCTATAAAAAAGGGGAGGATCTCATTTAATGAGCGACCCCTTGGGTCTAGGAGTTAAACTCCTCCAGCGCAATGCTCTGCAGACAGGAGTGACACCTGTCAAAGCCAATTATGAGGGGAATTTAAAGAAACTCCCCGAGAATGCTAAGAGCCTTGCTCTGAAAAATAAAAAAAAGATGATGATAAAAGAAAGGACATCAGAAAAATTGAAATCAAATTTTTGTATATATGAATTAAAATTCTGAGATCTTCAATATCCATGAATAAACTCTTAAGAGTTCTTCATGATTTGAAGATAGCAAAGCTCTATTAATGAAACCATAAATGGGTTTCTTTAGATCAAAGATCTATGAGAGTAAGGCTCTGTTAATGGGTAAAGCCCTAATTTAGTGAAAGTTTTAAACTTTACCTAAGTTCTAACAGAGTTTTGACTCTTAAAAATTTTCAAACAAGAGAGCTATACTCTATGGGAGAATGAAATTCTCAGAAAACAAAAAGGAGATGAACAATGATCATCTCAGAGGGCCAAAGGCCCTATTTATAGGCATTGAGAGCCGTTTCAACTTCCAAAAGTTGATCCAACGACTGAAATACTGCCACCGCCGCACTTACGTGTGGGCCACGTAAGCGCAACGGTGGGGGGGCATTTGTTTCCCCAATCAGAGCAAAACGCTGTTCAAATTCCGAGGTTTGAAATGAAGCGACGCTTCTGTTCCCCCAATCAGAGCAAAACTCTGCTTTAAAATTCAAAATTTAAGAATTGAAGCAACGCTTCAAATCCAGCGCTCTACGCTGTGCGCCACGTATCAAACACAGATGGGCTAGCGCCGAGTGCACTGCGCCCTAAGCATCGCATCCCCAATCAGAGCAAAGCTCTGTTTTAAAATTAAAAATTCAAAAATTGAAGCAACGCTTCAGATCCGGCGCTAGGTATGCTGCGCGCCACGTGTCAAACACGGATGAGCTAGCGCCAGGTGCGCTGCGCCATAGGCAGTGCACCATGAGTCCGCTAGCGCTAGGCGCGCTGTGCGCCACGTGTCAAATACGGATGCGCTAGCGCAATTGCGCTGTGCTCCGCGCTGCGCGCCACGTGTCAAACGTAGGTGCGCTGCGCTCTGAGCAGCACACCACGTGCAAAGCACGGGTGCGCCAGTGCTGGAATTAAAAATTTCTCACCGTTAGATCAAAAAATCTAATAATGATAAATCATTAATCAGAATTAAAATTCTGTTATGGAAAGATTTTCTCAATCTTGTTAAAAAACAAGAAGATTGCCTTTTGTAAAATAGAAGCCCTAGGATCAAAGAACCAACGGTGGGGAAACATCCCCAAATCAATCAGAGAAACATCTCTTTAACTGATTTAATAAATCAATTTGCCCTATATAAAGGCCCCAAGACTTAAAGTCTAATATAGAAAAAAAACCTGCAAACTTTGAGAAAAACTCAAAGAGAAAAAAAAAAGCAAGCTTTTGGTGAAAGAAGATCATTTTCTTCAAGGTAAAAAACATGATTCTTGAACACAGAGCTGAAATTATCTCATAAAAAGAAGAACTACCTTCTAAAAAGATCATAGATCTACAAAAGACCAAGGTCTTTGATAAAAACGAGATCAAAGATCTCATCATAAAAACAAAAAGAAGTATTCACTTCATTTACAGATCATTGATCTACAGAGACAGTGCCTTTTTATAAATAAGAACCTCTGTTCTTGAACCTTGATGCAAAGCCTCCTTTAAAGGGAGAACATAAACTTGTTCACTGATCATAAATTTGATCAAATGCGATTTGCGCTACTAAAAAGTGCCTTGCACTTATGAACTGCGCTTTTGCGCTTATTGGACAGGCGCTCAGCGCCAAAGCATGCCACGTGTCAATCACAGACACAGCTTGCGCTTTGCGCTTCTGAAACAGCGCACTGCGCCCATGGACTGGCGCTCAGCGCCAAGCGCGCCACGTGTCACTCACTGGTATGCTATTAAATCAGCGCAAAGCGCTCATAAATTGAAAGTGCAATGCGCTAATAAACTAGCGCTTAGCGCTAAGCGCGACACGTGTCCTTTTCATATGCGCTACCCGACAGAAGCGCAATGCGCTCTCTAATTGGCGCAAAGTGCCTGGCGCGCCACGTGGCGCATTGTCAGAACACACTTTGTTCTGATGAATACTATGCATTCAGTACAAAACAAAAAATGTCAAGATCTAATGCTCAGTGTTATTAAAAGGGCCAAGCCCAAATAAAGGCTCAATAGCCAGAACAATAAAAATATTAAACATTTATTGGACTTAGCCCAAGATTGGCCATAAGTCCTCAACTCATATCAACTGAGCCCATATGCTCATAGACCTTTTAACAGACCTTAGTCCCCAAATTAGACTATAGATCTCCCAACCAATTCACACCGGTTCGAAGGTATATCTCTTTACTCCTCTGATATTTGTCGTTGTAATTCTTCAACGTCTTCAGAGAGGTGACGGGTCCTGACAACCATACATTTCATAGATTATGACGTCTTTAAACCGGACTGTGGGGTCCTTAAACTCACGGACTACGATGTCCTTAACTTGGACTGTGGGGTCCTTAAGCCCATGGACTACGATGTCCTTAACCTGGACTGTGGGGTCCTTAAGCCCATGGACTACGATGTCCTTAACCTGGACCGTGGGGTCCTTAAGCCCATGGATTATGATGTCCTTAACCTTGGACTGTGAGGTCCTTAAACTCACGGACTATGAGGTCCTTAACCTTGGACCACCATGTCCTTAAACTGGTAATCGACCGCAATGTCCCTAAACTAAACAATAGAGTTCAAATACTCTTTTGTCGGATCTAAATGATCCCGTTAAGTTGATCTTAGTCTAAAAATTAGACTAACGTGCCCTTAACAAATGTTGAGTCGATCTTAGTCTAAAATTAGATTAGCGTATCCTCAACAAACGTTTAAGTTGATCTTAATCTCAAATAAGGCTAACGTATTCTTAAACCAAACCAAAACCCAAATCTAAGAAAATACGGATTTGGACTAATCCACGCCCTACGGGCGACAACATAAATTAGTCTCCGTATACAATCCACGGGCAACCACAAACAAAATAAACACCCACGACACGAAGTGACCATCTGGAGAAGGAGAAAGTTGTTACCGCGATGCGATAGCGTAATTAACTGTAGGGGATTGCGCCTGCAGGGAAGAGCGTCCCCACAATCAAAAACCCCTCAAACGAGGGAGAATCTGACGAAGTCTGCTACATCGGCCGCATCCGTTTAAACCTTCGATACATGGTGCCATAAATCAACTTGGTATTTTCGGAGAGGTGGATGGATAGCACCTATTTGCATCTGCCTCGAATTTCAGGAAAGACGGACCTGCGCGATCGCGTCTCCGTTTTCGGAGGGGAACAGACTCGACTGCTTCTGGGAGGACTTTGGTCCTTGGCGCGGGAGGGGCTGTAGAACCTTACCAAGGACCCTTGGCCGGGCAGGGTTACTTCCCGGTGCCTCTTGGCGAGGGCTTTTGTCCTAAAGGATAGCCGAGTAAGGGATCCTCAGGCTCGACTGCCTCTGGGAGGGCTTTCTGATCCTTGGCGTTGAGGTAGGGGAGCTACCCGCCGAGGATGACAGAGCAGGAGAGCTGCCTAGGTTGCCTCTTGGTGAGGGCTTTGGTCCCCGGCATTGCGGCAGGGAGGCTACCTGCCAGGGATAACTGAGCAGGGCAGCTGTTGGGTTGCCTCTTGGTGAGGGCTTTGATCCCTGGCGTTGCGGAAGGGGAGCTACCCGCCGGGGATGACCGAGCTGGGCAGCTGCTAAGTTGCCTCTGGGAGGACTTTCCGATCCCTGGTGTTGCGGTAAGGAAGCTACCCGCCAGGGATAACCGAGCAGGGTGGCTGCTGGGTTGCCTCTTGGTGAGGGCTTTCTGATCCTTGGCGTTGAGGTAGGGGAGCTACCCGCCGAGATGACAGAGCAGGGGAGCTGCTAGGTTGCCTCTTGGTGAAAGCTTTGGTCCTCGGCGTTGCGGCAGGGAGGCTACCCGCCAGGGATAACTGAGCAGGGCAGCTATTGGGTTGCCTCTTGGTGAGGGCTTTGATCCCTGGCGTTGCGGTAGGGGAGCTACCCGCCGGGGATGACCGAGCAGGGCAGCTGCTAAGTTGCCTCTGGGAGGACTTTCCGATACCTGGCATTGCGGTAAAGAAGCAACCCGCCAGGGATAACCGAGCAGGCCGGCTGTTGGGTTGCTTCTTGGTGAGGGCTTTGACATTTAGCGCTAGGGGGCCTGAAGAGTCCGGCTGAGGATAATCGGACAGGGCAGCTGCTCGGTCGAATCTTCAAGAGGTTTTACCCGACCATACACCTGGGGAACAGGAACGGTTAGCATGCGCATTGAATGCGGGGGGAGGCGAAGCGCCAGGGCCGCATCGCTTCGGTTCCGTCGGAGGAGGCTTAATGATCGCCGCGTGGCAGCAACTCCTTGGACGAGAGTGGGTGACCGTTGAGTTCCTCTGGGGGCGCAGTGGGCTATATAAGGCTGAAGGAGTACTAGACCTTCCTTCCCTTGCAAACAGAGCGTTGAGAATGCAGGACTTCCCTTTTACCATCCCCGACATCATCAACTTCGAAGATGTGTACCTGTATGACCGGAACTGTACCGAGGACACGGTGCAGTTGGTGTACGGGAGCATCGAGGACCACTTCAGCCAGATGCTCCCCCGACGTTCTTCCCTGCTGTAGCTGCTGATGTACTCCATCTGGAGGACGTCGCCGGGGCTTTACAACCCCCTGTCCGAGCAGCTCTACGACGAGGCCGTGGGTAAGCTGCGGTCTTTGAGGCGCTTCGGCCTCATCTCTGCGAACCGGATGGCTCGCTCGGAGGCGCTCGTCCGAGAGTGCTATGAGTTGAGGCTCGGGATCAATGCGCGTGGGGGTAACCGAGGGGAGAGGTTGGATCTCGCGAGGCCTCGACTGGCGGAGATCTTCACCAAGTATCACGAGTAGTGCTCTCTGCACCCCCTTCCCCCGTTGTTGTAATAGTAGTTTTTTCTTTTTGTATGTACGGCTAAGGAGCTCATAATACCCCCCCCCCTTTTTGAATAAATAAGAACTTTTCTACTTTCTTCGCAATGTTCTGCCGATCTTTATTAAATTGACAATAGGCCTTAGGGAGAGTTTACATTGCCTCGAAAGAAAAGTATAGGCTAATAGATGACCCTATCAGCATGGCCCGAGCTTCCTGGAGGCTTGCTGGTCTCCGTGCCTGGCGCTGGGTACGGGGCACTCCGGGTGCCAGACTGGTCCTCCGCGGAAGCAAGCATGATCTGGCCGATGGTCAGCTCGGCGGGAGGAGGACGCTGCTCCTGCTCCCAGTCGGCCTGCCGTTTATCCCTTAAGTAGGCGGCGAGGTGCCCCGATCGGATGAGTTCCTCGATGTAATCCCGGAGTTGCTTGCAATCCTCGATGGTGTGGCCCAGCGTCCGGTGGAAGGCGCAGTAAGGGCCCCGGGTCCGCTTTGAGGCCTGACGCGGGATTGGAGGGAACTTGAAGAACCCCTCGCCTTGGGCCTCCTCTAGTAACACTGCGAGGGAGACGTTGAGCGGGGTGTACTCCTTGAACTTTGGGTGATAGGGCTGCTGACGCTCCGGCCTCTCCTCCCGAGCCCTTTTCTTCTGGTCGGATCGTTCTGCCTGGGGGAGGTTCGCGTTCACCTCGGACTCCAGCTGAACCTCGCGCTCGGTCCACGCCTTGACCTCGGCCATGGTCTTAGGCTGTGCCAACGCAAAGGAGCGCAGCCACTCTTTATGCCTCAGGTCGGATCTGAGCGCCGTGATGACGGTCTCATCCCGGTGCTCGGGAACCTTGAGGAGGGCGTTGTAAAAGTGAGTGATGTAAGCCTTGAACGTCTCCTTGTCTCCACTCTTAATTGTGAAGAGGTAGTTGACCGTGCGCTTCTGCCGATGGTTCCCAACGAAGTGGCCGAGGAACTGAGTAGCCAGCTCGTCGAAGGTCGAGATCGAGCGAGGCTCGAGTCCTCGGAACCAGTCCCGACCAGAATGGATGAGGGTGGCAGGGAAGGCCCTGCACTGGGCGGCGTCGGAATGGTCATGGAAGCTCATTCCCGCGGTGAAAGCATCCAAATGGTCTTTGGGGTCGGTTTTCCCGTCGAACAGAGAGACCTTCGGGGTTTGTTGCACGAGGAGACGTGGACAGCGAGCAGTTCCTCGGTGAACGATTTGGTGAGCGAGTCGGCGGCGTAGTCGGCCCCGTCAGCCGAGAGGTGACCTTCCCGACGCATGCCCTCGATCTTCTTCTCGAGGGCGTCGAGTCGGCCGTGGTACCCCGAGGACTCGGTGCCTCGGGATCCCTGGACTCTGCTGTGGGAGACCTACGTCTGGGCACGGCTTCGGTTCCTCTCGATGAGGTTCCTCAGATCCCCGGGTGCGGTGGCTCTCGAGCCGTCGTAGCGAGCCCCTTCTGTGCAACCCCGTCGGGGGAGTGGGTGTCGGTCATGCCTGTAGGCAGGCGAGGTGACCGACATCTCCTCAAGGGGGTAAGGGTCACGAAGAGGCTCGAGGCGTGGTGCTCCGGCGGCGGGCCTGGGGGTGGAGCCGCTAGGCGCTCAACGGGCCTCAGGGAGTATGGGTCCTTAGGATCCGTGGTCGGGAGTCGCAACCCGCCGGTGGTCGGCCGTGCCGACGGGGGCAGAGCATTCCGGAAGCGGAGGAGCGGCGATCTGGGGCCCAGGCCCGGCCGTTTGGGCACGGACGAGCGCCTCCACAAGGGACTGTAGCCGATCTATTCGGCTGGCGAGAGCGTGGATGATGGTCGCCGGAGGGGGTTCATCCGTGCCTCCGGTGAGGGGGAGGCGGTGGCTGGTACCCGAATCTTCAGGATGGTCGCTTGCCATGTGGACGGAGATCGGAAGGTCAACTTTGTTTTTATGGAGTTTGCATTCCCACAGACGACGCCAACTGTTGGAGGTCCTTTTCAGATCTCCTTCAGATGTTGTCTTCCGTCGATCTCCCGGCGGATTCTGGAGGGGATCCCCTGTTGTGTGTGGGTCTCAATGGGTTTTGAGGAGACTTGGTGATTGGAGGAGTTGGACGCCAAGTACCTGCAAAGAAGTCCCGGGGTGGTTTGACGCCACCGAGGACCCTCCGACGATCAAGTTAGTACTAGATCCGAGCAGCGTAATGGCTAAGTGGATTCAAAAATCGCTTACTTGACCCCTCTGTGATGGGGGTTTATATAGAGGTGATGGCACGCAGCAGGCGCGAGAATCTCGCCGGCAGTTACGCTCCCGACGTCACGCCCGCGTAGAGAGCGGATCGCCCTTTAATGGGGATCGCGGAGGCGTAGAACGTAGGATGTCGCTGACGAAGAATCCGCGCATGGCGAGATTCGCGGAGCGGCGGTTACGCCTGTGAGCGGTGGAGCTGGTCGGAGGACCGAGGAAGACGGCCTCGGCCAGGGGGTTCGGAGACGAGCGAGAAGGCCGAGAAGACTTAGTCTTGTGGCAGCTCAGGGCGAGCTGAGGGGCCGAGGAGGCCAATCTGCAGGGAGCCCCGAGGAGGGCTAGCTTATGATTGCAGGTCGGGTACAGGGGAGGCCTGGTCGGCCTCTGTGGGCCCTTTCTTCCGAGTTATGGGACATGTCATCCGCCACGTGTCCTGATCCTAGGGGTTGCCAATATTGAGCATCATCATGAGGTAAATTTTACTAATTAAAATTAGGGTTCTAATCGAATGAGGGATTGTTTGCTTTCGAAACTGAAATTTAGTGTTTTGTTTTGTTTGAAATCGAGGGTTTTCCTTGAATAATGTTCTTGGTATGTGGTTATTTTCTTTATGTTGTTGATATTAATTTCATGAACCCTAGAACTAACACCAATGTCACTGGTTATTACACCTAAATTCGTTAGTCCTAAACCTACTCCTAAATTTATGTAAGCTAACACTAATTTTAGTAATCCCAACCCAAATTTCAGTAAGTCTAAAGCTTAACCTAACTGTGATTTTATTTAATATAACCCTAATTTCGTTAACTCTCTAGATTAGCAATACTTTTGGGGTTACTGGAGACACCAGTGCCGACGGGGAGCCTCTCGATAATATAAGCTATGACTGCTTCTTCAAATGAAAAATTCAAGTACTATGTTGCTCCGATTCGTTGTTAAGATGACCTATCCGTGTCAAATTTGTATCGAATTTGTATCCATATCGGATTCATCTAAGTATAGTTGTGGAACTCTTCTGGGCATACCCTAAAACTTGTATTATGTTCTAGATGTATCTTCTATGTATCAATCTCTAAAAGATCAACAATCCATTTATCAAAGCAAAGGACTTGTTTGTAATCTTAATTTTAAATATGCTAATATGATAATATTTGTTAGGTTTTTTTTGGATATACAGCCCTCAAAGATTGGGTATTTTGAAAAAACACCCTCAAAGATAAAAAAAAATTAAAAACAATCCCAAAAATCATAAATTAACTATACAGGACCATGACATCCGTTACTAATACTGTTAAAAGCAGCCGTTGGGATTCTAAAAAGACGCTTTTACCCTTTTGATGGCTACTTGCTGTCCTATGTCCCAAGCTCATTTCTTTGATGCCCGCAAAAGAAAGAAGAAATATTAATCTTTGCATTAAATTCCAATAAATAACTAGATGAAACAAACACACACACTTAAATGTTGCATTGATAACTCAATTGTATTTGTGTTAAAGCAACAACAATTTCACCAATTGGATCATTCAAAATAACAAGAATCATCAAAATTAAACCACCACCCCCTCCCAAAAAATAAAAATACAAATAACTGTTTCCTGATTTAAAATCAGGAAAGCTTATGGAAAAAGCTTCAGAAGAGGGTCACGTGCTTACACGTGACCAGCAGTCACGTGTTGGCACGTGACACCCAAAAGTACCGGCAAAGCAAGTGCAGTTTCCCAACTACATCAAAGAGAGGGGCTTAAGTAAGGGTCACGTGCTCCCACGTGACCTGGGTCACGTGTCGGCACGTGACATTTAAAAGCAGCAGCAAAGACCCAACGCTTCCTGATCAAATCAAGGAAAAAGTTTCAGAAGAGGTCACGTGCTCCCACGTGACCAGGGTCACGTGTTGGCACGTGACGATCAAAACATCAGAATTGTTCTCCAGTTAAATCAAGAAAAAGAGTTCAGACAAGGGTCACGTGCTCGCACGTGACCAGGGGTCACGTGGTGGCACGTGACGGTTAAGCAGCAACCAGAAGACAGAGCGCAAAAAGAAAGAGGAAGGCTCGTTCCAAGGGGGTCACGTGCCCACACGTGACCATGGGTCACGTGGTCACACGTGACCGGCTTTCAAAGCCCATTTCGTTGACAGAATTAAATTCTGAAAGAGATTCGAATCTTTCCAAAGGAAAGCGATTATCTGGAACCAATCGAATTAAAGATTTAAAAATGATTGAATATCATTTATCTATGGGAAAATCTCGGGTTTGGAAAGATTTCCCCTTTAAATCTAACCGAAATAACAAAGGAGAATCCCGGGACTTGAAATCCAATGGTGAATAAAATTCACCCAATAATCCAAAGGTCAAAAACGAATGATGGATGCAAATCAAATCTCTCAATGAAGATTCGTCAAAAACTAATTGACTCGGCTGCTTCTCCTATAAATAGGAGCCAAGAGACACAGGGATGGAGGGATAGATATACGCAGAGGGAAGAAAGGGAGAGAGATCCTTGATACTTCGAGGAACTTGGATCTTCTGCAAAAGAAAACCCTAGGTAAGAAAGGGAAGGCTCCTTGAAGGAAAAGAGAATTTAATTCTCAACAGAGTTTAACTCTGATATATAAAACAGAAGAACATATTTCTTCTCTCTTTGATAGAGGATCTGCAAAGTGCACATCTCCCCTTGAAGTTGAGAATTTAATTCTCAATGGGTCGAGATCCTGCCATGCAGATCCAAAACATAGAGAGGGAATGGAAGCACGAGAATTTAATTCTCACAGAACTATAGGAATTTAATTCCTTTAAAATAAAACTAGGGCTTAACCCTGTGTTATGGGAATTTAATTCCTTCCGAACAAAAAGAAACAGGGTTTAACCCTAATTAAGAACCTAGTTCTGTTGGAACAGCGGGGATTTAATTCCCTTGATCATAATTTAACAGAGAGTGGGAATTTAATTCCTTAAAAGCTTTTATTAGGGTTTAACCCTATTTAGTTCTTCACATGTATGAGGAATTTAATTCCTACAGAAAATTCAGAGTTCAACTCTATTCCAGAATATAAATCTTCAAAAGTAGGAATTTAATTCCTCTGAAATTACTGTCAGGGTTTAACCCTGCGAGGAGTTTAATTCCTGGAAAACATTAACAGATCCTCTAAACAACATACATAGAGGCAGGGTCACGTGTCACCACGTGACCCCCCCCCCCAAAAGATCTACAGAAAACCCCTTTGAAGCAGTGCCCCACGTGACCCACGTGACCCTAGGCAGAAGCTTTAACGTATAAGCATTTGAATGCCCGTCACGTGATGGCACGTGATGCTCTAAAAGATGCAATAGTCTCAGAAGAACAAATGAAGGGAGGGCGCTCTCACGTGTCGCCACGTGACCCCTCTTGCCTTAGTGTTTAACACTAAATTGAAACTCCCGAACCCAGTGTTAAAACACTGTTGGGCCTTAGTGTTTAACACTAATCAAAGAGCTTTATTCGCAGTGTTCAACACTGATTACCTTAGTATTTAACACTAATCTGAGATCTCCATTGCCAGTGTTCAACACTGATCTGTTTTAGTGTTTAACACTAATTTGAAAAGCCCTGTTGCTGGTGTTTAACACCAATTATCTTTTAGTGTTAAACACTAACTTGTCAGTCTCATTCTCAGTGTTCGACACTGGTTGGTCTTTAGTGTTTAACACTAGACATTGGTCCAATTGGCTAAATGGATAGAGGCAAAGCCTCTCCTGACTGGACTTAGCCCAAGCTGGCCATAAGTCCTCAATTCGTAATCAACTGGGCTAATAGGCTCATAACATAATTAATTGGTCTTGATCCCAAATTGGGCCAAGGACTATTCAATCCACTCCGGTTCTAGGGTACATCTCTTCACTCCTTTGATATTTGGCATTGTAATCCCTCAATGTCTTCAAAGAGGTGACGGGTCCCGACGACCACACATTGATATGGACTGTGGGGTCCTTAAACCCGTGTCTAATGCAAAATTCTTGGTTATGTGGAACGCGGATAACGTCACTCTTTGACCCCGTGGAAAACGTCCAGAGCGGAGCCTAGTCCTCGCCGAGCACGGCAGTGAACCCGTGTGAAGCATCTAGTGCAAAATTCCTGGTTACGTGGAATGCGGATAACACCACTCTTTGACCCCGCGGAAAACGTCCAGAGCAGAGCCTGGTCCTCGCCAAGCACGGCAGTGAACCCGTGTGAAGCATCCAGAGCACATACCGGACTATGGAGTCCTTAAACCCATGGACCACGACGTCCTTAACCTGGACCGCAATGTCCTTAAACTACCCATGGACCGCAATGTCCTTAAACTACCCATGGACCGCAATGTCCTTAAACTAGAACAATAGAGCCCCGCATGCTCTTTTGTCGGATCTAAACGGTCCCGTTTAAGTTGATCTTAGCCTTAAAGATGGCTAACGTATCCTTAAACCTTCAAACAGAGTGGACTATAAATCCCCCCAATTAACTCTGGCTCGAGGGTCATCCCTGAACTCCTCTGACATCCGTCGTTGTAATCCTTCAACGTCGTCAGAGAGGTGACGGGTCCCGACGGCCACACATACGATGGACCACTATGTCCCTAAACTCGAACAATGAAGCCTAAAACGCTCCTTTGTCGGATCTAAACGATCCCGTTAAGTTGATCTTAGTCTCAAAGTTAGACTAACGTATCCTTAACAAACGTTTGAGTTGATCTTAGCCTCAAGTATGGCTGACGTATCCTCAAACCAAACCCCCAAACCCAAATCTAAGATAATACGGATTTGGACTAGTCCACGCCCTACGGGCGACAACATAACTCAGTCTCCGTAAACAATCCACGGGCAACAAAACACAAGACAAATATCCACGACACGAAGTGACCATCTGGAGAAGGAGAAAGTTGTTACCGCGATGCGGTAGCGTAATTAACTGCAGGGGCTTGCGCCTGCATGGAAGAGCGTCCCCACAATCAAAAACCCCTCAAACGAGGGGGAATCTGACGAAGTCTGCTACATCGGACGCATCTGTCTAAACCTTCGATACATGGTGCCATAAATCAACTTGGCATCTTCGGAGAGGTGGACGGATAGCACTAATTAGCATCTGCCCTGAATCTCAGTGCCAAGACATCGCAGTCTTGCGCGCCGCCATTCGGAGGGGAACAGATTCTGGCACGCCCGGTGGGACCTTTTCCTCTTTCCACTCCACACTTCGTGTGTCGTGACTCGCGAACCAATCGCGGTTCGCTATTGGTTGCCCTTGGGTTTCAAGATACTAAGAATGGGCGTCTCGCTTATTGCAGAAAGCAAAGGATCGATGGCTTCTACTTCCGTGAAATTCTCCAACTGCTCAGACTGCAATTGCGACCAACGCTCTGCCTCGCCAGGAGGTATAGCCTACGGACCCCAAGCTGCTTCGCTATTCACAATGCCCGTGGAACAGGTCACTCGCGCCACCACAGGATTGTTCTTTGGGACCATGCTCCCGCCGACAAGCTTCACCGCTCCAGTGCTGACAACGGAAGCTCTCAAGAAGTCGGTCTTTGATCATCTTACCCCTGCCGCGGCTCCTCTCAACGAGTCGCCCAACGTCAACGCCTCGGTCTTCTCTAGATTGGGCCAGAAATCCTGCAAACCCATCATGGGGCCTACAATCTCAGGGAAGGCTGCTTCTAAGAAGGTGGCCGCTCCTGCCCCCGAAGTCGTCAAGGCAGCTTCTCCGGCCAAAAGATCGGTCTTTACAAGATTGACGGCTTCAGCTCCCGCTCCCGCTGCCCAAAGGACATCGGTCTTTGACAGGCTAATACCAACAGCGACCCCCCACCCAGACAGGGGGCAAGACGAAACCATTCTTACCGCTGACCCTACGCCGCCCGCTCGACACGCTCGACGTCGTCATTGGTGCCGAGTAAGGAAGGCTGGGGGCAACTCCCCCTCCGGGTTGACTCCATCAGCCCCGATGGCAGAAGTTAATGCTGCTGTTCCAACTGGGAACAGCTTCGAAATGCTAAATAAGGTGCGAAGGAATTCTCCTACTGCAGTGCTGAAGAGGTCTCCTCCCCCATTAAAAAAGGTTGTGGAAATAAAACCAGAGCAACCCCGATCTCCTCAACGGCTGTCTTCCAAAATCTATAAGGTTTGGCGGCAGGCCTGAGACTCGATCATCGATCCAAACTTCTCCCGCCAGCACAAGAAGCTGAAAATCCAACCGGAAGCTGGTCACCAGGCTAAACCCCAAAAGGCTGTCTGGACGCCCACCTCAACGGCCCCCTCAACCTCCATGGCTCATAAAAGGAGGAGGCCAGAGAAGACCCCCCAGCATGCAACGACGACTGAAAGCACTGAGCCCAGACGCCCTAAGTCTGGGGGCATGGTGGTGCACACTGTTTACATGGCCTCTGGAAAGGAGGAAAGCCGCACTTCTACGGGCCACCGACCGCTAACCCGATCCGTGACGAAAGCCCAGGAGCAGCAACAAAAGCTTCAGGAAATGATGAATGCTATGGCCGCACTTACCGGGCCAAAAGAAAGCCTAGAAACGTCCTCAGACGCGCGCCAGGAGGAAGAAACCGACGCTGAATTCCTTCGCCGGATACTGGAGAAAAAGGACAAAGAGGCTGCTGAACAAGCGGCCAACATACAACGTATGGGCCTTCTCTTCCAAGATATGATAGGAATGATGATCCAGTAGGACTTACCCGCCGAGGATCCCCCAATCGTTCTTGAAGACGACCGAGGAGAAACGTCAAATCCACCACCAGCCCTCTCAACGGCCAAGGAGGAGGCAATCTCTAAGGCTGACTTGGTTGACTACATAGCCCAGCAAATCCGGGTTCATCATGCGACTGAGGCAGCTGGTCAAGTCGTAAAGACGGGACGGCCGTATCCAAGCTGGTACGACCAAATCAAATACCCGTAAGGCTATACGATACCAAAATTCCACGTGTATAAGGGGATCGGCAATCCCCATCAACATGTCGCCCAGTTCCGGGCCCTCTGCGGTAACACCGGCGGTGATGATAAACTGTTGCTCTGCCAGTTCGTGGGCAGCCTCTCAGAAACTGCGTTCGAATGGTATTCGGAACTCCCGAACGATTCTATCAAAACGTTCGCTGAAATGGAGTTGTTGTTCACTCAGCGATTCGCAAGTGCCAGCGAACGCACTCCAATAACTGCACTGATTAACGCCAGGGTAAAACCAGGCGAAACCTGGGTCCAGTATGCTATACGCTGGCGGAACTTGTGGTCGAGATGTGAACAACGCATTGAGGAGGCACCCGCAGTGGGCATGTTCGTGGGAACCCTAGACCCCCACGCAACTATCTCCCAGTTTATGATGTTCTTTAAGCCAACCACATTCCAGGCTTTAATCGACAAGTTGGCTCAGATGGACCAGATGGGTCATAGACCACCCCCCCCGAAGTCGGAACCTCGGAATGACAAGGGTAAAGGAAGGGCAACCTTTGTTGCGAATGCCCAACAGCAACCTAACGCCCCGAAACCGGCAGATCAACTGGAGGAAAGACGCCGGTATTATAATGAGAAGATGAAGCGTCCCTACTCGTTCCCACGAGACAAGACGAAACGGTTATTCGAGCTGGCAATACGTAACAGACTTATAAGCCTACCAAATCCAAGGCGACCGCCACAACCCGCCGAGGTGAATAACCCTAACTATTGCCCTTACCATCAAACGGTAAGCCATCCGATTGAAGATTGCTTCGTCTTCAAAGGATGGATTGAAGATCAATACCTCCAGGGGAAGTTTGTACTGTCCAAAAAGTGGAAGGTGAACCCACCACAACCGCATACTCCTAATAAAGCAGATACACCGGGGGCAACCTGCTCCTTTATTAAAGAAGCTCCATGGGAGGTCGTGCTATCAACTAAAAACAAAAGAATGCTGAGAGACCTTCATGCGTGCCCTGCGATCGAATGGAAGGACCCTCTTGAACCTCAAATTATCGAAGGGATGCTAAGGCGCCGCCCAACTACGAAGACTCGCGATGAGGACCCAAATAATCACGCCCAACCGTCAAAATCTTCGAAGAAAAAGAAGAAGAAATCCAAGAAGTCCGTGAAGCTTGGAAACGAGCACACGAACTTGCAGAAGCAAATCGACGCACTGGAAGAGTACAATCAAAAGGCGCGAACTCCTGTCACACTGCAAGAGTTCCTCAACCACATCTTTCAAGAGGAAGATGATGGAGAGAGCTCGTCGGATGAATCCGAAGGATATGTGGCGAGTTGTAACGTAATCTCCCACTCGTTTACCGATGATGGGAAAACTCCTGGCACTAAGAAGCTGGAGGCAGAGCCTGTACCAGAGCGTGCATGGCCAACAGACGAAATGATCGACGCTTTTCTAAATGAGATTCGTCTAAAAAGTAAAGCGGATCAGGAGCGTGAGATGGCAGCGTCAGAAGGAACCAAATGCAGGCGACTGAACGGAAGAGTTGAACTACCTCCGCCAGAGCGAAAGGCATCCGAAGTAGACAAGAAGGTATTCAAGACGAGAAAAAGGTTTGCCAAAGCCATGTCAATGGGGATGAAGCTACCACCTTCGGAAGGAAACACACACGATGGGGTGGAAAGGCACCCTGATTATTGCGCATATCACCGGAAAATATCACACCCCACGGAGGAGTGCGACGCCTTTAAGATATGGTGGCAAGGATATGTTGCTCGTCGGCAACATGTTAAGCGCATGAAACGCAAGAGCCGTCGGGAGCGAAGAAGTACTATCGATGGGCACAACAGAACTACTGGCAACTGTTACATGGTTAACGCCAGGGGGTCACAAGTTCTCACCTTTGGGAGCGACTCTGATGAAGAAATGGCTCTGGGCCCTCTCTTCAAAGAATCCGTTTTAGGGAAAGAGGAGAAATCGGAGATCTGCGAGAACATTCAGCTGCGCAATCGCACACTCCCAGAAAAGAATCTCGGGCCCGTAAGTAGAAAGGATAAGGGAAAGGAAAAGGTCACTGAAGATATCACTTTAGATGACCAAGTCATGAGAGAGCTGGCTGCCAAAGACCCTCCTAGGAAGGGTAAGGTGGACTATAACATCCTCGCGCACCTAAGGAAACTACCTTCTCAGCTTTGCATTCTCGATGCCCTCCTATTATCAAAAGAAGCGCAAGACTCACTAATTAAGGCGTTACAAGAACCTGAGCAATTCCAAGCCTTCCTCGCCACTGAAAAGATGAAGGATGAACTGGAGGAAGTGCATACGGCCGACATCACTTTCGGTGATGAAGACCTCCTTCTCGGGACGTGCGACCACAACCGTCCCCTATATGTCTCAGGATACTGCCAAGACATCAAGATAGGCAAGATCCTGGTGGATAATGGATCCTCCATCAATCTCCTTAATGTTCGGGTGTTGAAGGAAATCTGCATGAGTGTGCAACACCTCGCTCGTGACAAAATTACTATCTCCGGTTTCGATTCACAATCGTCGCGGACTCTCGGATCTGTGATACTAACATTACGCTTTGGACTTCTCGTCACAGACATCAAATTCCATGTCATTGACGCCAAGACCTGCTACAACGCCTTGCTCGGTCGTCCTTGGTTACACGAGTACAACATCATCCCTTCTACACAACATCAGTGTATGAAGTACTTTAAGGATGGTTTCGAGTACACCGTAACAGGTGAGTTAAACCCATTTTCCGTGAACGAAGTCCGCAAATACGAAGATGCGAAGTACCTTTTGCCAGATTTCGAGGATACAGAAAGGTGTCGCAATCCGGAGAACAAAGCCGCCGCCACCATCCCTGTTTTCGGGAGCGATACCGAAGAAGAAGAAGAGATAGTTTATGCAGGGCCATCTCAACGCAACAACCTGGGGATGCCCGCCCCCATGTTAGTCTTCGGAAGTGATTCAGAAGATGAAGTTAATGCTGTGTTCTCCAATCGGCTGCCAATACAAGCACCCCCTGGCGATGACCATAGTTTGCAAATCACCATGGTACCGCGAGAACACTACAAGGAGCTCGACACGCTTCAGGCTCACAATGTGCAGGACCTGCAAACATTTTACGTCCCTCCCAGGCAAAGGGGTGAGAAGGTGATCCTATTCTACCGATCCTCAGAGTCAAAAATAGAGAAAGAGATCTGGCATGGCGCGGATGCTACACTTGACAGGCTCCAACCCATCCGTCTGCCCAGATACTATACAAATGGATTAAAGAAGCTATTGAAGCGCCAAGGAGTACCCTTAAAACAGACTGTTCGGCAGGCTCGGTTCTACAACAGGATTTGGGATGTCCCCGGGACTCAACGCAAATTGCCCAACGGGAAAATGGAAACACTCGGGCTTGGATACGCAAGAGCCGAAAAACGGGAACGGGCCCACAGTAGCTACTCCATATATACCTTTGATGAAGAAGAGGACGCCTCGTCGGGAGATGCCAACCCCTCATCAAAACTAGATCCCGCGATTGAAGCGCCGAGTCCGTCGTTTGAAGAACGAATGGGCAAGCCTATCAGGAAAGTGGGTCAAAAAGCTCGGGAAGACCACAACCGCGAAATGGCCATCTACGAGAAGGCCAGGACGCAACGTCTATTTCAACAGGCTGCAAAAGACAAAGACGCTCATCCTCGTCAATCCGTTGTACGAAAGGCCCGACGCAGAGACGGAAATAAATCAAGAAGCGGAAAGAGGAGCCGACAACAACGACGCAGGATTAGAAGGTTACATGGTCGGGTGTTGCACGGCTCGGATTTGTCCCTCATGAAGAAGATGAGTCGAGCGTACTCTTTCCCCCGAGACAAGACGGAGAAGTTACTCAAGCTCGCTATAAAACATCAAATGATCGCGCTTCCAGAGTCTAGACATCCTGAGCAAGCTAACAAGGCTCCTCATCTGAGCTATTGATCTTATCACCGAGCCATAGGACATCCTACCGAAGACTGCTTCACCTTCAAGAACTGGGTCGAGGACCAGTACCAACAGGGCAGATTCGCTTTATCCGACGGCTGGAGGGTAACGCCGCCACGAAAGCATGAACCCAAGGCCGCAAGAGCAGAACCGGGTCCACCTCAGTCCGGGGAGCGGGTTCGCACCTGTTATACGATTACGATATTAAGAGAAGAGCCCGAGAACGTAGATGACCTTCCCCGGTGCTTTGAGAACAGCGATGATGAGGTGATCTCAGAATTTCCGCCCGCTCCGAAAGAACTGGAAGATGGTATACATACTACTGCAGATAACCTCAAGAAGATTGAGTTGGGATCGGCAGACGACCCGCGACCGACATTTGTCAGCGAGCTGTTATCCGAAGAAAGGGTGGCTGCGTTAAAGAACGTGCTTCTACGGCATAAAGACTGCTTCGCGTGGAACTACTCCGAGATGCCAGGATTAGATCCGGAGATTGCTGTGCATAAATTAGCAATATCCCCAGATATCAAGCCAGTCAAGCAGGCGCCAAGGAAGATGCGACTCGAGCTTGAGATGAGCATCAACGCCGAAGTCAAGAAGCTGATCGATTCTGGATTTATCCAAGAAGTCCAATATCCCGACTGGATCGCCAATATCGTCCCGGTAATGAAGAAGAATGGGACGGTACGCATATGCGTGGATTTCAGGGATCTCAATAAAGCCTGTCCAAAGGATGATTTCCCGGTGCCGGTAACCGAGCTAATGATAGATAACACGTCCACTCACGAGGTTTTCTCCTTTATGGATGGTTCGTCAGGATACAATCAGATAAAGATGCATCCCGAAGACCAGAAGCACACCGCTTTCCGGACCCCTTTGGGTATATTCTGCTACAGGGTTATGCCCTTTGGTCTAAAGAACGCTGGCGCTACCTATCAAAGGGCCATGACAAAGATCTTTGATGACCTCATACACGACGTCGTCGAGTGCTATATCGATGACCTCGTAGTAAAGAGCATGTCATACGAAGATCATTTAAAGCATCTGGAGACTGTATTTCGACGCCTTCGGCAATATAATTTGAAAATGAATCCCCTCAAATGCGCGTTTGGAGTCTCCTCGGGCAAATTCCTGGGATTCATCGTTCGACACCGAGGTATTGAAATAGATCCGTCAAAGATTAAAGCGATCATGGAAATGCCTCCGCCAAGAACCCTCAAGCAGTTGCGGTCTCTCCAGGGGAAGCTCGCATACATCCGGCGGTTTATCGCTAATCTTTCGGGCAAATGCCGTCCTTACAACCACCTGATGAAGAAGGGAACTCCATTCGTTTGGGATCACAAATGCCAAGGTGCACTAGACGAGATCAAGCAGTATCTGCAGAACCCTCCGGTGTTGGCTGCGCCGGTCAAAGGAAAACCCCTCATTCTTTATACGACCGCCCTCGAAGGTTCCTTGGGCGCGTTATAGGCACAAGAGAACGATCAGGGGAAAGAGAGGGCACTCTACTACTTAAGTCGAGTTCTACTGGGGGCAGAAAGCAACTACTCTCCCATTGAAAAACATTGCTTGGCGTTAATCTTCACGATAACAAAGCTCAGGCACTATGCGTTGGCGCATGAAGTCCGTCTCATTTCAAAAGTGGATCCCCTTAAATACTTGATGTCGAAAGCCATATTGACGGGACGACTCGCTAAATGGGCCCTGCTCTTGATGGAGTTCTCGATAACGTATCAACCTCTCAAGGCAGTGAAAGGCCAGGCCATTGCCGACTTTCTCGCTGAGCACCCAATACCGGCCGATTCTCCTCTGAACTGTGATCTGCCGGACGAGCATGCATTTGATGCGATTAGCGACGGAAGCACCCGATGGGAACTCTATTTCGATAGAGCGTCCTCCGTAAAGAAACAGAAATAAGGTATCCCAATGATCAAATCGGGGATAGGCCTCGTCTTTGCAACCCCACAAGGAGGGATAATGCGCTTCGCCTTCTCTTTAACAGAGCCGAGGACAAACAATGAAGCTGAATACGAAGCTCTGATAGCAGGCCTCGAAATCGCCATCGACATGGGAATTGAAGACCTCCTTATATACGGGGATTCTCAGCTGGTCATTAGTCAAGTAAATGGTGACTACCAAACGTGCAAACCGGAGTTGGTGAAGTACGGCGAAAAGGTGCAACAACTGTTGACCCAAATTCCCTCCTATATTTTGGAGAACATACCGCGCGCGGAAAACAGCAAAGCAGACGCGTTGGCTAAACTTGCTAAAGAACTAGCTGACGAGAACCTCGATGACGTCAGAATCGTGGTACAAAGCCGTCGAGTGCTCGCCCCGGCGGAAACACCTCCGGAATTATATAAGGAGAAGAGAGCGACTGAGCAGACGACCCTACAAATAAAAGACCATGAGAAGGCCGAAGACTGGAGGGAAGTCTTCATAGACTACTTTAAGTCCCACCGAATGCCCAAAGAAGCGTCCTCAAGACATCAGCTCATGAAACGAGCTCTATCTTTCACTTTCGTCAACGATATTCTATACAAGAGATCGTTTGATTCTCTATGGCTGAGATGCTTAGGACCTGACGAAGCAGAAAGAGTCATTCAGGAAGTTCATGACGGACTTTGCGGTTCTCACCAAGCAGGCCCAAAGATGAAGTTAAAAATTAAACGGATGGGTTACTACTGGCCCACGATGATCCAGGACTGCCTCGAGTATGCGAAGCAATGCCACTCATGCCAGATTCATGGAGACTTCATCCACCAACATCCGAATCCACTGCACCCAACGGTGGCTAGCTGGCCATTCGAAATGTGGGGGACTGACATAGTCAGCCCCATTGAGCCAGCATCATCCCGGGGACACCGTTTTATCCTGGCGACAACTGATTACTTCTCCAAATGGGCAGAAGCAGTACCACTGAGGGAAGTGAAGACGGAGAATATCCTCCATTTCTTCAAGACGCACGTCATCTATCGGTTCGGAACTCCACGGCGGATTATCTCCGATAATGGGCCGGCCTACCGAAGCCATAAGATTAGCCGCTTCGCACAGCAGCACAATATAGAATGGAGATATTCTTCGGTTTACAATCCACGAGCTAACGGTCTGGCCGAGGCCTTCAATAAGACCTTGACGAAGATCATAAAAAAGACCGTTTCCAGGAATAAGAGAGACTGGCACGAAAGGCTGCAAGAAGCCCTTTGGGCTTATCGAACTACATTCAAGACGGCCACGAACACAACGCCGTACGCGTTGGTATTTGGGACGGAAGCAGTGCTCCCCCTCGAGATAGAGTTACCCTCTCTACGAGTAGCAGTCCACTACGAGCTGACGAACGAAGAAAATGCTCACCTTCGGCTTGAGGAGCTTGATGCCCTCGACGAAACCCGGCTCATAGCGCAACAACATCTAGAGGCCTACAAAGCAAAGATGACGCGCTCGTACGAAAGATTGACCAGGCCGAGAACATTCCGCCAAGGCGAACTCGTACTAGTGGTCAAAAGACCTATGATCCCCAATCGTGCCAAGCGAGGAAAATTTGAGCCAAACTATGAAGGCCCGTACATCATAGACAAGGTCTACCAGGGTGGAGCCTACCTACTCATGGACATGCACGGTGAAAGGCCTTTCAGGCCAATAAACGGCCGCTTCTTAAAGAAATACTACGCTTAATAAGCCACAACCTGGGTCAATGATAGATGACGACGACTATGTCCGCTCACTATCTTCCTAGGCTCAGACTTTACAAGCAGCAGCCGGCCTTCCCATAGCGACGGACCGAAACGTCCTTAAACTAACGACGGACCGAAACGTCCTTAAACTATCGACGGACCGAAATGTCCTTAAACTAACGACGGACCGAAACGTCCCTAAACTACTACCGCAGCATCCTTAGGCTGACAAAAAAAAAAGGGAGAAAAAGAAAAATAAAAAAAAATGAAAGAAAAAACGGTATGCCCATAAGCAAAATGGGCACGGATGAAAACCCGAAAGGGCTCCGTGAGTAAAAACAGCAGGGCTGCCGGCAAGTGTTCGTGAAAACCCGAAAGGGCGCGACCTTGTTAAAAAACAAAAAGTGAAAAAGAAAAAAAAACGGTATGTCCATAAGCAAAATGGGCACGGATGAAAACCCGAAAGGGCTCCGTGAGTAAAAACAGCAAGGCTGCCGGCAAGTGTTCGTGAAAACCCGAAAGGGCGCGACCTTGTAAAAAAAAATGAAAAAGAATAAAAAAAAACGGTATGTCCATAAGTAAAATGGGCACGGATGAAAACCCGAAAGGGCTCCGTGAGTAAAAACAGCAGGACTACCGGCGAGTGTTTGTGAAAACCCGAAAGGGCGCAACCTCGTTAAAAAGACACTTGCAGGGTCCTCTCGACCTTGTAAGGAGAAACCACCGGCGTGAGATCCTTACGACTCACAAAGGAGCAACACACTTAGGAATCCTCACGATTCCTAAGGAGAAAATACACTTGCGAGATCCTCACGACTCGTAAGGAGAATTCTCTTATGGGACCCTCACGGCTCATGAGATTTGAAAGTCTTAAGTTACAGAAACCTAAACCTGTTCTTAAGCAGATCCCCCACAACCTTCGATATTGCCCTACAAGCGACTCAATACTGACCCTTGTATACAATCCACGGGCGCGAATAAACATTTCCCCAGCAAAGTCCAACCCTTGTAGGTCCCCTCAACCCATAAGGAGAAAGCCCTCTTGTAGGATCCTTACGACTTGCAGAGGAACATACACTTAGGAATCCTCACGATCCCTAAGGAGAAAATACACCTGCAAGATCCTCACGACTTGTAGGGAGAAATACCTTTGTGAGACCCTTATGGCTCATGAAATCAAAAGCCTTGGTCGACAGGACCCTTAACCCTGTTTACTAAGCCACCTTTGTTCAATATCGATAGAGGCAAATGATGATTCGCTCCTGGCAGCATCCCAGTTGCAGCGGTGTTGATGCCGAAATCGGTGTCTAAAATCCAAGCTTGCGGCGAAAAAGCTAGCAAGCCATACATGCCTACGAAATAGCCGAAATGATGGGGCAACTTGCAATAAAAAGCAGCAAGTAAAAATGTATGCATGAAAAATAGCCGAAATGATGGGGCAACTCGCAATAAAAAACAGCGAGTGAAAAGAAAAAAAAATAGCCGAAATGATTGGGCACCGCGAAAAATAGCCGAAATGATGGGGCAATCGCGACCTTCGCGATATAAAAGCTGAAACGATAGAGCATCGCGGAAAAAGAAATAAAATAAAAAGAAAATGTATGCCTTACAGGTGATCTTCCATCACACCCTGTATACAATCCAATGGCATAAACAAAAAGGGAACATACCTCCCTCCCCCAGGTTTCACCAAAGAAAGAAGCTAAATCTCGACGGGCCACAAGCGACCTAGAGATCATCCCAACACTCGTCTCGTAACAACGGACACAACTTCAAGCTAAGCGGAACAGCGGCAACTCCCAGTTCCATGGCTCGGTGGTATACATATCGCTAACAGTCAAACCTCCATCCCGTGAAATGCGGATACAATCAGCAAAATTCCTGGTTACGTGGAACGCGGATAATGTCACTCTTTGACCCCGTGGAAAAACGTCCAGAGCGGATCTTGGTCCTCGCAGAGCACGGCAGTGAACCCGTGTGAAGCATCCAGAGCGGAGCCTAGTCCTCGCCGAGCGCGGCAGTGAACCCGTGTGAAGCATCTAGTGCAAAATTCCTGGTCACGTGGAATGCGGATAATGTCACTCTTTGACCCCGTGGAAAACGTCCAGAACGGAGCCTAGTCCTCGCCGAGCACGGCAGTGAACCCGTGTGAAGCATCTAGTGCAAAATTCCTGGTCACGTGGAACGCGGATAATGTGACTCTTTGACCCCGTGGAAAACGTCCAGAGCGGAGCCTAGTCCTCGCCTAACGCGGCAGTGAACCCGTGTGAAGCATCTAGTGCAAAATTCCTGGTCACGTGGAACGTGGATAATGTCACTCTTTGACCCCATGGAAAACGTCCAGAGCGGAGCCTAGTCCTCGCCTAACGCGGCAGTGAACCCGTGTGAAGCATCTAGTGCAAAATTCCTGGTCACGTGGAACGCGGATAATGTCACTCTTTGACCCCGTGGAAAACGTCCAGAGCGGAGCCTAGTCCTCGCCGAGCACGGCAGTGAACCCGTGTGAAGCATCTAGTGCAAAATTCCTGGTTACGTGGAACGCGGATAATGTCACTCTTTGACCCCGTGGAAAACGTCCAGAGCGGATCCTGGTCCTCGCAGAGCACGGCAGTGAACCCGTGTGAAGCATCCAGAGCGGAGCCTAGTCCTCGCCGAGCGCGGCAGTGAACCCGTGTGAAGCAGCTAGTGCAAAATTCCTGGTCACGTGGAACGCGGATAATGTCACTCTTTGACCCCGTGGAAAACGTCCAGAGCGGAGCCTGGTCCTCGCCAAGCACGGTAGTGAACCCGTGTGAAGCATCCAGAGCAAATACCGGACTGTGGAGTCCTTAAAATCCATGGACTATGACGTCCTTAACCTCGACCGTGATGTCTTAAAACTAATGATCAACCACCCCGATTCCCTACGGATTCTGCCTTGGTTTAAGGGTACATCTCTTCACTCCTTTGATACCTGGCGTTGTAATTCCTCAACGTCTTCAAAAAGGTGACGGGTCCCTGCAACCAAACATCGGACTGTGGAGTCCCTAAATCCACGGACTATGAGGTCCTTAACCTTGACCGTGATGTCTTAAAACTAACATCGGACTGTGGAGTCCTTAAATCCACGGACTATGAGGTCCTTAACCTTGACCGCGACGTCTTTAAACTATAATACCTGGAGAAACCCCTAACTCCGTAAATCACGGACAAGGGTGACCGCATCCAACACTTACAAGTCCTCACGACCTGTAAGGAAGAAAAACTCTCTTGTGGGATCCTTACGACTCTCAAGGGAAAACCCTTTTAAGGATCCTCAGGATTCTTAAGAAGAACTCACACCTATGGGATCCTCTCGACCTGTAGGGAGAAAAACTCTTTATGAGACCCTCGTGGTTCGTAAAAAGCAAAAGTCTTAGGAAGCAGATCTTAACCCTGAATCCTGAGCCATTGCTGTCCTGCAAGGAGATCAAGATAGAATATCCGCAGAATACATTCAATGAAAAGGAGACACATCATTGAGAAAAAAATGTACCTTTTATTCATGAACCAAAATGGGTACAAAGTACAATTCATGAAAGAAACAAAAAGAAAATACTCTCATCCATGAGTATGTACAAAAAGGAAGGAAAAGATACAAATGTTTCAAGCCGGCGGGCGATTCAGCAGCTTGATCAGCTCATCCTGCTTTTGTTGGACCACGGCTTCATGACGCAAGATCTCCAAAAGACGGGCCTCCGCTTGAGCTTGCTGAGCCTGATACGAAGCGAGCCGAGCTTCGAGCTCTTTCTCGGTGGCTTTATGAGCCTCGACCCTCTCACGAGTGAACATGGCAGCTTTATCGAGAGCCACCACCTCTTTTGTGGACTCCTGAAGCACCCGCCAGAGTTCGTATGCTTTGTTGGCCTTGGCTGTGAGGCTGGCCTGAAGCTCGCTCAGCGCCTTAGAAGCCAATGCCCTTTCCGAAAATTTACGGCCGAGCCCTTTTCTCGCACAACAATATGTTCGCTACGTGTCGCTCTATCAGGCCACGTAAGCTCGCTTTCGTGACCGCGGCCTTGGAAACAAGACATTTACAAGACCGTATAAATGGGCTTCCAGTCGACGGGAATAATCGATCTAAAACGCGCTCACATCACCTGACGTGAAAGGCAACAAGAAAGGAAAGTGATGATAGCATTTGCAATTAAAGAAAGTTCTCATGAGAAGAATACAAAGTTTATTTATGCAAGCGGAAACATACATGCTAGCACCAAGCCTACATGGAATTTCGGCATAAAGTGTAGAAAAGGAGGGACTAATTTAAAAATGTTCTACGCTAACGGAAAAGATCACCAAACAAGGGATCGGAAATACAAGGGTTAACAAAACAAAGAACAAGGTTCTCCATCTCTCTCTCTGCTCTCTCCAACACATCAAAGCGACGGTTCTCACGAGAAGTCGCTTCCCATCGATTGGCGCCATGGCCATCAGCAAAAGCAGACATAACAGCCCGTCGGGCTCTTATCTCGCTCAGCAGATGAATTGAGCAGTCCTTCAAAGCCTGAGTAATCAGGCACGCCTCATGAAAGCCCTCGAGCTTTTCTTCCGCCGCATCAAGCATCGCCAGGGTCATCTCTGCCGGGTGAGGAGGGATGTCGGCAAGCACGGCCGTGAGGATCATCCGGAGCCAGAGAGAACCCATCGGGAGGGGGGACCCCCTACGGATCGAGAGTTCATGCATGGCTGAGTCGCATTCGTTGTCGGTAAGGAGGGGATCCACCAACCGAGCAGCAAAGCGGGGGAGCATCTCTTCGATAGGAACTTCCCACGGCTGTCGACGAGCATGCGGACGATTGCAGGCCATGGCACTCGTTTGTCTCTCAAGACAAGTTACAAAAAAATAATAATAATATAAATCTCTCCGTAAAGGGAAAAGAAAGCTATAGCCTTATATATAAAGAAGTGTATTAAGTGCTGTGCGCGGAAAATCTTGCATGGTAAAGCTATTTCCAAGGCCAAAAAAAAGGAAAGGCATCTAAAATCAAGGAGATGAAATTATTTCCAAGGCCCTTTCTCTGCATCCAATATTGTGCACTGAAAATACGGCATGGGAAAATTTTGTGAACAGCCCCATCAAGGGACCCCACGTGCAGAACACGTGAGGCCTAAACCTGATGTACACTTAAAAGAAAATATATGGAGTAGTACCCTGCATATTAAAAGCACAAACAACAACAGTAGCAAAATGATAAAATCCCATAGAAAAGGCATGCATACTTCAAGAGGTTCATACAAAATGTAGAGGACACATTTACAATGGTAAAACTTCAGATGCGGGGCATGGGTTGAGAAACTCAAAATTAACTTTATTCAAGATCTTCCAAGCATTTCGAACCTCCCGAGTATGCTTCCTCTCACGATCACAAGCATCGGGGTCCCCGCGGATGTCCTCTACCCTCCGGTAGGCGGCAAGTATGGCTGATTGCTGAAAAATCTGATGCAGGAGATCAATGAGATTATCCCGCCTTCTCTTTGAGATCAAGTGCATCAGATACACCGAGTGTACTTTATCCTCGGCGGCGTCCAATGCCCCAAGCGGCACACCAGCACAGAATAAAGGGAGAGCCTCCCTGATCGCCAGCACGATCAGCCTCAGAAGAGAAGAGCGACGGGGGAGTAGACGATGGTTGTACTCGTCAAAGCGACTCATGATCTCGGCACACTGAGCATCGGTGAACTCCTGGTTCTGACTGCGGCCCAGCGCACGAATATTCCCGTAGGAAATGATCTCGTCAAGACCATACAGATGGGCATCCATGATACCTGAAATAAAGGTCATGAGAATCATTAGAAAACTCCTATTTCATTAATTGCAGAAGAACAACCTCGGGCCAAGAGACCCCAGGAAGCCTCCGCGTGAAGAAATCAAGTCCTTCATTGGAATTAAAATTCCTTATTAAGAAAAGGGAATTAAATTCCCAAAAACATTTTTGGATGGAATTAAATTCGATGGAGTTGAAACGCCATCATCATCTCCCCAAAGATCATCTAAACCCTAAGAGATCTACAGTTTGAAGGTTAAGCGGTTTCATGTTCTTATGGAAAAAACATGAAGAAAAAAGGGTAAAAAAAACCTTGTTTTGGATCCAGAGGAATGTGAAGGTCCATCGTTTGTCCAAGAACATTACCTGAGGAAAAGAATTCTTTTCGAACAGAGTTAAACTCTGAAAATTGTTTCAAGACAGAGAACTAAGCTCTGGAAGCGAGAATTAAATTCTCAAGGAAAAAGTTCTCAGAAGAAGAAGATGAGCAAAGTGAAGGCTCCTATGAAGAGACAGAGGTATTTATAGAAGGCAATGGAAACGTTTCATCTCCCCAGATCCCTAAAGGAATCCAACGGTCGCAAGAGGTGACAGCGTTGCACTCACGTGCTGACACGTGAGAACAACGCTGTGGGGGCATTTGTTTCCTGATTTAAAATCAGGAAAGCTTATGGAAAAAGCTTCAGAAGAGGGTCACGTGCTTACACGTGACCAGCAGTCACGTGTTGGCACGTGATACCCAAAAGTACCGGCAAAGCAAGTGCAGTTTCCCAACTACATCAAAGAGAGGGGCTTCAGTAAGGGTCACGTGCTCCCACGTGACCTGGGTCACGTGTCGGCACGTGACATTTAAAAGCAGCAGCAAAGACCCAACGCTTCCTGATCAAATCAAGGAAAAGTTTCAGAAGAGGTCACGTGCTCCCACGTGACCAGGGTCACGTGTTGCCACGTGACGATCAAAACATCAGAATTGTTCTCCAGTTAAATCAAGAAAAAGAGTTCAGACAAGGGTCACGTGCTCGCACGTGACCAGAGGTCACGTGGTGGCACGTGACGGTTAAGCAGCAACCAGAAGACAGAGCGCAAAAAGAAAGAGGAAGGCTCGTTCCAAGGGGGTCACGTGCCCACACGTGACCATGGGTCACGTGGTCACACGTGACCGGCTTTCAAAGCCCATTTCGTTGACAGAATTAAATTCTGAAAGAGATTCGAATCTTTCCAAAGGAAAGCGATTATCTGGAACCAATCGAATTAAAGATTTAAAGATGATTGAATATCATTTATCTATGGGAAAATCTCGGGTTTGGAAAGATTTCCCCTTTAAATCTAACCGAAATAACAAAGGAGAATCCCGGGACTTGAAATCCAATGGTGAATAAAATTCACCCAATAATCCAAAGGTCAAAAACGAATGATGGATGCAAATCAAATCTCTCAATGAAGATTCGTCAAAAACTAATTGACTCGGCTGCTTCTCCTATAAATAGGAGCCAAGAGACACAGGGATGGAGGGATAGATATACGCAGAGGGAAGAAAGGGAGAGAGATCCTTGATACTTCGAGGAACTTGGATCTTCTGCAAAAGAAAACCCTAGGTAAGAAAGGGAAGGCTCCTTGAAGGAAAAGAGAATTTAATTCTCAACAGAGTTTAACTCTGATATATAAAACAGAAGAACATATTTCTTCTCTCTTTGATAGAGGATCTGCAAAGTGCACATCTCCCCTTGAAGTTGAGAATTTAATTCTCAATGGACCGAGATCCTGCCATGCAGATCCAAAACATAGAGAGGGAATGGAAGCACGAGAATTTAATTCTCACAGAACTATAGGAATTTAATTCCTTTAAAATAAAACTAGGGCTTAACCCTGTGTTATGGGAATTTAATTCCTTCCGAACAAAAAGAAACAGGGTTTAACCCTAATTAAGAACCTAGTTCTGTTGGAACAGCGGGGATTTAATTGCCTTGATCATAATTTAACAGAGAGTGGGAATTTAATTCCTTAAAAGCTTTTATTAGGGTTTAACCCTATTTAGTTCTTCACATGTATGAGGAATTTAATTCCTACAGAAAATTCAGAGTTCAACTCTATTCCAGAATATAAATCTTCAAAAGTAGGAATTTAATTCCTCTGAAATTACTGTCAGGGTTTAACCCTGCGAGGAGTTTAATTCCTGGAAAAGATTAACAGATCCTCTAAACAACATACATAGAGGCGGGGTCACGTGTCACCACGTGACCCCCCCCCCAAAAGATCTACAGAAAGCCCCTTTGAAGCAGTGCCCCACGTGACCCACGTGACCCTAGGCAGAAGCTTTAACGTATAAGCATTTGAATGCCCGTCACGTGATGGCACGTGATGCTCTAAAAGATGCAATAGTCTCAAAAGAACAAATGAAGGGAGGGCGCTCTCACGTGTCGCCACGTGACCCCTCTTGCCTTAGTGTTTAACACTAAATTGAAACTCCCGAACCCAGTGTTAAAACACTGTTGGGCCTTAGTGTTTAACACTAATCAAAGAGCTTTATTCGCAGTGTTCAACACTGATTACCTTAGTATTTAACACTAATCTGAGATCTCCATTGCCAGTGTTCAACACTGATCTGTTTTAGTGTTTAACACTAATTTGAAAAGCCCTGTTGCTGGTGTTTAACACCAATTATCTTTTAGTGTTAAACACTAACTTGTCAGTCTCATTCTCAGTGTTCGACACTGGTTGGTCTTTAGTGTTTAACACTAGACATTGGTCCAATTGGCTAAATGGATAGAGGCAAAGCCTCTCCTGACTGGACTTAGCCCAAGCTGGCCATAAGTCCTCAATTCGTAATCAACTGGACTAATGGGCTCATAACATAATTAATTGGTCTTGATCCCAAATTGGGCCAAGGACTATTCAATCCACTCCGGTTCTAGGGTACATCTCTTCACTCCTTTGAAATTTGGCATTGTAATCCCTCAATGTCTTCAAAGAGGTGACGGGTCCCGACGACCACACATTGATATGGACTGTGGGGTCCTTAAACCCGTGTCTAATGCAAAATTCCTGGTTACGTGGAACGCGGATAACGTCACTCTTTGACCCCGTGGAAAACGTCCAGAGCGGAGCCTAGTCCTCGCCGAGCACGGCAGTGAACCCATGTGAAGCATCTAGTGCAAAATTCCTGGTTACGTGGAATGCGGATAACGTCACTCTTTGACCCCGCGGAAAACGTCCAGAGCGGAGCCTGGTCCTCGCCAAGCACGGCAGTGAACCCGTGTGAAGCATCCAGAGCACATACCGGACTATGGAGTCCTTAAACCCATGGACCACGACGTCCTTAACCTGGACCGCAATGTCCTTAAACTACCCATGGACCGCAATGTCCTTAAACTAGAACAATAGAGCCCCGCATGCTCTTTTGTCGGATCTAAACGGTCCCGTTTAAGTTGATCTTAGCCTTAAAGATGGCTAACGTATCCTTAAACCTTCAAACAGAGTGGACTATAAATCCCCCCAATTAACTCTGGCTCGAGGGTACATCCCTGAACTCCTCTGACATCCGTCGTTGTAATCCTTCAACGTCGTCAGAGAGGTGACGGGTCCCGACGGCCACACATACGATGGACCACTATGTCCCTAAACTCGAACAATGAAGCCTAAAACGCTCCTTTGTCGGATCTAAACGATCCCGTTAAGTTGATCTTAGTCTCAAAGTTAGACTAACGTATCCTTAACAAACGTTTGAGTTGATCTTAGCCTCAAGTATGGCTGACGTATCCTCAAACCAAACCCCCAAACCCAAATCTAAGATAATACGGATTTGGACTAGTCCACGCCCTACGGGCGATGACATAACTCAGTCTCCATAAACAATCCACGGGCAACAAAACACAAAACAAATATCCACGACACGAAGTGACCATCTGGAGAAGGAAAAAGTTGTTACCGCGATGCGGTAGCGTAATTAACTGCAGGGGCTTGCGCCTGCATGGAAGAGCGTCCCCACAATCAAAAATCCCTCAAATAAGGGGGAATCTGACGAAGTCTGCTACATCGGACGCATCCGTCTAAACCTTCAATACATGGTGCCATAAATCAACTTGGTATCTTCGGAGAGGTGGACGGATAGCACCAATTAGCATCTGCCCTGAGTCTCAGTACCAAGACATCGCAGTCTTGCGCGCCGCCATTCGGAGGGGAACAATAACCATATCCAAAATCAAACAAAGGAGGCACCTTTCTCCAAATTTTGAGATCAAATCCCCCAAAACCAAAAAGCTAAATCCCAAATCATACAAAAAAGAAACATCGGCAAGCGGAGTCCTTGAAAGGGATGCAGGATGCCTTGGCACCCAAGATCTTGATGCCGTTTCCGGTGTAGAGATCATAGTCGAAGCCATCGTAGACGGAGAAGAGATGATTATGAAAGAGTTTTTGTATGGAATCCTTACGAAAGATAAAATTTTGGTGATGAATGTGGATTTTGGAGGTCAGGGGCAATTGGGACATTTAAAATATTCCGGCTAACCATGGTAATTTCTAATCTAGATCCAAGATGGGTTATTGTAACAGTAATTTTTTGAGTAAATTTCTTTTATCTTTGATGGCGTTTTTTCAAAATACCTAATCTTTGAGGGTTGTATATCAAAAAAAACCTATTTGTTATTTTGTATATACGCATATTCGCATCTTTAACATTTGGAAATTTGTGAATTCGTGAATCCGGCTTGCATTGTATCCCGTACCCGTATCCGAATCCGTGTTGCGTTCGTAGGTCTTCCCATTCTAACTCCTTGAGATAATTCTTGACCAACGCCAAATCATTTGTGCCTTGGATACTTTGCAAATTTGTGTGTAATATCCTCCTTATCTCACAACAAAGCGGATGGGTTAACATATGCAAACCTACTATCATATCTATACTAACATTTTGCTTCACTACCTTGACAAAGAACATGCATCTTTCGAGGATATATGTCTATCCAATGATAGATCGCTGTTGGAATCTCTTTCTGAACATTTCTTAATTTTTTTTATTTATCAGAGATTGTCATTTAAAAACAATGGTATTGATTCTAATCGTGGCTTTTGATTTATGGATGCATGATATTATTTGTTCATTTTATTGATAAAGAAATATTTATACAATGTTATTTTTTTAACTCTGAAAAATATTATACAGTATTTGATTGATGTGTACTCTGAACTAAAATGAGTTGCAAATTTATGTTCTAGAGAAATATGACACAGCTTGCTAACACGACTCGTGTATTCTTGTTAGGGGTGGGTGGTTGGTCCGATTTGCCTGAAGATATCGGGGTTCTAATCGTTGAGAATCTGGTTTTTCTTCAATGGCATAACATCTTGAACAAGGTTCGTCCATCTCCACTCCCTCTTCTCATGATCCCTTACAACGAAGGAACTCAGACTAGTCATTTTCTCGATCTCTCGGAAAATGAATTACATGGTCTAGATTTGCCGGAGCTTCAAGACCGATGGGTTTGTGGATCTTCTAATGGTTGGCTGGCAACAATTGATGGTCAATGGAAGATTGATCTTCTCAACCCGTGCTCAAGAGCTCTAATACAGCTACCAGAACATCCGGAAATAATTTCATGTATCGAGAAAGAGTGCTGCATAAGAAAAATTATTTTGTCAGGAAGCCCCTCATCCTCAGATTGTTATGCTGTTGCTATTGTATCATACTGTAAAAGGCTAGCCTTCTGCAGGGTTGGGGCGGATAAATGGACTACGATAGGATCTTTAGAGAATAACTACCGAGATGCTACGTTCTATCAAGGAAAAAATTGTCTTGTTTATAAATAAAACGGCTCCGAGGAAGGATGGGGTCTGGTTGAAAGTTTAGGCAATCACTCGCTATCAATTTCAGTCCGTGATGTTAGCGGCTTTAAGCCAAACTGTTTTTTTAAGATGATTATTTCGACATTATGCGTATGCGGAATAGTGTTGGATGCGGAGACGATTGCGGCGTGTATAGCTTGAAGGATCAAGGTTTTTTGCGGCTTCCGCAAGATGTAGTCCCATTTTGGTCAGGGCCAGGATTTTGGTATGCACAGAGCTTATAAAGCACTGCATAAAAACCACGTCTGTTTCTTAGTTTTTGTCCCGGTATCTTCTACATCTTCCATGTTGGATGCTGGTATGATTTACCTTTTCCCGCGATCATGTTACTTCATGAGCTATTCTTGCTTGCTTAGAGGGATTATTTGCCAGAAACCAACTAGTGGTTTGACCCTCTTATTACAAACCAATCTTGTGATTCTTTCTTTAAAGAAAAATCACCCTTCAAGATGTATGCAATGCCAGTGGAAAGCATCCCCCAAGGTGTTTGTTTAAAACTATTAAACTATTGTGTGATTTTTGGTACACAATTTAATGCTTTCGGAATAAATTCGTGGATCTCTGGATGTGTGTAATGTGTGCTTGTGTGTATGTGTCCGTGGATGTGTTGTGTATGTTGCATGCATAGCTTACAGCGGGTCAGTGCCAAAAATAATAATATTATGTTAATGATGTGGATAGTTTGAAATGAGAAATAGATTGAAAGATTTTGCTCAAATTTTATATTATGGTTTATTAAAAAGAGCTGCCTTCAATTGATAGCATGATCTACACCACATCCTTAAAGTTTGCATTATAAGAGCAGAGAAGAGATAATTTAAAGACGAATTCAGTCGACTAAATCCGATGGCTGATTAAGCATATTGGCTTTCTTTTTGATGAAAAAGTATGTTGATTTCATGAGTAAATATGATGACAATTTCACAGGCCTTTTTAACAGTTTGTTCGTTATGATTATGAAGCTTGCTTCTTTTTGTCGGATCTTAAGTTCTTCAATTAAAAGTGGGGGAAAAACTTTCCATGTGGGGCTGCCAAAAGTTTACTATTTTGGAAATAATCCCAAACCTTTATATTCCAAACAGTAACCCTTAAAAATCTTCACGAAATTATTTTGGATCCCCCTCCCCCAACCAAAGAAAAACAAATCTCTTTTTTAGTTGTTGGGGCACCTCTCCATCTCCTGCATGATGACTATAATGCTATGGAGCAAAACTCGACAATATTCTTTCTTCTGCCAACAAAAGAAAAAAATTAGAAATCCTACAACCTCTATACTTGATTCATTCACCTCCGGAACAACACTTGCTTTTCCCTGCCAAGACACCTTATTACTGCCTAGCCACCAATGAACAACCTTCGTTTTCCGGTTTCCTCGACGGAGTTAATGAAAGAATTAACGGTATTGAGCGGAACCTGTAATTTTAACATTTCTAGTTAACCTAATCATCCGTTATAGTTGGTATTTAATAGAGACATATTCGAAGTGTATGTTTTTAGCTGAATATTTGAGGGTTGTTTTCAACAAATATATGAGGCCGATTTTTAAAATAGCAAAGGTTTTGGGGTCCTACTGGAAAAAATATTTATCAAAGCTTAGGTAGGCTTATTTAAGAGATCTTAAGACCCAACCCGGCCCATTGAAGATCCTTTTTAATGAATTTTCCCAAACCGATTTAGATTAAAAAAACAAAACAAAACCTCCATCTCTTTTCAAAAACCCTAACGACAAAAATTAATGGGACCACAAGGAGCGGAGCAAGGTACCCACCACTGAAACCTTTTTTCCCCCACATTTACATGGCTTGAATTGATCTCTTCTTTAATTTGCAGTTATTACTTGATTTATCAAAGTTGCGTCATCTCACTACTTTGTAAATACATTAGGTATGTTCGCAAAATTAAGCAGAAAAATGCCAAAAACTTTCTATAATGGTAACAAGTGGCCTTGAACTTGTGATGATCAATTTGCATATTGAACGCTTCGACAACCCGATTTCAATTCTTTGATGTTTGAAACTTTAGATGTAGGAACTCCAAGAATTAATCCTTCCAATCTCAATTCCAAATTGAACCATTATATTGTCACTATCGTCCGATTTGGAAATCAAACCCTCATTAAAATAGCGGTCATGTCAATAATCCGTCTAATGTGGTCAAAAGGAGGGAAAATTATTCCATGAGGAGGCCGCATACTCCCGGACAAGAGAGAAAAAATAGAAGTGTGGGCCCCACATGCTGCCTGAAATTCTCGCCTCTTTCTCTACCCTTGCTCGAATGTATTACACGCAGCACATGGAATAATTTCTCCAAAAGGAGAAAATCAAGAAGATTTTACGTTGTGAGATTGGTTGTTTGCGGAACAAATAATATTTTTGGAATGACGTGCAGGAAGAGTTAAAATTTTTATTTAGAATAATGCATGGGGTGGTTGTCTACAACTATGTAGCATGATAAAGGAAGATGTTTTAGATCGTATCCATTGATACTAAAATCACATTTTCCACCATGGTCAATTATTCGATCTTTGCCGATACATTTCTAAGATTAAAAACCGCACAACCACTTAAATGCTTGGAAGGATTATCAGTTAAAAATAAAATATAAATAACACCAGAAGTGAAGAACCACTATGATATCCATAAACATTCTTGTAATAGTTTTGTAAGGCATGGGCGTTGCTTTTGATATATTTTACGAAGCATGAAATATCCTGAAAATATTTTTATACTTGGGTATTTAGATCTTGCTTTGATAGTTGAGATCCATTGTTAGGGAAGTCAAGGCATATACTTTCTTTTTAGTCCCTTGAGATATATTTGTTATGTAGGAAACTGTTCTAACTCTTAAGAAGCCTTAAACATTTTCAGTATCTTGCACGAACAATACTAGCATGATTTGATCGATTTCTTCCAAGAAATTCAAGTCATTCAAAGCTGTAACTAGGAGAAAATGATTTATCAATACTATGAAGAAGTTGCTGAACATGTGGGAAAAACACATGGGTGTTTTGGGAATATATTACAAAAAAGATAAAAATCTAACCACCGTTAAAGTTGGATAAGCTGCAATGTGTTGAATCATAGGGTGGTATCAATGTTTCACGGACTCGTCATCAAGGTGACGTGTTGGTATCGGATGTATCCAAGTCGGATTCTTTTGGATTCACCAAAAGCACTTGTGAAACTCTTTTTGGTGCTTCCTAATATTTGTATTTAATTCTAGATTCATTGAACATGTAGCGATGGCTAAGATATCAACTATCTACGCATCAATACTTACAAATTATATGTAATCTTAGGTTAGATTTGGCAAAATGGTGACTTTTTATGTTATTATGCATGCATTTAAATGACAAAAAAATCAGCGTATCCTACCGAATCGTATCCTAGATTTTTGGAATTCGCCACTGCAACAGGTTTTCTGCATTCAGACCACCATAATGCTGCAAGAACGCATACACATTCGAGAACACTTTGTTATTCTATTCAATCTCGATAATTGAGACCCATTGTCAGCAAAATAATGCCATACACATTCTTTTTAGTCAATTATTTTTGATGTTTTGTTATTCAAGTAACAGATAATTTCTTTTCAGCATCTGAATTACTACTGCATATTCCTAGAAAGGCTATAACTGTTTCAATCAGATTCTATTGCTGTTACGGAAAAATTACCAGGATGCAGTAGAAGTGCATTTGAGTAATTGATGCTTAAAACTTGAAATTGTTTTTCCATTTGCTGATTAATTTACAGGACTTTAGGCGAAATATTTATACCATTATGATGTATTGAGGCGTTTCTCGATCAAAGATAAACCCCAAAAGCTTAAGCATCTCTGAAATATTCTAAATGGATTGCTACTCTGAGGACGCTGCTTCTAATAAGGGGGAAGATCGGACCAGTTCCCTACCCGAACCTATTCTATGTGACGTACATCCTCTCTCTCCTCCCAACTATTGATGCTGTTCGCACGTGCATCTTCGCACGTGGATGGAGGCATATCTGGAAGTTGGTTGATAACTTTGAATTCGACCTGAACAAGATTCAATTTAGTTGTAAGCATCCATGAGTTCCTAATGCTTCGTCCGCTAGGAGTAAAATTGTCATTTGTTAAATAGTTAACATCTTAGTGTACGCTTATCATTTAATTCATTATATTTGTAGTATTGTTTTTCTTGTCATATAACTCGTAGATTAATAACATGATTCTATAGTATTAATTGTATAACCTCATGTTAATGACTTGATAATTGTAGAATTTTACTGTTTAACATTTTTATGCTAATATATATTTTATTTACTATTTTTATTAGATAGACCATATATAGATGCCATCTAGAAAATACAACTGCACTTGAATGTGTAATATCTGTATGCATGATACATGGATGCCCGGTGTGACCATCTGATACCGACTCATATCCCAGATTTATCGCTGATAAGTAGAATTTTGCTCCTAGATACACTAACACCTTGTAATTTGTATCATACGCAGGAGCTCATCCGCACAGGAATTCTCCTGAAGAGGTATTCGGGGAAAAGATTGCAAAAACTTATGAAAGTAGAGATGTTGAACATTACGGAAGATTTGGAACTCGAGTTTTTGAAAGTTCTGTTTGAAACTCAAGTAATGTTGGAGACGGTAGCTATTCGCCGCTCCGATAAGTGCCAAATACCGAAACAGATGGTCAGGGAGGAGCTGCAAGGTTTTCCGAAAGCATCCCCACATCTGACTGTAGTGGTGATCTAGTATGATTTATTTGTTCCTTTTTTCTTCTCAAACTTATGGTAGTGTGTGCAATGTTTAGATTTAATCGGAACTATATATTTATCAATATTTGGCTAGTTAATGACTAATGTCATATGTTACTGTCATATAAGGGTATATTTTGCTTTCTCTCTCTGTCTTTTTCCCCCCTTTTTTCTTTTAATAAGTAATACAGGAATAGGATATAGAAGTAAATATGAAGAGTTCTGTTTTTTTCTTTCGCTAAAAAAGTTGTTAATTTATCCTGTTTTGTTTATAACACAACGCACTTTCTCATTGCATCTCACATCAGTGGTGTGAATAGATATGTAAACATACATGCATCTTCTTTCGGTCGAGATCGAAGGTGATATTTGCTATAAAAGAAAATTATGTTATTATGTGCTTATCATGTATTCAAATTAATAAGCTTTGAAAGCTTCAAATCAAGTCACATATTTGCTTCGACGGATAATGGACTCTATTTAATGACATTATAATTTCTATGAATTTCCTTGTAACCGATATGTTTTTAAAATTGTAAGTATTTTTATATTTCTGATGAAGCTAATATCTTTATTATATATATTATAATTTATATTCATTTAATATTATTTCCCACAATATGAGCGACATAAAACATTTAAAAAAAAATTATATTCATTTAATTTGTTTCTTAGTTTAAATTAAAATATGTTTTATCACTCTAATTTGTTGTTAACTTATTATCTTAAAAGACTTGAGATTTAGTTATGTATTTTGAATGATGATTTTCATATTTAATTGAACCACAAATTTAAGATTGAACCGTAATGATCTTCTTAAATATCTCTTCTCTAATATTATAACTCAAGATAAAACTCAAAATCGATAAAAATTTATAAAATCTGAAAATATTCTTGATGATTTTAGCTAAAGATAATATATCTTTTGGAGTTAAGATGATGGTAATAGAAATGTGCAACACGCTTGTAAAATACTAGTAAACAGATAACTCAAATTTGATTACGGATCACACTCAAATAATGATCATGATTGTGTTGGATGATTCGACATTGAAATTGTATTTTTTTCCTTTTAAATTAATACATGCCTGAGTCGGGTCGAGTAAAAACAGGAGTAGATGTGTAGAAGATAAATAGGGATATAGAAAGATGTGTTCGTATCTAATAATAGGATTAGGATCCTCTGCTCGTTTTAAAACCCAGGCACCTTGCAATTCCCCTCTCACGTCCGTCCGATCTCCTCTTTGGCCCCCACAAATACTCACGTCCGTCCGATCTCCTCTTTGGCCCCCACAAATACCTGGGCTCCCCTGTTTTACTCCCGCTCCTCGTTGTTCGATTTAGCAAGCTCTGAATAAAATATCAGAGGATCCGGATCCTTGTAACGGCTTTGCCTACAGGGTTCATGTGAACTTTTTTTTTTCCTTTTTTTTTATAGAAAACTTGGAATCCATTATTTTTTGGACAACACCCTTGAATTCAAGTAGTTATACAGAGGATAAAATCAGAAGATAAAGTAAGATTCTGCTTGAATTATTTTAGATTTTTCAACCTGACATGAATATTGTCGGCTAACTGCCTAACAACCATCAAATTCGAAATATTTATTCATAGAATGCCACATTAAAGGCATCAGTATCATGGAAATGTTACTGTTATGCCTAATTAGTTTGATATTAATGGAGTAAAGGTGAAATATGAGGGAATTTACTTCTATGGCATCAAAAAAATACATTCTCCATGATTTCTTTTGACGATCGGCATACATCATCATCATCATCTTTATCATATGTGGATATACCACTGTTGATTTAGTAGGTGCAAAATTAACATAACACTGTAGATGTTGTCGACAATCTAAAGTACTCTTTTTGTATAATTTTCTTTATAAAGATACAATGGCAAAAAAAAAATCACGGATGTGTTTAATTTGTAATCGGAAATTTTATTGCTATGGGCTCAAGTTTTTCTCTTCTTTCAATTGCTAATTTCATACAGGATTTTTGTTATTTCTTGCTCCAGCTTTGTATATTTTCTCCGTACATATTCAATTTTATTTATTTACGCTTTTAGTAGGGTTGTTCATCCTGCTTTTTTCCTCAAAAAAAAAAAAAGAAAATAATAGAAATGTCACCAAGCAAGATACAAGAAACACACACAAAAAAAAATCTGGCTAAAGGTCTGAGATTTAGAGAATTTTGAAAGACATCAATTGAAAAAGTTTGTTTTTTTTAAAAGGGGTTTTTTGACCTCGCTGCTTAAATTCTTCTTTGTTTAAACAAATAACTCTTTGCAGTTCTCTCATAAATTTGTAGATTGCCTAAAATTCCTTTTTTATACTTCTTTTAATTCATATTCCAAGAACATCTGTCGATATTGTTAGATACGTTTAGGATTTTTTAAGAAATTTGCTCCTAAGATTCTATAATATTCTCTTTTTAAAAAATAATTCTTGTTAATGGCGATATTTACATACTTATTTCTATAACTTATGCTTCATCACTTTCTGCCGTCCATATATGTCATCAAGTCTTCCTGTGAGGTTTCTTCATGAGAAAGATGAAAAACAAGTCCATATTTAGAGGCAATCGAATGGAAGATTCAAAGTTAATATTATTATCATAATTATAAATAATTAAAAAAGTTACCATCGTTAGTATAATAGCAAGCTAAAATTTGAAATAATACAAGGGGCGATATGAAGTAACCTAAGGATTTGAGGAAGAAATATAGAAATAATGATATTTAAGAGAGTTCTAAAACCAGAAAAAGAATTTGAGGAACATAAAAATAGCCCTTTTAAATTATAAGATTGTGATGTGCTATTTTTTTTATAAAATTATTTGTAGTTTTCTATAGGACATGGCCTATATTTTTATAGTTTTCCTATCAATAAAGCACTAAACAAAGACATATGATAACATGATCTGTTATTGTTGGCAACTTCATTAGGGACATTTGGAATCTTGTTTTGCCACATTTTGTATCATTGTGAGGGAACAGCAGTGAATTTTGCTGTTCTGCTTTCTTTTCCCTCTTCACAACCTCTTCAATTATTTTATTGATTGGAAGCATATCGGACTCCAAGTAGGCTATATATTAGGTTGGTGATCGAGTACATAAACAGGTAAGCTATCCTGTCTATCTATGGACCCAATCACCATTCCAGTAGCCTGCGTAAAATCTGCCAGGTTGATAGGTAGAACATTTTTCATAATCATAATAATTAGCTAATGGCTACATTGAACCAAAGGATAGTTTTTGTGAAATTTTATCGCTCCAAGGTATTGATGTTTTCACTAAACTACCTAAAAGTTTTCATACGGAATACTCCCTTGACTTTGGCTTTAAGAGATTTATTTTTAATGAATTACCCTTAAATGCAGCACTTTAAGAGAGCTTTACCGTAATAAAAAAATATCCAGGGGGTTTAGTGAAAAACATAGATAGTTAAGGGCATTTAACTGAAATTTATTCAGGCTAAAATGTATTAAATTGCATATGAACATAATAGATATAGCAAAATTTTATATATGGTCCATTCAGTGTCTTTTTCCTCCCCAAAAACAAAGTAGCAACAACAATCAAGCTGTCTAACAAATGCAAATGAATACAGGGACCCAAAATCACATGTACAGCAACCCCCCAAAAAAAAAAAGCAAGCTGGCTTTCCTGAAAATATCTTCGGCACGAACTGATCAATGCACACCTGTTTCTCCGTAAAAAAAACCTTGAAAACAAATTTGAAACCCCGAAACCAAGTTAGAAAATATGTTCATCTTGCTCGAGAAGAACTTTGAGTTGTTTGGGTCTCGGGAGTGTAATTTTGGGACGCGAGGTAAGTGAGAGCGGTTACAACATCGGCTATAACAGGTCTCATTGTAGGCTGCTCTTGAACACACATTGCGGCCACAGCGAGCGCTTGGTATAGACCTCGTATAGGGTATTGCCCATGAAGCAATGGATCGGCCATTTGAGGGAATTTTCGCCGGTCTTTGAAAAGAGTCCGGGCCTAAATGCCCGAATGAAGTTAGTTTGAATCAGATAAGCGTCTTCCAAAGAACCATGACATGCTCTAATTCATAATATTAGGATAAATTATAACCTAGAGTTTAAAAATTAGATGGATAGTTTAGGTGAACTAGTGAACTTCCATTAACTTTAGACGTTCTTTCAGATATATACCATGCAAATAAATATCATAAACTTGGTGTTTATCAGATTAATATCACAAGCTTTAGGATTTCCATTTTGCCTAATATCAAATGTGGTTTTAAACCAAGAAAAGGTGTTCAACTTATGAAGTTCTCGCCGAAAAACATAGAATATTAAACAGAAAAGGCTGAAAACATGTGGTAATTAACGGGAAACACTAAGTTAACGGCATTTATATGCAATTTAGGAGTACAAGTATTTAACAGAAAAAGGATGAGAAGCAATTGTATTTTAGTGTAATTCTCTCTTTTTATTTTCTGTAGATCAATAAGCATGCTGACAGAATACAGATACATGCACAGACACATATAAGAGGATGGGTATTAAGATAATGTATTCTATCAAGGGTATATGTAGTCGGCGGGAGCCTCTGGGCTCCATCATATTATCTCAAGGAAAAGGTATCAATACAATGCCCGATACTTTAGTTGGCAAAAGCTAGGGTTGTCCATGGAACCAGCCAAATATATGCACAGGTATATTATGGGCTTCCCTCAAATCACAAGGTCAGCGATAAGGAAAAAAAAACCCTGTTAACGGTTGCACATAGAGATTGAGGATATACCCTACTAATGAGCAAATGAAAATCCAAGAATCTGAAACATGAGAGAGTAAACTAATCAAGAACCCACGATCACTGTTGAGAGAGAGAGAGAGAGAGAGAGAAATCACTTTACCCAAAAACTTAAGCTAATGGGCTATGGGATAACAATGAACGAGTAAACTTAATCGAAATGAGCCTTTGGGACATGTGAAAAAGCCTCCTAACGCAAACATGGCATGTGATATGAAAGAATAAAAGTAAATACATACAGCATATTATCAATAGCATGGTTTGAACCAAAGGACCGGTGAAACCTCACAAAGGCAACTTATTTAAGCTAAATTACACTAAACAACCCTAACTAATAACTATCATTTTAATTTCTTACTAAACTACCCATGCTACATTTTAGGGTATTTTAGTGAAAGAACTCCCTTAAAACCAAAGTGTCATGGAGTTTACCGTAACAAAAAACTTTAAGGTAGTTTTGTGAAAAACAGCGATAGTTAAGGGTGGTTTAGTTAGTGTAATTTAGCCATTAATTTAAACTAATGGGTTTTGGGCTAAAAGTGCATCACGGAAGCTAATAAACAACAAGCATCTTTTGTGATGCGGGGATAGTCTGACAACTGAAAAAAATAGAATGAAGCAAAGTTCCTTACCCATGCAACTAAATTATGCTCTCCCGCGCATCTCGAGTTGTCAATGGCCTTTCTTCCAGAGATAATCTCCAAAAGAACAACCCCAAAGCTATATACATCGGATTTCAGCGTCAATTGCCCTGTCATGGCATATTCAGGTGCACAATACCCATATGTACCCATCACTCGAGTCGAGACGTGAGTCTTATCGCCAACGGGACCGATCTTTGCCAATCCAAAATCGGACAACTTAGGATGAAACCCCTCTCCGAGTAAAATGTTGGAGCATTTTAAATCGCGATATATAACTGGAGGGTTTGCTCTATCATGCAAATATTCTAATCCTTTAGCTGCACCGGTTGCAATTTTCATTCTCATAGTCCAATCAAGCCGCCTTTTGTCGGTAGAAAGATCTGCCGCAAACAAAGCAATTAGATGAACAAAGCTATAAAAAGTGGGTTAATTGCAGAAAATCCCCCTGTCGATTACTTTAAAAAGCCATGATGCAGTTTGATAATTCGCTTAGAGAAATCCATGATACAGTGAATAGTTATCTATCTAACCTAAATTATTATTAGTTTAGAGTAGAAATTAAATACCTTTTACGGTTTTAGTAAATGAGCAATTAACCTATAAATTTACAATGATTGGATGAGGAAACTATGAGATACCATGAAGATGATCTTCGAGAGATCCTAATGGCATGTATTCATAGACCAAGAGCCTTTGATCTCCATCGGCACAATAACCAATTAGATTCACGAGGTTGGGATGATGAAGTAGACTGAGCATCAAGACTTCGACCAAGAATTCCCTGTTTCCTTGCAATCCATTACGATCAAGCTGCTTAATAGCTACTACCTATAGCAAAACACAAGAAACAATAAAGTTATTTGTATTCAAATAAACTTTTTGATCAATATGCCTGTTCGAAGTCTCGGGTTTACCAGAACTTCACAATTGAGATATGTCATAAAAGCCTTCTTTGAAACAAATAATGTACGAGAAATTTAATTATCAATCAACGAATAAATTTATCAAGATCAGGAAATTAAGAAACTATTTAACAAGATTATTGAGTTCAAATAAAATTAATTTTTTTTTATTGACAACCATCTTCCGGGTTTACTTTATCTTTGGAACACAGAAATGGAGCTTTAGACAACAAAGCATTGCGAAGAACCGACCTGATTAATGCTCTCCAACTTGCCCTTATAAACTCGACCAAAACCTCCCTCTCCCAAGAGGCAATCTGCTCTGAAATTTCTAGTAGCTGCAGCCAGTTCACGAAAAGTAAAAGTTTGGGCTGCATTGTGTTCAGATCCTCTATTTGAATTTTCTTTTGAACCATCCTTCTTCGAATTTACTAAACTCGGCTTCTTTGGGTCCAATGCTGTTGGTGGCTTCACCTTCTTTGGATCCAACGACGGTGCTGGCTTCAACTTCTCTGCTTTAAAATATAGGAGGGGGGTGGGGTGGGGGGTGGGTTAAATCTACAAAATATGAAGATAAAAAAATTCCAAACAATACCATTAATCATTCTGACAATGAAATAAACCTCGACAGAAATATATAACTATTTTCCGTATCTTAAAATACTTCCCTAGAGTTCTAAATTTTTGGGAGGATGTCAATTGTTCATTTAGAATTTCTATCAATCAGGAATTTTTTGAGATGACCGACTTTAGGTCGACAATTAAAAGTTTGTCAAATCCTTCACATCCTAATTTCATAGCCAACCCATTTTAATAGGAAAACATTTAGATGGTAATGATGAAAATTCTTCTAAAGTGAAACTTTGCCCTGTGGTGGGCAATAGGAGTTTGTGGGGGAGACCCGGGATCGAACCCAGTGTTTGGTGCTTCAAGAGGGGCACGCAGGGCCGGTGGGCTTCGTTACGGTAAAAAAATACATCTACTTTACAACTTTGAAGGTGAAATGCTCATTTTGATTATGAAATAAATTTTGGACAAGAACATGAAACTAATTTACGGTCGTTTGCGTATCGTATATAATATCTCCAAACATTAAGTTTCCCTGTGATTGAGCAATTTCAAGTATATGATGCCCATCTCATATTCATTAAACTAGAAGGGCAAAAAAAAATCCAAAAACTTCATCAAAATTCCAACTTGATTCATTCTTCAACAACAAATTAAAGAGTCTAAAGATCTCGGCCAACACAGCTCATGTTACCAAATTTGACATAAACAGGAACATGAAACTAACCAAGACTCACTAACATTATATCATTTCATAGCATATAATTTTGCCCCAATGCACTTAATGTCCCTTCGAGTGATTCTCACATTCATGTATGTATAGAAAACATACAATAAATCTCTAAATAAAAAAAAAAAAGGCAACTTTGGTTGAATTGGAAAATTGTAAAATAAACCCACATCAAAACTCAACCTTCTTTAATTATTCATTCACAAGCTACAGAAATCTCAAACAAACACCAACAACACAATTAAAACTCGCGTAAAGAGAACAAAAGATCAAAACTTCAGCTCGAATCTGTCCCAAATTGATCAAAACTCGATGACCCAAAAGATAAAATCACAAATTTAATCAATTTAATGATGACCCATATGAAATTATACCATGAAAACATCAAAATACCTGAAAATTGAGCGATCTGGTCCTTGTTTTTAGGCTTTTTGTTGGGATCTCCAATGCAAGCACACCAACCCATCTCTCTCTCCTGATGATGAGAAGAAGTGAGAGAGAGTGACACAAGAAAAGAAGAGGAAGATGAAGCGAAAAAAATAAACGAAAAAGAAAAAAAAGAAATGAAAAAATGACAAAAGATTGTATTTGTAATTTGTACACAGGAGAATAACGCGGTTTGGCAATAATAATTAATTAATATTTTGGTCTGGAATTTATTGCAACAAAATTTATGGAGGCCACGGTTCCGTTCATTTTTTCCCCTTTTTGATGGAACTAAACGGATCGGATCCGGATAAGCTCATCTTTGCATGTTGCACCTACAAGACACGCTGTAGTAGAAAAGTGAAAGAATTTTAACTGTTGTGGTCGACAGCAAATCCGTATCTTAGTTTACACCATGTCACTGGGATTAGCCAAAACTATATAAAACTGAATGTAAAAAAAATTAAAAGATTTCTACTTATTAAGACTAGAGATTAATGTTTTTTTTTTAAATAGAGACCTTGAGAAGCTCCGATCAATTACAAAATAAAAAAAAGTGCCAACAAATTCCCCCCTAAAATTTAAGGATCCTCCTCATGCCACTTGGTGAAATATCAATTTAATAACCCTCTCCCTTTTTGAGTTAAAATGCAGAGTTTGTTTAACATGCCAGAAAAAAATTTGAGATGTATAAGGATGTTTAATAAAAATAGCAAATACCTTTACTAGATATATATAATTTAAGTCCTCCATGCTTGCTAGATGAAAGAAATAAGTATTTTTTCCAAACTGTGATGATCTTTCTTGCCATGTGTCATGCTTGGAATCAAACTGGGAAAGCAATTAGAGAGCCTCTCCCTTTAGAGTTTAAACTAGTAACAAAAAGAAAGATAGTAAAGACACATTGTCATACGTAAGAACGTATGAAAGTTTAACGGCTATCCCTCTTTATAAACTAGTGAAAATATAATGATTGAACTCTAGACAGATGATTAAAATCAGATTAATAATTGCCAACTTCGCACACATTTCCCTAAACTAAGAGAGGGAGGAGACAACAAAATTATATACCACACCGAAGTTCCATCTTATTTTTCGCATCTTACATTAGTATCTGAACGGTCTCAACATGTCCTAAAAACAAATACTAGATATGAAAACGCAATCAAATCAACTATTAGATCATCATTGTCCTCTAAATAAAATCATGATCGGTAATGAAATAAGCTCCATAAAGATATGTTGAAAGTTTACAACCAAAAGAGTTTTCAAATTCTTGTACGTTTAAAATTAAATGGTAAATTATCAAAAAGCCCTCAGCCTGCTCGAGAGTTGTCTAAAAACCCTCCTGTAATTTTCAAAATTTGTGGAAAAGGCCTGCTGTTCAAAATCATTGTGCTGGTGTGAGAAAACTCATGGGCTGTATTTCTTTTAGGCCTTGTATCTCCTCAACCGCTTGGATATTACATGCAACTGCTTGGATATTACAAGCAACCATTTAGATATTGCAAGCAACTGATATAATGACGGTTTTGATTGGGCCTGGGTTTTTTAACAAAAGCAAAAAACGCAGAGGGTTTTATAAAAGTTTAAAGCAGGCCGGGGGCTTTTTGACAATTTACCCTTAAAATTAGGGGAAAATGGATTTAACTCCCAGGCTTGAAAAACAATAGGAAAAACTCTTCGGCCAAAAAAAAGTCCATGAAAAACTCCCAAGATCCAAAAAGTTATAGGTTTAAATATGGTACAACCAACCATTTTTTATTTTTTAATATTTCCATAATACTCTTATCAACTTTTGACAAATAATTGCTAATTTAGCATGTAAATTGCTAGGAAAAACAGATGATGAAACTGCTACAAGTCCCGCATATTTTTCATAGTTTGTATGTGATCGATTGGAAGAATACCCAAGTGAAAATAAAGGCAATAAACATCAAAATACATTTCGGCAAAACATCAAAAAACCTTAAGATTGTTCGATTCAATTCTTCTTTATCGGCTTTTTTGCTGGCTTCTCCAGTCCAGGGAAACCGATACCAAACCCCAAAAATCAAAGCCTAAACCCAATAGCAAGGTTTAAATCTTCTTATGAACTTTATATACGATCATTTGTGGGCTTGGAATTGGTCATCTTGGATCAAGATGGTCAATATTTAAAACCATCCTTTAAAATGCATCCCACCACATATATCTGAACTCCAAACAATAAAATAAATGGAGTCAGCCAAACAATGCTTCAGGATAACTTGAGCTGTTTAATTAGAGTTCGTGCAACCAATACATCCACTTAAAACTGACTCCAATTACCCTAACTCCAAAGACAAACCAAGTCACGTAAGAAAAATGTTTTTCCTCTACCTCATGGCATAAATGGATTCATGTCCCTGGTATTATTTCCTCTCTGTAGGGAGAAACAAGAGACACGGGTGTCTATCGGGCCCGGCCCGGCATGAAGCCTGCCGGGTTTGATGGTCTAAGCCCAACCCGAAGCCCCCAAAACCCGAACCCGGCCCGGTCCGTGGAACGGCTTGAGTCTGGCCGACCCGTTTAAAAAAATTGATTTTTTTATAAAAAGAAATGATTTTTTTATAATAAAAAAATTAAAATATTTTTAAAGCAAGTTTTTATTTTATGAATTTTTTTTGGAAACTTTTTAATTCTGACTTCGTGTAGATCCCGGAGCAGACCTATATATTTTATTAATTAAAAAAAATTGAGAGGGACATAAGTTGGCAAAACTTACCCCTCATACAATTACCAAAAAATAAAAATAAAAATAAAAATACAATTCAATAAAAAAACTAACTGGTGAACTCCTATCGGTCTTTACTCTTCATCGGCGTTGGAATCTTTAATACTCTTAACGTGTTGTTGTCTAGCTTCTGTATCGAACCAATATTTTTGGCATACTGCGATCTCCAAAGCGTCATTCAACAGCCTCGCTTTTTGTTGCTCAGAACCCTATTAGCTGCACTAAAAGCACTCCAAAACTACTGTGGACATCGGAGTTATTAGTAAATTACGAGCCATAGCGGAAAACACATGATACATGCATTCGTGTGTTTTCCACCAATCCAAAATATCAAGATTATCTATTTGATCCGCGGTGAGAAAATTACTGAAATCGGTTTGCAAATATTGTTGGCTATAGTGCCCTCAAGTCAATTATTGAATCGCAGGCATGCGATTGTGATGATTGAGGGAAGACCTATACCGGTAGAACAATCTTACTCGAGATGATAGTATACTATCTAGTTTGTCTTTATCATCATGTACAGTATTAGGTGGTATTACTGATCACTATTACATATTGATAGAGTCCATAGAATTTTTGCTTGATTACCAGTATTATGATGGCGATCATATACGTGAGAGCTGGGTGGTCTATAAACACCTCCTTAAATGTCCCTAGTCGTGGGAGTATCGAGACTGGGCATCGATATCTCGGAGTAGACTGGTGTATACTTATCGAGACCCCGACGAGGGGCGGTGACCGGTGTCACAAGCCATTGGTGTCAGTTAGTCACCTAAGATAGTATACAGGTACTCATTGGGTTATGAGTATACTGGACAGACTCGCCGGGAACATACTAGTTGGTATTATACCTATTGTCAGATAGCAGTTCTCAGGTGACATGAGTACAAGTTAGTCTGTCGACCTGAGATCGTCATTTTTCTCGTGTGAGTTCCCACTGTGCTTTGATTACTACCCTACCACGGCTCAAAGTAGTCGTGCAAACAGGTTTTAGTAGGGTACAGTCCCGAGCCACATGGAGGCAGTGAGCGGATCGTCGGGGATTTGTCTCTTCCGGTATTGGGGGTTGATGTCGCGTTGTACACGGGTGGCCATCACCAGAAATCCTCGGCCGAGGTGGACGAGAATTACTGATTTGGATTAGTAGTTTCTCGGTGGGTGATGGACTTCATACCGACACGAAATGTCGCATTATTCAGGGTCTGACTTTATTCACTCTCCTAGACTCGATATGCGATACTCTTAGACGAACAGACATGACTGTATGGAGATTGTCACGGACAGGCTCAGTAGGGGTTTGGATGAGCTTGCTCGTCGGCCTTCCTTTCGCTCAATATCGGGGCAGCCGTTACGTACAGCTAGTGCCACTGACGTGCTTGTGGTTAAATCCACTGCCAGCGTATTGACGAGTGTTTAGAGTCCGACACAAAGGGTTTCCCTGGTTCTGACGAAACGATGTAGTAGCCGTATTGGATACGTGCAGGGTTTCGATTGATTGTACCAGGCACCCGGACTTTCGATTGGACAGTTGATAATACTAGCCGGTTCGGGTTTGAGCCGGATTATTAAATTAGGTATTGATTTAATAATTTATGTATATGTATTTCGATACGTATATTCTGATATTATATTCTTTGTGTTATTTTATCTCTTTGGGTATTCGTATTTCGGAACGAATACAGGTATGTATATACAGTAGAATGTAATCCGTATTTTTTACAGATAACATTCTAGAAGGTGGACACCTCATTTTAGGGTCTGACCATTTATTATAAATGGATAAATGAGGTGGCACTGATTTGATGGGAGTATGGTGAGGACCATGCTTGCATAGTGTGTTAGTGTATATGCCCTAGAGGCCATTATTGTATCATACTGGTTTGTATATTACTTAATGGAAGCTTGGGATATTCACAGTTGTATTGACAGTCTTGCTCAAAATGGTAGTATGCTACTTAGTTTGTTTCTACTTCAATATGTGCATGTGTTTCTTTTAGCATATCGCTTATACATATTAGTGGAGCCCTTAGGACATTTGCTTGATTACCAGCGTTGTGATGACAGTCACACTAGTGGGGGCTGGGTAATCTACAAGCACATCCTTATACAGGTCTCTAGTCATAGGATTATCGAGACGGGGCATCGATACTCCGGAGTAGACTAGTGTATACGCTTCTCATCCCAGCAGGGGAGATGTTCTGTCCCACAGCCATTAGTACGTCGTATTGGAGATAGTATACAGTGCTCGTTAGGTTACGAGTACACTGGACATGACTCGTCGGAAACTGTTGGTTGGTATTATACCTATCGTCAGGTAGCAGTTCCTTGGTGACATGAGTACAGCTTAGTCCGTCGACTTAACATTGCTACTTCGCCTCGAGTGTGTTCCCACTGTACTTTGATTACTACCCTACCATGGCTCAAAGGAGTCGTGCAAACAGATAGTAGTTGGGTGCAGTCCCGAAGCACTTGGAGGCAGTGGCGGTTAGATAGGATTCGGCTCTCCCGGTATTGGGGGTTGATATCATGCTGTGTTCGGAGAGCCATTACACAAAGTCCCTGGACAGGGCAAGCGAGATTTACCGGTATGTATTCCAGTAGTTTCTCAGGGTGTTTTGGGCTACACTCCGGCATGACTTATTGTGCTATTAGGGGTATGACGATTACCGCCCCTTAGGCCCGATATGCGATACTCTTAGACGAACAGACCGGACTGTATAGAAATTGTCACATTCGGGCTCAGTAGGAGTTCAGATGGGTTTTCCTCATCGGCCTTCTTATCGACATCTACCTGGGGACCGTTACGTGCAGCTAGCACCGCTTGCGGCCTGTGGTTAAACCCACTGCCAGCGTAGTGTCGAGTCTTTAGAGTCCCACACAGAGAGTTTCCCTGCACTGGGCAAAAGGTGTAGAGGCCGTATGGTTTTACGGCAGGGCTTCGATCACTTACGTACACTTGTGCGCGTATGATATTCGGGCGGATAATACTAGTGGGCTTTGGTTTAAGCCATATCCTAGTATTATATTTATGGATCAGTTTCGTCTCTTTGTATTCGTGTTTCTCGGAACACGAATGCGGGTATGTATATACGGATGTGAGGAGCACAGAAGGAGATACCTCATTAGGGTTTTGACCATTTACTTGATTAAAATAATTATGAGGTGGAGGAAAGTATTTGTTATTTTTGTAAATGATTATTGAGACATGGCTACTAGTTTTGACTACTTGACTTTGTTTGACCTTTTGACTTGGCTTGACCACTTGACTTGGGTTGACTATTTGACTTAGATATTTTGTGAGCTAGATATTTTGGTGAGATATTTTTGGATGCCATGTGGGTGGCCATGTCAAGGGTAGCCATCTCATTTTCATTTGGATGATCATTTATCAAATTACTTTCTCTTTCCTCAAGTGAGCTCTCATGCTTGCTCTCTTCTTCTTCCACACTACAAAAACCTAAAAGCTTTCATGTATTGAGATTCCTAGGGTTTCAAGAGACAAATAAATTTATCTTCATACTCTACATCACCTAGGCCATCAAGTTTAGCAAGCTTGTTGCCCTAGTTACCTCGGTTTTGAGGTGGAGCTCGGACTATAGACTCTCGGGTGGATCGTCTTTGACTCGAGGAGGCCGTTGAAGAAGCTACGATCCGGATCGATCCTTAGAGCCTACGTAGACGACGAGGACAGCGATGAAGACCTGAAGGACAAGTATCGTGAGGTATAACTTCGTATCCGAGTAGTTAAACCTCAAGTAGTTTGCTAGCTAGGGTTTATGAACGATCCTTGGTTCTGGTCGGTATTGCGAAGCTCGTAAAAATCATTTTTTGCAAATTCCGCCTCCCCGCGAATATGTGGGGTGCACAACATTGACTTACAGTGGTATCAGAGCCTCTTATAAGCCCTAGATAGCTTGTAACGATGTTAGAATTCCGCCGTTTTTGTCGTCGAAAAACTGTCGACAAAAACAGTTTTCAAAAGTGATACTTTGAGTTGTTTGCGCACCCTGCGGACTCACGGTTTGAACCGAGAAGCCGCGGGGTGAAGCGTGCGCACCCTGGGGACACCCGGGGGGGATCAACGGCCGGGAACACCCTCCAAGACCACCAGTTGGTGGCCTTAGGGGTTGCTGACCCGAGACCACCAGAAACAGGTGCTCTCGGGTCTGTCCACCTTTGGGGGCCACCTCATGGTGGACCCCAGGGGTGGGTACCCCCCCCCCGAGGCCCCCCATTCGACATCTTATCACGTGTCTTCACCTCCGCGAAGATTCGGACGGGTTTCGAGTTTGTTTCGACTCCCGGATTGGCTCAAAACTATCGATTTTGAAACATTAGCTCACTGGATTTTCAAGACTTGGAAAATTGTTTAAGTTTGCTAATTGCGTGCAGAATTCTATTGTCGTAGTTACTTTACAAGCTCTGTGTTGTATATATGTGTTTGGAAACGTCGACTTATTGCTATACATCGATTGGTCGGGGTTGCATATATCTGCGATGATGTTGTGATGGTTTGTGTATATGAACTTGTTGGATCATCGTGGATGAATAGCCGGGGATGTGAGATGAGGGTTTTCATTCTTTCACTCGATGTAAAATTTGTAAAGTGATGTAATATTATTTTTGCGGGGCACATCCGGGTTGAGGTTGTAGCCTCCGTTGTATTATTTCTTTTACTTTTTTTGCTCCTAGGATAGACCCAAGATGGGGTGCACAAACTACATGGTACTTTGAAGTGCCGAGTGGCCTACTCACTTTGTTGAGGGAGGTTGCTTCACTTCGGGTATTTGGCGGGTAGTTTGCCGTACCCGTAGGGGTCTAGAGTGGGGTTTGGCTATTCATCATGACCGTGGAATCTGTCTTTCGTTACTGGCTCAAACGAAACGCAGAATTCCTAGTATATCCAATGTGTTCATCTGTGATCTGGAATGCCTATCATTGCGTCTGACGAATGGATATTATTATATATGTATTATATAATAGACATTGCTTATGTTTTGCATCCGCGCTAGTCCAGCCCCCGTTCTGTCGTTAGTTAAGTAACCTAACGGGTGATGACGGGCCCCGTGGCGAATGCGGATGGCATAAGCGTACGTTGTATTTTCGTTGTTTTCTGCAATGGTAGGTTAATTGATGGGACTGCATTATATTAATGCAAAGCAAACAAACCAAAGCTGAATCGTTGGAACAAATTTTAAAACCACTCGGTTATTTTAAAACAGCAGACTTTTAAATCCGGAGCATAAACCACTCCTTTTAAAAGCTATCAGGTTCCTTCGATTATATCAAGTTCACTACGTTCACGGTTTCGCCAAAACCATCCGTAGCCCTCCGTCATTTCATATGAATATTCAATAGTATTCAAGCTATGTTTGTTGACCTTCGTCAAGGCATTGTGATTGGTAGCTACTGGGTGTTCATATGTAGCATAGATAGATGCGTTGGTTTGGGACAGTCGTATTACCTTGTTGACCTTCGTCAAGGGTATATACGGGTGGGTTCAAATTAATCTGGACAATGATGGGTAGAACTTGACATGTGACTTATGATTTGTTGACCTTCGTCAAGGTCATAAGAGCATGGGGCAAAAATCCACATCGGGAGTTTCTAAAGAAACTGAAACTTGCTAGTGCTGCATACCATTTGGAGTTTGATAATGTTGGTAGGATTCCTTCAGCATTATCACATAATGATATTTGGATCCCGATCCTACTGTAAGTATCCGCTACTTCTCGGGACATTTTTTCACTTAACGATCAATGCTATAAACCAAGTAGGTGTCTAGAACAGTGTTAGCGGGGTTACGCCTCCAGGGAAAAGAGGTTATTTAATTAAGGAACTTCGCGAAAGCGTCGTAAAACCTCCCTCGAAGTACCGACACTAGCCTGGCTGAACGGTTAAGCAAGTCTTGTACGGTGAGATTAATCCTGGCCAGCTCTTCTTTTATGGTTTGAGGAAGGATTCGAGGAACAGTGGGAGCCATCCTGTTTAGATAAATTAAAAACCAATCTAAACTTGCAAGAGCATCATGCTAAGTGTTTTCTTCTCTCTCTCTCTTGCAGCGACCCCGTGACCAGACATAGGTTACATCCAGATAATAAAATGACTGAATCTGACTATAATGACTGGCAAAGGTCTGTCGAGATGTCCGTTACCTATGACAAGCTGGACCACCTCATTACTACTCAAGCCCCCGCCTTCCCAGGTCCAGTTTCCACCGTCGCGGATAAGGATATCCGTAAGACAAGGGAAAAGGACAGTGCGACTGCCAAGTGCCTCGTGTTGGCCTCAGTTGATGGTGTATACCAGAGGCAGCACGAGAAGATGGACTTAGTTTCCATCTTCCTCCATAATAATGTTTTATATGGAGAGAAATCTCGTATCGCAAGATATGAGATCTCGAAAGAATTGCTTCAAGCGAGATTGGCTGTCGGATCATCTGTAGGGGAAAACGTCCTTACGATGACTAGCTATATTGATGAGCTCACGGACCTGGAGACCACGTTGGAAAACAGGTCATATGCCGACTTGTTTCTACAGTCCCTACCATCTACTTTTTCCCAGGGGAAGAAAGTTATACTTCCAGTTGAGGGCACCCTGAAGGAAACCAGGGTGACACCCACTCAGCTTATTGGGGAATCTTCCTCTTGTGCATCCAAGGCGAAAGCAAAGGGTGAGAAGAAGAAGACATCCACAGAGCAGATATGTGGTGTCAGTAAGATAGAAGGACAGGGAAGGGCAAAAGTTTCTGGGCTAACAGTAAGGAAGGAGGAATGTTCCTATTGTTACGGGAAAGGGTATTGGCAAAAGGATTACAGGGCTTTGAAAGCCAGAATCCAGGATCCAAAGTATGTTGTGGCTTCGACTTCGGGTGTGTTTGTAATAGAAAACTGTATGTCAATTAACTCTACTTTCTGGGTACTAGATGCCGGATCAGGATCTCATATCTGTAATTCATTACAGGTTTTGAGAAACCGTAGAGTTATCAGGTTAGGTGATATGACTCTCAGGGTTGCTAACGGAATGAGCGTGGACGCTGAATCTGTTAGTTATATGTATGCCCTAGAGGCCATTACTGTACATTGGATGTATATTATAGTGGAAGCTGGGACATATATAGGGAGGACTTTCTCGCTCGACATGATAGTATGCTATCTGGTTACTCTTTACCTTAACATGTACACTGATTGTCTCTCTGTTACATGTTGGTAAAGCCCTTAGGATCTGTACTTGACTACCTGGACTATGATGCGGATCATACTAGTGGGGACATGGTAGTCCATAAGTACATCCTTCAAAGTCCCTAGTCGAGGGTGTATCGAGACGGGGCATCGATATACCAGAGTAGACTAGCGTATACTTTCTCGACCCATACAGATGGGCGATGGATGATCCCATATCCATTGGTGTTTGACATCAGAGATGATATACGGGTGCTCAGTAGAGACTGGGTACACTGGACGGACTCGCCGAGAACTCCCAGATGGTATTATACCTCACGTCAGATGGCAGTTCTCTGGTGACACTGGTACAGAGTAGTCTGTTGACCCGAGATCGTCATAGAGTCTTGTGTGGTTCCCACTGTGCTTTGATTTCCATCTTACCACGTCCAAGAGGGCGTGCAAAACGGTGGTTTTTGGGTACAGTCCCGAGTCACATGGAGGCAATGAGCGATAGGAGGGGATTCGTCTCTCCCGGTATAGGGAGTTGATGTTGCGCTGTGTTCGATTGGCTATAACAGGAAATCCCTGGCCAGGGTTGCTGAGATTTACTGGTAAGTGTTACCAGTAGTTTCTCGAATAGTTATAGACCTCATAGCGACACGACTTATTGAGCTATTGGGGTCTGACGTTTATCACCCCTAGGCGAGATATGCGACATATCAGACGATCAGACCGGACTGTACGGTAGTGTTACTGGTTGGATTCACTGGAGTGTGAGCGGGCTTGCTCGTCGATCTTCAGATCGCTCAATACCCGGGTGGCCGTTACGTTTAGCAGACCGCTTGCGGCTTGTGGATGTTTGATATGATCATCATCTGCTGCCGGCGTATTGACGAGTCTTTAGAGTCCTACACAGAGGTTTCCTGGCTCAAGCGAAACGAAATAGGAGTGCATATGAGATATGTGCGGGACCGAGAATGATACCAGTATGTGATACTGTATTCCATTCTCGCGATGAATGTATCGATTAGGTTATATGCGATATACCCTAGTTATCGAATCAAAGGTTGATTCGATAAGCCGATACATAGGATACTAGTCGGTTATATGCGATATGACCGGATCGTTAAATCAAGTGTTGATTTAATGATTTAATGTATAATTATATATTTGATATATTACTTTGCATCAACTAGTATCGGTACACTTTAAAATGGATTTTCTCACTCGGGTGTGCGCATTGCATATGCGATATGATTTTGTGCACTTGATTGTATCATGTTTGATGATACATGTTTACTTGGTTAAGTGCAAAGAATTAAACCATGGTTAAAAGAATGGTTAGGGTTTCATTTCCTTTATTTATTCATTTATTTATTTAGTTATTCATTTTGGAAAAGAAGAGAAAAGAATGGTGGCTTAATTTGGAGTTTAGTTGAAGCTTCATGAAACTTTGATCAAGTCAACCATTCTTATCTCATCCTTAACCCTAACCATTCCCACTAACCATGATTCATTCTCTACACTTGACTCTAGTTAACATTATGATAAGTTTTGATTTTTCTATTGTTTTTAATTAACTTATCATATATTTCTTTCTTCTTCTTCTTCATGAGCAAAGAAGAAAAAGCTTTCTTCATCAATGGTGATTGATGATAAAGAGTGAGAAATCCAATTCTAAAGTCTACCCACTTCCTATTTCTTCATCCTCCACCTCTTACCAAGTAGTAGAGTATGTTCTCTTCACAAGTTTTTGGACTTGGTGAAGTCGGAGCTTGATTTAGCGATGCCTCGACGTAGATCATCTTCGGCATGGACATCGATGACCTAGCCCATCCATTCTCCGATGAAGCCGACGCTAGAGCCCGGATTTGATTTGGACAGCGGAGAGGACCTCGTTGCGGAGCTATGGAGGTGGAGCACCGGATCTACAAAGGTTGTATTTCCGTATCTTGTAGTTAAGTGTTAACTAGTTAGCTTTTTCGCCTAGTTTTCTAGCAAACGATCCGTAGTCGGGTCTCTTGGCACCTGTAAATTTTTAATTTGGCATGTTCGATGCCTTGTGAGACCTCATTAGGGTGCATAGGAACCCTACAGTGGTATCAGAGCCTAGCTAGAGCCTTAGGCGAAGTCTAGACTGACTTTGAAGTCCGATCGAACCGAAAACCCATTCCCAAAATAGCTCTCTGGACTTTTTCCAAATTCTGGGATTTTCCTAAATTAAAAATTGCTAAAAAATTCAGCAGGAATATTTAAGAGTTACAGTGAAATTCGTGGGCCCAATTCATCTGTTCCAGCGCGGATCCGCGGTATGAGCTAGGCTCATGCGGCGGTTCCGCGGCCGTACGGCCCTGTCCCACAGTAATATTTGCACAGTAACTCCTTTTTCCTGATTCTGGATTTTATGGGAATTTTTAAATTTTATTCAACAGTTGAATTTTCTGGAGTTGTTTTGGGGATTCGGTGTTTCGATCGGAGTATCAAATTTTGTCTGTGTGGCTTTCCGGATAAATTTTAGAATATGTTAAAAAGTTCGACCGGATATAAACACCCAATTTTTTCCCTGTCGGGAAATTTCCAAGTGTTGGATTTTTCCGTAGTTTAACGACGTTCTAAGTAGTGCAAGTAACGCGATGGTCCCTCTAGAAGACAACAAACCTTAACTCGATTATGTGACCGTCTTGAACTGCCCTTTGAACCTTCGGGTTTGGGGCAGTACGGCATGCCACATGTGAGGCGTTGGCTTGACCCTTCTACGGCTGGACCGTTGGTACTGAGGTACGAACGGAATGTTGTTAGACTTATTTCATATGTTGAGCTGTATCGGGAAAACTTGGGTGTTCGATTGTTCGATCGGAAAGTTTAACATTTTCTGTTTATCTGGAATGTGATACAATAATTGGAATTCACAAAAAGCTTATGAGATAACTAAATGAATGTTATAAACATAGCAGTTTAGTCTTACTTGATCGGTTGCCACGGAATTTTGATGTGATCAAAAGTCCGTCGCAATCACGTAGCGTACGCGGATACTCGCCGGGTAAACTTAATAGACAGCCTCACTCCATAGCCCCGACCAAGTGACTGTAGGAGAACCCCGTCGCCGAAAGCATCTGTTCGGGTGCTCGCGGTAGCGGTGTTCCGCCTTGGTGCACTTCGTCGACGGTATCGGGGGTGCGGCCGTCTACTGAAGTTTACGACGAGTATTCGATCAGACTGTCGGGAATCTTGTTGAATTGCCCGACTTGATATTGAAAAGAGTTTTCGATAATGAGACTAAAATGCGGGGTTTATAATTGTTAGGCATGTGATGTCTAAAGAATTCATTTGGTCAGGCATGCGATGTCTGAGGTGGTTGCGGATTCCAACTGTTGTAGTTTTACACTTTCTTTTCTGTGACCGTAAGTGTAATATGTGATATCGCCGGTTTCGTTGCTATATGTCAACGACAATTGGGATGTGCATATTTACTTACGTTGATGACATGAGATGTTATGTGTTGCTGGATATGTTATATTGGATCGTCGTGTTTGAATAGCCGGGGGTTTTTTTTATGTGAGATGAGTGTTTTTCATTTTCATTCATGTAAAAACTTGTATGTAATATTCTTTTATTGGGGCGCTTCCAGGTTGCGGAAGTTGTCACCTCTTGTATATTATTTACTTTTCCGCACTAGGATAGACCCAAGGAGGGGAGCACAAGTAACCGGGTTCTGGGGTCCAGTGGGAGACCAACTCGAGAAGTCGAGTCCGGGTCTCCTAACTCTAGAATTGGTAGGGTTGCTTGCCGCTCTCGTAGGGGTCTAGGGGTGTGGGTTTGGCTATTCATCACGACCGTGGAATCCGTGTTTTATACTGACTCGTATTGAAAACACGGACGTCCTAGTATATCCAATATTTCATATGATTCTTCTGCTGCGATATCTGTGATGTGATCATGTGATACTCTGTGATGGATACAGTATATAGTATATATGATATATTATATAGGCGTTACTTATGTTTTACACCCGCGCTAGCCCTGCCCTGCTCTGCCGTTAGTTACCTAACCTAATGGTGCACGAGGGGACATCGAGGCGAATGCGGATGGCATAAGTGTACGTCGTATTTATCTGTGATGATTAGGTACTTAAATGATGGGACTTCATTAATGAGATTAATGAAATAAAAGAAACCTAAGATGTTGTAGAATCGAATTTCAAAATAAAACAGGTAGCTACAGTTCTTGCTTTGCACAGCGGTATATACGATATATCCTGCACCTTATTCGATGAGGAAAGGACCGAGATCCCTTCACCGGGAGTGACTCCTTTAGCAATAACTGGCAGATGCTATACACTCGGTTTGTCTTTTGATTGCTTTTAAGAGTTCTGCTTTGCACAGTGATATATGTGATATATCCCGCACCTCATTCGACGAGGAAAGGACCGACGATCCCTTCACCGGGAGTGACTCCTTTAGCAAAACTAGAAAAGCCTCAAAAACACTCCATTTCAAAATTCATTCGATCCTACAACGATATCAAGTTCATTACGCAATAGGTTTTCAGAAAAACCTGTCGTAGCCCTCCGTCATTTCAGATAAGTAGTAGTTAGTATTCATGCTGCGTTTGTTGGCCTTTGTCAAGGCGCAGTGTGCGGTAGCTAACTGGTGCTTATCTGCTTATGCATATGATGCAGATTGAGTTAGGGTAGTCGTGCGACCTTGTTGGCCTTTGTCAAGGGCCGTGCGGGTGGGTTTAATTCAATCAGGAAATGACGGGTTGAACTTGACTAGCATCCTATGGTTTGTTGGCCTTTGTCAAGGTCATAGGAGGTTAGGGGCAAAAGATTATCGGGAATTTCAAGTGTTGAAATTTGCAATTAGATTGCATACCTTCTATGAGATAGTTGGATCCCGATACCCGCTGCGAGTAAGAGTTACTCCTGGGAGAGTTTTATACATTACAATTAGCCCATCAAGTAGGTGTCTAGAAAGGTGTTAACGAGGTTACGTATCTGGGAAAACGAGGTTAACATTAATTAGGTTCGTGCGAAAGCATGGGGGACCTCCCTCAAAGTACCGACACTGGCCTGGCTGAAAGATTGGCGAACTTGTAGTGTGTAATTAATCCCGGCCAGTCTTTCCTTTTAGGGTTTGAAGGAAGATTTGATAAAAAGCAGTGGAGCCATCCTGATTAGATAAAATAATAACCAATCTATTCTTGACAGAGCGCACGCTGAGTGTTTTCTTCTCTCTCTCTCCTGGTAGCGACCATATCACGCCTTAATCAAGATAATAATACGGAATATTGACCGAACCCGCTTGTTATACTGAGCTGGGGAACGTTGGTCCCGCTCCAACTTATAATTGTTATAAGACCGAGCAGGAAATTGGGGATTACCAGAATTCCCGTGTCGTCCAAACGAGGAGAGTGCATGATGATGCATCATCTTCGGGTGTGTTCGTTACAAAGAACTGTTTCTCAGTATCCTCTGCGTCCTGGGTATTTGATACCAGATCAGGATCCCAGATATGTAATCTGTTACATAGGGCTACAGAAAGGTAGAGAACTGAGAACGGGTGATAAGTTTCATGAGGCAGAAAACGGGGCAAGCGTTGCAGCCAAGTCTGTTGGTCACTGTCACCCTGTATTCCAAATACATTGATTCTGAACGAATGTTATTAGATACCGAACCTGATATACAAAATCATATCTATCTCTTTATTAGTAAAGAAATGATAAAATTTTGTATAGTTGGATAATGTTTTGAACATTTCCTATATCAAAAGTTGATCGGTTCAGGCACGTTATCTAAAAGCATTAATGTTCTAAATCAAACTACAGTTCTTAGTATATGGAACACACACAAGAGGAAGAGTTCAGAAATGAACGAATCCTTCTTGAGGTATTGTAGACTAGGTCAGATCAATGCGACCCGACTGGCTAGAGTTACATATAGATGTATATTTAAATCAGTTTGAATTTACATCTTGTGAAACTCGCCAGTCATGTCATAAAGATAAGATGACCATAGCTCCGTTTATTGGAAACAGAGAAAGAGTTAGTGAACTCTTGGGATGATACATGTTGATGTATGTAAGGTCCCCTGTCTACACATGCCAGGACTGGTTCTTTATACTTCATTACGTTCTCTGATGATCTCTTTAGATTCAGACATATGTTCTTGTTGAAACACAAGTCCGAACCTTTTGATATATTCACAGAATATAAGTTAGAAGTAGAGAACCAAAATACGGGTATAAGTATTATGTCCTTTGATGTGATCTAGGAGGAGAATACTTGAGCACGGAAATCCTGGACTTTTCTAAAGGAGAATGAGATTCTCTCTCAGCATTACTCCTCCGCATACACCATAGCACGACGGTATATCGGGGCGGAGCAATCACACCCTATATGATAAGGTGTGCTCTATGATGAGTACTACTGAGTTACCTATTTCCTTTTGGGAGTTATGCACTTGAGAAGATGCATACCTATTGAATAGGATTCCAATCAAATCAGTTGCCTACCATTTCATATGTGATATGGAAAGGGAAGAGCCCATGTCTTAAGCTAGTTGAGATTTGGGATTGTCCGGCCTATGTCTAAAAGCAAAATCCGGACATGCTCGAGGCAAGGTCTGTTATGTAGAACTGGAAATGTTCCAGCTATACAAACTACAGCAGATGATTTGGTAGAACCAAAGGATTCAGTAGATTCCAATGAAACTCAGCCTCTCCGCCGATCTAGTAGGGTTCCTCACCCACCTGAGAGATACTTCGGTTTCTCTATGACAGTGGGAGCGGGGATTGCATCATGAGATGATGACCCAACTAGTTTCGAGCTGGCCATCAGGAGTAGGACTCTGTAAGAATGGCTGGATGCTTAGTGATCTGAGATGGAATCCTCATACACCAACAAAGTATGGACTTTGGCTGCTATATCTGAAGGGTTAAATCCCCATCAGGAGCAAGTATATCTTGAGAAGATTACTTGGTGTATATGGAAAAGTTGAGACTTTCAAAGCTAGACTAGTTAAAGGTTTTCGTCATCAACCAGGCGTGGATAATGATGAAACCTTTTTCCAGTATCTAAGCTTAAGTCCATCCAGATCCTACTTACCACGGCTACATACCATGACTACGATATCTGGTGGTTGGGTGTCATGACTGCTTTTCTAAATGATGATTTAGAAGAGAGCGTCTATAAGTACACAGCCAGAGGGCCTCGTAGACAGTGGGAGCAGCGGAAACGTGTGCAAGATGTTTTATATGATAAAGCAGGCATCGCGGAGTTGGAACATCTGTTTTGATGAATTAGTCAAAGAAGTTGACATCATCAAAATGGTAGATGAACCTTGTATAAACAAAAAGGTAGTAGGGAGTATGGTGACGATCCTCGTAGAGTACGTGGATGACATACTCTTGATAGGGAAGGAGTTTCCTATGCTACGCTCGGTCAATCTCCGCTTATCACATTGATTCTCCATATAGGATCAAAGTGATACCTCCTAAATCCTGGGTTTTTGGATCTATGAGATAGATCTAATTGGATGTTAGGACTCTCACTAGTTGTAGTGAGACGGTATCAACCGATCCTGGGGAGAATCACTGGAAGGGTTCCAGGGTGATAAAGACGACTGAATGTCAGTCACAGGCATTGTCTTTACCCTCAGTGGAGGGACGGTATGTTGGAAGAGTTCCAAGCTAGATACCGTGACATACTAGACGATAAAGGCTGGATACATCGCTACTTAAGATGCTACCAGAGAGGCTGTTTGGGTGTATATTGGTTCATGAGATGAACTATGTTCCTCCCATTGTGTGACAATGGAGTTGTGGCTTATGCCAAGGAACGCCGGTCCCATCAGTGATCCAGACATATTCTAAGGCAGTGTCACCTGATCATGGAGATGGTTGATCTCCAGGGAGATCGAGGTTGTGAGAGTAGACTCAGAGGACAACACAGCGGATCCACTCACAAAGGCCTGTTCCCAGAGAGAGACTTTTATGGGATGGTTGAGTATGAGATACTGCAACCACTGCTACAGATGGCCCTAGTGCAAGTGGGAGATTGTTAGTTATATGTATGTCCTAGAGGCCATTACTGTACATTGGATGTATATTGTAGTGGATGCTGGGACATATATAGGGAGGACTTTTTCGCTCGACATGATAGTATGCTATCTGGTTACTCTTTACCTTAACATGTACACTGATTGTCTCTCTGTTACATGTTGGTAAAGCCCTTAGGATCTGTACTTGACTACCTGGACTATGATGCGGATCATACTAGTGGGGACATGGTAGTCCATAAGTACATCTTTCAAAGTCCCTAGTCGAGGGTGTATCGAGACGGGGCATCGATATACCAGAGTAGACTAGCGTATACTTTCTCGACCCATACAGATGGGCGATGGATGATCCCATATCCATTGGTGTTTGACATCAGAGATGATATACGGGTGCTCAGTAGAGACTGGGTATACTGGACAGACTCGCCGAGAACTCCCAGATGGTATTATACCTCACGTCAGATGGCAGTTCTCTGGTGACACTGGTACAGAGTAGTCTGTTGACCCGAGATCGTCATAGAGTCTTGTGTGGTTCCCACTGTGCTTTGATTTCCATCTTACCACGTCCAAGAGGGCGTGCAAAACGGTGGTTTTTGGGTACAGTCCCGAGTCATATGGAGGCAATGAGCGATAGGAGGGGATTCGTCTCTCCCGGTATAGGGAGTTGATGTTGCGCTGTGTTCGATTGGCTATAACAGGAAATCCCTGGCCAGGGTTGCTGAGATTTACTGGTAAGTGTTACCAGTAGTTTCTCGAATAGTTATAGACCTCATATCGACACGACTTATCGAGCTATTGGGGTCTGACGTTTACCACCCCTAGGCGAGATATGCGACATATCAGACGATCAGACCGGACTGTACGGTAGTGTTACTGGTTGGATTCACTGGAGTGTGAGCGGGCTTGCTCGTCGATCTTCAGATCGCTCAATACCCGGGTGGCCGTTACGTTTAGCAGACCGCTTGCGGCTTGTGGATGTTTGATATGATCATCATCTGCTGCCGGCGTATTGACGAGTCTTTAGAGTCCTACACAGAGGTTTCCTGGCTCAAGCGAAACGAAATAGGAGTGCATATGAGATATGTGCGGGACCGAGAATGATACCAGTATGTGATACTGTATTCCATTCTCGCGATGAATGTATCGATTAGGTTATATGCGATATACCCTAGTTATCTAATCAAAGGTTGATTCGATAAGCCGATACATAGGATACTAGTCGGTTATATGCGATATGACCGGATCGTTAAATCAAGTGTTGATTTAATGATTTAATGTATAATTATATATTTGATATATTACTTTGCATCAACTAGTATCGGTACACTTTAAAATGGATTTTCTCACTCGGGTGTGCGCATTGCATATGCGATATGATTTTGTGCACTTGATTGTATCATGTTTGATGATACATGTTTACTTGGTTAAGTGCAAAGAATTAAACCATGGTTAAAAGAATGGTTAGGGTTTCATTTCCTTTATTTATTCATTTATTTATTTGGTTATTCATTTTAGAAAAGAAGAGAAAAGAATGGTGGCTTAATTTGGAGTTTAGTTGAAGCTTCATGAAACTTTGATCAAGTCAACCATTCTTATCTCATCCTTAACCCTAACCATTCCCACTAACCATGATTCATTCTCTACACTTGACTCTAGTTAACATTATGATAAGTTTTGATTTTTCTATTGTTTTTAATTAACTTATCATATATTTCTTTCTTCTTCTTCTTCATGAGCAAAGAAGAAAAAGCTTTCTTCATCAATGGTGATTGATGATAAAGAGTGAGAAATCCAATTCTAAAGTCTACCCACTTCCTATTTCTTCATCCTCTACCTCTTGCCAAGTAGTAGAGTGTGTTCTCTTCACAAGTTTTTGGACTTGGTGAAGTCGGAGCTTGATTTAGCGATGCCTCGACGTAGATCATCTTCGGCATGGACATCGATGACCTAGCCCGTCCATTCTCCGATGAAGCCGACGCTAGAGCCCGGATTTGATTTGGACAGCGGAGAGGACCTCGTTGCGGAGCTATGGAGGTGGAGCACCGGATCTACAAAGGTTGTATTTCCGTATCTTGTAGTTAAGTGTTAACTAGTTAGCTTTTTCGCCTAGTTTTCTAGCAAACGATCCGTAGTCGGGTCTCTCGGCACCCGTAAATTTTTAATTTGGTATGTTCGATGCCTTGTGAGACCTCATTAGGGTGCCTAGGAACCTTTCAGAATCCGTAGGGGAATATCACCTTGGATTGACAAGTGGGCAGATATTGATTCTACGTAACTATTTGTATGTACCTAGTCTAGCTTGTAACATCATATCTGTATCCTTACTGTCTAAGGAAGGATATGATTTTACATTTGTAAGCGATGTGGTCAACATCCACCTAAATCAAGCTTTGATTGGGTCAGGTACATTAGATAACGGAATTTACGTATTAAATCAAGCTCGGGTTTTTAGTGTCCAAAACACACTTAAAAGAAAGTCTCCGGAACTAAATCAGGCTTTCTTATGGTATTGTACACTGGATCACATCAATGAAACACTGTTGACGAAGCTACATAGAGAGGGATATTTGGATCCGTTCGAATATCAGTCTTATGCAACCTGTCAATCTTGTCTCATGGGAAAGATGATAAAGACTCCGTTCACTGGACACGGAGTAAGAGCGAGCGAGCTCTTGGGACTCATACACAGTGATGTGTGTGGTCCAATGTCTACACATGCGCGAAGTGGTTATTCATACTTCATTACTTTTACGGATGTTTTCTCTAGGTATGGACATGTCTTCTTGATGAAGCATAAATCCGAGGTCTTTGAGAAATTCCGGGAATACAAGAATGAAATGGAAAAACAAACAGGCAAAAGTATTAAGACACTAAGATCTGATCGAGGTGGTGAATACTTGAGTGCCGAGTTCTTAGATTATCTAAAAGAGAATGTAATTCTCTCTCAGCTTACTCCTCCATACACACCACAACACAACGGTGTATCGAAAATGAGGAATCGAACCCTATTGGATATGGTTCATTCCATCATGAGCAAGGCTGAGTTACCGCGATCCTTCTAGGGTTATGCACTAGAGTCAGCTGCATATCTTCTGAATAAGGTTCCTACCAAGACTGTGCCTACCACACCATATCAGATGTGGAGTGTGAAGAAACCCTGCCTTAAGTACCTTAAGATATGGGGATGTCCAACTTTTGTAAAAAAGCAGCATGTGGACAAGCTCGAGGCACGCTCAGTACTGTGTAAATTTGTGGGATACCCTAAGAACTCCAGGGGTTATCTTTTCTATCACGCAGAGGAACAAAAGGTTTTTGTTTCTCAACATCCCCACTTCTTGGAAACTGAATTTTTAGAAAATTAGATAAGTGGGAGCACAATAGAACTGGAAGAAATTCCAAAACCATAATCTATTGCCGAAAGCTTGGTAGAACCAGAGATTTCAGAAGAACCGGACATCACCGCGCCACTTCGCAGAAGTAGTAGGCAGTCTCATTCGCCCGAGAGATACTATGGTTTTCTTATAGACGGGGATCGAGAGGATTGTATCATTGACAATGATGACCCTACAAGCTTCCAGCAAGCCATTCAGAGCGGCGACTCGGTAAAATGGCTAGATGCAATGCGGACCGAGATGGAGTCCATATACACCAACGAAGTATGGACTTTGGACACTGCTCCAGAAGGGGTAAAACCCGTAGGCTGCAAATAGATCTTTAGAAAGAAGATTGGTATAGATGGACAGGTTGAAACCTATAAGGCTAGACTTGTTGCAAAAGGTTTTCATCAAAGACCTGGTTTGGACTATGATGAAACCTTTTCTCCAGTGGCTATGCTCAAATCCATTCGGATCCTTCTTGCCATTGCTTCCTTCCACGATTATGAGATCTGGCAGATGGATGTAAAGACAGCTTTTCTAAATGGAAATTTAGAAGAGTGCGTCTATATGGATCAGCCAGAGGATTTCATTTAGAGTGGGAGCAGCAGGAAAGTGTGCAAGTTGCTTAAGTCCATTTATGGACTAAAGCAGGCATCACGGAGTTGGAACATCTGTTTTGATGATACAGTCAAAGAATTCGACTTTATCAAAAATCCAGATGAACTATGCATATATAGTAAGATTTTAGGGAGAAATGTGGTATTCCTCGTCTTGTACGTGGATGACATTCTCTTGATAGAAAATGACATTCCTATGCTACAATCAGTCAAAGGATTCTTGTCACAGAGGTTCTCCATGAAAGACCTGGGTGATGTCAACTACATTCTGTGGATCTAGATCTATCGTGATAGATCTAAGAGGATGTTGGGACTTTCGCAGTCCGGGTACATTGACACCATACTGAAAAGATTCAGTATGAAAGATTCAAAGTGCGGTTATCTACCGGCTTGTCACGGAATCACCCTTGTAGGGTGTTTTTTGTCACCCCATTGAGATGAGAATATGCGCGTGCTTGTCGGGCGCATTACAGATTCCCCCTGCCTAGGGTAGGCTGGGGTTTATTGATTATGGGAATCCGAATCTCCGGCAGCCGCGGACTAAGCTGCCGTTAATTACCCCTCGCCTTTAGAGCGAGGGAACCTCCGATTAACGGGTTAAACTGGTCGTGCAAACTCAACGTGCAGTGTTGTGTTTTGAAGGGGTTTTGGGAATATCGAGGGCCCCGCAGAGTTTTTACGGGGGTCCCGTTACCCGGATAGCGGGCTGGGGGTTAAGGGGGCTAGCAGCCGCCTTGTGGGGTGTGGGGCAGCGCCCCGTTAGAAATTTTTTTCTAACGGGGAAGGTATATTTAGTGTGGAGTATGTGTATGTATATATAAATAAAATACTAATAATAATAATAAAAGGGGGAAATGGCGTTCAAGGGCCGCGTGCATGGCATATGGACGCACATGGGCGCCTTAAAACCCGAGATCACGTGGGCACACGTGACCGATGGGCGCCTTGGCGCCCCGGGGTCATGTGCGTACACGCGACCGATGGGCGCCTTGGCGTCCCGGGATCACGTGTGCACACGTGACCGATGGGCGCCTTGACGCCCCGGGGTCACGTGGGCACACGTGACCGATGGGCGCCTTGGCGCCCAGGGGTCACGTGCGCACACGTGACCACGGGAAAAAACCCGCGGAGAGGAGCTTAGCCCCTAGGCTGGGGCGTTGAACTTCCAAGGCGATTTCAGGAGTTGAACTCCTAACAAGAAATTAATTTATGGAGTTAAACTCCTAGGAATTTTTGGCTCTTCTTTTGAGCCTTGGGTCAGTCCAAAGTTAGATTTTGGGGATGAGTCTCCTACTTCCTCCTCTTGATCGGCAGGTTCTTGGAGAAAAAGGGGGGTAAGACTTAAAAGTCCCCCCTTATCGAGATCTGACTCGAGATCGGAGCTCCTCTTCATAGGTTTTGTGGTGAAGGACTATTTATTTTTGAGAAAGGGAGAGTTAAACTCTTGATTTAATTCAAAAGAAAAGAAGAAGGTTTTAGAACCTTGAGGAAGGAGAAAGATATCAGATCTGGAGTCTTTTTTGGAGAGAGAAAAAGTTGTTGAGATATTTCATTATCTTTGCCTTTATAGGCCATACACTTTACATATAGCCCCTTGGGCTTTTCAAAATGGTATTTTGCCTATCCCATGGCTCATGTGACATTTCTTTTTGCACATAAGCCATGGGCTTTACAAAAGTTTGGCTTTATGCCCGTTTTTCTTACATTTATTCAAAAAAATAAAATAAAAGAAATACAACAAAATTTTGGCATGGGGGGAGGCCGGCCGCTTCATGTTCGGGCTAGCTCCGGGCATTGGCCCACTTGACCTGGGCTTGGGCCCACCTGGCTTGGGGTTGACTTTGATTTTGACTTGGTCAACCGGGGTGTAAATTTGTACCCCAACAAATTGCCCCCCATCAATAAAGGCACACAGTATATGTGGGTCGTGTGCATGAAATTGATGGATCTTCTTTCACGTGGAGGCGACTTGATTCGACTCCCACCTTTTGGGAAGCTGGCACTGCCCTTTTTACGACATGGACGGTCATTACTTGACGTGTCTCCGAGATGGAGTGTCTGGTTGACTTGATTCCGAGGCGGAGCATAATTCCGACGAGGAGGTCGTTGCTGCCCTTTTAGCGACATGGACGGTCGATTCTGCCCTTTTTGCGACTTGGACGGTCGTTACTGCCCTTTTAGTGACTTGGACAGTCGATGCTACCCTTTTTGCGACGTGGACGGTCGGTTCTGCCCTTTTTGCTACTTGGACGGTCGGTGTTGCCCTTTTAGCGAATTGGACGATCGGTTCTGCCCTTTTTGCGACTTGGACGGTCGATACTGCCCTTTTTGCGACGTGGACGGTCGGTTCTGCCCTTTTTGCAACTTGGACGGTCGGTTCTGCCCTTTTAGCGACGTGGACGGTCGGTGCTGCCCTTTTAGCGATTTGGACGGTCGATGCTACCCTTTTAGCGACTTGGACGGTCGATGCTGCCCTTTTTGCGACTTGAATGGTCGGTACTGCCCTTTTAGTGACTGGGACGGTCGGTGCTGCCCTTTTATAGACTTAGACGGTCGATTCTGCCCTTTTTGCGACTTGGACGGTCGGTGTTGCCCTTTTAGCGACGTGGACTGTCGATTCTGCCCTTTTTGTGACTTGGACGGTCGGTGCTGCCCTTTTAGCGACGTGGACGGTCGATTCTGCCCTTTTTGCGACTTGGACGGTCGGTGCTGCCCTTTTAGCGACGTGGACGGTCGCTTCTGCCATTTTTGCGACTTGGACGGTCGGTGCTGCCCTTTTAGCGACATAGACGGTCGATTCTGCCCTTTTTGCGACTTGGACGGTCGGTGCTGCCCTTTTAGCGACGTGGACGGTCGATGCTGCCACTTTAGCGACGTGGACGGTCGATTCTGGATTTGACTTGCTCCGCTTCTTACGGTGTCAGGGATGAAGTTGGCTTGTTTCCGAGGTGGAATTTGATTCTGCCAGGGAGGTCATTGGTTGTTTTGCTGATTTGATGTGATTTGGATTGACATCAGCACCGCTACATTGGAATATGGTACCATGAGCGAATCATCATCTGTCTTTGAGAGGATTTGGGGATTGGTTTTTTTTGTTTGGTATCTGCATTGCTGCACTGGAATAATGCCAGGAGCAACTCATCATTTGCCCCGAGAGAATTTGGGAATTGATGGCTTAGGAGGCAGGTTTAGATCCCTATCAACAAAGACTTTTCAATTTTATGGGCCGTAAGGGTCCCATAAAAGCATTTTCTCCCTACGAGTCGAAAGGATCTCGTAGGTGTATTTTCTCCTTAGGAGTCGTGGGGACTCCTAAGTGTGTTACTCCTTTGTGAGTCGTAAGGATCTCACGCGGGAATTTTCTCCTCTCAAAGTCGAGAGGACTTTGAGAGTGCCTTTCATCTCCTTTTCACGAGTTTGCGCCCTTTCAGGTTTTCACAAACTTGCCGGCAGTCCTGCTGTTTTTACTCACGGAGCCCCTTTCGGGTTTTCATCCATGCCTGTTTGCTTATGGACATACCGTTTTTTTTCTTTTTTCTTTTTTCTTTTTGGAGAGCTGGTGGGACTTTAAAAGTAGTCTCACCGGCAGGACTTGGGAGAGATTGGGATTGTTTTACGCCCATGGATTGTATACGGTTTTGCAGGATGTATGATCCAGATCGTAGGGCCGGAAAAATTTCGAGATTTTGTTGGCGTATGCATCGCTGCACTGGAATATGGTACCAGGAGCGACTCATCATTCGCCATTGGGGTATGGGAGTTGGAATTTAGTTGGCGTCTGCATCGTTGCACTGGAATATGGTACCAGGAGCGACTCATCATTCACCGTTGGGGTATGGGGGTTGGAATTTGGTTGGCGTCTGCATCGCTGCACTGGAATATGGTACCATGAGCGACTCATCATTCGCCATTAGGATTTGAGTTTGGAATTTGGTTGGCGTCTGCATCGCTGCACTAAAATATGGTACCAGGAGCAACTCATCATTCGCCATTTGGGGACTTAGAATTTGGATCTTGTTTGGCATCAGCATTGCTGCACTGGAATAATGCCAGGAGCAACTCATCATTTGCCCTGGGAGGACTTGGGATTTGGTTTTTGGGTCGGCATCAGCACCGCTAACACTGAAGCGAAACGCCAGGAGCGACTCATCATTTGCCGTTGCCCGTTGGGGAACAATGGCTTAGGAGACAGGTTTGGGTCCCTGTCACCTAAGGCTTTTCAATTTTATGAGCCGTAAGGGTCTCATAAAAGCATTTTCTCCCTACGAGTCGAGAGGATCTCGCAGGTGTATTTTCTTCTTAGGAATCGTGAGGATTCCTGAGTGTATTGCTCCTTTGTGAGTCGTAAGGATCTCATGCAGTGATTTTCTCCTCACAAGGTCGAGAGGACTTTGCGAGTATATTTCATCTCTTTTCACGAGTTTGCGCCCTTTCGGGTTTTCACAAACTCGCCGGTAGTCCTGCTGTTTTTACTCATGGAGCCCTTTCAGGTTTTCATCCGTGCCCGTTTTGCTTGTGGACATACCTTTTTTTTTCCTTTTTCTTCTTCTTTTTTTTTGCCGCTGGTGGGACTTTAAAAGTAGTCTCACCGGCAGGATTTGGGAGAGATAGGGGTCATTTACGCCCGTGGATTGTGTACGGTTTTGCAGGATATATGATCCGGACCGTAGGACGGGTGTGCTCAATTCGCCTATGACTTGGAGCATTCACACGTAGTATTTCTTGAGATATCGGCCATTGATGGGTGGCATGGGCCTTTCTCCTTCGGCACTTATTAGTTGGTAGGATCCCCCGTCGAACACTTTCTCGATGACGTATGGTCCTTCCCAGTTTGGCTCGAATTTTCCCTTGGCATGTCGATTGGGGATGATCGGTCTTTTGAGGACCAACATCAATTCGCCTTTCTTGAAACCGCGGAGACGGGTTATCTTATCATAGGCCTGTGACATTTGGGATCGGTATAGCTTCAGATTTTGCTGCACCACGAGCCTCTTTTCTTCGAAGGCGTCGAGCTCTTCAAGCCGAAGGAGCACGTTTTCCTCCTCCATCAACTCGTGCTGAACGGCCATTCTTAAGCTTGCAACTTCGATTTTGAGGGGGAGGACCGCCTCCACTCCGAAGAGCAATGAGTATGGAGTGGACTGAGTTGGAGTACGATGCGTGGTACGATATGCCCACAATACCTCATGAAGTTTGAGATTCCAGTCTCTTTTGTTGGCTGAAGCATTTTTCCTCAGGAGCTTGCATAGAGTCTTATTGAAGGCTTAAGCCAGCCCATTGGCTCTTGGATTATAGATGGAGGAATATCTCCAGTCTATCTTGTGTTGAGTAGCGAATCTTGAGACTTTGAAACTCTTGAAAGAAGGCCTGTTGTCAGAAATGATTCTTCTTGATGTACCAATGCGGTATAGAATATTATGCTGGAAGAATGTCAGAATATCTCCTGTCTTGGCCTCTTTTAGCAGGACAGCTTCAGCCCATCTGGAGAAGTAGTCTGTTGCGGCCAGTATGAACCGGTGGCCTCTAGATGACGAAGGGTCAATTGGGCCAACTATGTCGGTTCCCCAGACTTCGAAGGGCCACGATGCCACCGTAGGATGCAATGGATTGGAATGCTTATGAATAAAATCACCGTGAATTTGGTAGATATAACATTTTCTTGCATGATCTCCGCAATCCCGTATCATGGTAGGCCAGTAATACCCAAGCCGTTTAATTTGCAGTCGCATCTTGGGGCCAGATTGGTGAGCACCGCAAACGCCTGAGTGAACTTCTTTCATGAATTTTTGGGCTTCGGCCAATGAAAGGCACCTGAGCCAGAGTTGGTCATATGACCTACGGTATAGCGTGTCATTTACAAACACGTATTGGAGAGCTCTCTTCTTCAGCTGAACCCTCGCAGACCTTCCTTCGGGCAGCTTGTCGTATCGGAAGTACTCTATGAAGGGTTCTCTCCAATCAGGCTCGTCTTGAACGATCGAAGCTTCTTCGGCGGGACTGCTCTTCTGTTCCGTGCTTTCCTCTTCTCGTAGAGAGACAGGGGTAGAATTTGCCGGCTCCTGACCGTGATCAGAATTTCGTCTATGTCAGGATCAGCCAGCTCCTTGGGTAAGCGAGCGAGTACGTCAGCCTTTCCGTTCAACGCTCTAGGGACTCTTGTTAGTTCAATGTGAGTGAACCGTTTCATGAGTTCCACCACTCGGCTTTTGTACCGAACTAACTCGGGTTTGTATATCTTATAGTCGCCGCTTACTTGGTTGACGACAAGCTGGGAGTCACCGTAAGCCCGTAGCCGAAGGATTTCCATTTCTATGGCGAGCTCCAAGCCAGCTATCAGAGCTTCATACTCGGCCTCATTGTTTGTGCGAGGCTCGGTGAGAGCAAAAGAACGTCGTAGGGTTCCCATTGATGGCGTGATGAACACCAATCCTATCCTTACTTTTATCTCCGGGACGCTTGATTTACTGGAAGTCCTTATCGATGAGGCCCCATCGAAGTAGAGCTCCCAACATAGATCGTCATTCTCGAGGTGCAGCACTTGTTCGTCGGGTAACTCGCAATTGAGTGGCGATCCTTCTGGTATAGGATGAGCAGCGAGAAAGTCTGCAAGAGCTTGCCCTTTTACTGCTTTCTGGGGAGTATAAACTATGTCAAACTCAAGTAGCATGACAGCCCATCTTGCCATTCTGCCGGCTAGACTTGCTTTGGTCATCAAGTGTTTGAGCGGGTCAACCTTGGAGATCAGCATAACCCGATGAGCGAGCAAATAATGCCTCAGCTTCTTCACAACAAATATCAGAGCTAGGCATTACTTTTCGATTGGGGAATAGTTGTGTTCCGCCCCGACTAGAGTTCGACTGAGGTAGTAGAGGGCATTTTCTTTTCCCTCCTCGTTATTCTGGGCAAGGAGCGCACCGAGTGACTCATCTAGCGCGGCAGTGTAGAGAATCAGCGGTTTATTTAGAATAGGAGCGGCCAGCACTGGAGGGTGCAACAAATATCGTTTGATGCTTTCGAACGCTGCTTGACATTCGACATTCCAGATAAAAGGAGCTCCTTTCTTCATGAGCTTTGAGAAGAGCCTACATCTTCCCGATAAATTTGAGATAAACCTCTGTATATAAGCGAGCTTGCCTTGAAATGATCTCAGCTGCGTCAGACTCTTTGGAGGGGGCATCTCCATGATGGCCTTTATCTTTGATGGGTCAACTTCGATCCTTCGATGCCGGACTATAAAGCCCAGGAATTTTCCCGATGACACACCAAAAGCGCACTTCAGAGGATTCATCTTCATATCGTATTCCCTCAGTCTGGTGAGAACGGTCCTAAGATCTTGGATATGATCGGCCTTGGTTTTAGTCTTGACGACCAGATCATCAACATAACATTCGATGACTTTATGAATTAGGTCATCAAAGATATTGGTCATTGCCCTTTGGTACGTAGCACCTGCGTTCTTCAATCCAAACGGCATCACCTTGTAGCAATATATTCCGATCGGGGTTCGGAATGCTGTGTGCTTCTCATCCTCAGGCGACATCTTGATCTGATTATAGCCCGACGAGCTATCCATAAAGGTGAACAACTCGTAATTTGAGATGTCATCGACCATCATTTCCATGACCGGTAGCGGGAAGTCGTCTTTAGGACATACCTTGTTGAGGTCCCTGAAATCGACACAAACTTAGATCTGTCCATTTTTCTTCTTCACTGGGACTATGCATGCGATCCAGTCCGTATATTTTTCTTCCCTGATGAAGCCAGCATCGATGAGCTTCTTGGTTTCCTCGATGACCTTTTCTTCTAGTTCCCTTCTCATTCTTCGAGAAGCTTGTTTGACTGGTTTAGCATCAGGAGATATGACCAGTTTATGCACGGCTACTTCAGGGGAAAGGCTAGGCATTTCTTTATACGTCCACGTGAAGCAGTCGACGAACTCGTGCAGCAGGGCGATTATCTGCGCTTTCATTTCCTCTGACAAGAGTGAGCCGATGTAGGTCGGCCTTGGATTATCGGGCGTTCCTAAGTCAATCTTGGTTAGCTCGTCAAAGGTTGCGTGTCCGCTATCTTCGAGCACTTGAGGAGCTTTTTCTGGCTCGGCTATCTCATCATCATCATTTGATCTTTCACTGGCCTCACCAACATGGATCATGTAACACGCTTTGGAATCAGGTTGAATGTAGCCTATGCCCCGTCTATCTGGAATTCGTCCATCGATGAGTGCTCGGACCTGGGGCGGATACCATAGCCTTTCGTAAAACTTTGCTTCGGACTCCGTTTGATATAACCGGTGTTCAGTTGAAAATATTGCACTTTGGTATAAGTATTTTCCTTACATTTCTTAAATAATAAAAGGTGTTTATTATAAATATTAAACATATTTGGATTTATCTGCAAAATACTATTTGCCATATGTTTATATATTATAATTAATATTATGAAGGAAAATATAAGCATTTTATATTTATATAATATTTTGGTAATTGAAAATATGCATATCATATCAAATATTCTAATCACAATTTTTAAAAGATATAATATCATACAAATGGTTAGAATAATATTTCAAAATATATGCATAATATTTTAGTAATTAAAAGATGCATAGCATATCAAATATTCTTAATCATGTTTCTTAAAGATTTATTACGATATAAAGTGCATAGCATTTTAAATATTCTTAATCAAGTTTCTTAAAGATTTATTACCATATATAGTGATTAAGATACTCTCTCTAATTTAATAAATAAACTAACATTATTCATAGAGATATTGTGCAAGATTTAGCTCAGGTCAAGAGATCAAGATGTTCAAGATGTCAGGATAAAAAATCTGCCAAAATCATAAAATCAATGCTGACAGGGACTCAGAATCCAGGCATGGAAAGTCACCATATTAGGAAGTCACCATATATGGTAGCTATTTTTTCTTCTTTGAGGACTATAAATATGGACCGAGAGCCTCTTGGATAAATCATCAAGCCGAAGAGATCACGAAGCCCCAGACGCTCACGCATCCAGGCTGATCATCAACTGTTCGTCTACCTCCTTAGGAAAGATCGAGAAGCAAATCAAGTTTTTGTAATCATTTTCTATGGAATAAAGTGTAGATTGTTCAAGTTGATTAATAAAAGTAGTTATTTTATTTAATTGTCTTTGCAGTTTACATTATGTTTTCCCTCTCTATCTTTTCATCTTCTTTTCCCAACATGCGCGAGTAATTCTTCGCTTGTTAGGGTTCGTAGGATTAGGGTAGGCTAATGGACGATGAAAATAATTAAACCCTTTTTAAGTCCTATAAAGTTTAGGAACTTTATCAAAAGAATCATTATCATCCTAATCGGGCGCGCTAGCAATTCTTTGCTAGTTCCGACCGCGATTAGAGATTAGATTAATGATTGTTTTGGTAAAGGCTAGATTTTAACGGAGTTCCGTGTCGAGATAAGGGTTAAGAGTGGGATTCCTTTTCCCTCCAAAAACCCTAATCTACACGCATCACCGCCGTTCTAGTTTTAAATCTATTAATGGATAAAAAGGGTAACTTTTAATTAATCGTCCATAACTACTAAATCCTAACGAACCCTACAAGCCCTCTTATTATATTATCTACATCTCTAAAATAATCTAGATCTATATTATTGCATTCTTGCTTAACGTAGATCTAGAAACTTTTCACAAAATTCTTATTTCCTCCTCTATTTTTCAACACATCTAAAGTAAGAGTAAAAGATTCCAGGTTTCCCAGAGGACGGCCCGTACTCATTTCGGTCTAGCTATACGCGACACCATTATTGATTGCGGTTAACTACAAAAACACTTTTTCGAATCAATCAAATGGCGTCGTTGCCGGGAAAACGTGCGTAATTTTTTATTTTTGCTATTTGTGTTGAATTCTTAGACGATTCATATCATTATTAAAACAAAACTGCAAATTGCATATTTAACGATTCGTGTGTGAATTTTTTTTGCGAGGGAATCTGGAGTCGCGGATTTGAGGAAACAGGAGATCTAGGGTTTCACACTTCTCTGGTATCTTTCTTAACTCCTTCTCTCTCCTCTCAAATCCAATAAAATCTATTTTCTGCAGGATTCTTTGCAAAATATCGCCGCTCAAAAATCTTTTTGCAAAGTTTTGTTTTTCGGTTTGTTTTTGCATATTTTAATACGGATTTTTAAGGGGAAAAAACCAAATCAAGATTAGGTGGGGATTTCATCACCCTTCCTGAGCCCCACAAATCACAAACCGAGCATATAGATCAACCCTTCATTAATTTAAAAAATATCTAGACCAGACTCTAAGGACTGTCGCGCTCAATAAGGACAGAGGAAGGTCGTGGGTAATCTATCGCTTATCCGCATTACTTTTGTGGTGTCTAGGCAAGTGTGTCAAAGGCTAGTGGTTTTTAATTAGGCCCACTACTGTGGTTCCTTTCCACTTACCTGGCACTTACCTGGCTACAAGGGTAGTACAGAGGCGGTAGAGGATTGATCCTGCGGCTTGTCCTTTGGAAGTCTAGGAGCGGTCTAGAGACTGGACCTAGGTAACCATAGTTCTAGGGTTGTGCATTTTTGTGTGATTTGTCTTAATCCGTCATTTTTCAAAACAAACCAATTACTTTCTCTCCTGTCACGCCCCGCTTCCCAGAGTACGTAAGATTGGGCACGTGACATAGCCAACCATGCTACCTGTGGGTAGGAAGTATCCATCCACAGTCACATTACGGTTGTAAGGATATCAAGAACAAGATAATAAACTAATCTAATACATGTCCAAATCCATAATAACAAGAATCAATAAACAATAAGTGCGGAAGCTAATGATCCAATACAATGAATAAACAGTACGTCCCATAATGCGGGCTCACATCTGGAAATGAAATGAAATAAATAAACTAAACCCTAAGGAACTCACAGTTCAGCCTGCTGGCTGAAGTACTCCTGCTCGGTCGACGACAATGGTACGGAATCTGGGCCATGCAAAACCCAGACGTCAGCGCGTCGTGACATCAAATATATAGTATAAACATGGTAATAAACAATGCAAGTATGAACATGAATAAAGCAGTAATAAGAAATAACAAGTAGGGTAATGTGCAATGGTGACTAAACTGTTCTATCAGGTTTTCTACTCTATAGTCTTTGAAACCAATTGATGAATCGTCGATGTAACTCAATAGTATCCCGTACATACCCGGGACCACGGCCACAATATTCTCGGCGGCAGCCGAGACATGCCGTTAGGCACAGAAAGGAAAGTGTGAGTATCCCGTACATACCCGGGATCACGGCCACAATATTCTCGGCTGAAACCGAGACATGCCGTTAGGCACAGAAAGGAAAGTGTACACTCGGTATTACCCCGTACATACCCGGGATCACGGCCACAATGTTCTCGGCTGAAACCGAGACATGCCGTTAGGCACAGAAAGGAATGTGTACACTCGAACGGTAGTGAACTGTCGAGTTACAAGTCAGGTTCATCTTTGGTTTCCCCATACCCCCAAGCTATGTATGTCAGGTCAGGTATTCAGTAGTCAAGAACTAATGCCAACACAAAATTCGGTAAGAGTAGGTCTGTCTGGATAGACAGCAGGGATGGTCGGGTTTGTCGGCATTAGGCATGAAATCATGAGACAAGTAATGTCACGGTACAACAGGATGAGTCGGTATGTATGTATATGGTCATGTGTAGCAGGGTCAGGCCAATATGTAGTGCAATCGAGCATGTGCTCACAACAGGTGTACAATCAAGTAATGAACAGTAGCAGGAAACGGTAAATAACAATAATATTCCAAATAACCACAGTGATGTTTGTATTCTCTTATTAACAGGTTCAAGCACCTTTAGGGTGCAATAGCCATAAGGTGATTCAATATCCACAATCATGAAGTAATGAAAATACAGGAATTTACATTAAGTATAATAATTGTTTCGTGAATGATTTAACAGTTTAAGCAGATATGATTCAGTCGTTTTATTTAGTTGAAATATGGATTGATGTGGGTTGGTTAATTACGAGGAACTGTTGTAATGATTCCATTATAAAGTTAATTGCAATAATATGATATCAATTGCCATCATTAAGTTGTAGTATTAATTAGTATGAATTCAATTGCGTGGCAAGACTAGATCTCGCACGCTAGCATGTTAGAGCAAGTATTCAGATACTTGCCTCGACGGTCTGCAAACTGGAACACGGGTGCGATGTCGGCAGAAAACACGATATGATAGCACGGGCCACGGATCGAGTCCCAACAGAGAACAACGGGATCACACGGACCAGGGGCTTCGCTGGAGCGTCGGGTTCGCCAAGACGGCACGGTCGGATTCCGGCAAAACGCGACAACAAGTTAGCAACACACACTAAACTCGATGCGATCAGCGAGGGTTTACTGCACACAGGAAAGGAAGGGGAAGTTTACAGAGAGATATACCAGGTGACCCCGGCGAGCTCGACGGCGCTGGAACGCCGGCGAGGCAACGGCGGCGGCTGCAAGGGTTGAAAGGCCTCGGGGTGTGCGGGAGAAGGTGCTGCGGCGAGTGGAGGAGGGCAGCGACGACGAGGTCGGGACGAGGAGGGTGAGAGGGAGTCGCGGGAGTCGTCGACGACAAGAGGTGGCGTCGACGGTGAGGTCTGCGAGGGTTGGAGGCGTCGTCGGTTGGGTGCAGGTGCGGGGATCGGCGGGAGTACGAGAGGAGGAAGGTGCGGTGAGGTCGACGAGGTGGTGACGGCGAGGTCGTGAGGAGATCGGCGGTGAGGTTGCGAGGGGCTAGGGTTAGGGTTGCGTTGGGTTCTCGTGGTGGAGGCAGAAAAATGGAGGAGGCGGCTGCATGCGTGATTTTAAATAGAGGAAGAGAGAGAACGAGATTGGAGAGAGAAAGAAAGAGAGATTGAGGGAGGAGAGAGAGAGAGATAGAGAATAGAGAGAGAGAGAGGCGGTTGAAAAAAAGGGGGGGCCCACGAGAGATGGAGCCTCCCGATTGGCTGGCGGAAAAGATTTGAATTAAGGAAATATATTTTCTTAAGGGATTCTGAATGTTTGTTAACAGAAGTATATATAAAACGAAAATATTATAAGGTTTAGATTATAAAATTAAATTGGGATTTTGGCGCTAAATGAAACATTTCCAAATCGCGCCCGGCTTGCGCCCAAATGTTCCAAATTCAAATTATAGGATTTTAAGCGGGTTCCAAATTTTGAAAAGAGGTGTTTAATGATTAAAATGTATGCCCCCAAGTCGGACACTTGCACGCGCGCGTAGTCGTCCAAACTTGCCCGTTTAGCCGAACGGGACGGAATCTCGACACGCGGACGCTACCACGCGACTAGTGGCGACGAGTAGGCCAACAAGGACACTTTTAATTTCATTTTAGGAGTTAAAATTTGTTATGTGCCAAAATGACTTAACCGGTTAAAATTTAGCAATAAACCCCAGAAAAACAGAATAATTGAAAAGAGCCATATGTAACCCTCAACTAGTAATATAGATAGTATTATTGGGCTCGGGTGTTACATCTCCTTTTTACCCCTTCCTCCTTCTTCTCTTCTTATAATGGGTGACCTAAACAGAAGAACACTTGCCGAGCTTTGCTGTCCACAACCAGATATCTCTTGTTTTCGTAATCCCTTCGGTATACCGTTCGGCTCTTCCATGTCCTTAAGAGATCATATAGAACAAGCAGGAAGAAACAGTTGGCCACCTCAGTCTAGGTGTTATCAACCGTATCCTAATCCTCCACCTGTTTCAGTTGATACCCAGAGTGAGGAAGCCCCTAGACGAATGTCCATTGCTGAGCACATAGCTAGGTCTAGAGGCCAAAGTTTCAACACGGACCAATATCAACCATCACCACCACTTTCCGGAGAAGATTTTGATATGCGGTTTGTATATAGCCAACCAACCAACCCATATCAATATTTTTCTTATCATAATATTGATCCTACTCCTACCCAAGTTCAGCAACCATTCTGTTCCTATCAATCCAATCCGACTTTTCCACCTACTTTAGACAGTTCTTCTAATCGGTCATTTGGGAGTTTTAATTATCCACAGGAATTTCAATCTTATACTGAAACCCCTTATCAACCCAAGACTAGTCTGGAGCAGACATTAGAAAAATTTATGGAACTGACGAACCAAATTATGAAGGATTTGGGTAGTAAGACAGAACTGTACACCCTTCCTAATCAAACCTTCCCATTCCAAACTGAAATCCACAACTCCAGTTTCATAGATTCATCAAGTACAATGTTGTGTGACTTTGTAGTGTTTGATTTACCCAACTGTGAAGGGTCCATTTCAAGTGAAACCATACCCAACCCTTGTGATCTCTACACCTCCACTCTTGAACCAAAACTGATTGAAAACCATACTTTTGATGAGGTTTTTGAGAATTTTAACCTTTACTTGAATAAGGTGATTGACGTTAGGGATATATTGATTGATGAACCCGAAATTTTGGATGATTTTGTCCCACCAATTCATCAAATCCTTTCACTTCCTTGTGGTCATCATCTTGAGCCTTTAATTCTTCCCGAACCCCGAATATGTCTTGAAGTTGATGATAATGGTATACCCGAAGATCAGATCGAAATACAGCCTCCATCTTCCACATCTGGTGCAGCAACACTCGACATACCAATTCGTTTACCCATTTCACCTTCTACTTTCTCCGGTTCTTCTTCTGTTCCTATAGTTTCAGTGAGTTTTGATAAATCACAATCCGTTAATTCAAGTTCAATAATACCATAAATTCAACTTGATTTGGATATTTTTGAAAATGAGGTAGATGAGTTTTTTGAGTCCTCTACCTCAATAATTTTTGAATCAAGTAGGATAAATTCTGGCATAAAACTCTTTGACAGCAAAATGTTCGATCACACCATTGATAAAAGTTTTGAAGAACTTTTTGCTGATGAATTTGAATTTTTAAACAATACGGATTTTGTGATTGATCAATCTCCACCTATAGAGGTTGAACCATTATCATTCCTTCTTCCTAATCATTCACATTCATCCTCATTCTTTCTTTTCTCTAATTTCAAACCCTTTCCAGACCACCTCTTATCCCTTCCCCATTTTTTCTTGACTCGATACAACAAATTCTTCCACCAACCTATACGCTATACTGATAAAATCTTTGAATGGTTGGTGTTAACTTTTGGTCTTTGTAAAGTCTTACTTTGACCAAATGACTCACCCCCTCTTAAAATGCTTCGTATTGTCTAACTCATGTTTGAGGGGGGGGGTATATTTTTGGCTCTTGAACATAACTTTTGTCCTCAAATTTGTGAGCCAAAAATAAGTTTGGGGAAGAATTTTCACTTTCATATATTTTTGCCCCCATTAATAATGTCCTCCCAAGCTTACAGGTTTTTGTGATCCAGTAGATAGCAACAATGAGGACACTGTTGAAAATAAGTTTGGGGGAGGTTTGTGCTTATTTACACATCAATTTGCATCATATTTTGCATAAGCACAACTTTTTTAGAATTTTTTGTTTATAACAAAAGAGTTGAGTGTGAAAAATTACATCCAAAAGATAGGAATAGTTTAAGAAAACCAAGAAAATTAGAAGTTTTCTTAAATGAACTAGTAATAAGTAGTTATGAGCTGTTGTCCTAAGAGTTAGTAAGATGAAGGAAATCACTAATCTGAGGATAAAAATAAGTCTGAAAAATAGTTCCTATTCTAAAAGCCAAACATTTGAACGTTGATACCCTACTAATTGCACTTACACACGTCTTGAAACTCGGGATAGTAGAGGATACCTTGAAATGCTCTTGTCTAAAAGCCAAAGTATGAAGGAAATGAAAAAAATGAAGAAAATATAAAAATGGTGAAAAGAAAAATGAACACTGGTTTTGTTATCACCAAGGCAGCAATAAAAAAATATAGCGAGGGTGCCTCTTCACCTAGTGCCCTAAGGCCAACTGGTCTGGGAGTCACTGCTAAGCCTTAGGTGGTGCAAGACGAGGAAAATATTATATCACCTAATCAGCAAGCACATGAGTAATCGGTCGGTTAGTAGCTCAAGAAGTATTAACGGTCGCATGAAAATGTGTGAGCAAATCTAAAATATTCATCAAGTTAAAAAGTACTGAGGTAGATGGACAAGAGTATGATAGCTTGAATTGAATTCTCCGAGTGTAAGGATGTCCATTTCACACACGTAGGGGTATATGATCGATGTTTGGATGAAAGATATGAATGAAGAATAAAGACGATGTTTTATTGAGGGATGAAGTGATTTCTAACATTTTTTTCATGACTATTAAGATAGGGCTCATGACAACTGAAAAGCTAGTATAGTTGGAAACTCTAAATTTTCAAAGTATTTCTTTTATGGTTCTTATCTTTATATATAAATTTCACCATCTCTCTTTTATTATAGGATTTTGTGGGTGTAATCCGCTGAAAACCCTCAGGAGACAACACTCCTCCTACCAGGGACACCTAGAGGTTTAACGGCTTGTTGCACGTGCTCAGTGCAATCGTGTTTGCCTACGAAAGTGTGCTATTTAGGTTTTTCTTTTTTTTTTTCTCTTTCTCTTGAATAACTAGTTTGCTCGGGACGATCAAAGTTAAGTTTGGGGGTATTTGTTCAGTTGAAAATATTGCACTTTGGTATAAGTATTTTCCTTACATTTCTTAAATAATAAAAGGTGTTTATTATAAATATTAAACATATTTGGATTTATCTGCAAAATACTATTTGCCATATGTTTATATATTATAATTAATATTATGAAGGAAAATATAAGCATTTTATATTTATATAATATTTTGGTAATTGAAAATATGCATATCATATCAAATATTCTAATCATAATTTTTAAAAGATATAATATTATACAAATGGTTAGAATAATATTTCAAAATATATGCATAATATTTTAGTAATTAAAAGATGCATAGCATATCAAATATTCTTAATCATGTTTCTTAAAGATTTATTACGATATAAAGTGCATAGCATATTAAATATTCTTAATCAAGTTTCTTAAAGATTTATTACTATATATAGTGATTAAGATACTCTCTCTAATTTAATAAATAAACTAACATTATTCATAGAGATATTGTGCAAGATTTAGCTCAGGTCAAGAGATCAAGATGTTCAAGATGTCAGGATCAAAAATCTGCCAAAATCATAAAATCAATACTGACAGGGACTCAGAATCCAGGCATGGAAAGTCACCATATTAGGAAGTCACCATATATGGTAGCTATTTTTCTTCTTTGAGGACTATAAATATGGACCGAGAGCCTCTTGGATAAATCATCAAGCCGAAGAGATCACGAAGCCCCAGACGCTCACGCATCCAGGCTGATCATCAACCGTTCGTCTACCTCCTTAGGAAAGATCGAGAAGCAAATCAAGTTTTTGTAATCATTTTCTATGGAATAAAGTGTAGATTGTTCAAGTTGATTAATAAAGGTAGTTATTTTATTTAATTGTCTTTGCATTTTACATTATGTTTTCCCTCTCTATCTTTTCATCTTCTTTTCCCAACATGCGCGAGTAATTCTTCGCTTGTTAGGGTTCGTAGGATTAGGGTAGGCTAATGGACGATGAAAATAATTAAACCCTTTTTAAGTCCTATAAAGTTTAGGAACTTTATCAAAAGAATCATTAACATCCTAATCGGGCGCGCTAGCAATTCTTTGCTAGTTCCGACCGCGATTAGAGATTAGATTAATGATTGTTTTGGTAAAGGCTAGATTTGAACGGAGTTCCGTGTCGAGATAAGGGTTAAGAGTGGGATTCCTTTTCCCTCCAGAAACCCTAATCTACACGCATCACCGTCGTTCTAGTTTTAAATCTATTAATGGATAAAAAATGTAACTTTGAATTAATCGTCCATAACTACTAAATCCTAACGAACCCTACATGCCCTCTTATTATATTATCTACATCTCTAAAATAATCTAGATCTATATTAGTGCATTCTTACTTAACGTAGATCTAGAAACTTTTCACAAAATTCTTGTTTCCTCCTCTCTTTTTCAACACATCTAAAGTAAGTGTAAAAGATTCCACGTTTCCCAGAGGACGGCCCGTACTCATCTCGGTCTAGCTATACGCGACACCGTTATTGATTGCGGTTAACTACAAAAACACTTTTTCGAATCAATCAACCGGCATCCGCACTTCTTAAAGTATTCCCGCATCTCGAACGCATAGTATCTGGGATTGAGGACGGCTCTTATGCCTCTTTCATATGGAA